>JAEVLN010000010.1:1024314-2224314 GCA_018350325.1 Globodera rostochiensis
CAGAGGGATAGGAAGACGACAGGAAGACGAGAAATATACAGTAATCGATTAGGCAGAGGGATAGGAAGACGACAGGAAGACGAGAAATATACAGTAATCGATTAGGCAGATGGATAGGGATACGACAGGAAGATGTCGATTTGGCAGAGGGATTGGGAGCAGGGTTGCAACGGATTGGGAAAAAAGTCGGATACGGATTTCGGACCGGATTGTTCTTGAGAAAAAAGTCGGATACGGATTTCGGATCGGATAACCCAAAATTTGTCGGATCGGATTTCGGATATCGGATTTGAAAAAACACCGGATTTCGGATATCGGATAACGGATTTCGGATGAAAAAATTTTTTAGTGGAAAAAACTGAAATTTTGGTGTTTTTTTAGAAGATTTCCGGGAAATGATAATTTATTCAATGTAACACTCAAGTTCAATAAGAAAAATCGCAAATGGGCAAATTATGGTGAAGAAAAAGTTTAACTTCCCATCCAGGGCCGTAACCAGAAAAATTTTTAGAGGGGGGGGGGGGCAAGCCAAAAAAAAGTCGATCCTTAGAATTTTTGTTGAAGTTTAATAAAAATTTTGTCGATTTTTATTTTTCAAAAATACAAATTTTTTTTGCGAATTCTGCTTGCGGGGTGGGGGAGGGGTCGGCGGTGCCGATAGGCGCCGCCGAGAAAATTTTGAATTTTTAATGTGAATTTGTTAAGAAAATTGGTCAAAAAAATGTAAAAGTTTATTTATAAAAATACCAAATAAAAAAATTTTAGGGAAAATTTCGATCTTTTGGGTGGATTTTTGGTAATAGAAAAAGTCCCTTTTTAGGGGGTACATTTTGTTTTATTGCTTTTTTCTTGCGAAATTTTGGGGAAAAATATTGAATTTCTTCAAGAAATTTCTAAAAAATGCTTAAAAATTGCATTTTTCTCAAGAAAATTGCTTAAAATATTGATTTATTACGGAAAAATCGCGAATATTGATTTATTCTCAAAAAGCCAAAATATTGATTTATATTAACTAAAAACCCGCTCTAATTTTAAAATTCAAAATGAATGCTATTTCCGGGCTTCTCTCATGATTCCCTATTCGCAAAAAAAAACATGTTAAAACTTGAAATCTCGACCCTATTGATAAGCCCTTCGGTATGCTATTATATTTTACTCGTTGGTTCATTTTTTTGTGTTCAATCATATCGGACAATTATCCGGATTTCGGATCGGATTTGCCAAAATTTGTCGGATCGGATTTCGGATATCGGATTGGCGCCCAAAATTTGTCGGATCAGATTTCGGATATCGGATTGAGAAAAACACCGGATTTCGGATAACGGATAACGGATTTCGGATGATCCGTTGCAACCCTGATTGGGAGACGACAGGAAGACAAGAAATCTACCGTAATCGATTAGGCAGAGGGATAGGGATACGGTAAATACCCAACTCGCTACCTGCCAACTCGCTACTCCCCAACTCGCTACTTTTTTTCAAGCTTTTTTGCTCATAACTTTTTTCAAAGTCAACCAAATCAAAGATTTTTGATATCATTCGAAAGCTTACAATTAGTAGAAGCTATCAAAAGCAAAAGCTAAGCGATTGGACAATTTTCAAAAAAGTTACGGCTAAAGAAATCAAATTTTAAGCTTTATTGGTCATAACTTTTTTGAAAATTGTCCAATCGCTTAGCTTTTGCTTTGATAGCTTCTACTAATTGTAAGCTTTCGAATGATATCAAAAATCTTTGATTTGGTTGACTTTGAAAAAAGTTATGAGCAAAAAAGCTTGAAAAAAAGTAGCGAGTTGGGGAGTAGCGAGTTGGCAGGTAGCGAGTTGGGTGTGATCCTAGGGATACGACAGGAAGACGAGAAATATACCGTAATCGATTAGGCAGGGATACGACAGGACGAGAAATATACCGTAATCGATTAGGCAGAGGGATAGGGAGACGACAGGAAGATGAGAAATATACCGTAATCGATTTGGCAGAGGGATTGGGATACGACAGGAAGACGAGAAATATACCGTAATCGATTAGGCAGGGATACGACAGGACGAGAAATATACCGTAATCGATTAGGCAGAGGGATAGGGAGACGACAGGAAGATGAGAAATATACCGTAATCGATTAGGCAGAGGGATAGGGAGACGACATGAAGAAGAGAAATATACCGTAATCGATTAGGCAGAGGGATTGGGAGACGACAGGAAGACGAGAAATATACCGTAATCGATTTGGCAGAGGGATAGGGAGACGACAGGAAGACGAGAAATATACCGTAATCGATTGGCAGAGGGATAGGGAGGAAATCGGAAGAAAATTTCAACATTTTTTGGATGATTCGTCGAATTGATTTTTTGAATGATTCGTCAAATTAATTTATTTTTAATTGCCCCCAAATGATCTGATCAGCTATTTAACTCATTTTAAACGAATAAACTGCTCAAATCCGTGCGCTTTTAATTGTTTGAAATTAAATTGCTCCTTTCGCATCGATTTTATTTGAGCTTATTTGTCAACTTAAAGAGAATACCCCCAAATGCATTAAATTCAAAAGATCGACCACAGAATGGAGTGCAAGTATGATCTCAGAAACCTTTGATCACAAAATTTATCTTCCCATCGGTGAGCTCAGAAACCTTTGATCACAAAATTTATACTCCCATCGGTGATCTCTGAAGCTCGCTCGAACCCGCGAAGGCTTCCTGGCAATATTTAAATTCCCGCAACAATTGCCACTCACCGCCACGCAATGGCACCTTTTCAACTGTATTTACTCGGACATTTGAGCAAAATAAAGACGGGGGGATGCACGGTAAACTATTTATTTTGCCAAAAAAATCCTTTTAATGTAAATATTATTCCATGGTAAAAAGAACAAAACCACAGGAGCAGTCATGTCCGAGTGGTTAAGGAGATTGACTCGAAATCAATTGGGCTTTGCCCGCGCAGGTTCGAATCCTGCTGACTGCGAACATATTTTATTTCGCGTTTTTTTCTACATTTTTTTGATAATATATATACAAATTAATTCCACTTTTGTTGTTATTATTTGAAACTACCAAAATAATGCACAAAAATGTAATATTAAACACACTCATTAAAATTCAAAACAAAAAAAATCAGACCAAATCATCACAATATGTAAAATCTGAATATTTAAAAAAAGAAATGCTAGAATTACAAAATTTATTAATTATTTTTTAATATTTTTGCATTATTAATTTCTTTTATTAAGAAGGCAATCGTCAGCGTGGATTTATAGATGAAACGTTCATTAACGAAACATCCGGTAACCTTTTTCTCACCTATTTAGGTACCTATTTTGAGGGTTTTTGAAACCTAAAGCTACCCAACCTAACTACATACTCTACTCATTGCTTAAATTTGTAATTTAATTTCCATTTGATAAGTGTTCGGACAGAAATTTCCAAATCTGCCGCAATGTCTCTGTCTTTAGTCTTCGGATTTGTTAGCTTTATTTCATAATATTTTTTCAATTTTTCGCGTTTTTCTTCATCCGTATACATTTTTTTATTAACCCCAAAAAACTGCTTCTTCCATTTAAAAACAGATTTGTGACTGACACCGAGTTCCTTGGAAATATTGGCATAGAATTGATTCCATTCATTGTTTGGATGTTGTTTTTCTTGCATAAATTTGTTTTTTAATTCAATATATTCTTGGACAATTTCACGTTTTTGGTCATCCGAATAACATTTTGTTGAGCTTGGCACTGGCATATTCAATTCCGGTGAATGCGTAAATTGTTCTTTCCATCTGATAAGTGTTCGGATAGAAATTTCCAAATCAGCCGCAATGTCTGTGTCTTTAATCGTCGGATTTCTTAGTTTTATTTCATAATATTCTTTCAGTTTTTCAAGCTGCGGCTTCCTGTACTTCGTCAAAACCATCAAGTTCGTTATGTTCAGTTTGAATTGGAGACTTTTCTAATCCATTTTGTTTGTTTTGATGAAAATTTTCATGGGGATTTTCTGTTAACGAAGCTTCCATTCTTTGCGATTCGTTGGGCCCTAATAATTTAGGCTTCTCTTCATCCCCCCAACCTTCTCCGAATATTTCATCAAAAGTTTTATAAAGTTTTATATTATTTCGTGGCGAATTGACCGATTCGACTAAATTTGTTGCATTGCTTAACACCAAAATTAATAGCCACATTTTAATAAAATTAGCAAAAGATAATTTTGAATGCTTTAGCAATATAATTTAAATAGCTTAATAATAAAAAATAAAATCAATTTAAAATGATTATATCTCAACATTTCATGCCCGGAATATGCTTATGTACACGTTGTAATTTGTTGTAGTAAAGCGGAAGTGCCCTTCACGGGATCGTAGAGCATTATTTTTTTTATGTGACTGAAACACATAAAAAAATTTATATTTTAAAATAATTATAAATGCGCATGACTTTTTTGTTTATTCACAATCAATTAGTATTTGTTAAATTTGTTTTTCATCAGCCTCTCCCAACCAGTCAGCTTTTCCATCAGCACCGTTCGTGGTAGGTGGCTTACGGTACGGTATCCTTGTTGTCACCGTATTCACTGGCTTTTTCGCTAATAAAAATGATGCTTGAAGAATTTCTGGCATCAGCTTGAATGACGGCATTTGATTGATAACATTGAATCCCTCCCCTCCCACCAATTCGTCCCCTCCTCAAATTTTATCCTCCCATCGGTGATCTCAGAAACTTTAGATCACAAATTGTATCCTCCCATCGGTGATCTCAGAAACTTTAGATCACAAATTGTATCCTCCCATCGGTGATCTCAGAAACTTTAGACCACAAATTGTATCCTCCCATCGGTGATCTCAGAAACTTTAGATCACAAAATGTATCCTCCCATCGGTGATCTCAGAAACTTTAGATCACAAATTGTATCCTCCCAACGGTTATCTTTGAAGCTCGCTCGACCCGCAAAGACTTCCTGGCAAATTTAAATTCCCGCTACAATTGACCACTCACCGCCACGCAATGGACCTTTTCAACTGTATTTACTCGGACATTTGAGCAAAATAAAGACGGGGGGATGCACGATAAATTATTTATTTTGCCATAAAAGATTCTTTTAATGTGAAAATTATTCCATGGTAAAAAGAACCCAAACCCCAGGAGCAGTCATGTCCGAGTGGTTAAGGAGATTGACTCGAAATCAATTGGGCTTTGCCCGCGCAGGTTCGAATCCTGCTGACTGCGAACATATTTTATTGCTACATTTTTTTGATATAATCTTGTTGAATTTAAACATCAACAAACTTTCAAAATTCGTGAACGTAAAACCCATTGAAGTTGTGGCGCTGTACCGCGATGCGGTTGGTGAATCAACAATTCAAAACAAACATTTGAGCTTTAGCCTATTTTTTAATTAAAATAAATGTTATGAGAAAAAAAGTGCTAAATGAAATTTCTGACATAATTTTAAAAATTATTTACAATAATTACGTTTTAAAAAGGCTGATAGGCTTAATAAAGACTTCAAGCTAATCGAAGTGTCTGGCAGTGCCAATAAGCGCCGCCGGAAGTTGTCACTAATAAATTTGTAGTTTAGAAAGCAATAATAAAGCACAACAAATTCAATGGATGTTATTAATTGATATTATATTCATTTACAACAACAAATTACAACGTGTACATAAGCATATTCCGGACATGAAATGTTGAGATTAATCATTTTAAATTGATTTTATTTTTCATTATATTAAGCATTTTTATTTAAATTATATTGCTTTTTAATTACCTATAAAACATTCAAAATTATCTTTTGCTAATTTTATAAAAATGGAATTTTGGCTAATAATTTTGGTGTTATGCCATGCAACAAATTCAATTGAATCGGTCAATTCGCCACGAAATAATGTGAAACTTTATAAAACTTTTGATGAAATATTCGGAGAAGGCTGGGGGGATGAGGAGAAGCCTAAATTATCAGAGACCAACGAATCGCAAAGAATGGAAGCTTCGCCAAGCTATGAAAATTCTGATCACAACGAACAAAATGAATCAGAAAAGTCTTGGGACCGAAATGATCGCTCTGAAATTGATCTCAATGACAATATTCAGTCCAATCAAGTCCCTGTTGAACTTGTTGATTTGAATCCCCTACAAAATCAAAAAAATGAAAACCCTTACTCAAAACCCAAGAAAGTGAAACGATATTCTGATGACAGAAAACGTGAAATTGTCCAAGAATATATTGAATTAAAAAACAAATTTATTCAAGAAAAAAAACATTCACTAAATGAATGGAATCAATTTAATTCCAATATTTTCAAGGAACTTGGTGTCAGTCATGGAACTATTTTTAAATGGAAGAAACAGTTTTTTGGGGTTAATAAAAAAAAGTATACGGATGAAGAAAAACTGAAAAAACTGAAAGAATATTATGAAATAAAGCTAAAAAATCCAAAGACAAATGACACAGACATTGCGGCTGATTTGGAAATTTCTATTCGAACACTTACCACTTGGAAATTACAATTTAAGCATTCACCGGAATTGAATATGCCAGTCCCAAGCTCAACAAAATGTTATTCGGATAAGCAAAAGCGTGAAATTGTCCATGAATGCATTGCATTGAAAAACAAATTTTTGCAAGAAAAAAAACATTCACACAATGAATGGAATCAATTCTATGCCAATTTCTTCAAGGAATACGGTGTCGGTCACTCAACAATTTTTAAATGGCAGAAGCAATTTGCCGCCAACAACAACACCGGGTCGATGGACGGCGCCGGCACTCAACAGAATAATGCCGTTGGTGAAAATTGGGTACTTTCCTGTTATGTGACCACAAGCCAAAATTTTAAAAAATCAACAAAGGGGCGCGCAAAATTCACATTCCCACCGCATAAATTAACAATTTGACGAATTCCACCCTTCTCCCTACCCGATGAACGCATAAATTAGCGCGCTATGGCCTTCATTTTTGGCCAAAACCATTTCGCATTACCCTCAATTTTAAAATGGCCGTTAATTTTATTTCCCTAATCCAAAAAACACCCAATGAAGTGTCAGCTGCAAATTTTCTACAAGAAAAGGGGATAATCCATCAATCGAGAGTGCGCGCCCTTTGTTGATTTGCGCGCCTTTTGTTGATTTTTTAAAATTTTGGCTTGTGGTCACATAACAGGAAAGTACCGAAAATTGTTAAATGAAAACTTTGCAAAAAAAGAAACAAAATTTAAATTTTTCAGGTTGAGCAGCAAAGTGAAAAGATTCCAGCAGAGGTGTATTTATAAATTTTATAAAATTTAAGCAATTTTAATTAAATTTTTCAGGTTGAGCAGCAAAGTGAAAAGATTCCAGCAGAGGTGTATTTATAAATTTTATAAAATTTAGGCATTAAAAATTAAATTTAGCAAACCGTCGACGCGCAATTGAACTGAACGAACAGAAAACAAAGCGACAGAAAGAGATGAGGAGGAACGATGAAAAAATAAAAAACAAAATAATTATTTTGGTGCAAATGATTTACAGTCTTCATTTTAAGCATTTAAAATGTAAAATGTTTGCAGTCGGATAAAATAATTATGGGAGTGATAAAAATGGATATTAAAAAGCATTCGGAATTTAAAAAAAGAGGTTTTAAATAAAATTAAAATAAGTCCAAATTCCAGATCGGGACAAATAACTTGCTTAAACCTCTTAACCGATTCAAACATTCTAAAAAACAATTCGTTGAGCCGCTATGTTAACACATGCTTTTCATTGAAGGGAAGTCTCTCATGATCTTCCCCCAATAATAAAAATGTTTTGATAGTTTTTTAATTATAATTAAAACGCGAGCAAAACAAGAATTGTTGAAGTAAATTCATACAAAAATGCAATAAAAACGAAAAATACACCCCTAAGAATCGACTTTTTTAAATTTTGCTTATTTTCAAAAAATTTTCTGAAATGCCTTTAGAAGGATTTGAAGAAAGTGTAAATTTAGAACAGATTCAATTAGAGCTTGAAAAAGTACGCAATAATCCGACAAAATTGCCTGAACACATTGCAAATGCTAAACTAGCAATAGAATTGATCGAAAAAATTAAAAAAGAACATCATTTGTTTGGCCATGGAAGTTTAGAATTGATGCAATTCGTAACTGAAGAAAAAAAATGATCGAATGAAAAAATTAACGCAATAAAATTCTTTGACACATTTCTTTGGCTAAATTTAGGTAAAAAATTATAATATTCTTCGTATTAGTTTTCCAATTCAATATTTTTACAAATTATAAATACCTATTATTATTTTTTTAATTAAAAAAATCGTTAAAACGCAAAAATGGATATTATTTATATACACACAAAATGTTCATCAGAATCAGGGCTAAAACTTAATCACAACACATGTTCGAAATGAGTTCCCTCGGCTGCAATACAGGCGTCCAAACGCTTCCGAAAATTATTGCGTTGGTCGCGCCTCTTTTTCGGCCTTGGGGCCACTACAAAATGCAGCTCTGCTTCTGTATAAAGCATTCAAACACTTTAAATCGGCTTCTTTTACTCAAATAACGACCCCTTGCAGCTAATCTTGAGATTTTTATATCAATTTTCGCGCTCATAGCTCAAAAATAAAATTAGCATTTTTCACGAGCTGGTTTGACGGATTTTAATATAACGGCATTTGGCCAAGTCACTTGAATGGTATGAAGTAACTTTTTCTATTTGTTTTCTAGCATATTCAAAGCTAAATGCTCCATTTTCAAGTACATTCTTGAAGTACACACCTAATTTTTAAGTACGAAGGCCAGTTTTCAAGTACTACTGTCGGTGGGTTTCCCAGCAAAAAAACTCCAAAAAATTTTAAAAAGTCGGGGCTCGAGGACAAACCCAGGCCACTTAGACCCCTACTTTTGGGACTTTTAGGCCATTTTTAATGCCTATTTTGAGGGGTTTTAGGAACTTTTGAACTAACTTTTTTGGGGGTTTTATTGAACTAAATATTCTAGCTTTAGTTTTAACCGCCCACGTCCAAACAGCGGAATTGATAAACGACCAAAACCCTCAACAGCAAAACCATAAAGCCTCGTATTCAGAATTTCTAAATCACATCGTTAAAATGTTGGAATTTGAATTTTTTCGACCCAAAGTTCGCTTCAATTTTGGTACCAGTAGGCAAATCGAAAATCGAAAGTCGAAATCGAAAGTAAATCGAAATTTTTTTTATGTGACTAAAAAAATTATTTTATTAAAATAATTTATTTTATGAAAATAATGTTTGATAAGCCGTCATTTTTTGCTTCAGTGGCCCTTCTTAGGCTTAAAGTTTTTGGGCAGTAAGGGGGGGGCGGTTGTACTTTTTCAAATGATTATGATTTTTTACAAAATGTGGTTGGTGCAGTAGTGGGTCGTGGTGGTTGGCACATTTACATTAAATCCAATGGTGGGGCAATCAGTCATAGGAAATCCGACAAAAACGTAAATGACAAAAATTCTGCGCTTCAAACAAGCACGCTGTAAAATCGATGAAACGTCGGTGCCCAAAATGGCCATATTTAAGCTCCCAGAATCACTCTCACATCACTCTCCACCTAAAACATTTTGATTTTGTTCGTCAATTCCTCCTGGATGCCAAGTGCCAGTGCAAAAAACATGCTGCCATCGCTGCTGCTTGCCTTTTCTGTTTGCCACTTCACTATTTGTAATCCACGGCACTGAAGGTGGTGTATCTCGAGTCAACGTGTTGCTGCTGCACGATGCTAGCACATTGCATGTCTGGATTCGACCTGTCAAAAAGGGTGAAGTCAGTTCTGAGCTTGTTGACGCGATGCCATGGATGCACTTTATTTTATTAACCAGGTCGCCAAGATGTATTTGTGCCCCCCAACTGAAGCCGGAACAATTGAAGCAGTCCGCACAGCTTATTGCCGAGTGCAAGCAGTACTCGAGCGACCTTTGGCATGACTTCATCGAAATCAACGGCAAAACCGCAGGCGTTTACACGCTGACATGGACGGAGACCACACAGGCGTCGTTGGTTTATGTGTTCGAGCCAAAAACGGTTAGTTTTTTTTGGAAAATTGAATACCTCCCAACTCTTGAGATCAGAATTACAGCACTCAGATTATTCGATTTTTTATTTCTATCAAGAAATAGAAATTTTAAACGATTAAAATTTTGTATTTTAATTTGAATCTTGCTTCACAGGTTCTGGAGCAAGGCATCCGCATACTTTTCATCGGTGACGAAGCCAAATTGCCCAACTTAGAGGGAAGCTATCATTTCCGAGCTCCATTTGGTTAATTACCCTTTAAAATAATCAAAATTAATTTTTAAAATTAATTTTTATTCACAATTTTAAATTTTCAGGATGGAACAGCGACACATGTGGCTTTAACAGGTCCAAAGATGGACTGTACCATTTGTTCTATCAACACTTTCCACACGCTGTACAATGGTAAAACAATTTAAACTTTTTTGGATTTTATTGTTTAATCAAATTTAAAAAATTGTTCAGGTACTCCATGCATTGGGGACACGCTGTCAGCAAAGATTTGATCAATTGGGTCCATTTGCCAATATTCATGATACCCCCGAATTTGCTGCACTTGGACTTCGAGAATGGCCATTTCACCGGCTCTTCAATCAATTTGCCAAACGGCGAATTGGGCGTGTTTTGGAGCCAACGAATATGTCAGTGTCCGTCAGCATTTATAATTTAAGGATTAAGTCAATTAATTTAGGCTTAATTAAACCGGGGCTGGTCAAAAAGTGTCCGTCCGCATTTATAATTTAAGGATTAAGTCAATTAATTTAGGCTTAATTAAACCGGGGCTGGTCAAAAAGTGTCCGTCCGCATTTAAATTTAAGGATTAAGTCAATTAATTTAGGCTTAATTAAACCGGGGCTGGTCAAAAAGTGTCCGTCCGCATTTATAATTTAAGGATAAAGTCAATTAATTTAGGCTTAATTAAACCGGGGCTGGTCAAAAAGTGTCCGTCCGCATTTATAATTTAAGGATAATTAATTTAGGCTTAATTAAACCGGGGCTGGTCAAAAAGTGTCCGTCCGCATTTATAATTTAGGGATAAAGTCAATTAATTTAGGCTTAATTAAACTGGGGCTGGTCAAAAAGTGTCCGTCCGCATTTATAATTTAAGGATTAAGTCAATTAATTTAGGCTTAATTAAACCGGGGCTGGTCAAAAAGTGTCCGTCCGCATTATAATAGCCACAACTCATTTCATAAATATTTTAATTTTCAAATGTTAAAATGTTTTTATTATTAATGTTTTTAATTGTGTTTGAAATTCCAAATTTTCAGCTGATGTTCCCAGGGGCACAGTGGCTGAATATCCATGGCGAGAACTTCAACAATATGTGACGACAAAAGTCCGAATATTTTATTAATTTTAATTTTTTTTTTAAATTTTATTTTTCACAGAATTTGATTCGTCCGGACTGGACAACACATAAAACAATCATTGAAAGATTCCCAACTGTTGATCCTCCACTTGGAAATAATTTCCATGACCCAGTTGTGTTTATTGGGCCAGGAGGTGCGTTTATTTAGGGAATTTGAATTATTATTTATTTATAATTAAATTTATGTGTTATTCATTAAACGCACAAAAATAAACCACAGAATGCTAAAAACTGATCAATTATTCAGGCTACTACTACATGACTGTTGGAGCTGAACGAAAGAATGGGTCGGCTGGCCTTG
Organism: Globodera rostochiensis; assembly: GCA_018350325.1. Classification (NCBI taxonomy): domain Eukaryota; kingdom Metazoa; phylum Nematoda; class Chromadorea; order Rhabditida; family Heteroderidae; genus Globodera; species Globodera rostochiensis. Next base: position 1,035,984 of record JAEVLN010000010.1, read on the forward strand.
TGTTGTTGTACAAAAACAAGAACAAACATGCAGATCAGCTTGATCGCGATTGGGAATATCAGGTTAAATGCAAAAAAAAGTGTTTTAAAATTAATTTAACGAAATTTTTAAAATCAAATGAATTTTAGGGAGTTTTATATGAGGACAAACGGAATGAAGAGTTGCGAATGTGCGAATGTCCCATGTTGATCGCCTTGGGCGACCCGCTGAATGCGAACACGGCATGGGTGTTGTCATACATGTCAGACGGAGGCTCACATCCCGCTCCCATACTTGGCAAGGACGCTGAAGGACGGTAGGTGTGGCACAAAGTGGTGCTAGGTCGTTTCTTAAATTCCGCCACATATATTTTATAAAGTACTTTTAGACCTCATACTTTATTTATACCGCACTAGATCAGTTAAGCCTTATACCAATGGAAAGCTCTAAATGAGTAGAAACTATTTATAAAACTGAACTAAACAATAAATCAAAGTTTTAAAAAGTTATGATCAGAAAAACAACGAAAAAGTTCAATTTTTGGCAGTTTTACATTATAACTTTTTTGAAACTTTTCAAACCACTTCGAGTTCCAATGGTTCAGAGAGCGAATGAATCCCCTATTTGTTGGACATTTTGATGGAAGAAAGTTTGAGCACAGATTTGTACAACAGATGGACTTTGTTGGTGGCTCTTTTGCGTACCAAGTATGTGGAAGGACTGGGGGATGAGAAATAAAAAATATATTTTTCTAATTTTTAATTTTTGCCCTTCCGTCCTTAAGGGCTTCTACGACAAACAATCCGGCAGATCGTACCTCATCGGTTGGATCTGCGACATTAGCTGGATCAGCGAGAACACCGGTGACCCAAACTTTGACGGCAGGGGCGGCGCAACGTCACTCACTTTGCCTAAGGCAAATATTTTTAAATTCAAATTTTAATAAATATTTCAATTTAAGTTTAAAAAAAATAATTAAAAACAAAAAGCAGTTCATTTTATTGTTTTATTGCAGGAATTTGTTCTATCAGAAAATGGACAATATTTGATGGTCAGACCATTGCCGGAGTTGGCTTCTCTCCGAGACAAAAAGCAGCCACACGTCATCACGTCGGTTTTGTTTTCTGTCCTTAAATATTTTTAAAATTATTTTAACCCGGACTTTCATTTAAATTTTGTTTTTCGTTAAACCTACTATTTTGTTTTTAAAAACTCTCTCTACTTTAAGCATAAAAAACATTTTAAATGATTTGTAGAAAAGGCCAAGAAATGCATTTGGAGAAGGGTCAGGCTGAACTCGTCTTCGAGTTCCGTTGGGACAACGGCCGAGAGGAGACATTTGAGTTGCATCTGACGCCAACCCACACAAATGGCAAGAAATTGGAGTTCCGGATTGACAACAACGGCATCCAGCTAAAGAGGACTTGGTCAGTTTTTTGTGCACAATTTTACAACAACAACAAAAAAAAATCCGTTCTTGGCCTTGTCTTGTAGTGTTCGGCACGGTACGGTAATACCGCGGTATTTTTTTCGGTATTTTTTACCGAAATACCGTACCTTAGCAAAACATTGCCCATTATCAATTATAAGTATTGAATAAAAGTTTTGTTCATTTTAAATTGAAATTCAAAATTTTCAAAAAAAAATACCGAATACCGATCGGTACACCTAATTTTTTGGTCGGTATTTTTTCGGTATCGGTATTATATCGAAATACCGAATACCGAAAAAGCCCATTTGCCGAACACTATTGTCTTGGTCCGGCCGGAAAGGATTTTTCTTTTTTTTCAAAATTTCGATCACCAGTATTAATGTGTCGATGATATATGTTTAGGGTGACAAGCAGCAACAAACGCCTGGTGGTCTACAATGCGATGCCGACAAAAATGCACATTTTCATCGATTTGGACACTGTGGAATATTTTGCGGACGAAGGCCGATGGTCGGGATCCATTCGCCTGCCTGAAGCAAGTCAAGAAAAACGAATTGGAACCGTAGAAGTAAGTTGGTTAAATCAAGATTTGCCTGGATCAATTGGTTGATGGGCATGAGGTTTTATCAAAAGTTGAGCATTTTGAAAAAGCTTAATTAGGTCAATCAACAATAACCTAGATACATTGAGGGTTAATTAAGCCGTGTTCAAGTTGAGCATTTTGAAAAAGCTTAATTAGGTCAATTAACAATAACCTAGATACATTGAGGGTTAATTAAGCCGTGTTCTTGTGCAAAAAACTGGGCTAGAACCCATTTGAATTTCAATAAGCTTTTATTTTTTAAAAAATTGTCATTTTCAGCTGAAAAGCGCACCACTGATGCTCAAGGAGGCCAGCATGTGGTATCTGAACTACAAGGCGCACAAATCAGCGTTTCTTCAGCAAACGGGAAATATCATTAAAAATGAGCCGATCAAAAAACATATTTTTGAAAAACAAAAATCATCTCCAAAAAGTGTATTGGACGCAGAAATTGGAGAATCACCGAAAAAGATGTTAAACTGACCGTAAATATTAGTTGATTCCGGATTTATAGGTGCTAAAAACCCAAAATATGGTGATCAAATTAAATATATACAGTATATAGTGCTAGAATGATCAAATTTCAATTCAATTTTGTGTTAAAACCTTTTTATTTTCCCCACACAATTGTAGCTAAAACTTTTTCACGTATTTTTGAAAATTTATAAAAACATCTTTATAAACATTTTGCGAAACCATCGATCTTTATGTAGTGGGTGCATTTTGGTCGGCAAAAAATTGTGTTTTTGTCGTTGCGTTTTTGTGAAAAATAAAAATTTGACTTTTTATGAATATTTTTGTTTTTATTTTATTTACCAATATAAAATCTGGCGGCGCTTCTTTAAGAGGATTCGGTAATACTGGCAGTTTGGCCTAGGGTTGTCGGTTCCTGGAAATTCTTCGGTCCGACCAAATCGAATTTTTTCGGTTTTCTTATCTAATGATTCCAAATTGTTTTGATTGATCCTTTTTTGATCATTTTTCCAGCTAAGATCGCTTACATTGTATTTATTAATTGTTGAGAGATTTTAATGGCAATCCTTAAGAATTGCGGTCCCGATGGAAACAAAAATTTTAACAATTTTAAATGCATGTTTTCTAGGATAAAAATAATATGCGTAGAACACGAATCCGAGCTCGGATTTGCAAAACTTAAAAAAAAAGATACCGTTTAAATTTTAGTTGAAAATCTCTTAACAAATTGAAAATGCGAAATTTTCTCCGGCGGCGCCTAGCGGCACCGCCGCCGACCCCCCTCCCAAATCTGGGGTCTCAAAAATTACGATACGCGTGATTTTTAGCGAAACGATACGATACGATACGATATGGCTCTAAAATATGATATTTACGATTACGATACGACGATACGATACGATACGGATTTACATCCCTGATCTGTACAATCTAGAAGTTTGATTATACCATTCTTATCCAACTTTTAAAAGGTTGAGAATGGTGCGAGATGAACAATGAATTCATGTAAAAGCATTCGAAAAATCAATCGGAACGGGAAATGACATTTATTTATTTGTTGAAACGATGAAAAAAAAAATTCCTATTTCAATTCAGGTGTTATTCTCGTCAAAAAATTAAACAAAAATTTGATTGCTCTAAACATTTATTAATCTTTACCAAATTTAGATAACAAAAAGTGTTTAATATTATCTGGATTTATGTGCCAGAATCAAAACGCTTTAAATGGTAATTAATGGTTTATTCATCAAAAATTAATAAATGTAACGCAGCAACTTTCAAGAATTTATCCGAAAAAGTGAATAATAAAGTTAAAATGTTGTAATAATTAAATTGAAATTTATTTATTTTTTCAATATTTTTGCATCATTAATTTCTTTTATTAAGAGGGCAATGTGAGCGACGATCGCTGCCCTTCACTGTCAGCGCGGATTTCAAGAAAAATTCCGATCATACCTCCAATCCTTCTTGTATTTGTTTCTTGTCCATTGTTAGTTTTCGCATACATGCTCATAAATTATTTTTGTATTTCAAATAAAAATAAAATTTAAAACAAATTTTTATGCTTAATAACTTTAGCTCGGATTTATTTGGACTACGAAAAATTTGGATTTACTACTGACCAAAACACCAAAAATATTCCAAATTTGACTAAATTTAGTCAAAATAGGGGCCAGATTTTGATGCCAAACGATGCTGAGGCGGTAGTCCCGCTCCCGCCTGACTCTTGTTCTCCACATTTCGTTTGTCTCAAACATTTTTCTTGCAAATAAACTCGTCCGGCAAAAATTTGAGATATTAAAAATTTTTCTGGAATTATAATATCCATCGACTCCTCTCATCGAGAAATTTAGCGGCTATCGTTAAATTGCTTTCTCAGTTCGGTATTAGTGCTGGCACGCGAGTCGATGGTTCGCGATGAGCCAAAACCGCGGCATTATTGCCGATCAAATTTATAGAAGCGATTATTTGATTTTTTGATTATTTTTCAGACTTTTTCAATGGAACACTGGCCAAATTTATGGAATTTTGACGCAATTTTCTTAATAAAAAATTAAAATTTCCAAAATTTTCCGGTGGCGCCTGTCGGCAACGATGCTTGTAAAAGCCAAAAAAAAATTGTAATAAAAGTATTTTGTAACAGCACAAAATAAATAAATAAATGAACCCATGGCATTGCACAATTACTTAATTGCTCCGGCCATTCTTTTTCACAAGCATAAAACCCACTCATTTCACCTCCCATATCTATTCGCCCCCTCCTCTGCTGACTTTTTCAAATTCTTATTTTAATTGTTTATCAAATAAAGAGACTTTTTATATGTATCAATTATTGAGACACACACAATAATTGAACACTTTAAGCAAGAAAAACTTCTCTGGCAATTTTCCCGATTCCAAAAAAAAATTAAATAAAATTTAGTTTAAAAATGTACGCTTTTCACGTGCCTGCGCACTGTTTTCTCATAGGAAAATGAAAAGCTTAAATACACACTGGATCGGAAATGAAGTGCGCTAAACTTTTTTAATTAATGCGAAAATTTAAAATAAAAAGTTGTTTAATTCCAATTCCAAATTTAATTTTATTTTTACTGTTTTGAAAGAACTTCTTTGAGTTTTCACGTTAAAATTGTATATCTCTTTATACTAATTGGGTTAAATTTATTTTTCTTTAAACTTGTTTTTAACGTTCCGTTCCTTCACCGTTTCTTAGAAAAGAAGACAAATCACAAGGAAAATTTTATTGCCATTTCTTTGTGTGTTTATTCTGTCGAATAATAAATATGCTGCGATTAATTCTCATTTTATTAAAAATGCTTTTTAAATTTATTTTAAAAAATTTTTAGCATTTTTTTTTTGTCATGGAATTAGGCGTCGGTGACCGCTTTTTATTTGTCTTAATTGTTACAACTGTTGCCTACAAAGTGCTCATTTTTCCGCTTTTTCTCGCAATTTTCGCTGCCCTCATCACTTCATGGATTTTGTAAATTTAAATAAAATTGAAATTATTTTATTTTTTTAATTTTGCAGTTTTCAATATCGTCAAAAACAGCATTGGCACAGTATTGGAGTGCCAGGACCGAATGCGAACATTTTTTTTGGCAATACCTTGAAACAAATGCGCAATGGCACAATTGAGGGGGGCCTCTATTTTTTGTTTTAAATTTAAAAAAAAAATTCAATATTAATACACCTAGCTGTAACAAAATATTTTTTATTAAATATTTTAGGTTGAGCGCGAAATGTTCAGCAAATATGGAAATTCATATGGGTAAAAAAATATAATGTTTTTTTAATAATTTTTTATTTATAATTATTAATTAAGCTCATTTCTGTTTGATCGACGCGAATTCTGCACCAAAGATCCGGAGATGATGCGTCAAATTTTCATCAAGGAATTTTCGCACTTCCAAAACCGTTTTGTAATTTAACGCAACAAATTTTGGGGGAGGGGGGTGGGAAGGGGTGGGAGCAATTAATTTAAAAATTGATTAAAATGAACAACAATTAAAAAATTTGATATTTTAATAAATGCCAAAAAGAATTTAATGCCGGAGCAAAAAGAGGCGCCGAAGTCGCTGATGCGCAACGTGCTCAGTGCGTTGTGTGACGAGGATTGGAAGCGCGTGCGAAACCGCATCACGCCCGCATTTACGACGGGCAAATTGAAAAAAGTTGGTGCAACGAGTCAACGAAAATATTTTTGATCAATTTTTTTTTAATGAAAATTGATTTTAATTTTATCTTGGGGAAGTTTGCTAAAAATAATGGTAAAAATTCTTCAAATGAGCTCTCAATTAGTCGTGCCAATTTGAAGATTTATAAACTTTTTTTTTTAATTAAAATGTGCCATCAGATTCTTTGAACTTTAATGAATTTTTGAATTTTGAAATTTTCTAAACATTTTCAATATCCTTTTTAAACTTAAAAAGGTTAAGTCTCGTTTATTTTTTTTGTTTTCCTCATTTTTTGAAAGACTTATTTTATAAAATATTTAAACATGATCAAATCTTAAGAATAGAATTTGGCCAACATTTAATCATTAAATTTTAGTTAATTCCGATTTTATGCGACAGCACCGAAAGACTTTGCAAAGTGATTGAGAAAGATTATGCGCACGAACAAAAAGAACTTCCGTTGAAAGAGTGAGAGACATTTTTATCAAATTTATTTAAAAAAATTAACAATTCACAAATATTGCGATTTTTTTCTATTATTAATAATAGCAAAAATTGCAGTATTTATGGTCGTTTTTTGCTGGACGTGATTGGACGCAGTGGCTTTTCATTGGATTTGAACACTTTTGAGGAGGAAAACATTTTTGTGGAACAAGCTCGTTCAGTCTTCAATTTTGGCGCGAGGGGACAACGCATACGAATGATTCTCGGGGGTAATCAAACCTCAAATGTTTTCCGATAATTTTTTATTTATTTTTAATTATTATTATTATTATTATTAGCTTAGGTAATTTGATTCAAAATTAAAAAATTTTTAGTGTTGTTCCCATGGATGTGCGTTTTCTACGAGCATCTGACTGGAAAAAACTTCATATTTTCTGTGGATGAACAGTTTTTTATGGACATGATGAGCGACCTGTATAAGAAGCGCCGTGCCGATCCCGATGCTAAAGAAGTTTGATAATTTAAAAATTATATTTTTTATTACGCTAATATATTATACGGCGAAAAAATTTCAATTTTCTTTACTTTTGTTTAGTTGTTTTTTAAAAGTTCTTTTTGATGGAATTTCTTTATTGCTTTTAATCTGACTTAATTTTTCAGAAATATTCGGACATTTTTCAACTTTTGATGAATGTTGTGGACGAGGAGGATGAGTCGATGATGCATGGAAATGCCATTTCAGCGGATGATGCCGAAATTTTTCACAAAGAATTAAGAACCAATGCCCAACAGGGCAAGCATCTGACGCGAATTGAACTGTTTGCGCAAAGTTTTATCATTCTGATTGCGGGGTAAACGATTTTGAATTGTGTAACACTTTAATTAGGGGATGTACCTCCCCTAAATTAGATTATATACTTTAGGGTTGTACAAGACCGGTGTTTGACATCCGGCATTTTGGGGACTAAGGGATGTACCTCCTCTAAATTAGATTATATACTTTAGGGTTGTACAAGACCGGTGTTTGACATCCGGCATTTTGGGGACTAAGGGATGTACCTCCTCTAAATTAGATTATATACTTTAGGGTTGTACAAGACCGGTGTTTGACATCCGGCATTTTGGGGACTAAGGGATGTACCTCCTCTAAATTAGATTATATACTTTAGGGTTGTACAAGACCGGTGTTTGACATCCGGCATTTTGGGGACTAAGGGATGTACCTCCTCTAAATTAGATTATATACTTTAGGGTTGTACAAGACCGGTATTTGACATCCGGCATTTTGGGGACTAAGGGATGTACCTCCTCTAAATTAGATTATATACTTTAGGGTTGTACAAGACCGGTGTTTGACATCCGGCATTTTGGGGACTAAGGGATGTACCTCCTCTAAATTAGATTATATACTTTAGGGTTGTACAAGACCGGTGTTTGACATCCGGCATTTTGGGGACTAAGGGATGTACCTCCTCTAAATTAGATTATATACTTTAGGGTTGTACAAGACCGGTGTTTGACATCCGGCATTTTGGGGACTAAGGGATGTACCTCCTCTAAATTAGATTATATACTTTAGGGTTGTACAAGACCGGTATTTGACATCCGGCATTTTGGGGACTAAGGGATGTACCTCCTCTAAATTAGATTATATACTTTAGGGTTGTACAAGACCGGTGTTTGACATCCGGCATTTTGGGGACTAAGGGATGTACCTCCCCTAAATTAGATTATATACTTTAGGGTTGTACAAGACCGGTGTTTGACATCCGGCATTTTGGGGACTAAGGGATGTACCTCCTCTAAATTAGATTATATACTTTAGGGTTGTACAAGACCGGTGTTTGACATCCGGCATTTTGGGGACTAAGGGATGTACCTCCTCTAAATTAGATTATATACTTTAGGGTTGTACAAGACCGGTGTTTGACATCCGGCATTTTGGGGACTAAGGGATGTACCTCCTCTAAATTAGATTATATACTTTAGGGTTGTACAAGACCGGTGTTTGACATCCGGCATTTTGGGGACTAAGGGATGTACCTCCCCTAAATTAGATTATATACTTTAGGGTTGTACAAGACCGGTGTTTGACATCCGGCATTTTGGGGACTAAGGGATGTACCTCCTCTAAATTAGATTATATACTTTAGGGTTGTACAAGACCGGTGTTTGACATCCGGCATTTTGGGGACTAAGGGATGTACCTCCTCTAAATTAGATTATATACTTTAGGGTTGTACAAGACCGGTGTTTGACATCCGGCATTTTGGGGACTAAGGGATGTACCTCCTCTAAATTAGATTATATACTTTAGGGTTGTACAAGACCGGTGTTTGACATCCGGCATTTTGGGGACTAAGGGATGTACCTCCCCTAAATTAGATTATATACTTTAGGGTTGCACAAGACCGGTGTTTGACATCCGGCATTTTGGGAACTAAGGGATGTACCTCCCCTAAATTAGATTATATACTTTAGGGTTGCACAAGACCGGTGTTTGACATCCGGCATTTTGGACCTGGTGTTATGTTTTGTACACGGTTAATCGGATTTTTTGACGGCATATTTGAATCGCAAATTTTGAAAACCCGGTTTTTAAAGCCTTGCACCCAGTCAAGCAAAAGCAGGTCGTGTGCTAGCCTAAAATTATAATGTCAATTGAGTCTCGAAAAGGGGGTTAAGGTCCCACCCAACTAAAGAACTTGCATAACTCTGTTTCTATTTAAACAAATTAGTAAGCTCTTAATGAGTTTAAACTTTAAACTATATGTAAAGTTATACTCCGAAAAGCTAAAAAAAAAAGGTTTAAAAATCCAGAAATTTTTACAGTCCCTGCAACCACAAAATTTAGATTTGAAACCACGGGCGCAACACTGACATTTGCAACATATATGTTGGCCATTGAGACTGATGTTCAAGAAAAATTGCGGAGTGAAGTAAATGATGTGCTCGGGGAAAAGGTTTTAGAATGAATTTTGAAAAATATTTTTATTAATTAAATTATGCACAAAAATGAAATAATTTTGATAATAAAAACTTCAAAATTCAAGGCACTGATGACCTATGAAGATTTGAGACAAATGCACTACCTTCGTGCGGTGGTCCAAGAAACGCTTCGAATGTTCCCAGTGGCTCCAAAGTAGGGTTGGCACCAGGGATGTAAATCGCGCCGGAAAAAAAAGTGATCGCCGATATGCGATAAGCGATATCGAATTTTAAATGCGATAGCGATAAAACCATTATCCAATGCGATAGCGATAGGCGATATGCCCAAAAAAAGGAGATAAATGCGATATATATCGCGCGATAGCGATAGCGATTTACACCCCTGGTTGGCACCCCGACGTGCGGGGTTGAAAAGTCGGGGACGGGGTTGGAACTGTCGCGGGGAGGGAGTCGGGGGGGGGGGGGTTAGGGTTCGACGTTTTCGGGGCCGGGTTGTCAACTCTACTCCAAAGTATCAGTTATGCATAATTAAATTTGTTTCGTTTAAAAATATAAATATTTTTAAATTTTATGTGATTATACATATTTTAGAATAAATCGCGAGTGTAACAGCGACTGCGTGATTAATGGTGTTCCATTTCAAAAGGGTGATCTGGTCTCGGTGCCAGTTTATTTCATACAGCATGATGAAGCCTTCTTTCCGGAACCGGACCAATTTGATCCGGAACGGTTAATTTGAAGATGTTTTTGTTATCAAAATCATTCCACTATCTCCAACAAACATTTAAGCTTTATGCCAGCACAAAAGACGACCCATGACCCGTTGGCATTTTTAACCTTTGGTCTTGGGCCTCGAAATTGCATCGGAATGCGCTTTGCTGAGTTTCAAATGCATGTGGCGCTGGCGTTGGTTGTTCGTCGCTTCCGCTTCACTCCCGGCCCAAACACAACGGTCGGTAAAAATAAAGGCAAACAAAATGCCACAAAATGTGTGCAGCAAATATCATAAAATGCCAAACTATGTATACATAATATGCCAACACATATAAACAGATTTTTAACTTTGAATTATTCAAAAATAATAATATAAAATGCAAACTAATGTATAATATGTCAACAAATATAAACAGATTTTTAAGTTTGAATTATTCAAAATAATAATATAAAATGCCAAACTATGTATATTGCCATCAATAAACAGATTTTAAGTTTCAATTATTCAAAATAATAACATTTTTTAAATTAATATTTCTCTATTTGTCTATTTTATTAAATTAAATAAACCTATAAGCTGTGTTTTTACATGCCCTATATTTGAATGTTTTAGAAATATCCGCCCAAGTTGCTCTCTTCTGATATGCTTCGAACTGAAGAACCGCTTGTTGTGATTGCAGAGAAAATATGAATATATTCGCATACCTATATTATTATTTTTAAACATTTTCGCATTTAAAAAAACAAATAATCTTTTACTTTTTGAATAATAGACACTAGAGATGGGAACCGTTTTTTTGTCCGTGATTTTGAGTGCTTTCGTATTCCGTTTTTGCATTTTTGGAAAACTACGGAATTAAAAAATGGACCCCTAAATGGCATTTCGACCAAACATTTTAAAATTTGGATTCTTAACATGCACATCGGTCCACCGGGCATCGGAAAGAGGTTTTGAGTGCCACCAGAGGGCATTCCAGGGTCTTTAAACTCCCACCGGCAATTAGAATCGGGCACGGCATCGGGGGTACGTGAATGGCATCCTCTTCCCTGACACACACTGCCACAGGCATTCCCTCGCACGGATTTTTTTTTTGCCTCTAATGGCTTAGGATCGCAGGCACAGAAAGCGCGCGATCCCTAATTAGTTAATTATCCCCCCACCCCAATCACTCCTTCATCCCTTAAAGGCCCAAGAAGCACCGGATTGTGCGGCAACACAATCCCAAGCGCCCCTACCCCCATGGGACACCCCTGCCTCCGCAGGGTAATTAATTAGGCGGCATCTACAAAGCTTGTGAATTTTAATACACCTTCACAGTGCACGATTCTTTTATTACTATTTTTGAAAAAATTGAGTTTTTCCATAGTGATCATTTTTTTGTGAAAGCTTTCATCAAGGCTTTTTTTGCTGTAGGTATATTAAATATAAAATTTTGTAAATAACAAAACTCGGAATTGACTAATGCGACTTTTGACCAAATTACAATCACAAGAATTTGAATAAATGAGATTAGCTATTAATTGCTTTTAGAATTAATTTACATAACATTTATCCCACAAGAAATTGTTAGTCCTAATTTGTAAGTGAAAATTGGAAAAAATCAATCACAGTTTTCATGCCTAAAATAATAAAGGCGAGTCAACAACGCCATCGCCCCCATAAATACCGCCCTCCTCCGCCTCCTGCGGCTTGCTGCGCGTGTAGTGCCCCCGCTGCACGTTGTGCTGCACGCTCTTTGTGTGCACGTTGCCCAGCAGAAAGCCGAAGATGCCGAGCTCACTGACAATGTTTTCGAACTGTACATCCTGGAGTGGACGGACCAAAAAGTTCTGAACACGAACAAATAATATATATAGGGGTTATCGGTTTTAGGTGCTTTTTGAGTTTCACGCATTTTCTGGTAGGTTTTCTTCAGAAAATTAAATTTTTAAAAAATAAAACATTTTTGAAAATCTAATATATTTGTTTAAATTGCATAAATCGCTTTTTCGCTTTTTTAACATCAAATGAAAGATTCATTTTTATTTGGTACAATATTAATTATATTATTTCTTTTTTAATTATGACATTCATAGCAATTGTTTGGCGCCTTATTAGTCCATTAAAAGCATTTTAATTGAATAATAAATAAAAATGTGTTTATTGCCTTTAATTGTCACTTTAAAATTTACATATTCTTTTACCAGTTTTATAATTAATTAATTTAAACAAAATTTTACTTTTTTAAAATTTATTTTAACATTACCGGGACAACCAATGGCGTCAGCTTTTGCATTAAAATGTGAGCGCCAAGTTCGGCACGACTGAATTCGCGCAATTTTTCCGGAATTTTTTCGCCAAAGAAATTGTGTCCACCGCCTTCTCGACAAGGCTTCAGCACATATTTGTCAGGATGATCAATAGCATCCTAAAATTTTTTAAAAATGTTCAGCAATAAATGGAAAAATGAAAATTTGCTCAGAATGTGTTTATATTTGAACTAATGACCTTAATTATGCTTTTGGTCGCTTCATCCTCTGGATTATCAAGGCCCCAAAGGCCGGTGAATGTTTTGCGAATTGTAGCCACCATATCCGCTTCGTTGGCGCTCGGAAAGAATCGTTCCACCATGCCGGGCAATGCAAGAACCTGCGGGAAAAAAAATTAAATTAATTTAAGTGTAATTAGCACTTAATTTGATGTTATATTCACTCTTTAATGTTTTAAACTATTTTTGAATAAACATTTTCGATTTTCGTTTAAAAAATGTTTTAAATTTTATTATTCAAAAACCTGTTGTATCTTCTTTTGTGCAGAAAGTATTTGTGTAACACTTGGAATTTTCTGAAAAAAAAAGAAAGACTGATGGAATCTGATCAACAAATTATACAATGGCGGTTGACCGTTCGATCATAAGTTGACCAGCAAAATATTTTGGATTATTTAGGCCAGTCTGCGATCTGTAGAAGGCAACTGCCACCTTTTGAGTACCAAATCGCAGTGAAAAGTCATTATCAAGCGTCAATCTGTAAAATTATGGTAAAAGTTCGATTTTTATTCAAAATTTGAATAAATTTTACCCCCCCCCCCCCGAGGGTCAGAGGTTTTGCGGAAATGTTTTCCATTCTAGTCATAAATCAATCTGACTGGATTCGTGGGCCCGGTAACCGTTTTATTTATTTTTTTAATAAAAATTATAATGCAAAATTCAAAATTTTATTTATTATATTTTTAAAAAAAGGTATAATTTGCGCATACATTTCTGCAACTTCATGCACTGGTATTTGCACAATTTTTATTTTGTTTTTTGAAACTTTTTCCAGCAAATAATGCATCTTATATTGCTGAAAAGTTTGGTACACTTTGAGAGCAACCATTAGAATAATTGCGTCTTTGTCGCCAAATGCTTTCCTTAATTTTTAAATTATTTTAAATTGTAATTTATAAATGTTTTATTTTTATAATAACGCCCCCGGGTCCATCCATGTTAATTGTCCGGAGTCCGGCCCCTACTGACCAGGCCATAATTAACGCGTCGACCACCATTGCGTCGGGCTCGTTAATCGGCATGAAATCGTTTGATGTGTCAAGTCCCGCATTGGCCATCGTCCGTCGGTGCAAATTTGTGATATACGGAGCATTGAAAAATCCACCAATTTGCCCAATGTTCGTTTCAATCTGTTAAAATGTTTTTTTTTAAAATTTATATTTAATTCTTTTCAAAATGGGTATAAAACCTGTTTTAGCCCATAAACTGGCTCGCCAGTATGCTCATTTTTGCCAACATCGCACATATAGTCCTTTAATATGCCAAAAATAGATTTTAATTGCATTTATAAAATTTACCTATCGTGAATTGAAATTTAAAAAAATTGCATTTATTGGCGGGCAGAATTTTTAGTCTTGTCTTGAAAAAAGTCCATTTAAGCGAGATCTCGACTCGAGATTTTTCGAGGTCTAGAGTCGAGATTTTTCGAGATGTCGAGACGAGATTCTCGAAAAAGCCGAGATTCTCGAAAAAATCTCAGAAAATTTCTTCAAGCGAGATCTCGAGTCGAGATTTTTCGAGATCTAGAGTCGAGATTTTTCGAGATGTCGAGACGAGATTCTCGAAAAAGCCGAGATTCTCGAAAAAATCTCAGAAAATTTCTTCGAGCGAGATCTCGAGTCGAGATTTTTAGAGATTTCGAAACGAGATTCTCGAAAAAGCCGAGATTCTCGAAAAAATCTCGGATAATTTCTTCGAGCGAGATCTCGAGTCGAGATTTTTCGAGATCTAGAGTCGAGATTTTTCGAGATGTCGAGACGAGATTCTCGAAAAAGCCGAGATTCTCGAAAAAATCTCAGAAAATTTCTTCGAGCGAGATCTCGAGTCGAGATTTTTCGAGGTCTCGAGACGAGATCTAGTCTCGACCGGTCTCTACTAAAAACTCGATGAAAACCACCGTTGTGGGCTACAAACATAATTTTGGTGCTTTCAGAGCAAGGCGCGTTTAGCGAAAAAATAGGTAAAAACCTAAAAATCCCATCCCTAATTATGTAATTATTTCAAATTTTTAATTTATTTATTTGCAAACCGATCGCATCACAACGACAGTAAGCGGTTGTTTAATCCCTTCATCGTGCACAATTTGCGCAATTTCAAGCAGACGTCGTATACGGTCCTCAGACGCTGCGACGGATTGTATATGTTCGCGCAAAAATTCAAAGTCACTCGCAACGCGAAAGTATAAAAGTTGCATGGCCTATATTTAAAAAATATAAAAAACAAAATTTAAAAACAATAAAAAATAATTAAAAACATTTAAAATTTGATTAATATTTACAAAACTCTCTGTACCGTTTGCACATCTCGTGCTTGTTCAAACATTTCGCGTGGAAATGGCGTGGGGAACAGTGCAAATGGCATAAACATGGCTATGTCATTTCTAAAATTTGAATTTTGACAGCAAATTTGATGAATATTAATGTCCAAAAAAATGATTTGATCAAATTAGTATTAAATCTTTTTTTTATTAATCATTCAAATATCATACTTTGGCGAAATTTCTTTTGTTCGTATAACAAGTCCATGGATATGAGCCCAGTTAATGGCGTCTTCAACCATTGCTTCAATGTTGACGTCAAGAGTCTCGGGTTTGTGATCAA
The DNA here is from genome assembly GCA_018350325.1 of Globodera rostochiensis. Classification (NCBI taxonomy): domain Eukaryota; kingdom Metazoa; phylum Nematoda; class Chromadorea; order Rhabditida; family Heteroderidae; genus Globodera; species Globodera rostochiensis. Next base: position 1,051,364 of record JAEVLN010000010.1, read on the forward strand.
TTTCTTCAAAAAATTTCATTAAAATAAATTTTTAGTTTTTTATATAATTAAGGCTTCACAAGACCGGTTTTTTAATTGGTCTCTAATTGATGCAAAACTTACCGGTTGGATTCGCATTTGTCAGAAATTTGGCAGCAAAAAGGACGAAAAATTCAACACAAATAGCCAAATTTGATAGCATTGCAAAAATTTTTTGAGAATTTTTCAATATTAAATGATAAAATTTTTGAATTTATATACGTTTTAATATACAACAAATTATTTATATGACGTGGAAAATAAAATATAATAATGCCACTTCCGACGCTTAGTTCCGGCCAGTATTTACGCGCAAATTGGTTCTTAAATCCGGAAGTTATATGAATAGCAATCCCCAAAAATGCCCACATAAAAATTTTGTAACAATTTATGCTATGATTGATTATTGAATTTATAGTCGCAAAGCTTGGACAATTTTTATATAAGTTAATCAAAGAATGTCTAAATAGCAAAAAATTATATATATTCGTGTTTTTTGTTGATTTTAAGCCTAAGACTATGAAAGGGGCCCACGGTGTATATAATGTAAATGTTTTCCCGGACTTGAAATATAGGCTTTTCACACGAATAAAATATAAAATTTTAATTTGCTAGGATAATTTTATCTAATGAAAAAAGATTTAGGTAATTTAGTAAATTTTCAAATTAAAATGACACTATTATAAAAAAAATACAAGATTTATAAAAATTAATTTATGTATCATTTGCCAAAAATGCCGAAATATGCCCTAAATATGCCGAAATATGCACCGAAAAATGGCACTTTTAATTCACTAATTTGCTTAATACTTATATTTTTTCTTTTAACGTTTTTTAAATATTTAAAATTATAGTGACTTAAAAACGAATTATTTCTCAAAAACAGCAAGAAATCATTGATTTGTGTGTATTTTTTAAAATTTTTGGGCAAAAATGCCAAAATATGCTCAAAACCTAAAAATATGCTTTTTTCGCCGAAAACCCCCGAAATATGTTAAAATATGTAATTTCAACCTTGTGCAAAAAAGCTCAAACCAACGCGAAAAGGCTTTGTTAAAATTTGGTCCAAAACTTGAAAGGAGGTTGCTAAATTTAAATATTAATTAAAGCGCTTCGAAATTTTCTCATTTTGAATATGATCAAAATAAAATCCTTCAAACCCACTAAAAAGTACAAAATAAGGACGATGAGCCAACCATTTCGTACATATAAAAATATTTTAAGTTTATAAGATTCGACCCCTCCAAATAAAGATTTCTTATAAAAAGAACAAATGAGAAATTTCAATTTGAAAAAAATAAAAAATTAATATAACTTAAATATTATAATATTCTTCCTCTAAATCAATGTTGCAGGTTAGAATGCCCATTTATCACCTTGACCTTTCATGCTTAGCCGATTGATCACTCATCATTGGGCTCGGAAACTCATGGAAATCCATATTTTTTTTGCGAACTGGGGATGCCCTGAAATACACGAAAAACACATTTTTAGCTTAATTTGAAGCTTCTAGGACCGATTTTTATATCCATATTTTTCCATATTTCGCGATTTATGTCCATATTTCCATATTTCGTCCATATTTTTCATCCATATTTCGCATTTTAAGCCAAAAAATGTGCATATTTTGGCATTTTGCAAAAAAATTGTGATCTTGGCAAGAAAATTTTTGTTCATTTTCTTAAGAATTTTGAAAAAAGCGCAAAATAATCACAAAAGTTCAAAAAAGTCGTCAAAAATGCCAAAATAGTCACAAAAGTCTAAAAAAGTCGCCAAAACACTTGAAAATTTGGAAATGTATCTCATCAGCAATTTTAACCAGTGATGAATGAATTTGAAGAATTTTGGGGAAATTTTATATTGAATTTGGAAAAATTTATGTCCATATTTTCAACTTTTATGTCCATATTTTGGTGTTTTGTCGATATTTTTGTCCATATTTTATGGCCATATTTCACGATTTTATATCCATATTTTTCCGAACCCTACTCATCATTCTCCGAGAATGTTTGCCTTCTATCACTCACTTCTTCAATGTTCTCGATTAATGGAAAAAAATATGAGTTTTAGCCATAAGAAATTTTTATAAAATGTTATGGTGTTTCAAGTTTGTCCGTTTATTTAAATAATTAAGCCACGGTTTGTTGCCTAAGACAAAAACCAGGTTTGTCGTCAAATTAAAAATGACTGGTTTGAGTGAGCATCTGAGAAGAATCCGGTCTCCGTGGTTAAATTATATATCAATCGATCCCTCTCCCCGAGCTGAGCACGAAAATGAAACAATTTTCGGCAGGAAGTCCACTCTGGGCAAAGATACAGCTCCACAACGTTGACAAAACAATAGGGGGGAGGGACCCTTTTGGTCAAAATTTGGAAATATTTTTATTCTAAAAATTGTCTAAAATATGTATTATTTAATGCAACGATTCGCCAATAGGAAATAAAAAAAGAGAATTTAAAATCCGGGTTTGAATCGTTTTTTTCATACTTGGCTAGTTAAATCAATTTGTAATTTTTCGACGAAATTTTTGGCTTAAGCGACGAAATCAATATTAGCCATTTTTGTTCAAATTTGGAGATCGGTCCCCCATCTTGCTTGACCTTCCCATTCAGCTAATTTGTCATCGTTCAACACAAATTTTGTCAGCCCATAGCAAATGATCAGCCCATAGGAATTGATCAGCCCATAGCAGTTGATCAGCCCATAGCAGTTGATCAGCCCATAGCAGTTGATCAGCCCATAGCAGTTGATCAGCCCATAAAGTCGATCAGCCCATAGGAATTGATCAGCCCATAGCAATTGATCAGCCCATAGGAATTGATCAGCCCATAGCAGTTGATCAGCCCATAGCAGCTGATCAGCCCATAGCAGCTGATCAGCCCATAGCAGTTGATCAGCCCATAGGAATTGATCAGCCCATAGCAGTTGATCAGCCCATAGCAGTTGATCAGCCCATAGCAGCTGATCAGCCCATAAAGTCGATCAGCCCATAGGAATTGATCAGCCCATAGGAATTGATCAGCCCATAGGAATTGATCAGCCCATAGCAGTTGATCAGCCCATAGCAGTTGATCAGCCCATAGCAGTTGATCAGCCCATAGCAGTTGATCAGCCCATAGGAATTGATCAGCCCATAGCAGTTGATCAGCCCATAGCAGTTGATCAGCCCATAGCAGCTGATCAGCCCATAAAGTCGATCAGCCCATAGGAATTGATCAGCCCATAGCAATTGATCAGCCCATAGCAGCTGATCAGCCCATAGGAATTCTCAGCCCATAGCAGCTGATCAGCCCATAGCAGCTGATCAGCCCATAGCAGTTGATCAGCCCATAGGAATTGATCAGCCCATAGCAGTTGATCAGCCCATAGCAGTTGATCAGCCCATAGCAGTTGATCAGCCCATAGCAGTTGATCAGCCATAGGAATTGATCAGCCCATAGCAGTTGATCAGCCCATAACAGTTGATCAGCCCATAGCATTTGATCAGCCCATAGCAGTTGATCTGCCCATAGCAGCTGATCAGCCCATAGCAGTTGATCAGCCCATAGCAGTTGATCAGCCCATAGGAATTGATCAGCCCAAAGCAGTTGATCAGCCCATAGGAGTTGATCAGCCCAAAGAAGTTGATCAGCCCATAGCAGCTGATCAGCCCATAACAGTTGATCAGCCCATAGCAGCTGATCAGCCCATAGCAGTTGATCAGCCCATAGCAGTTGATCAGCCCATAGGAATTGATCAGCCCATAGCAATTGATCAGCCCATAGCAGTTTATCAGCCCATAGGAATTGATCAGCCCATAGCATTTGATCAGCCCATAGCCGCTGATCAGCCCAAAGCAGTTGATCAGCCCATAGGAGTTGATCAGCACAAAGAAGTTGATCAGCCCATAGCAGCTGATTAGCCCATAGCAGTTGATCAGCCCATAGCAGTTGATCAGCCCATAGCAGTTGATCAGCCCATAGCAGTTGATCAGCCCATAGGAATTGATCAGCCCATAGCAATTGATCAGCCCATAGCAGTTTATCAGCCCATAGGAATTGATCAGCCCATAGCATTTGATCAGCCCATAGCAGTTGATCTGCCCATAGCAGCTGATCAGCCCATAAAGTCGATCAGCCCATAGGAATTGATCAGCCCATAGCAATTGATCAGCCCATAGCAGCTGATCAGCCCATAGGAATTCTCAGCCCATAGCAGTTGATCAGCCCATAGGAATTGATCAGCCCATAGCAATTGATCAGCCCATAGGAATTGATCAGCCCATAGCATTTGATCAGCCCATAGCAGTTGATCTACCCATAGCAGCTGATCAGCCCATAAAGTCGATCAGCCCATAGGAATTGATCAGCCCATAGCAATTGATCAGCCCATAGCAGCTGATCAGCCCATAGGAATTCTCAGCCCATAGCAGTTGATCTGCCCATTAGCAGCTGATCAGCCCATAAAGTTGATCAGCCCATAGGAATTGATCAGCCCATAGCAATTGATCAGCCCATAGCAGCTGATCAGCCCATAGGAATTCTCAGCCCATAGCAGCTGATCAGCCCATAAAGTTGATCAGCCCATAGGAATTGATCAGCCCATAGCAATTGATCAGCCCATAGCAGCTGATCAGCCCATAGGAATTCTCAGCCCATAGCAGCTGATCAGCCCATAAAGTTGATCATCCCATAGCAGCTGATCAGCCCATAGCAGTTGATCAGCCCAAAGAAGTTGATCAGCCCATAGGAATTGATCAGCCCATAGCAGTTGATCAGCCCATAACAGTTGATCAGCCCATAGCATTTGATCAGCCCATAGCAGTTGATCTGCCCATAGCAGTTGATCAGCCCAAAGAAGTTGATCAGCCCATAGGAATTGATCAGCCCATAGCAGCTGATTAGCCCATAGCAGTTGATCAGCCCATAGCAGTTGATCAGCCCATAGCAGTTGATCAGCCCATAGCAGTTGATCAGCCCATAGGAATTGATCAGCCCATAGCAATTGATCAGCCCATAGCAGTTTATCAGCCCATAGGAATTGATCAGCCCATAGCAGTTGATCAGCCCATAACAGTTGATCAGCCCATAGCATTTGATCAGCCCATAGCAGTTGATCTGCCCATAGCAGCTGATCAGCCCATAGCAGCTGATCAGCCCATAGCAGTTGATCAGCCCATAGGAATTGATCAGCCCAAAGCAGTTGATCAGCCCATAGGAGTTGATCAGCCCAAAGAAGTTGATCAGCCCATAGCAGCTGATCAGCCCATAACAGTTGATCAGCCCATAGCAGCTGATCAGCCCATACCAGTTGATCAGCCCATAGCAGTTGATCAGCCCATAGGAATTGATCAGCCCATAGCAGTTGATCAGCCCATAACAGTTGATCAGCCCATAGCATTTGATCAGCCCATAGCCGCTGATCAGCCCAAAGCAGTTGATCAGCCCATAGGAGTTGATCAGCCCAAAGAAGTTGATCAGCCCATAGCAGCTGATTAGCCCATAGCAGTTGATCAGCCCATAGCAGTTGATCAGCCCATAGCAGTTGATCAGCCCATAGCAGTTGATCAGCCCATAGGAATTGATCAGCCCATAGCAATTGATCAGCCCATAGCAGTTTATCAGCCCATAGGAATTGATCAGCCCATAGCAGTTGATCAGCCCATAACAGTTGATCAGCCCATAGCATTTGATCAGCCCATAGCAGTTGATCTGCCCATAGCAGCTGATCAGCCCATAGCAGCTGATCAGCCCATAGCAGTTGATCAGCCCATAGGAATTGATCAGCCCAAAGCAGTTGATCAGCCCATAGGAGTTGATCAGCCCAAAGAAGTTGATCAGCCCATAGCAGCTGATCAGCCCATAACAGTTGATCAGCCCATAGCAGCTGATCAGCCCATACCAGTTGATCAGCCCATAGCAGTTGATCAGCCCATAGGAATTGATCAGCCCATAGCAATTGATCAGCCCATAGCAGTTTATCAGCCCATAGGAATTGATCAGCCCATAGCATTTGATCAGCCCATAGCCGCTGATCAGCCCAAAGCAGTTGATCAGCCCATAGGAGTTGATCAGCACAAAGAAGTTGATCAGCCCATAGCAGCTGATTAGCCCATAGCAGTTGATCAGCCCATAGCAGTTGATCAGCCCATAGCAGTTGATCAGCCCATAGCAGTTGATCAGCCCATAGGAATTGATCAGCCCATAGCAATTGATCAGCCCATAGCAGTTTATCAGCCCATAGGAATTGATCAGCCCATAGCATTTGATCAGCCCATAGCAGTTGATCTGCCCATAGCAGCTGATCAGCCCATAAAGTCGATCAGCCCATAGGAATTGATCAGCCCATAGCAATTGATCAGCCCATAGCAGCTGATCAGCCCATAGGAATTCTCAGCCCATAGCAGTTGATCAGCCCATAGGAATTGATCAGCCCATAGCAATTGATCAGCCCATAGCAGTTTATCAGCCCATAGGAATTGATCAGCCCATAGCATTTGATCAGCCCATAGCAGTTGATCTGCCCATAGCAGCTGATCAGCCCATAAAGTCGATCAGCCCATAGGAATTGATCAGCCCATAGCAATTGATCAGCCCATAGCAGCTGATCAGCCCATAGGAATTCTCAGCCCATACCAGTTGATCAGCCCATAGCAGTTGATCAGCCCATAGGAATTGATCAGCCCATAGCAATTGATCAGCCCATAGCAGTTTATCAGCCCATAGGAATTGATCAGCCCATAGCATTTGATCTGCCCATAGCAGCTGATCAGCCCATAAAGTCGATCAGCCCATAGGAATTGATCAGCCCATAGCAATTGATCAGCCCATAGCAGCTGATTTGCCCATAGCAGTTGATCAGCCCATAGCAGTTGATCAGCCCATAGCAGTTGATCAGCCCATAGCAGTTGATCAGCCCATAGGAATTGATCAGCCCATAGCAATTGATCAGCCCATAGCAGTTTATCAGCCCATAGGAATTGATCAGCCCATAGCATTTGATCAGCCCATAGCAGTTGATCTGCCCATAGCAGCTGATCAGCCCATAAAGTCGATCAGCCCATAGGAATTGATCAGCCCATAGCAATTGATCAGCCCATAGCAGCTGATCAGCCCATAGGATTCTCAGCCATAGCAGTGACCAGCCCCATAGGAAATTGATCAGCCCATAGCAAATTGATCAGCCCACATAGCAGTTTATCAGCCCATAGGACTTGATCAGCCCATAGCATTTGATCAGCCCATAGCAGTTGATCTGCCCATAGCAGCTGATCAGCCCATAAAGTCGTACAGGCCCATATATTGATCATCCCATAGCAATTGATCCATCCCATAGCAGCTTGTCAGCCCATTGGAATTCTCATCCCATAGCAGTTTATCTTCCCATTAGCAGCTGATCAGCCCATAAAGTTGATCAGTCCAATAGGAATGATCAGCCCATAGCAATGATCATCCCATATCATCTGATCAGGCCATATAATTTCTCAGCCCTAGCGAGCCTCCATAGCAGCTGATTAGCCCATTAGTGATCAGCCATAATTGATCAGCCCATAGCAATTGATCAGCCCATAGCAGTTTATCAGCCCATAGGAATTGATCAGCCCATAGCATTTGATCAGCCCATAGCAGTTGATCTGCCCATAGCAGCTGATCAGCCCATAAAGACGATCAGCCCATAGGAATTGATCAGCCCATAGCAATTGATCAGCCCATAGCAGCTGATCAGCCCATAGGAATTCTCAGCCCATAGCAGAGCCCATAGCAGTTGATCAGCCCATAGCAGTTGATCAGCCCATAGCAGTTGATCAGCCCATAGCAGTTGATCAGCCCATAGCAGTTGATCAGCCCATAGGAATTGATCAGCCCATAGCAATTGATCAGCCCATAGCAGTTTATCAGCCCATAGGAATTGATCAGCCCATAGCATTTGATCAGCCCATAGCAGTTGATCTGCCCATAGCAGCTGATCAGCCCATAAAGACGATCAGCCCATAGGAATTGATCAGCCCATAGCAATTGATCAGCCCATAGCAGCTGATCCGCCATAGGACTCACACTCAGGCCCATAGCAGTTTGATCAGCCCTAGGAATTGATCAGCCCATAGCCAATTGATCAGCCCATAGCAGTTTATCAGCCCATAGGAATTGATCAGCCCATAGCATTTGATCAGCCCATAGCAGTTGATCTGCCCATAGCAGCTGATCAGCCCATAAAGTCGATCAGCCCATAGGAATTGATCAGCCCATAGCAATTGATCAGCCCATAGCAGCTGATCAGCCCATAGGAATTCTCAGCCCATAGCAGTTGACTCTGCCCATTAGCAGCTGATCAGCCCATAAAGTTGATCAGCCCTATTATCACCCCTGGCAGTTGATCAGGCCCATAGCAATTGATCAGGCCCATATCATTGATCAAGCCCATAGGAATTGATCGCCCATAGCAATTGATCATCCCATATCAGTTTTTTCAGTCCCATAGGAATTGATCAGCCTAGCATTGATCAGCCCATAGCAGTTGATCTGCCCATAGAGCTGATCAGCCCATAAGACGATAAGCCCATAGGAATTGATCAGCCCATAGCAATGATCAGCCCATAGCATCGATCAGCCCATAGGATTCTCAGCCCAATAGCAAGCCCAGAGCAGTTGATCATCCCATAGCAGTTTGATCAGCCCATAGCAGTGATCAGCCCATAGCATTGATCAGCCATACAATTGATCAGCCCATAGCAGTTGATCAGCCATAGCAGTTGATCAGCCCATAGCAATTGATCAGCCCATAGCAGTTGATCAGCCCATTGATCTCAGCCATGAATTGATCAGCCCATAGCAGTTGATCTGCCCATAGCAGTTGATCAGCCCATAAAGTCGATCAGCCATAGGAATTGATCAGCCCATAGCAATTGATCAGCCCATAGCAGCTGATCAGCCACCATAGGAATTCTCAGCCCATAGCCGTTGATCAGCCCATAGCAGCTTGATCAGCCCATAGCAAGTTGATCAGCCCATAGCATTGATCAGCCCATAGCAATTGATCCGCCCATAGCATGATCAGCCCATAGCAGTTGATCGCCCATAGCAGCTGATCAGCCATAAAGTTGATCAGCCCATAGGCACTGATCAGCCCCTAGCAGTGGATCAGCTCATAGCAAGCTGATCAGCCATAGGAATGTCAGCCCATAGCAGCTGATCTAGCCCATAGCAGCTGATCAGCCCATAGTTGATCAGCCCATAGGAATTGATCAGCCCATAGGAATGCTCAGTCCCATAGCAGTGTGATCAGCCCTAGAAGTTGATCTAGCCCATAGCAGCTGATCAGCCCCTAGCAGTCGGATCAGCCCATAGGCATCTGATCAGCCCCATAGCAGCTGATCAGCCCATAGCAGCTCTGCATCAGCCATAGGCAGTTGATCAGCCCATAGCCGTTGATCTGCCCATTAGCAGCGATCAGCCCATAAAGTTGATCAGCCCATAGGAATTGATCAGCCCTAGCATTGATCAGCCCATAGCAGTGATCAGCCCATAGCATTGATCAGCCCATAGCAGTTGATCAGCCCATAGAGCTGAAGCCCTAAAGTGATCAGCCCATAGGAATTATCAGCCCATAGCATTGATCAGCCCATAGCAGTTGATCAGCCCATAGCAGCCCATTGATCGCCCATAGCATGATCAGCCCATAAGTTGATCAGCCCATAGAATTGATCAGCCCATAGCAGTTATCAGCCCATACATTGATCAGCCCATAGCTGATCAGCCCATAAGATCAGCCCAAGAATTGATCAGCCCACAGTTATCAGCCCATAGCAATTATCAGCCCATAGCATTGATCAGCCCATAGCAGTTGAGCCCAAGCATTATCAGCCCATAGCAGTATCAGCCCATAGGATTATCAGCCCATAGATTATCAGCCCATAGCAGCTGATCAGCCCATAGGAATTGATCGCCCATAGCAATTGATCAGCCCATAGCAGTTATCAGCCCATAAAATGATCAGCCCATAGCAGTTATCAGCCCATAGCATATCAGCCCATAATTGATAGCCCATCAATTGATCAGCCCATAGGAATTTGATCAGCCCAAGCAATTGATCACCCTAGCAGCTGATCAGCCCATAGCAATTATCAGCCCATAGCAGTGATCGCCATAGCAGTTGATCAGCCATAGCATTGATCAGCCCATAGCAGTTGATCAGCCCATAGCATTGATCAGCCCATAGCAGTTGATCAGCCCATAGGAATTGATCAGCCATAGCAATGATCAGCCCATAGCAGTTGATCAGCCCATAGAATTGATCAGCCCATAGCATTGATCAGCCCATAAAGTTGATCAGCCCATAGCAGATGATCAGCCCATAGCAGATCAGCCCATAGGAATTGATCAGCCCATAGCAATTGATCAGCCCATAGCAGCGATCAGCCCATAGGAGCGAGCCATAGCAGTTATCAGCCCATAGATGATCACCCATAGCATTGATCAGCCCATAGCAGTTGATCAGCCCATAGGAATTGATCAGCCCATAGCAGTTATCAGCCCATAGCAGATTGATCAGCCCATAGAAGTGATCAGCCCATAGAGTTGATCAGCCCATAGGAATTGATCAGCCCATAGCATTGATCAGCCCATAGCAGTGATCAGCCCATAGCGCTATCAGCCATAGCAGTTGATCAGCCCTAGCAGTTGATCAGCCATAGCAGTTGATCATCCATAGCAGTTGATCAGCCCATAGGCAGTTGATCAGCCCATAGCAGTTTGATCCGACCTAGGAATGATCAGCCCATAGCAATTGATCAGCCCATAGCAGCTGATCAGCCCATAGGAATTCTCAGCCCATAGCAGCTGATCAGCCCATAAAGTTGATCATCCCATAGCAGCTGATCAGCCCATAGCAGTTGATCAGCCCAAAGAAGTTGATCAGCCCAAAGAAGTTGATCAGCCCATAGCAGCTGATCAGCCCATAACAGTTGATCAGCCCATAGCAGCTGATCAGCCCATAGCAGTTGATCAGCCCATAAAGTTAATCAGCCCATAGCAGTTGATCAGCCCATAGCAGCTGATTAGCCCATAGGAGTTGATCAGCCCATAGCAGTTGATCAGCCCATAGGAATTGATCAGCCCATAGCAATTGATCAGCCCATAGCAGTTTATCAGCCCATAGGAATTGATCAGCCCATAGCATTTGATCAGCCCATAGCCGCTGATCAGCCCAAAGCAGTTGATCAGCCCATAGGAGTTGATCAGCCCAAAGAAGTTGATCAGCCCATAGCAGCTGATTAGCCCATAGCAGTTGATCAGCCCATAGCAGTTGATCAGCCCATAGCAGTTGATCAGCCCATAGGAATTGATCAGCCCATAGCAATTGATCAGCCCATAGCAGTTTATCAGCCCATAGGAATTGATCAGCCCATAGCATTTGATCAGCCCATAGCAGTTGATCTGCCCATAGCAGCTGATCAGCCCATAAAGTCGATCAGCCCATAGGAATTGATCAGCCCATAGCAATTGATCAGCCCATAGCAGCTGATCAGCCCATAGGAATTCTCAGCCCATAGCAGTTGATCAGCCCATAGGAATTGATCAGCCCATAGCAATTGATCAGCCCATAGCAGTTTATCAGCCCATAGGAGTTGATCAGCCCATAGCATTTGATCAGCCCATAGCAGTTGATCTGCCCATAGCAGCTGATCAGCCCATAGCAGCTGATCAGCCCATAGCAGTTGATCAGCCCATAGCAGTTGATCAGCCCATAGCAGTTGATCTGCCCATTAGCAGCTGATCAGCCCATAAAGTTGATCAGCCCATAGGAATTGATCAGCCCATAGCAATTGATCAGCCCATAGCAGCTGATCAGCCCATAGGAATTCTCAGCCCATAGCAGCTGATCAGCCCATAAAGTTGATCATCCCATAGCAGCTGATCAGCCCATAGCAGTTGATCAGCCCAAAGAAGTTGATCAGCCCATAGCAGCTGATCAGCCCATAACAGTTGATCAGCCCATAGCAGCTGATCAGCCCATAGCAGTTGATCAGCCCATAAAGTTAATCAGCCCATAGCAGTTGATCAGCCCATAGCAGCTGATTAGCCCATAGGAGTTGATCAGCCCATAGCAGTTGATCAGCCCATAGCAGTTGATCAGCCCATAGGAATTGATCAGCCCATAGCAATTGATCAGCCCATAGCAGTTTATCAGCCCATAGGAATTGGTCAGCCCATAGCATTTGATCAGCCCATAGCCGCTGATCAGCCCAAAGCAGTTGATCAGCCCATAGCAGTTGATCAGCCCATAGGAATTGATCAGCCCATAGCAATTGATCAGCCCATAGCAGTTTATCAGCCCATAGGAATTGATCAGCCCATAGCAGTTGATCAGCCCATAGGAATTGATCAGCACATAGCAATTGATCAGCCCATAGCAGTTTATCAGCCCATAGGAATTGATCAGCCCATAGCATTTGATCAGCCCATAGCAGTTGATCTGCCCATAGCAGCTGATCAGCCCATAAAGTCGATCAGCCCATAGGAATTGATCAGCCCATAGCAATTGATCAGCCCATAGCAGCTGATCAGCCCATAGGAATTCTCAGCCCATAGCAGTTGATCAGCCCATAGGAATTGATCAGCCCATAGCAATTGATCAGCCCATAGCAGTTTATCAGCCCATAGGAATTGATCAGCCCATAGCATTTGATCAGCCCATAGCAGTTGATCTGCCCATAGCAGCTGATCAGCCCATAAAGTCGATCAGCCCATAGGAATTGATCAGCCCATAGCAATTGATCAGCCCATAGCAGCTGATCAGCCCATAGGAATTCTCAGCCCATAGCAGTTGATCTGCCCATTAGCAGCTGATCAGCCCATAAAGTTGATCAGCCCATAGGAATTGATCAGCCCATAGCAATTGATCAGCCCATAGCAGCTGATCAGCCCATAGGAATTCTCAGCCCATAGCAGCTGATCAGCCCATAAAGTTGATCATCCCATAGCAGCTGATCAGCCCATAGCAGTTGATCAGCCCATAGGAGTTGATCAGCCCATAGCATTTGATCAGCCCATAGCAGTTGATCTGCCCATAGCAGCTGATCAGCCCCTTAGGAGTTGATCAGCCCATAGCAGTTGATCAGCCCATAACAGCTGATCAGCCCATAACAGTTGATCAGCCCATAGCAGCTGATCAGCCCATAGCAGTTGATCAGCCCATAAAGTTGATCAGCCCATAGGAATTGATCAGCCCATAGCAATTGATCAGCCCATAGGAATTGATCAGCCCATAAAGTTGATCAGCCCATAAAGTTGATCAGCCCATAGCAGTTGATCAGCCCATAGCAGCTGATTAGCCCCTTAGGAGTTGATCAGCCCATAGCAGTTGATCAGCCCATAGCAGTTGATCAGCCCATAGCAGCTGATCAGCCCATAACAGTTGATCAGCCCATAGCAGCTGATCAGCCCATAGCAAAGATCAGCCCATAAAGTTGATCAGCCCATAGCAGTTGATCAGCCCATAAAGTTGATCAGCCCATAGCAGCTGATCAGCCCATAGCAGTTGATCAGCTCATAGCAGCTGATCAGCCCATAGCAGCTGATCAGCCCATAGCAGCTGATCAGCCCATAGCAGTTGATCAGCCCATAAAGTTGATCAGCCCATAGCAGTTGATCAGCCCATAGGAATTCTCAGCCCATAGCAGTTGATCAGCCCATAAAGTTGATCAGCCCATAGCAGCTGATCAGCCCATAGCAGTTGATCTGCCCATAGCAGCTGATCAGCCCATAGCAGCTGATCAGCCCATAGCAGTTGATCAGCCCATAGCAGTTGATCAGCCCATAGCAGTTGATCTGCCCATTAGCAGCTGATCAGCCCATAAAGTTGATCAGCCCATAGGAATTGATCAGCCCATAGCAATTGATCAGCCCATAGCAGCTGATCAGCCCATAGGAATTCTCAGCCCATAGCAGCTGATCAGCCCATAAAGTTGATCATCCCATAGCAGCTGATCAGCCCATAGCAGTTGATCAGCCCAAAGAAGTTGATCAGCCCATAGCAGCTGATCAGCCCATAACAGTTGATCAGCCCATAGCAGCTGATCAGCCCATAGCAGTTGATCAGCCCATAAAGTTAATCAGCCCATAGCAGTTGATCAGCCCATAGCAGTTGATCAGCCCATAGGAATTGATCAGCCCATAGCAATTGATCAGCCCATAGCAGTTTATCAGCCCAAAGAAGTTGATCAGCCCATAGCAGCTGATTAGCCCACAGCAGTTGATCAGCCCATAGCAGTTGATCAGCCCATAGCAGTTGATCAGCCCATAGGAATTGATCAGCCCATAGCAATTGATCAGCCCATAGCAGTTTATCAGCCCATAGGAATTGATCAGCCCATAGCAGTTGATCAGCCCATAGGAATTGATCAGCCCATAGCAATTGATCAGCCCATAGCAGTTTATCAGCCCATAGGAATTGATCAGCCCATAGCAGCTGAGCAGCCCATAACAGTTGATCAGCCCATAGCAGCTGATCAGCCCATAGCAGTTGATCAGCCCATAAAGTTAATCAGCCCATAGCAGTTGATCAGCCCATAGCAGCTGATTAGCCCATAGGAGTTGATCAGCCCATAGCAGTTGATCAGCCCATAGCAGTTGATCAGCCCATAGGAATTGATCAGCCCATAGCAATTGATCAGCCCATAGCAGTTTATCAGCCCAAAGAAGTTGATGCAGCTGATTAGCCCATAGCAGTTGATCAGCCCATAGCAGTTGATCAGCCCATAGCAGTTGATCAGCCCATAGGAATTGATCAGCCCATAGCAATTGATCAGCCCATAGCAGTTTATCAGCCCATAGGAATTGATCAGCCCATAGCATTTGATCAGCCCATAGCAGTTGATCTGCCCATAGCAGCTGATCAGCCCATAAAGTCGATCAGCCCATAGGAATTGATCAGCCCATAGCAATTGATCAGCCCATAGCAGCTGATCAGCCCATAGGAATTCTCAGCCCATAGCAGTTGATCAGCCCATAGGAATTGATCAGCCCATAGCAATTGATCAGCCCATAGCAGTTTATCAGCCCATAGGAATTGATCATCCCATAGCAGCTGATCAGCCCATAGCAGTTGATCAGCCCAAAGAAGTTGATCAGCCCATAGCAGCTGATCAGCCCATAACAGTTGATCAGCCCATAGCAGCTGATCAGCCCATAGCAGTTGATCAGCCCATAAAGTTAATCAGCCCATAGCAGTTGATCAGCCCATAGCAGCTGATTAGCCCATAGGAGTTGATCAGCCCATAGCAGTTGATCAGCCCATAGCAGTTGATCAGCCCATAGGAATTGATCAGCCCATAGCAATTGATCAGCCCATAGCAGTTTATCAGCCCAAAGAAGTTGATCAGCCCATAGCATTTGATCAGCCCATAGCCGCTGATCAGCCCAAAGCAGTTGATCAGCCCATAGGAGTTGATCAGCCCAAAGAAGTTGATCAGCCCATAGCAGCTGATTAGCCCATAGCAGTTGATCAGCCCATAGCAGTTGATCAGCCCATAGCAGTTGATCAGCCCATAGGAATTGATCAGCCCATAGCAATTGATCAGCCCATAGCAGTTTATCAGCCCATAGGAATTGATCAGCCCATAGCATTTGATCAGCCCATAGCAGTTGATCTGCCCATAGCAGCTGATCAGCCCATAAAGTCGATCAGCCCATAGGAATTGATCAGCCCATAGCAATTGATCAGCCCATAGCAGCTGATCAGCCCATAGGAATTCTCAGCCCATAGCAGTTGATCAGCCCATAGGAATTGATCAGCCCATAGCAATTGATCAGCCCATAGCAGTTTATCAGCCCATAGGAATTGATCAGCCCATAGCATTTGATCAGCCCATAGCAGTTGATCTGCCCATAGCAGCTGATCAGCCCATAAAGTCGATCAGCCCATAGGAATTGATCAGCCCATAGCAATTGATCAGCCCATAGCAGCTGATCAGCCCATAGGAATTCTCAGCCCATAGCAGTTGATCTGCCCATTAGCAGCTGATCAGCCCATAAAGTTGATCAGCCCATAGGAATTGATCAGCCCATAGCAATTGATCAGCCCATAGCAGCTGATCAGCCCATAGGAATTCTCAGCCCATAGCAGCTGATCAGCCCATAAAGTTGATCATCCCATAGCAGCTGATCAGCCCATAGCAGTTGATCAGCCCATAGGAGTTGATCAGCCCATAGCATTTGATCAGCCCATAGCAGTTGATCAGCCCATAGCAGCTGATCAGCCCATAGCAGCTGATTAGCCCATAGCAGTTGATCAGCCCATAGCAGTTGATCAGCCCATAGCAGTTGATCAGCCCATAGGAATTGATCAGCCCATAGCAATTGATCAGCCCATAGCAGTTTATCAGCCCATAGGAATTGATCAGCCCATAGCATTTGATCAGCCCATAGCAGTTGATCTGCCCATAGCAGCTGATCAGCCCATAAAGTCGATCAGCCCATAGGAATTGATCAGCCCATAGCAATTGATCAGCCCATAGCAGCTGATCAGCCCATAGGAATTCTCAGCCCATAGCAGTTGATCAGCCCATAAAGTCGATCAGCCCATAGGAATTGATCAGCCCATAGCAATTGATCAGCCCATAGCAGCTGATCAGCCCATAGGAATTCTCAGCCCATAGCAGTTGATCAGCCCATAGGAATTGATCAGCCCATAGCAATTGATCAGCCCATAGCAGTTTATCAGCCCATAGGAATTGATCATCCCATAGCAGCTGATCAGCCCATAGCAGTTGATCAGCCCAAAGAAGTTGATCAGCCCATAGCAGCTGATCAGCCCATAACAGTTGATCAGCCCATAGCAGCTGATCAGCCCATAGCAGTTGATCAGCCCATAAAGTTAATCAGCCCATAGCAGTTGATCAGCCCATAGCAGCTGATTAGCCCATAGGAGTTGATCAGCCCATAGCAGTTGATCAGCCCATAGCAGTTGATCAGCCCATAGGAATTGATCAGCCCATAGCAATTGATCAGCCCATAGCAGTTTATCAGCCCAAAGAAGTTGATCAGCCCATAGCATTTGATCAGCCCATAGCCGCTGATCAGCCCAAAGCAGTTGATCAGCCCATAGGAGTTGATCAGCCCAAAGAAGTTGATCAGCCCATAGCAGCTGATTAGCCCATAGCAGTTGATCAGCCCATAGCAGTTGATCAGCCCATAGCAGTTGATCAGCCCATAGGAATTGATCAGCCCATAGCAATTGATCAGCCCATAGCAGTTTATCAGCCCATAGGAATTGATCAGCCCATAGCATTTGATCAGCCCATAGCAGTTGATCTGCCCATAGCAGCTGATCAGCCCATAAAGTCGATCAGCCCATAGGAATTGATCAGCCCATAGCAATTGATCAGCCCATAGCAGCTGATCAGCCCATAGGAATTCTCAGCCCATAGCAGTTGATCAGCCCATAGGAATTGATCAGCCCATAGCAATTGATCAGCCCATAGCAGTTTATCAGCCCATAGGAATTGATCAGCCCATAGCATTTGATCAGCCCATAGCAGTTGATCTGCCCATAGCAGCTGATCAGCCCATAAAGTCGATCAGCCCATAGGAATTGATCAGCCCATAGCAATTGATCAGCCCATAGCAGCTGATCAGCCCATAGGAATTCTCAGCCCATAGCAGTTGATCTGCCCATTAGCAGCTGATCAGCCCATAAAGTTGATCAGCCCATAGGAATTGATCAGCCCATAGCAATTGATCAGCCCATAGCAGCTGATCAGCCCATAGGAATTCTCAGCCCATAGCAGCTGATCAGCCCATAAAGTTGATCATCCCATAGCAGCTGATCAGCCCATAGCAGTTGATCAGCCCATAGGAATTGATCAGCCCATAGCAATTGATCAGCCCATAGCAGTTTATCAGCCCATAGCAGCTGATCAGCCCATAGCAGCTGATCAGCCCATAGCAGTTGATCAGCCCATAAAGTTGATCAGCCCATAGCAGTTGATCAGCCCATAGGAATTCTCAGCCCATAGCAGTTGATCAGCCCATAAAGTTGATCAGCCCATAGCAGCTGATCAGCCCATAGCAGTTGATCAGCCCATAAAGTTGATCAGCCCATAAAGTTGATCAGCCCATAGTCGCTTCCCCCCCCCCGGGCTCTAAATATGCTGTCGGGGGAGTCTGGACTCTCTTTTGATTCCGCCGGGCTCCAGTTTCAAAATTCAGCACAAGTCGCTTATTAATTCAATCACAATTTTTTTTACAATTTCGTCAAATTTTTTACAAATCTGATAGTTGTGTACTTGAAAATCGGCATACGGCAAATTTTTGAAGCTTCTTAGGAATGGGTAGGGCCCGGCAGCGCCGATAGGTGCAGCCGGAAAAAATTTAGAATTTCTGGCAATCGTTTTAAAAATAAATTTTTTGTCGGGACCCCAATTCTTAAGGATTGCCGAATTTTTGATGCCAATTTGTGAAGAAACTTGTTCGGTAATTTAAAAATACGGTAATTTTTTGTTTTAATTCGATTTGTTTTATTCCATTAAAATTCTAGGGAAAAATTTCTAAAATTTTAACAAATTCTGTCAAAAATTTCTCGGCTTCGCCTATCGGCACCAGGGTTGCCGCGGGTGACCCGAAACTTGTGAAAAATGTTCCAAAAACTGCATGCTGGAGGGTGAAAAAATGATCAAAAAAAATTAGATAAAAATTAACGAATATTTGTTATGGCCTGGGAGTTTGTCTTATCGCTACGGCAAATGTTGTTAGGAAAAAATGTTTACCCGATTTTTTAAAAAACAAAAATCAAATTTCAATTAATGTCCGGAGATCGATCCTGATCGACGTCTTCCCTTTAGTCGACTTCTTCAATTGTCGGCCCCTCGGCATCGCCAGCACCACTACCTCCCGGGCATCCCACCATGGCCTCCAGGCATTCCACCGCCGGCTGACTGGTAGAGCTTGGTGACGATCGGATAGCAGACCGCCTCCAACTCCTTCCGCTGGTGCTCGAATTCTTTCTTTTCGGCCCCCTGGTTGCCGTCCAGCCAAGAAAGGACTTCCTGGCACTTGTCCAGAACCTTCTTCTTGTCGTCATCCATGGCCTGCTTGATGTTGAAGCAGTAAGACTCCAACGCATTTTTTGCTGAGACGCGGTCGCGCTGATCGTCCTCTTTGGAAAACTTCTCGGCCTCCTGCACCATGCGCTCAATCTCATCCTTCGACAGACGGCCCTTGGTGATCTTGTTCTGCTTTCCGGTCGACTTGTCCTGCGCCGAGACGTCCAGAATGCCGTTGGTGTCGACATCGAAGGTGACTTCAATCTGAGGCGCACCACGTGGAGCGGGAGGAATCCCGCTGAGCTCAAACTTCCCGAGCAAGTTGTTGTCTTTGGCCATAAGGCGCTCGCCCTCATAGACCTAGTAAATGTCGGTTACCATTTAGTTTGAACAAAAACTAAACATTAAAAATAGAAAAAGCAATATTAACCCGAATCAGCACTCCAGGCTGGTTGTCCGAGTAGGTGGTGAACATCTGAGAGGTCTTTGTCGGGATCGTCGTGTTGCGCTTGACAAGCGTGTTGAGAACAGAGGATGATGAGCCTAAAAAAGGAAAGAAAAATGCGTGTTGATCATTAAAGGTGCAAAAGTGATCGTTTCCGCTTCCCGCTGAGAAAGTTTTGAATTTTTGACTCGATTTGTTAAGAGATTTTCAACCAAAATTTAAAAAATCGGCACTTTTTTGAAGTCTTTAGGAATGAGACGGGTCGGCGGTGCCGATAGGCGCCGCCGGAGAAAATTTTTGGAAATTTTAATGAATCTTTTAAGAAATGGTCAAAAAATGCAAACAATAGTGTCCCCTTGTTATTTTCTCAAATTTCGGGGGGGGGGGGGGAGGGGCATGCCCCCCATGGCTACGTGCCTGTTCCGATCCCATGAGTCCACCTTCCCCCTTCCCTCACAAAGTTTATTACCCATCGGACCCCGCCCAAAGCCCACACACAATTAGCAACAAATGTGCCGAATGTCTGAGCATTTTTCCGCCTTAATTACCCAAATATTTACTCACTATAAAACCGGCAAAAATGCTCAGGGAGATAGATCACTTCCTCCCAATCACATTTAATCAACGGAAGAAGCAAATAAACTCATCGAAAGAAATCACTTGAGTTGGAAGAATTGATCGGCAAGGCGCTCGGATTATCAAACGACTTCCTCACACCGCCGGCGGTCTCAATGCTCAATGACAGAGGAACGACATCAAGAAGAAAAAGGTCCTGCGCAAAAAGTTGCTTAAACTACCAACGAAAAGCGCCTATACAGAAAAAGACAAAAAATAATATACCAACCAAACTTTCCATCCGCCACGAATAATTGCAACTTACTTGAACGTACTCCGACTTGTCGTCAGAAAAAAATGCAGCATAAACAGCGGCGCCGCACGCGACCGCTTCGTCCGGATTGATGCTTTTGGCTAACGCTTTGCCGGAGAAGAAGTCGGACAGCAGCTTCTGCACCATAGGAATCCGAGTGGAGCCGCCGACCAGCACAATGTCGTGGATCTCCGACTTGTCCATCTTCGCGTCACGCAACGCCTTCTCGACCGGGTCCAAGGTAAAGCGGAAGAGGTCGGCGCAGAGCTCCTCGAAGCGAGCGCGCGTGACATTCGTATAGTAGTCAATTCCGTCGAAGAGCGAGTCGATCTCGATGCTAAAAGCCAAAACAATGAAATGCTTAAGTAAAAAAAAACCAAAGTCAGCATCCGGTAATCACCAGAGGAGGCCCGTATCATCCTTAGAGGTGCATTTTTACGTTTTATTGCTTTTTATTAAGGAATTTTTTCAAATCGAGGGGGGCTTTCGAAAAAAAGGCAATTTTTAAGGGTGCATTTTTGTTGTTTTTGCACGCGGTTTAAAAATGCTGTTTTTAGGGTGGTGGGATCGGCGGTGCCGATAGGCGTCGCCGGAGAAAAAATTTTGAATTTTTTTGTGGATTTTGTTAAGGGTCCAAAAATTACAAAATTTTGCAAAACCAAATGGTCCCCACTTTGGTTTTTTCTCTCAAAAAAATTTTTGGGGGGGGGGGGAAGAATGTAGCCCCCCCCCCTTCTGGCTACGCCCTTGCCAGAGGTTGGCCTTGCCCCTAAAACTAAAGCAGAATTCTTTAAAAACTTGTATTTTTGAAAAATTCGAAAATCGCACTCAATTTATACAATTTTTAACAAAATAGTTAAAAAAAAATTGCATAAAAAGAAAAATGCAAAAAACCCAAAGATGCACCTCTCCTATGAATCTCTTTTTTTAGATTGCCCCCCCCGAAAATTTTTTCTGGGTACGACCCTCCTGGAGACCCAACAAAACCTTTAAAGCAAACCTCGCTTGAGTAGACTCGGAGAGAGTGCGCTTGGCACGCTCGCAAGCGGTCCGGAGATGACGAAGCGCACGCAGGTTGGAACTGAGGTCCTTCTTGTGTTTGCGCTTGAACGCAGCTACGAAGTGATTGACCTAGAAACGTTAAATTGTATTGACCACAAATCGGAGTGGGTTTCAGCAGTCATGGAAAAGAAATTCGTTAATTTTATTTGTCCGCTCAAAATACCATTCGGTTGTCGAAGTCCTCTCCCCCAAGATGAGTGTCACCAGCGGTCGAGTTCACTTCGAAGACGCCGTATCAATAGTCAGAATCGACACAACGGACGTACAGCCGCCCAGGTCAAAGATGAGCACGTGACGCTCGTCCTGTCCCTTCATGTCAAGGCCGTATGCGATGGCAGCGGCCGACGGCTCGTTGATGATGCGCCGCACGTTCAGACCGGCAATTAACCCAGCGTCCATGGTGGCTTGGCGCTGAGAGTCGTTGAAGTAAGCCGGGACACTGACCACGGCGTCCTTCACAGTCTGGCCAAGAAAGGCCTCAGCCGTCTCCTTCATTTTAGTCAACACCATCGACGAAACTTCCTAAAATAATCGAGATGAATGTTACCTATTTGTGTTTAAGCAGGGACGTAACCAGAAAAATTTGGGGGGGGGGGGGAAAGTCGATTCTTAGGGTGTATTTTTTGACTTTTATTGCATTTTTGTTAAGCATTTTTTCAAAAAATGCTCGGTTTTTAGAGGTGGGGAGGGGGGTCGGCGGTGCCGGTGCGGATCGGTTCAGCGCCGGACGGTTCTGTGCCCATTATAAATGCGACGTTTCAGTGCCAAGATTTTTTTCCCCTGAAAAAGTAGGCGTCTCTCGAGGGCGTAGCCATGGTGGGGCCCGGGCCCCCCCCCGAAAATTTTTTTGAGAGAAAAAAAAACCAAAGGGGGGACCCTTTTGTTTTTCAAAATTTTGTAATTTTTGGACCAAAAATACACCCCTAAGAATCGACTTTTGGATCGGCCCCCCCCCGAAAAAAATTCCTGGCTACGCCCTTGGTGTCTCTTACAACGAAATATTTTAAATTCCGGGCCTAAGCCGCCCAGAGCATAGGGGTTCATTTCAGGGTGGCTTAGGCCTAAGCTTAACAAACTTTTGACCAAAAAGGTCCCCTTATGGTTTTTCAAAATTAGAGTTTGTTCAAAAACCGGTTTGTCGAGCCAACTAAAATTTTTGCTGGTTCCATCGTTTTCAGCACCTAAGAAAACCTATGAAACCGGCTTGTGTGATTAATGGTAAAAAAAATAAAAATCATTGATTTTCAAAATTTTATTTGTTAGATGTTGTCAAAACTTAAAATATTGTCAGGTTCGTAATCAGCACCCTTGAAAACCCGGTAAAAGTAACTAAAAGCACAAACCTCCGGAAAGAAAGTCTTGTCCTCTCCCTTCACTTTGACTTGCACCTTTGGACGACCGTCTTCATGCCTGCACAACCTTGAACGGCCAGTGCTTCATGCCCGCCTGGACAGCCGGGTCATCGAACGTGCGACCAATAAGGCGTTTGGCGTCAAACATCGTGTTTGACGGGTTCATCGCCACCTAAACTTGTTCGTTTCAGTCAGGGAAGTAGCTAGAAAAAAAATTTCGGAGGGGGGAATTGATCCATCTGAGCGCCAGGAGCGGCCCGGCGGTGCCGATAGGCGCCGCCGGGAAAATTTTTTGATTTTTGATGGCAATTTGTTAATAAAATTGATCAAAAAGGATGTAAAAGTGTAAAACAATAGAGTCCCCCCTCTTGTTTTTTTTTCTCCAATTTCATTTCGGGGGGAGGGGGGGAATTCCCCCCCCCCCCCCGCCCCCCCCCCCCTGGCTACGTCCTTGGTTTCAGTCACGGAAGTAACTAGAAAAAAATTTCGGAGGGGAATTGTGCCATCTGAGCGCGAGCGCCAGGAGCGGCCCGGTGGTGCCGATAGGCGCCGCCGCGGAAATTTTAATCAGCAATTTGTTAAGAAAATTGGCCAAAAACATGCAAAGGTGCAAAACAATAAGGTCCCCATGGTTTTTTTTTCTAAAATTTCAATCATTAAACCATTTCTACCTGGTTTTTGGCCGCATCGCCGATCAGACGCTCGGTGTCCGTGAACGCGACGTACGACGGAGTCGTGCGGTTTCCTAAAAAAACTTATTCTTTATGTATGTAAATGGGACCAATTTTTTTTTTACCTTGGTCGTTGGCAATAATCTCCACCTTTCCATGCTGGAACACTCCAACACACGAATAAGTGGTCCCCAGGTGGATACCGACCGCGTTAGCCTTTGCAGGCATTTTTAAATCGCTTTATAATTTGAAGAACGATAGCTGAAACAAAAACTTTTGCAAAAAACTAATGGATTGTTAAAATTTATTAAAAATTTTGTAATAGCAGGGTTACCAACTGTACTTTCTTAAAAGATTTGTGTGTTTTGGAGAGTCGATATTAGACCCCGGCACTTCTTTATTTGGGGTACCTGTCCTTAATTTGATATTGTTTAAATTTTTAATAATCTTTAAACAGATTGCCAAATTTGTTAATTTTCAAACATTCTTTTTTGAATTTTTTTGCTTAAAAAATATATTTGCTCTTTTTATCAAAATTCTGCTCGGCGACTGATTTATACTGATTGTCCTGATAATTCGTATGTCTTGGGCCAATTTCTTAACAGATTTAGTCAAAAATCAAAAAATTTTTTCCGACCCCCGCCCCTACTAAAACAGAATTCGCATAAAAAAAGGTACATTACGGTTTTGCGACCCCCTTCCCAAATCTGCTCTACGTCCCTGGTTCCAATGTACTGATTTTGTTGGCAACCATGGGTAATAGTATAGCTTTCGGGGGCGTAGAATCCGAATCTGAAATTTATTTCGACCAATTTCGAATCTCGGACACGAATTCGAACAATTTTTCAAAATTCATCTACTTTTTTTTTTGTCAAAATTGGGCAGATTTAAATTTTGGAGCTGATCAATGGGCATTTTTGTGGGGATAGCAATGACCCCCCCCCCCCTCGAACGGACACAGCCGGGGAAAAAGCGACGAATTCGGCACAAAAGAAAGACTGTCAAAAGGGAACAGATTCGATGAAAAGGGCAATGATTTGCATTTCAGCAGCGAACGGATAGAATGTTTTGGCGCATTTAAACCAGGGTTGGCAACAAAAATTTTGCAAAATAAGGACACTTTACAAATGTTCAAAACTGCAGGAAATTTTTATTTTTTTTGCAAGAAATCTGAGTTTTTAACCATATTTCTCAATACCAAATGGGAAAGGTCTTATCGGGAAATTTTTTTGAAGATTTTTAACAATGTTTGTTAAGAAAATTAGAAGAAAAACTGCAGAAGTTCGCCCAATTTTTCGTTTGTGAGCGGCTGGATTTAAATATAATTAAAAAATTCGCTTGATTTTCTCATTTTAATATTGTATCAAAATATTATAAAAATCTTAACAAAATTCGAAAAATAAGGACAAAATAAGGACGGAGGTCTCAATTATGTACAAATCAGGGCTGGGCAAATTTCGGGTTTTTTAGTCGTTTCGGATTTTGGGTTTCGGAATTGAGTAAAATTTCGGGTTTTACACCTCCTAAGAATGGGATTTTTGATGAGAACCTCTGTTTGGTTGTGGTGTAGTGGTAGGGAGCGAAATATCAACATTTTTGTTGATAATAAATAAATAGCAACGTTACATGTGACTACCCATTTCCGCAATGGACATTTCCTCAGTGGACATTTCCCTCAGTGGGATTGACAAGAAAAGAACAAAGAATAAACCTTTAATGTTTTAATAAAAGAATTCATTCAATTGCAAATAAAATTGTTGTTATTAACGCATTGTTGAGCATTTAGCAGATGAAACATCTGTCATCCCAGGTGCTCCTTGAAAGTCAGTTACAATATATTGCCATGTTTCGTCTTCTTCAACCATCTTTCTTGCAAATGAACTCTCTCCCGTTGTTTCCCTTTGAGGTGAACATTCCAAGCGCTGTGCCAACCCTTAACGAAGCTTGGGCATTCACTAAAATAATCAATAAGTCTATCGCACCTACAAAATCTCTTCGTTTTGAATGATTCGCCTCGGGCCAAGCCAAGTATAAACAAAATAAAGAATGAATTCTTGGAGTACCGGTGTTGGTTCAAGAGTAGACATAACAGTGCAAAAGTAGTTGTAGACAACGCCATACGGCCTGGCCGAAATGAAAAAAAACACCCAGTTCTTGTAGAGTTTGGAAAGACATTCCGAGCTGCATTGACAGCCCCGGCCTCAAAATCACTCATAATGCGCAGCGAAAACGAATCATATGTCAACTACAGCCCAAATCGCTTCAAAGAATCATGTGTACGTCGCAAATGTTTTGTTTGGCAATAAACCGTAGACCACAGGCACGGCAGAATGATCAATCACAACAGACATTAAAATTAATTTTAATTTGTCTAGTTAATTTTTAATGTGCTTGTATCAACGTAACCACCTCAAAAGTGCCGTCGACAGTAACTTCTTGTTGATAGCGCGACAAAGTATCCAAGGCAAAATGAGAGCAAAAGATGATCATTCTCTCCCCATGAATGTTTTGGTCATAAATCACACGATTTTGCAAACGGTCTGGTACTACGATTTGAGATGCCTGAAGAACATCCATACCAACATCACCAACCGGAAAATCACAATATACACATGCACGACCCGGGCAGTATGGCGGGCGATTCAGACAACGCCAGTACTCGCTTCCCTCATCAATTTTAGATAAAGCCTTATAATGTTTATCACGGCGATTCGATTTTGGGCCTCTAGTTCAGAAAAGATTTAAATTTTGTCCTAGTGGTCTGTGAGCTTTCCAACAAAAAAAGGTAGGGGGTTCGAATCCCCTCCAAGTTACTGCAGGTTTTCGATGAATTAATTCATCAGCCAATTTCAATGAAAGCTTTACAGCTATTTTAAATTATTTGAATGATTTTTTACACATTTTCTTCAACAAAAAAATATTGAAATTTATTACCAATCATCCGATGAGATCAATGAAGCCATCTTCATCTCTTTCTTCGTCCATTCTGTCCTCCTCCAGTTCTCCTGTGCTCTGTTCCTCCATTCGCAGCTTAAAAATCAAATTTATGTTAATCCAACCGGCCACTTCACCCACCATCTGCATTTCCTCAAATTTTCCGGTGTCCAATAGCCAATTGCTGACGAAGTGGTTCTCCAATTGTTGGCGCATTTGATCGGAGTCTGGCATTGTTTTCCAAAATTGTTCCAGCCGTCTCCAAACGGAATGAAGGGCTTCGTCTCCTGAAATGTGACTAAATTGTAAATTTGGGAAAGGCCAGTCATTTTACCCTGCTCATCCATCAGTCCAAGAAATCGGTGCTGGCGCGCAAATGGCACAAAATGGACGAGAAGCAGGTGCGCCTTTGGTTTGTGAGCCAGAAGAAGCCGCATTTCCGGTTGTTCATGGAGAAAAGCCTTGAAATTGTCCATGTGGTCTTCCAGTTCGCCAACTTCTCGCGCCAGCAGTGGCTGGGCCTTCAAAAAATCATGTTGAGAAAAAATAAAAATATAACACCTTGGAAAATGCCTGAATTTTGCCCAGGTAAGTGAGTGTCAAGCAAATTGCCTTAGGCCATTCCGTTTCAAAAAGCGGCACCATTTCAGCTGCGTGCAGGAGAATTTTTCGAATAGAATTGCCGGTCAGGTTCTTCTTCCGGAATTGCTCCCTTCGGGCCCCAATGCGACGGAGAAACTGCTGAACAACTGGCTCACAGTCTGTCTGTCGTTCAAGCTCCTTGACCAGCGCATTTCCAAGCCCCTGGAAGACGTGAAATGGTGCGAGAATGACACGGTCGAAGTCGATTGACGGGAGAAGCGGCGGCTTGACAATGCCCTTTGTTGTCGCGCGAAGCATTTTGGATGCAGTCTCCCCACGCTGAATGGCCATTGCAAATTGCTGCGCTTGAAGGACTGTCTCATCGACGCTCCGAAAACAGCACGCTTCGGCATTGATCAGTTGTTCCCGTCGGCACGTACAAACCGGTGATGGAAAAGTCGTGACGGCCGAACCGCAATGACCAATCACTGCCCAAACGAAGCTGACGTCGCCCCCGAGAAACCTTAAAAAACATACAATCACGATTGATTGACAAAACTAGATTACCATTTTACGCTTTTGCCCGCCAGCGACTTTAGCTGATCAATTTGCGTCCAGAGGCTCCCGCAGTACAGCTCCAAGTTTGCCCGGGAATCCTTTGCCGGGAACACCGCGGCAATGAAGTTGTTGGATGGCGAATTTGGGCGCTGCGCTTCTCCAAACGAAATGGTGATTTTTGTGAATCCTTGGCCATAATCGCCGCTGATCTTCAGAAGCACATCACTGCAAATGTTCTTCAAATTGTCCCTTGCTGAATGGAACCGAAATGTCAGCGCTTTTTCAATGTCCGCGCACCAAAAGCCAACGCCAGACCCGCCCCCTACCGTCTCGTAGCGCAAAGGCGCACAAATTTGGCGTTTGATTTCGACGACCTTAGAATGCAAATAAAATGTAAACAATGATTGGCTTTTATCTACCTTTTTCAACGATGGAACAACATCAAATTTGCAGTCGATCACGCGCAGCGTACGCTTAAGCTTGGCATAGGCCTTCTGTGTGCCGACGAGCGCCAAGATCAGCAGCGCGTCTTCCGCCCCCATGGGCTCGTCTGACTGCTTCGCGTCTTTCTTCAGTGGCGTAAAATGCTGGAAGCGGTGTCGGACTTCACGGTGGAGCCGCTCCAGCCCATTTCTGCTCGCCGATCTTGACCGGTCCCTGTCTAAAACTGCGACGAGTTTGTCGGCCAGTTCTCGACGGGCACTTCTCTTCAATTCGTCCACGTTTTTGGCCGGCCTTCCTCTGTTCGGAGTGACTGAAATTGAAAATTTGTTAAAACAAAAATAAATTGGGCATTAACTCACTTTGGCTCGACGTTGATGCGCTTGTGGACGGCAGTTGGGAACGTAGATCGGCGATGACGGCTTCCCTGTTGCGCAACTGCAGCCGAAGGAAGCCAATCGTATCGTCTCGCTCCCGCAGTTGGCGCTCGAGCTCGAGGAGGCGGTCCTCCACGGGTTGTTCTCCGGGGGTTGTCGGCGGTGGCGTTACTTCTGCTGGTGGCGGACAAAAGTTGAATTCGAGGGCTGGTGTTGCCGGCGGCTCCTCGACATTCTCGGGCACTGGTGCTGATGTTGATGGGTCGTCACAAGCGTCGGGCGGAGGCAGTGCGACGTCGTCTTCGTTGTCTCGATCTACAAAATGCGAAACTTTTCGAAATTTTGCTTTAAAATTGATTAAAAACCCACTTTTCTTAGCCCATCGGGCATTGATCGCGTTGACGGCACTCGCGCGCCTTTCTTCCCGCTTCCTTTTCTGCTCCTGTACGCCTTTCTTTCCATTAAGCTTGGCTAATAATTTTCTTTTTGCCATGATATCTAAAAAAAATATACACGCAATATTTCTCATGATAATTCTTTAGAAACCCCTCTAACAAAAACTAAAAACCCCGAAATAATGTTTAATATATTGTTTTCTAGGGTTGGTGAAAATTTTAGAAGGATCCGCCGTATACAAATGAAGTTAGGCGTATCGAAGTGCGGGATGGTCAAAATATATATTAAATAAGGTGAGAGAGAACGCCAAACGAGAGAAAGTTAGAGAAAGAAAGGAAATTTGTTTAATTCTCTCGCACTCTCTATTTATTGGCACACATCTCGTTTTTTGAATCGCTGTGTTATATGATAAAGAGGGTAGGATACTGTAACCTCAAAGGTGTATTCATAACCGCCATGGGAAAGAAGCAATTTTCCTCGGCTCGATTTTGTTTCAGCGAAACGAATTAGTCCGGCCATAGATGCAATAAGGAGAAATATCAAGAAAATGAATGTTCGAGAATGACCACAAAACCATTTTTCCATTACTCCTTATCTTTCGACGGTCAAATAAACTGAATGACCTCTAAGCAATAAGAGCAAACAAAGCTGATCAGTTTGCAGAAAGACCAATATCGTTATTTTGTTTCTCACATAAAAATTCATTGTTTTTTTTGCCGAATTTGTATAATACTTTTGGCTTTTGACAAATCACACTTGATTCTTTATCTTTTTATCACTAGTATTTAGTTAATCTTTAAATCTGTCGAAATCAGTCACTGTCGAAATCCACTGTTGAAAACAGTCACTGTCAAAATCAGTCACTGTCGAGATTACATAGCACCGTTAAAAATTGGTCCAAAAATTACAAATTTGAAAATCAAAAGGGTCCCCCCTATGGTTTGACAAAAACCGGTTTCGGTTTTCAGTTTTCACCTAAAAATTCAATTAAATTGAACCGAGATTGTGAATCTCGGTACTTTTTCGATCGAGATTCTCGAAAAATCTCGGTCAGGACAAATCGTGAATCTCGAAAAAATCTCGTCGAGATTTTCCGAGATTACGATCGAGAATCTCGATCGGTCCGTTCTCTAGTTTCGATTTGGTTGTGATGTAGTGGTGAGTGGTGGGGACAGTTTAAGCTGGCTGGTGTTGGGGTTCAGATCCCCGACTGTGTTAGTGATTTTTTCGGACTTTTGAACATTTACGTTGGTGCTAACAACCTTAAAAATGTCTTTTAACTTTTTCCAATTTAAAAACAAATATTTTAGATGACAATTCTCAAGCTTTTCATTCATTTTTGGTTGGACGAAATCACAAAACCATTGGGGAGGCCCTTTTTTGTGCTACATTTGTAATTTTTGTACCAATTTTCTTAACAAATCGTGTTAATTTTTTTTAAAAAATTCTCCCGGCGGCGCCTATCCGCGCCGCCGGACCCCTTACCATTCCTAAAAAGTTACAAAAAACTTTTTAAAATGTAAAATTTAAAGAAATCAAAATTCCATAAAAATTCATATACATATGCTCCTCTTTTGGCAAAATAGCTGCACTAAGTTGATCAGAAAAATATGTTATGTTGTAAAAGACCTAAATAATTGTCCAATTTATTCAAATGAAACATTTGCTTTCGCAATTTTATTTCTAAATTTTTACGCAATTTTAAAGCATTGCAATCAGATTATGGCATCCGACAATTTGAGAAAGTATTTTCAGAGATGTTCGTCCTCTTGGTCCTCCTTTTGGCACAACGCAGCCTAAATGTTTATTATTGTTTTTCAATTGTTTGTTAAATTATTAAAATCACTTCCAAAAAGCCCTGTTTCATCCACATGATCACCGCTTGCATAAGCTTCATCCAGACAAGCTCCACTGTGCGCACATTTCGAGCAGCTGAATAAAAAATGAATGAATTTTAATTTTATTAATTTTTTTTGGCATTCGTTCGATGAATCAACGTGAGTGGCACGGATGGGTGCCGACTACCTCAAAAGATTTTGGAAGTCGGAATTCCGGGGCTTAAAATTTCGGAAGTCGGAACTCGGAATTCAGAATCGGCAAAAAAATTCGGGACTCGGAATTCCGAGCCCAAAAATGTCGGAACTCGGGAATTCCGCCCATCCCTGGTGGGCGGCATTCATCAAATGTTTTTGAATTTTATGAATTTTGTGAATAATTTCAAATGAATGCCGTCATGTTTTTATCGCTACAACCTCCTCCTGCGCAGAAAGTATCGTACTGTTTGGAATGGGCCTCAATTACGGTATCGACCACGGAGCGCTTCACGCACAGCCAATTCTCAGCCTGAAACCACACTTTCATGCGGTAGTGCAGTTGGCCGTTGGCACGGCACAGTTCGGCCAATTTGTGTTCGAGTTCCACGACGCCAAGGCCTTTTTCAAGAACAATCGCGAACTAAAAAAAGCATTAATTAAAAAGGGAAATTATTTGAGTAAATCGTAATTAAATTGTTTGATCTCTTTAATTTAATTATCCAAATTTGAAATACTCGTACGTATTTAATTAGTTTTGGATTTTTAAGTTAAAAACAACTGTAACATCAAAAATTGAATAATTAATTTTAGTTTAAATTCCTTCGTTTATTTTTGGACGATTTTCGTCATTTGTTTAGCGTTGCTTACATTTTCAAAAAATCTGGTCACGCCATCGCCCACTCGCACTGCCCTCGGGCAAAAGCGTGCCAAACTTTTTGGGTCGAATACCTCAATTAGTGAAAGCAAATTTTAGGCAAATCTCCATCTGTATCTTGTCTGACCTCAATGTCGTATGCTTGTTTGGCACACCGTGCCAAAAGACTTTTGAACAATGACCTGAAAATGGTGAAAGTGATTTTGAACTAGAGAGGAGTAGCACAGAATCGGGATTTTCGGAAAAAACCGTGCCGAAATTAAAAGAAATTTAAAAACAGGATTTTCCCGGTTCCGGTCAGAACCGGGACTGCGATACTCTTTTCAGTACCAAAAACCTTCCAGGAAAAGTGAGAAGCTCTACGCCAATTTGAAAGCATAAACTTGCGTTAAATTTAAAAACTACAAATTTTTTGCCTTTTGTCATTCAGCAGTCGCACCACAATCTCATTGCCAAAGTCAAGTTCCTTTAAAGCGCTGTAAATGAAAAAGTATTTTTCAAAAAACTTAAAAATTTTAGCGTTGCCAATTAGTGATGTTCGAGAGTCTCGGTCTTGCCTCAAGAAAAGTCTTGGGGGTCACTACTCGTGGAAAACGAGACACCCGATAAAGAGTATTCAGCGCTTGAAAATAGAGTTAATATACTTCTGAAGGATGAAATTGGACTAAAATGCGATAAATCCAGTCAATCTTGGCTTTTTTGGGTCTCGGGGGATCGGTCTCGAGTAAAACGGTAAATTTTAGTTCTCGAACATCACAGTTTAAAAAAAAAATAAGCATAATTGTCACTTTTTGGCATCCAATTTTCATTTGTGAGGCGAGCGGGCGGGCGGGCGGGCATTCCCCACAAATTTTCCACTTTTTTTTTCTCTTTCCGGGAAAAAATAAATAAAAATGCCACCAACCAATTTAATGTTTTTGAGATCAATTTGATCTCATCGCGGCTGAGCAATTCGCCCTTTTCATCAATCACTGGCGAAACAGCGGCTGGTGAAGAGGAGCCATTTGTGGAGAAGGAAATGGACGGGGCGATGGAACTCGGCGACGCCGTCTCCAGCAGAGGGCTTGCGATCCTGCACAAATTAACATTAAAAACATTCAGAATTTTTCGGGTGGTGTAAGTAGAGAAGAGCAGAGCGGGATCGGGATTTTAAGGAAAGCCCTCGGGATCAGGAATTTAAGGAAAACTCGGGGATCGAGAATTCAAGGAAAACTCGGGATTGGGAATTCAAGGAAAACGCGGGGATCGGGAATTCAAAAAAACGCGGGGTCGGGAATTCAAGAAAAACCCGGGATCGGGAATTTAGAATCCTCGGGATCGAGATTTAAGGAAAACTCGGGAATTTAAGAAAAGTCCGGCATCGGGATTTTAAGGAAAGCCCCAGGATCAGGACTATCTTGATTTTAAGAATAACCCGGGATCGAGATTTAAGTAAGACTTGGAATCGAGATTAAGGAAATCTCGGGATCTGCCTTTTAAGGAAAACCCGGCATTCAAAACCAAAAGCGAGAATTTCAGTCCCCAAAAAGGACATTCAGTCTCAATCCCCGCTCCCACTATTTTGTGTTTAATGCGGGAGGGGGGGGGGGAGGGGGCACTAAAAGTTTTCACAAATTTACTTCGATCCGGGACAACTGCGACTGGTGCTGTTGACCTGCACACGCTCGCGCAAAAATGCAGGAAAGCGGAAAAAGGAGCGGGAAATGCGCAAAAATGTTGAAGGCCGGTCACGAAATTCGTCGTCCATCTTTTGAAGAAGCACAAATTTTGTTTTTGTTTTTTAAAGTTTCAGTTGAAAATGGTAACCAAAACTCTCGACTTTT
Organism: Globodera rostochiensis; assembly: GCA_018350325.1. NCBI lineage: Eukaryota > Metazoa > Nematoda > Chromadorea > Rhabditida > Heteroderidae > Globodera > Globodera rostochiensis. Next base: position 1,084,598 of record JAEVLN010000010.1, read on the forward strand.
GTCAATTATTGCTAAAAAAAAATTATTTGTGAATTTCCAACATAAAATATTACGTTCCATAAATTGCGTAAAACAAACAAAAAAAGAAAATGGTAACCAAAACTCTCGACTTTTGTCAATTATTACTAAAAAAAATATTTGTGAATTCCCAACATCAAAAATATTGCGTTCCATAAATTGCTTAAAACAAACCAAAATGTTTTTTTTTTATTTTTCTAAAAAATGCACTTTTAGTTTTTTAATTATTCCATTCATTTTCAAATGGAGGGACTGACCGCGACACCCGCCCGACCTTCAGTCGTTCGTTCGTTGGCTGTTGGTGAAGTGTGAATGGGGGGCAATGCAAATTAATATAGAATTGAGGATTCCAATAATTTATTCACAAATTGGAATTGCCTAAAAGTGAAATTTTTATTTTTCCGTTCATTTTTGGTCGCGACAGCGCCGGCGAAATAAAACGGGAGCCCTCCCCCCCCCCCCCCCCCCCAGGGAAATGTACAAACGAAAAAAAGAACAAAACCCAAACCTTTTAATTAGGGCCTAAAAGCATTAAAAACAACAAAGAAAAAAATGAAAAAACGTTGTTTTTCAACCAAAAATTAATACGTTTGGGAAAAAAATTAAAAAATTAAATTAAATGTCAAAATAGTAAAAAGCATTTGCGTCCCTACAAAATGTAACCATAAAAACACAATATAAAATAAAGATAAGAAAAATGAAACTTTGGAATTTATTTAAATAGGACTACTATAAACATATAAAAACAGATTAAGATACAAAAAATGAAAAATATTAATTATAAAAAGCGCATATAACTATACATTTTGAAATGAATGAAAATAAATATGTTTGTTTATGTAAAATTTATATGAATTTGCCAGAAAAAATGCCGTAAGTGAGGTGTAAAGAATAATCACATATAATAAACACCGGACATGTTCGGCTCATTATATTATGCCATTCTTTTTTTGTTAAGAAAGGAATTTTTATTGCTGTCTCCCAAAATGGAAAACTCTCTTCAGATGAATTTTTAGTGTCCAATTGTCCAAAAAAAAATGTATGCGAAATTGCCCGCCGATTGTCTGGCTTTGGGGTAAAGACAAATTTTTTTGTGCCACATTTATTCTCTTTTACATTTTTATGTTGTATATGTTACGGGTAAATTTGGAAATTTTAAAATTTGAAAGTCTATAACCTTTTTTTAAACTCAATTAAATGAAACAAACAAGATGCCATTTGAAAGCTCTAAGCTTTTAAAAGCTATTGGTAAGCCAAAGCTAAACAATTAGAAAATTCGTGAAAAATAAATCCAGAATACCCGATTTCCATAATTACCCGTAACATATATATGTTGGCGTATTATTTGGAAACAATTCATTATATTATTAGATTAGGTTTATGTACATAAAAAATAATAATTTATATATAAATATTAAATTAACCCAATCTAAGAGCCATCTGATAAAGTTTTTTTAAACGGAACCATTATAAAAAATTGAAAAAAATGTGCAATTTTAATTTTTATTTTATCATGAATTTTAAAAAATAAAAAATTTTATTCATAATTGAAATTATAAAATTGGTACAAAATATAAAATAAAAGGATCTCTTTGCATTTTTGGAGATTAGACTTTTTTTAAATCATTAACGATTTTCCTCTTTTTATAATTAAGATTTTGAGGGTTGGGTCCAAAAATTTTTAAAATTGTTGTTTGTTTTGTTAAGCCCGTTGGATACGGTTTTCCGAACCGCAAAGTTTGTTCGAATAACCGTGCCGAAAAAGCAAAGTAAAATTTGAAAAAAACATTGTTTAATCAAAAGAACTTTTGAATTTTCCAATTTTTGGAGCATTATTTTTTTAATTAGCAAAAAAGTACCGAAAAACAACAACAACAAATCAAATAATTTTCATTAACATATGTATGTACAAAAAAGTGAAAAGCCTCGTCAACGCGTCACAGAGCAGCGCCAACCATTTCAGGCACAATTAGCGCGCGCATTTTGGCATTTATTTTTGAACATAAAAATGGTGTGGCACTGTTTATGTGCCAAAAAAAGATCAGCACACACTCATTAATATTTATAAATAATGGCACTCGTGCGCGAGCCTTTTTTTTGGAGGGGGGGGGGTGGCTTTTTGCTGCGCATTTAAACACTTTGCCACAAAGACTTGTCTAATTGCAATCAATCATTGGGAACGGGTCGGTGCCGTCGTTTCTAACCAATTTGAATATAAATGCATGCCATCCATGGGAAAAGGCTGTGAATGAATGGTGAATTAATGAATGAATGTGACATTTGTGGCACACGAAAAACAAAACAAAAATTTATTAAAAGTGTGTTCATGGGAGGGGGGGGGGGGAACTAATGAATGGCACACAAGTTTGCCATTTACGGACTACAACCGCAGTGGTCTTTTTTGAATCTTTTTTGTAAAATAAAATTAAAAATCAACAAAACCAGGGCTTGCGTAAAATTAGCAAAATTTCAAATTTTTTTAAATTTATGTTTTTGTGGTGAAACCAATGAGATTATTCATCCGGTCAAACTTTTTCGTCAAAAATGGGATAAAATGAGCAATTGCGTGGGGCTGATAAAGAGCCAAGATAAAAATCACAAAAATTAAAATTCTTTTTTTTTTAATTTGTTTCCAACAAATTAAATGGCTCCAATTTTGGGGTTGAAACAAAAAACAAAACAATTTGGACAAATTGCACTAATTGGCCCATATTTTGGTCATCAAAAGCACACAATTTATGGGGGGTCCACCACACACACAGGCGCCATCACCACCAATCGTCAGCAACAACATCAAGCAGCATATTCCAGATATGAGGAAGAAGAAGCCATTGTTTGTTTATTGAGGCTAATTTTAAAAATAATTGCACAAATAAATCGGGGAAAAAAGGGCGCGCGCTGTGCCTCGATAGCGCTAACCTGAATTTTTGCACATCCATTTTATTCAATGCTAATTTTGGGCCCACTTTTTCAACGCGTATGGCCTAAATTTGAGCAGAAAATCTGTGGGTGAACCGGCCTGGACCCAAAAGAGAGAAGAACGCCTTCTTCTTGTTCTTTTCGGGGCCGGATATTGCCTATAAATATTGCTGCTCGTTGAACATTTTATGCAGATAAAATACATTTTCTTCTTCCTTATGAAAACAAAAAAAAAAACAATTTTGGTAATTTTGTGTCGTTTTAGTGACATTCAAAAAAAATCCCCCCCCCAATGTGCCACAAAATTTAATATTTAAAAACTCGCAGCAAAGAGTAGTCAACTTTCAGTTTTTCTTCATTATACGGAGACGTCTGTCTTCACAATGATCAGCAGCATTTTGCCCTCATTTGTTGTGCCATTGTTGCTCGTCGTGTCCATGGTTCTGTTGCCGGTGCCGTCCACGGCATTTTTCTTTGGCGGCGGTGGCAACACTTGCTGTTGCTGCGGCGGTGGTGGCGCACCGCCGCCGCCGCCGCCTCCGGCGCCGTGCTGTTGTGGTGGCGGCGGCGGCGGAAGCGGTGGTGGGCCAGTCATCGTAAATTGCGCCGGAGGAGGAGGCGGACCGCCGCCGGCGCCAAGCGGAGGTTTGGCAAATTTTGATTTTCTCAATAATATTATTTATTTAATTAAATTTTTGCCTTCCATCTTTTTCCTATTTGAGCAATTTTAATTTAAAAAACAATTAGGTAGTTAATTAAATTAAACAAACAACCAAACTTTATAAAATAGATTTAAAAAACAATTAGGTAGTTAATTAAATTAAACAAGCAACCAAACTCTATAAAATAGAAAACATTTTATTTAACATTTGTACTTTTGTAGCACAAATTTAATTATTTAAGCAAATGCGCAAGAACTTTTAGTGAAAATAAAACAATTAAATTTGTGTCAAGGTTGTGGAGGTGGCGGTGGCTGTGGTGGTGGTGGGGCACCAAAAGTAATTACAATTCCACTTTCATGTGGAGGCGGTGGAGGCGGTGGCGGGGGTTGCGGCTGTGGTGGCGGCGGTGGCGGGGGTTGCGGCTGTGGCGGACGTCGGAAGCGAGCGGTCCCGTCTCGCGGAGGACCACGGTGATTAAAGCTAATTTTAAATGAACAATTTTTAAAATTTTGAAATTCATTAGTTTGTAAATAAAAATTAAAAATTAATGAATGCAAAAAGTATAATTAATTTATTAAAATTATAATTAATCCCCCGAAAGTCCATTTTATATGACTAATTTATAAATAAACAATTTTTAAACTTTTGAAATTCATAAGTTTGCAAATTAAAAAAAAGAAATGAATGCAAAAAGTATAATTAGGTAATTAGATGTTTAAATTTTTTTTTAAATTATAATTAAATATGTTCTCAGAGTCGGCGTCGACAGCGACACAGCGTCAAAGACACTCTATCAATGTGCATAAATTGTGTGTGAACAAAATCTTTAGACGCGCCGATTGCGATTTTATTGATTATAATTTAAATCTGAAGGATGGGCACAATCTTTTTAATTTGAATAAATTTTTCCCTATTTAATTGATGAATTTGTTTTTTTGTGATCAGTCATAATGGAAAATTGCAATTTTTTGTGTCACCTTTGGCACGCTGAGTCATAACTTCTTTTATTTAAGTCTAATCGCCTATTAAGCATCTACAGACAGATATTGTACTTTTTTTTACAAATACCAAGAACTATTTAATTTGGTCAAATATTTAAAAATTAAATTCTTTTTCCAGCATTTAATTTATAAATAAATTTTGTGTTTTGTAATTTGTTTCTTTTTCTATAGTTAAGTATCGCAAAAAAAAATATTTTCATTCAAAACATAAACCACACAATTAATTGGGTACATTAGTTTGGTGTTTTCGATAAGAGAATCTCAATCGGTGAGGCAAATTCAAAGTGATTACCTAATCAACAAGAAAAAAATGACCAACCCAACATATAAATATTCTTCTCTTATAACGACTCGTTTTAAATAATTTGAATTTAATTAATAATTATATATATTTTAATGGATTCAATTTCGTTGTAAAACAAAAACAATTGCATTTTATCAAGTTCAAAACTTCGGAATCATCCAAAAACACTAAAATCTGAGAGGCCAAAGTTCAAAAACGCTAAGCCCGGTTATAACCCAAATTTATTATAATAACCCATTTTGGTATTTAGTAAATGACGTTTTTATTGATATTATTACAACTTTTCTTCCTCCTCTTCAGCCTTTACATTGGATTGAAGTTGTAAGTGTCCATATTTATGTACTATCATATTTTTGAATAAAACACCTAATTATATCATTTACATTTCCCATCCAAAATAGTTTTTGGCTTTACCATGCCGCCTATTGGAAGCGGCGTGGCATTGCAAGCCCCGATGGGAAGCTGTTCAGCGGCAATTTGGACCAAATGTTTTGGGAAAAGCCACTGCGGCTGTTCCAACTGCACAAATGGACGGAGCAGTTCGGGAAGGTGAGCAATAAAATTGGCGAAACAAAAAACGTGCTGCCAAATTTGAATTAAAATAACGATGTTTTGTCAACAATTCTGATTAAAGAAGTTCATTTTGACCAATTTTGAACCCCGGACTCGAATTCGAACATTTTTTAAAAATTAATATTGGCTCAAAATCATTCAAATGCACAAAATTACAACGAAAAGGCAAGTAAGTAATGGATCTAATTCATGCTTTTGAATAATTTTAAAGCCACATTTATTTTTTAAAATTTTGACTTTTTTGAAAAAATGTTTGAATTCGGGTCCGGGGTTCTAAATTTGTCGAAATGGAGGTCAGATTCGGATTCTACGCCCTCCCCTAGAAACTCCTAATTTCATATTTCTTGACCAAACGTCGTTGACGTAAGGTTCCATTTTGTCTAAAAGTAGTGGAACCCGCCCTAATTTGTTTAGGTGTACGGGCTGCTCACGGGCTGGCAAAAAATGTTGGTGGTGTCCGACCCTGCGATGGTCCACGAAGTGCTCACCACCAAATTCGATTACTTCCATGGAAGAATGGTGCGTTTTCGTTTGCCAATTTTTTGTTTTGTTTAATTTTATTTTTTTGAAAAAAAAAAAACCAAACTTCGGGGCATTCAAAAATGGGCTTACCGGCTTAACTATTTTTGACTATCATCAAAAAATATTGTTTTTGAAAAATGAAATTTGAAAGATCTCCACGTTGGCGGGCGATGTGGACACGGACCCGCGAATGCATTTGTTCAATGCACGCGGTGCGCGATGGAAGCGCCTTCGTGCAGCCGCTAATCCGGCATTTTCAGTCAGCAATCTGAAGAAGGTAATCAGTAGGGATGTTCGAGAGTCTCGGTTCTCAAGTCGAGAAATTTCTTGGGTTTTTTGGGTCTCGGTCTCGGGGTCATTTCTCGGTCTCGGAAAACGAGACTCGAGACCGAGACTTTTTTGCACTGTTAAAGATTGGTTTTTCACGTTTCACATCATTTGATTTAAAATTAGGGTAGGGTCATTTCGCCAATTCAATTTAAAACTTTTAGGATGTATCAAAATTCGTCTTTTATTTTAATTTTTTTTCATTTTATATGTTATATTTTTTAGCATTCAATGCATATCGAAATGGCTTATCAAATGATAGTGAATAAAAACAAAAAGCAATAATAAAAACAATTTAAAAAATTTGATCCGGAATATGCATGTTTGTGTACATACAGATTATGCCGACAATGGACGATTCGATCAAAGTGGCCATTGAACTGATTGAGGAAGAGCGCCAAAAGCAACCAGATGCTCCAATAAATTTGCATCGGTGAAGCTTTTGGCGAAATTTGATTTAAAAAATTATTAATTTAAATTTATCACAAACTTAATTAAACAAAAAGCAATTTTAACGTATGATATACTCGCTATATGGCCCGATCATTCCTGCTTTAAAACAGTTTATCTAATACTGATCAGACAATTACCCAAACACTTACCGGAGGTCTGATCAAACTAATTAAGCTCTCATTTAGTTTCTTTGTCGAGATGACCTTTGATGTGATTGCGCGAGTCGCAATGGGCCAACGCGAGTCGATGCAATTCCGATCAGAGGACGCCAAACTGTCGGTGATCGCTTTCCAACGCTTCCAAAACAATTGGCGAGTATAGCAAATTTAAAAATGATTATTTTGTTTTGGTGTGAATTTTTTTTGTTGATGGTTTGCATCTCTATCCCGCATGCTCCATACCCGCAATTGCCACGCATGCGGGCATTGAACAGAGATCGGACTTGAGGACCGATCGAGAATTACGAAAAAAGCACTATGATCTATGTATGACCTCGTAAAATTTATCGATCGAGAATCTCGATCGGTCCGATCACTAGTATTGAACGACCACCTAATGTAGCACAAAGAATAATTGTACATTTCAGGTTTGAGTATCTGTCAAGCATCTGCCCATGGCTGGGCACTCACGTGATCCGGCCCTTCATTCTGTTGACCGGCAAAATACGTGGCTGATCCGTTCCGCCTACTGCTCGACAGAATCAGAGAGGCCGTGGCACAACGCCAACGCATCAGAGAAGCACGCCGCAGTCTTGGCAATACCGAAAATAATGAAGTTAATGATCAAATTTCGCGTGATCATGAAACTGATCAGCAACGACCCGTCGACTTTATTGACCTGTTTTTGGACTCGGTGACCGATCAGGAGAACATTGTGTTCAAAAATCAGTTGGGTGTGTTCAACAAAGCTGCTGTAAAGGTGAGAATCTTTGTCCTTTTCATAAATGATTTGGTCCAGAGAAATTTTGTCCAACAAATCACTTTTTAGGTGAAAATTTTATTATAGTTTTTGAGGAAAAGCGATTTTTAGGAGGGCATTTTTTGATTTTTAGCATTTTTCTTAATAAATTTTTTGAAAAATGCCAAATAGGCACTAAATGTGCAAAATAGGCATTTATAAGCACTAAAAAGGGAAAATTTTAATGAAAAAGCCAACCCTATTTATAAAACACAAATGTTCTGAAATTCTGTTTTTATTTGACACAGATTGATCGAACAAATACGGTTGAAGAAATTGGAATGCAATTGCAACTATTCCTTCTGGCTGGGTAAATTACAAAATAAAAAATATTTATTACTTTTTAATTGCTTTTTTAACAACATTTTTAGCTTTGACACCACCGCAAATTCGTTGGGATTTGTGAGCTACAATTTGGCGTGTCACCCGACCGTCCAATTGAAAGCGCAGGAGGAAATTGATACCGTATGCTTGAACGAAGTTCGTTACAACAAAAACTCGCTTTACAAATCTTATATTCGGACCAGGGCCAAGATTTTTAGTTAAGAAAAACCTCGAAATAGTTAAAATAGTGATCAAAATTCGGGTTCATAAGCAAAAATAGTGATGAAAAAATGTGTGTAAAAATGACAATATTGTGCCTTTTTTCATGGTAAAATTACCAATCTGTAGGGCTTCTTCTTTTAGGCAAGAAAAACTGTAAAAAGGCGCTTAAAAAACCCGAAATTATATGAAGAATCCTGACAAAAATTTGAAGATTTCAAAAAATTAGTGATCTTGGCAAGAAAAAGTCGATTTTTATTTCTTTTTTTAAAGAAATTTTTTGAAAAAACGCCAAAATAGTGGCGAAAATTCCTGATCCCGTTCAAGCCTTAAAAAATTAAAAAAAAAGACTCGGTCTGTGATCCCGAATTGTCGACGGGATCCCAAGAAAATCTTGTCCGGTCTCTAATATCTAACATATTAATATAAATAAAAGTATTATTTAAATATTTTATTGTTCAGGATGCGACCTACGAAGAGTTGAACAGACTGAAATACACCGATGCCGTCATAAAAGAGACTCTGCGACTGCTGCCGATCGCTGGAATGTGAGGATTTCAAAAGAAAAATATGAAAGAATAATGAATTTATATAATAAAATATTTAAATAATACGTTATTAAATTTGAATATTTTCACAAATTGCATTTTAGTAAAATTTGAAATCCTCTTTCAAACAAAAAGAATAAAAACAATAAAGAAAACGGAATTTTCAAATTTACTAGTAAAATTTGAATTCTGAGTTTAAAAATAATTTTTTATTCAAATTTTACTAACTGCTCGTATTACTACAATATTTGAATATTTTCAAATTTTACTAGGAAAATTCGAATCATCAAATAATACGCAGACATATATTTATATATTATACCAGGGTTGCGACATGCTCTTGAATGGCAAGGACAGTCCTTGAAAATGGACCCTAAATCTTAGAAATTGAAAATGCTTTTATTGGAAATGTTCATGTTGGCATTGTGTAAATTGATTTTGGGGAAAATTTTTTAGCGTCCTTGGATTTTGGCAGAATGTCCTGTTATGTCCTTGAAAATCAACATCTCTGTCCTTGGGCCCGATCGCAACCCAATATTATACGTATATATATTTTAGTGTTACAACTCGATTGTGCACCGAAACAACGACGCTGGGCAAAGAACTTACGGTGAACAATGGCACGGGTGTGGCGATTGACGTGTACTCGGTGCATCGTAACAAAGAGTTGTGGGGCGAAGATGCGGAAGAGTTTCGTCCGGAAAGGTGCCAAAACACTTTTTTTTTGTGGCATTTTTGGGGCAATTGATGAATATGTTTTGATCAGATGGCTTGATCCGGACCGTCCGCCGGCATCGGCACATTTTTACGGCTTCGGTGGAGGACCGCGCATTTGTATTGGCATGCGACTGGCACTTTTAGAGGAGAAAATGGCACTTGTGCGCCTGTTACGGCGCTATTCGCTGGTGAAAACGGAGGAGACGGAGGTGAAATTTCATTTATTAATTAAATACAAATAAATAAATATTTTAAATAAATAAAATTAATTTTAATTTATTTGAAGCGAGAGCTAAAATACAATGCCCAAGTGGTGCTGAACCCGGGAGCTGTTATGGTGCGATTGGACGTGAGAGAGAAATAAAACAAAATTCGCACATCAATTCTGAACATTTAAACTTTAATTTAAACTTATGTCAATTTTTTTTAAAAAGAAAGAAACATTTCTCTACAATAAATATTAAACAAATAACAATTTTGTTTGGCCAATTTTTGGTGCATATAAATTTCAGCAGGAACATATTTTGCCAAATTTATTCAAGCCCAAATATTGGTTGCAGCTAACATCCAACGAATCACATTTGCCCAGTTTTTCTCCCATAATTATTATTGGGTCAAAAAAAGATTGATTTTATAAATTGAGAATTTAAAGAAGGCTCTTGAATCCGTTGAAATTTTTAAAAATTAAGGAGTCAATTGCGCTAAAGTTCACCTTAGAAAACCTATTAAAAATGGTTTTGGGTATTTGGAGGGGGGTACGGAGAATTGCGCACCACGGGTCAAAATTTTATAAAAAATTTTTATACAAAATTGTCTGAAATTATGTTATTTGATGCGCCGATAGTACTCCTAAGCTCAGGGTTGCTTAGGCCTAAGCCTAACGAACCCCAAGCCAGGGTGGCTTAGGCCTAAGCCTAACAAACCTCAAGCAAAGGTGGTTTAAACCACTTTAAATTCTCAATTTAATTTTCAATTGACGAATTCATAATCAGCGCATCAAATAACATAATTTCAGACAATTTTGTATAATAAAAAATTTCCAAAAATTTTGACCCGTGGTGCGCAATTCTCCGGGTTGGTGCGCAATTTTTAGTGCGCAATTCTCCTCTTTTTTTGCTGGTGCGCAATTCTCCTAGCGCCATTTGGAGGAGTCTGGACGCTATGACGGCATTTTGCCCGTCTGATGCCGCTCTATTTTAAAAAACTTTTTAGCTTTGTGAATAAGCCATAACAAATTTTGAATTGAAAAAATTTTAATTGGCCACTAATCAGACGAATACTAAAAACATTATTAAACAAATCGTCCATGACGTGCAATGTTAATTGTTAAGTGGCAACCGTCCTTTTTCATGCAGTTTATTTGGCAGAAATGTACAACAAATGCGTTAATTATTCACCGGGACACTAATTTAATCATTTTTAAATTACCCAGATTTTATTGACGTATTCAATATTGACTAAATCATGGGTTGGTGGTATTCATTGTAAAACAAATCAATTTTTGAAGAAGTTCATCGAGGACAGACTTGATTGGTGGGAATTGCTGCTACAACAGCATTCTTTAAAGTCACAACATTTTGCTTGGATTGGCCGATCCGATTGAATTTTGAGAAAATGATCTCTCGCATTTTTGTCGAAGCCCATAATAAAAGCCTAAATAGGTATTTGAAAATAAAAATTCTTAAATCAATATTCAAATTACTACCAGGCCGGAATGGCCACCATTGCAACGTCGTTGATCCACGGGTACTGGTTGAAATTTGCCAGAAACAAAATGTCGTCCTCCTCCAAAGTGATGCCAAACCATTTTTGGGCCAATGAATAGCGATTGTTTTGCTCGTCAACAAGAGTTGTCGCTGTCACATAGATAATCAACTTAAATGTTGACAAATATTATTATTATTTTTTTTATTTTTGTTATAATTTGAATTAGATTTAGATATTTTGTTTTTGTTTTTTTAATTTTATGTGAAAAAGGTTAAGATTGATCATTAATTACCATAAACACCGTTGCGGTGAGTTCGCCAAAAAAAGTGACCACAGTGTAAATGGTCATTTTGTGTTCGAAAGCTGAACTTTGGTCGTTTTGCTTTCCAAAATGTCTGATTTTGTAAGCAAAAAGTATGGCCAAATTAAGCAAAAGGCAAATAATGACAAAAAGGACGGCCGACCAAGCGGCAATTTCACTGTAGTTGAAGTTATCCTAAAATTTGTTTTATTATTATGAATAAGGTTCAGCCCCGACCCCGACCTCCGAACCCCGACCCCGAGCCCAAAAAAAGGGGTCACCCCCGACCCCGACCCCCGACATGGCCAACCCAAGCCTCCCCGACCCCCGACCCCGACAATTTGGTCGTCCCCGACCTCGACTCTCGACATGGCCAACCCCAGCCTCCCCGACCCCCGACGCCAACAATTTGGTCGTCCCCGACCCCGACCCTCGACATGGTCAACCCCGGCCAACCCGACCCCGACTTTTCCGCCCCCGAGGGGTCGGGGCTAACCCTAATTATGAATTAAACGTTATTTGCATTTAATTCAGTAAAAAAGCAAACATTCGCCGTTTTGTGTTCATCAAAAGTGAATGAGACATTGTTATGTTGGACGTGGATGAATATGTCCAAGTTGAAAATTGGAATTGTGAGAGGTAAGGGCAAAAGTAATGTGACCACAACACAAAAGGACAACCCGCGGCGCCATAACTTAAATTAAATTAAATTCAAATAAAAATTAAAAATTTTTAAATATGGCTACACCTTATCATAATTCGTCGGCAACAGAATGGCAGTAAATCGGTTCAACAGCAAAAATGTGTGAATGAAATTTTCAAAATGAAATGTGTAAAATTGTGTGAAAAGAAACGATGCCAACACAACCCGTGGCATTTTGAGATAAACGGGCAAAAATAGGCCAATTACGCCAAACCGTAGTGCAAGAAATGAAAAAACGTAATTAACCAAACTCTAAAATATATTTATTCAAATTATATTTTTTAATCACAAAAAAAAGTTTTATTTCTTACCGATGCGGCACGGACAGCGACGAGAACAAAAAATGGTGCGCCAAACTCCGCAAAATTGGTGACAATGAGCGCCAACTCCAAGCAGTACAGCACAGCTGATGGAACACCGATGAGCAATGCGATCAAAAACGGAATCCAATCAGCATTTGCCAACACGGCCATGACGGAGAGGAAAAGCGAATCCATTCGAACAATTCTTCCAAATTATTTTGAGATGAATAAAATTGCACTTTTTTTGTCTGTCTGTTTACACGTACGTTTATTTGTTACTCGTTTTAACAGAAAGCAACAATCTCAGCAGCTATTCCGATTATTCCGAAGCCTTTGAACAGATGCATTTCATGTCTTAATCAATTAACACCTGCCGTAGCATAATTTGATTTACAATTAATGAAGAAATTAATGAAGAACACTCGAAGACGACGTCCCATTAGGAAAACATTTTATGTATTTGTGCAATTTAATCTTTTGACAGCACTCTCAATTTGATCTCCGGTACGATGACATTTCACCACCGACTAGGCCAAATCAGACATTTAGCTAATCGGACATTTGGCCAAAATCGGACATTTCGGCGTTTTTCGTAAACATTATAAATGGTTTTAAAAAAATGATTATCTCGAGGGGTTAGAACCCTAGCTAAAAATTTAATTTAAACGATTTTTTTTTGCTCAATAATTGCTTAAATTTGCAAATATAGCATTTCATTTTTAAGCACAAAAGTGATCCGCCCATTGATTAAAAAACATTTGTATTTATTGTATATGCAGCAAGAGTATTAAAAAAATAATTTTAAATTCAAAATAATTGTGAAATTGTGAGCAATATCCTGGGAGAAGGCTTCTTGGCTAAGCATGCCGCCATCCATCAAATGCCGTGCCGCCTTCAGCGACCGCCGAACAGATCCCATCCGCCGGATCCGGCTCCTCGGGCGCTCATCATGCTGCCGGAGAACCAATCTTGGCGCTTCATCCTCATCGCGGCGGCCACCCCGGCGGAGCAGGGCGTCCACGACACGGCCACCAACACTAACAGCACCAGTAGCAACATCACGAAGCTGTGCAGGGAGTTCAAGCGCAAGTGCATTTTTGGTTCAGTTGTGAAAGAGGATGAAAATGAAACAGAAACAATTGCTGTACAGCACCGGTGACAACAACGCGCTTAAATACCCACAAAAACGGGGGCGGATGTCGCGGGGGAGGGGGCGGTGATTGATTGGAGTAATAAAAGATGTTTTGTTCGGGTCAGCAGCCAATGACCATGGACAAAATGTTTTCGTTTTGATTTCGGTTCATTGACGTGGGGGCATTGGCGATGGGTTTAATAAAATTTTGGCCAAAATATTTATTCCGATCAGCGCGACCCGTCAATCACAATTTGCGCACCCACGCACATGACGAAGAATTTTGTTGTGGCAAAAAGCAATAAAAAAAAGGTCGGCTGAACTCAAACATTCCGTCGATTGAACGTTCGTGATCAGCACAGATGATGAGCAAATAATGGACTTGTCAAAATTCCTTTGAGTCCCATCAAAATGGGGACAGAATGAACCCACCGGATAAATTATCCCACATTTTCAACAGAAAACAATGTCAAATGATCATAACAATGCGCGAACTTTTGCATTAGGGCCCAATATAACGGTTTTCCAGAGGACATTTTGCTGGCAGTGCCAATAAGCGCCGGCAAAAGAAATTTTAAATTTGCGTTAATAAATTTGTATTTTAAAAAGCATAATAAATTTAAACAAATTCAATGGATGTTATAAATTGATATTTCTAGTTCAATATTCATTTACAACAGCAAATTACAACGTGTACATAAGCATATTCTGAACATGAAATGTTCATTTTAATTGATTTTATTTTTTATTATAAGCATTTTTATTTAAATTATATTGCTTTTTAATTTACCTATAAAGCATTCAAAATTATCTTTTGCTATGAAAATGGAATTTTTGGCTATTAATTTTGGTGTTAGGCCATGCAACAAATTCAATTGAATCGGTCAATTCGCCACGAAATAATGTGAAACTTTATAAAATTTTTGATGAAATATTCGGAGAAGGCTGGGGGACGAGGAGAAGCCTAAATTATTAGGGCCCACATCGTCAACAGAAAATTGCCATGAAAATTCTCATCAAAACGAACAAAATGAATCAGAAAAGTCTGGACCGAAACGATCGCTCTGAAATTGATCTAAATGACAATATTCAGTCCAATCAAGTCCCCGTTGAACTTGTCGATTCGAATCCCCGACAAGATCAAAAAAATAAACGATATTCTGATGACAGAAAACGTGAAATTGTCCAAGAATATATTGAATTAAAAAACAAATTTATTCAAGAAAAAAAACATTCACTAAATGAATGGAATCAATTTAATTCCAATATTTTCAAGGAACTTGGTGTCAGTCATGGAACTATTTTTAAATGGAAGAAACAGTTTTTTGGGGTTAATAAAAAAAAGTATACGGATGAAGAAAAACTGAAAAAATGAAAGAATATTATGAAATAAAGCTAAAAAATCCGAAGACTAAAGACAGAGACATTGCGGCTGATTTGAAAATTTCTATCAGAACAATTTGGAATTGGAAAGCACAATTTAAGCATACACCGGAATTTAGAAAATTGCGTTTGGATCAAGGGTGTTCGTAACTGAATTTTATGTTAGTAAGTGTAACAATTAGCATCCAAAAAAATTAGTAACTTTTTGAAATATAAAAAAAAAGTTCTAGAAAAGCTGAGTTTTTTTTTGCGCAATATCAAAAATGCTTGAAAACTTTTAATCTTTTTTAAATGTTTATTGTGCACTTTGGCAAGGGAAAAGATTTTTTTGCAATGAGGATCTTGGCATTTTTCGATCACTTTTTGTTGATGCTGCATATTGTTGTTCCTGTTTGATTGTGACAATTTTTACCATTCATTACATTGTCAAATTGTTTTTCTTTATCGACTCCGACAATGTTATTAAATCCAATAAAAATGTTAGCAAATGAGATTGACTTAATTAATTAAATCTGTCTTGAAAGAAAATAGTTTTGAAAACTGATGCGTTGGTTGTTTTCAAAAATTTACCGAATTCGGGCCAACAGACCGACCCTAAATCCTGTTTGAAGGAAAACTGTTTGGAGCCGCCCAGTGCCGCCCGATTTCTATTTTAAGGAATTATTTAATTATTCAAAAATCTAAAATTTATATTCTAATAAGTTTGATATCAAATACAAATAGTTAAATTGTAGTTTATTACAAAAATTTATGATATTTGCGCTGTAGTAATACCTATGTAATTTTAACGAGTTGCAGTTTATAATGTCTAATGAAAGTGAATTGATAATAAAACAAAAATAAGGCAAAACTTAATTTTAAATAAGGATTTTAAGGTTTTTTAAGATGAGACTCCCCAAATAAAGACAAACATAGGGTATTTGAGTGGGCGGTACTGCAAGCCGGCGGATTAAAGCTCTTCGAAAAACTACAAAACGTTTGGGAAAAACGTATATTTTGTCATTTTAATGCTACCGTACCTTTATCGGTTTCAATGCTACCGTACATTTTACAATTTTTTTTTATGCTACCGGACATTTTGTCGTCGAGGAGCCGGATTTGCCACATTGGAATTCCGTCACTGGACTATTGCATTATGTGATTAATCCGTTTTGGCGTCCCATTTGATGTCGTCCAATGAATAAAATTACCAATTCTTCCGTTCATTTTTTGTGGAATTTGACTCTTTTTAAACTTGTTAATTGTAAGGCTAGGATAGCACAGTACCGATTAAACGGTTACTAAACTAGTTACAAAAACCGGGTGTTCAAAATCCCGGTTAGCCGATAACCGGGTACCCAAATCGGCGGACCAACCAGTTTTGTTTGTTTAGCAAAATTCAAAAAAAAATTTAGATTTTCACTATTGAACTATTTGTGAGTTTCACAACATTTTTTTTATTGCATGATTGATTCCTTTTCATCAACGTAAAAAGTGATCAATTCAAAGTCGTAAAAAAAATTCTTCAAGAGTTTGTTCAGTTGCAAAATTAATGATTTCACCATTTTTGGTTATTACTTTTCTTTCAATAATTTATGAATAAATAAAATTTAAATTTTTCCAACAATTATTTTTCTACACCAAAAAAAAAATGGATTGTACATAATCGGAATTAAAATTCGCCTTTTAAGCCTTAAACTTTTAAATATACCTAGATACCCAGTAACAAAATCACATGGACTTCTGGGATCAACCAAATAGAAACTCATTATCTTCTGCTAAACCCATCGTTGGTGTGCAGAAGCATTTTTGCTTGAAAGGCGCTGGAGCAGTATCAGCACCAGTTGAAGCTGAACGGAGGTGCGCCGTGTGCAAGAACATCTGCATTTCCACCTATTACGGAGTTCTCTGTTGTTCAAGTAAAGAAATTTTGAAAATTGTTAAACATTAAAAATATGCAAAATTTCGATTTTAAATGCCTTTTCGATAGGTTGTAAGCAATTTTTTCGTCGAACAATCATCAATAAACGACATTGGAAATGCATTAACAATGGCCAGTGCACCGTCGATGAACCTCAATCAAGTCGACCGTTTTGTTTAATTATATAATAATTATATTTATTAATTAAAATTACTTTAAGAAATTTGTTGCAAAGCGTGTCGTTTTGACAAGTGTTTGGCGGTTGGAATGAATTGGGAGGCAATTCAAGTGTTGAACAAGTCGGATTTGGCCAATATATTCTTTGCTGAATTAGTCGAGAGGCAAAAGCAATTGCGAATAATGGCCAATGACAAAACAATGCAAACGCTTGAGGTAATTTTTAAATTTGCTATCAATTAAAAGTTTAAAAAAATTATCAAAAAAATTATTTCATTTTTTAAATTATCATTTACAATAATTACAATTAAGATGCCAATTGTTAACTCGGACTTAACGGACAATAAACTGATCAAAACATGGCTAAACATTGAAAAACGACAAAAACAAATTTTTGAATTTTTTTTTAATATGCCCGACAATTATTTGCAATTCGCAACAAATGAGGGAATGCAAAATTATTTGGAGACCGGATCAAACATTTTGGGCCAAGTGCATCTTTTCCCGGTCATTACTTTATTTCTAATTAAATTTTTAAAATCATTTATTAGATTTCAAATCTCTCAGAAGAAAGTTATTGGGTTTGTTCCAATGAGCACCCTTTAATTTTAAAACTAATTGCTGTCGATCGACTTCTTATAATGGGATTGGCCAAGATGATGCCAATCTTTAATACGCTCACATTGTCCGATCGAGTATGCCTTTATTTTTAAAAAAATGTTTAATTTAAATCAATTTCTATTAATATTTAAGATTGCATTGATCAAGCACATGATTCTGCCCGTTAATGCATTGTCCTATTGTGTGTACTCTCTTCAGATTAATTCAACAACGTGGAAACGATGCCGCCATCTTGTGGAAGCGATGGCATGTCATTGTAAAGTGCCTGAATTCAAAAATGATGGACGGTTAGTGTGGCGCAAATGATAAATAGGGCCCGGATTTTTATGTTTTAAACATATTTTTTTCGTGGATTCCTTATCATGAGAGAAGCCTAAAAATAGTATTTGTTTTGAAAAATTTTTGAATTAGGGCGACTTTTTAGCACATATTAAAACATATTTTGGGGGTATTTTTTAGCACATATTTAGGTACTAACATATTTTAAGCTTTTTCAGACTTTTAGCACATATTTTGCCATTTTTCAAAAATTTCAAAAAAATGCACCCCTAAAAAATTGACATTTTTTTGCAACTAAAAATTCTGCCACCAAAAAAATGACAATTTTTAAAATTCCATATTTTTAAAAAAATTTTCAGAAATGCCTTTAATTTACATATAAAAATTTTTATTTTTATTTTTACTTCAATTGGGGCCATTTCTTGAAAGTTGATTAAATTTTTGAAAATTTTATGCATAAACTGACTAGATTTTGGCCATTTTTGGCACATATTTTGGCCTTTTTGGGTTTTTTAGCACATATAAATCCTAGCCCTAATTATAAATGCAGGCCATGGAAAAAATACGTCCGTGGAAAATGCGTCAGTGATTGTTAAAAGTCGAGAAAAGGCTGTTTCACGGGGTATTTGTCAGCTAGACTCCAATTGAAGCCCGGACGCGAATTTTAACATTTTTTCGGAAATTCAAATCTTACAAAAAATCAAATGTTAGCTTTCAAATCATACAAAAGGCACAAAATTACATCGAAATCGAATTGATGCTTTTTGAAGATTTTGAGCGCATAAATAATTTTTTGAAAAAATTTCGGCTACGGGATTCGGAATTAGTCGAAAAAGATCTTAGAATCGTGATTTTTTTTTTCTCGTTTTTCAATTTAATATAATTAATTCAAGCAAAAATGAGTTCATAAGAATTTTCAGTCTTTATCAACTAGCTGAGCAAGCTTTTGTTCATTCAATGCAACCCTTTTTACGAATAAAAGAAGCGATCTCTGCGGAAGAATTTGTTATGATGCAAGCAATTTTATTGTCACATTCCGGTAAATAAATATTTATGTTAATTAACTTTAATCCCATTTTGCTTTTCTTCTAAATTAAAATAGCATTTTTACAACTAAAATCAAAATATTCTAGCAATTTTAACTAAATGCAAACAAAATATTCTAGCAATTTTAACTAAATGAAATATTCTAGCAATTTTAACTAAATGAAATATTCTAGCAATTTTAACTAAATGCAAACAAAATATTCTAGCAATTTTAACTAAATGAAATATTCTAGCAATTTCCGAACTTTCTGCACAAGCGCAACAATTGTTATATGACGAATCGGTGCGCTACACAAAAATTTTGCTAAAATTCGAACAACATCGCCTCGGGGCAGCGGCGGGGGCCGCGCGTTTTGCCCAATGTTTGCAACTGATCGATCACTCAATTTATGTGGCGCGCCATTTGGAAGTTTATTGCACGTACAAGGAAATGTTTTACTACCGCAAAAGCATTGATCAAAGCATGAAAGAAGCTCTAATTTCAGTGTCAATGACACGCCATTGTTAAGGATTGGATGAATTTGATCCAAGAAAAAGTCACATTTTAGAGCATGGATTCCATCAAAAATTTTCCAAAATAAGAACATCGTGAAGACCAAAATAAAAAAATTTTTTTATTTGTTTTTATTTATTTTTTGAGGTGAATGCAAGCTCCTCATAGGCGCCCTGCATCTATATTTTCTTTAAAAATATTACTAGGCTGACTTGATTGTAAAAAAGTCGTATTTTCTCAAGTTTCTCAGTTAGATTGTAAAAAAGTCGTATTTTCTCAAGTTTCTCAGTTATATGACAAAC
Source organism: Globodera rostochiensis (assembly GCA_018350325.1). Classification (NCBI taxonomy): domain Eukaryota; kingdom Metazoa; phylum Nematoda; class Chromadorea; order Rhabditida; family Heteroderidae; genus Globodera; species Globodera rostochiensis. The sequence continues at coordinate 1,104,489 of JAEVLN010000010.1, forward strand.
TTTTAAAACGTTTAAAATGTGATAAAACATTTATTTTTGCTTAAATGTGAGTTGTTTATATAGAAATTATTTAGGGTGTGTCATGAGTTTTTGCACTATTTATTTTTTTGAAATTGAAAATTTATTTTAGTTCAACAAAATATTTAGCGGTAGGGCAAAAATGGGCACAATTTTTGGCAATAAATGCCGTAGAAAATTGTTTGCTGACCCAAAATTCTTTAATTTTTACATACTTGATAAGCAATGTTTAAGCTCCCAAAAAACTTAAAACTGGGTCTGATCAGCCTCAAATTTTCTCAAATTCTTAAAAAATAAATAGTGCAAAAACTTATAACACCCAAATAGTAGGGATGTTCTGACTTGAAATTTACCGAGAACCGAGACTCGAGACCGAGACTCTCGAATATCCCTACTAAATACTAGTCATAGCACTTTAAACATTGACACCACGCTTTTTAATATCTTCACCCGATATCAAAGGGCATCATTGTCCTTTGTTTAGGCGCCTTTTTTATTGGACATATTTTATTTTCAAATTTCTAGTTCAGTAGAAATTGGAAGTGAAAATTATATATTTTGAATTCTGATGAACCGATCGAGATTTCGATCGAGAATCTCAAATGAACAAACAAATTAAAATTTTCAAAATATTTTCTCAATCGGCGCCTATCGGCACCGCTGACCCCTTCCACCACTCCCCTGAAGTGAAGCAGAATTCTCAAAACACTCTGTATTCCTGACTTTTTTTTTAACAAAAATGTATAAAAATTCCTACAAAATTTTCCCGGCGGCGCCGTCGGACCTCCAAACAACGAAATCAGGGCTAGATACACGGGCCTAGTCTCGGATAGAACATAAAAATTTGACCAAGTTTATAAAAATTTTCTTATAAAAAATTCTTTAAGAAAAATGCATTCTTAAACATATTCAAATCTCTGCTTAAAGTTTGCAAATCCTTGTAAACTTGGAGAAATAAATCAAAGTTAGTAGAATTTTAACGCCAACGAGTTATTTTCACAAATTAAAAAAATAATCACCTGGTTATAGCGTCTCAGACGCGCTGTTAACGTTAACCCCTACCGGCTCGTTCCAATCGATGTTTTTGCTACCCTCAAGAAGCTTCTGAATTTTACGAACAAATTTTTGAACGATGGTTTAGTCGTGGGATTACGAACGTTGCTGGGAGTACCGTGTTTGATTTTGTTGGAGTCTAATTTCTGGAATTTTGTTTGACTTATCAGTTGTTATCAGATGAATAAAGATATTTTTAAATTAAATAACAGACTCCTATTTTATTCGGATAAACTCTTTATTTTCATATTTCTAATTTGGATTCGATATTATTTATTAAGTTTTTTTTATTAGACAAAATTATCCTAGCAAATTAAAATTTATATCAAGTCCGGTACAAACAATTATCGTTCATATCGAAAAAATTTACATTATTTACACCGTCGGCCCCTTTCATAGTCTTAGTCTTAAATCAACAAAAAACACGAATATATATATTTTTTGCTATTTAGACATTCTTTGATTAACTTATATAAAAATTGTCCAAGCTTTGCGACTATAAATTCAATAATCAATCATAGCATAAATTGTTACAAAATTTTTATGTGGGCATTTTTGGGGATTTTTTATTCATATAACTTCCGGATTTAAGAACCAATTTGCGCGTAAATACTGGCCGGAACTAAGCGTCGGAAGTGTTATATTTTATTTTCCACGTCATATAAATAATTTGTTGTATATTTAAACGTATATTAATTTAAAATTTTATCATTCAATATTGAAAAATTCACAAAAAAATTTTGCAATGCTATCAAATTTGGCTATTTGTGTTGAATTTTTCGTTCTTTTTGCTGCCAAATTTCTGACAAATGCGAGTCCAGGTAAAGTTTTGCATCAATTAGAGATCAATTAAAAAACCGGTCTTGTGAAGCCTTAATTATATAAAACTAAAAATTTATTTTAATTAAATTTTTTGAAGAAATTGATCACAAACCCGAGACTCTTGACGTCAACATTGAAGCAATGGTTGAAGACGCCATTAACTGGGCTCATATCCATGGACTTGTTATACGAACAAAAGAAATTTCGCCAAAGTATGATATTTGAATGATTAATACAAAAAAAGATTTAATACTAATTTAATCAAATCATTTTTGGACATAATATTCATCAAATTTGCTGTCAAAATTCAAATTTTAGAAATGACATAGCCATGTTTATGCCATTTGCACTGTTCCCCACGCCATTTCCACGCGAAATGTTTGAACAAGCACGAGATGTGCAAACGGTACAGAGAGTTTTGTAAATATTAATCAAATTTTAAATGTTTTTAATTATTTTTTATTGTTTTTAAATTTTGTTTTTTATATTTTTTAAATATAGGCCATGCAACTTTTATACTTTCGCGTTGCGAGTGACTTTGAATTTTTGCGCGAACATATACAATCCGTCGCAGCGTCTGAGGACTGTATACGACGTCTGCTTGAAATTGCGCAAATTGTGCACGATGAAGGGATCAAACAACCGCTTACTGTCGTTGTGATGCGATCGGTTTGCAAATAAATAAATTAAAAATTTGAAATAATTACATAATTAGGGATGGGATTTTTAGGTTTTTACCTATTTTTTCCCTAAACGCGCCTTGCTCTGAAAGCACCAAAATTATGTTTGTAGCCCACAACGGTGGTTTTCATCGAGTTTTTAGTAGAGACCGGTCGAGACGAGATCTCGTCTCGAGCCTCGAAAAATCTCGACTCGAGATCTCGCTCGAAGAAATTTTCTGAGATTTTTTCGAGAATCTCGGCTTTTTCGAGAATCTCGGCTTTTTCTCTCGACATCTCGAAAAATCTCGACTCTAGATCTCGAAAAATCTCGACTCGAGATCTCGCTCGAAGAAATTTTCCGAGATTTTTTCGAGAATCTCGGCTTTTTCGAGAATCTCGTTTCGAAATCTCTAAAAATCTCGACTCGAGATCTCGCTCGAAGCTCAAGTCCGGTCTCTAGTTTTTAGCACCTATTTTTTAGGTTTTATTTTTTAGCGCCTTAAAAATGGTAATTCAGAAAATTCCTTAAGAAAAATGCGACCGAAAAATGCACCCCTAAGATTGAATTTTTGCAAATTTTCAAAAAATACACCCCCTAAAAATGGACTTTTTTCAAGACAAGACTAAAAATTCTGCCCGCCAATAAATGCAATTTTTTAAAATTTCAATTCACGATAGGTAAATTTTATAAATGCAATTAAAATCTATTTTTGGCATATTAAAGGACTATATGTGCGATGTTGGCAAAAATGAGCATACTGGCGAGCCAGTTTATGGGCTAAAACAGGTTTTTATATATTTTGAAAAGAATTAAATATTAAAATTTAAAAAAAAAACATTTTAACAGATTGAAACGAACATTGGGCAAATTGGTGGATTTTTCAATGCTCCGTATATCACAAATTTGCACCGACGGACGATGGCCAATGCGGGACTTGACACATCAAACGATTTCATGCCGATTAACGAACCCGACGCAATGGTGGTCGACGCGTTAATTATGGCCTGGTCAGTAGGGGCCGGACTCCGGACAATTAACATGGATGGATCCGGGGGCGTTATTATAAAAATAAAACATTTATAAATTACAATTTAAAATAATTTAAAAATTAAGGAAAGCATTTGGCGACAAAGACGCAATTATTCTAATGGTTGCTCTCAAAGTGTACCAAACTTTTCAGCAATATAAGATGCATTATTTGCTGGAAAAAGTTTCAAAAAACAAAATAAAAATTGTGCAAATACCAGTGCATGAAGTTGCAGAAATGTATGCGCAAATTATACCTTTTTTTAAAAATATAATAAATAAAATTTTGAATTTTGCATTATAATTTTTATTAAAAAAATAAATAAAACGGTTACCGGGCCCACGAATCCAGTCAGATCCACACATTGATTTATGACTAGAATGGAAAACATTTCCGCAAAACCTCTGACCCTCGGGGGTAAAATTTATTCAAATTTTGAATAAAAATCGAACTTTTACCATAATTTTACAGATTGACGCTTGATAATGACTTTTCACTGCGATTTGGTACTCAAAAGGTGGCAGTTGCCTTCTACAGATCGCAGACTGGCCTAAATAATCCAAAATATTTTGCTGGTCAACTTATGATCGAACGGTCAACCGCCATTGTATAATTTGTTGATCAGATTCCATCAGTCTTTCTTTTTTTTCAGAAAATTCCAAGTGTTACACAAATACTTTCTGCACAAAAGAAGATACAACAGGTTTTTGAATAATAAAATTTAAAACATTTTTTAAACGAAAATCGAAAATGTTTATTCAAAAATAGTTTAAAACATTAAAGAGTGAATATAACATCAAATTAAGTGCTAATTACACTTAAATTAATTTAATTTTTTTTCCCGCAGGTTCTTGCATTGCCCGGCATGGTGGAACGATTCTTTCCGAGCGCCAACGAAGCGGATATGGTGGCTACAATTCGCAAAACATTCACCGGCCTTTGGGGCCTTGATAATCCAGAGGATGAAGCGACCAAAAGCATAATTAAGGTCATTAGTTCAAATATAAACACATTCTGAGCAAATTTTCATTTTCCATTTATTGCTGAACATTTTTTTAAACAATTTTAGGATGCCATTGATCATCCTGACAAATATGTGCTGAAGCCGTGTCGAGAAGGCGGTGGACACAATTTCTTTGGCGAAAAAATTCCGGAAAAATTGCGCGAATTCAGTCGTGCCGAACTTGGCGCTCACATTTTAATGCAAAAGCTGGCGCCATTGGTTGTCCCGGTAATGTTAAAATAAATTTTAAAAAAGTAAATTTTGTTTAAATTAATTAATTATAAAACTGGTAAAAGAATATGTTAAATTTTAAAGTGACAATTAAGGGCAATAAACACATTTTTATTTATTATTCAATTAAAATGCTTTACTAATAAGGCGCCAAACAAATTGTTATGAATGTCATAATTAAAAAAGAAATAATATAATTAATATTGTACCAAATAAAAATGAATCTTTCATTTGATGTTAAAAAAGCGAGAAAGTGATTTATGCAATTAAAAAATATATTAGATTTTCAAAAATGTTTTATTTTTTAAAAATTTAATTTTCTGAAGAAAACCTACCAGAAAATGCGTGAAACTCAAAAAGCACCTAAAACCGATAACCCCTATATATATTATTTGTTCGTGTTCAGAACTTTTTGGTCCGTCCACTCCAGGATGTACAGTTCGAAAACATTGTCAGTGAGCTCGGCATCTTCGGCTTTCTGCTGGGCAACGTGCACACAAAGAGCGTGCAGCACAACGTGCAGCGGGGGCACTACACGCGCAGCAAGTCGCAGGAGGCGGAGGAGGGCGGTATTTATGGGGGCGATGGCGTTGTTGACTCGCCTTTATTATTTTAGGCATGAAAACTGTGATTGATTTTTTCCAATTTTCACTTACAAATTAGGACTAACAATTTCTTGTGGGATAAATGTTATGTAAATTAATTCTAAAAGCAATTAATAGCTAATCTCATTTATTCAAATTCTTGTGATTGTAATTTGGTCAAAAGTCGCATTAGTCAATTCCGAGTTTTGTTATTTACAAAATTTTATATTTAATATACCTACAGCAAAAAAAAGCCTTGATGAAAGCTTCACAAAAAAATGATCACTATGGAAAAACTCTTTTTTCAAAAATAATAATAAAAAAGAATCGTGGGTGTATTAAAATTCACAAGCTTTGTAGATGCCGCCTAATTAATTACCCTGCGGAGGCAGGGGTGTCCCATGGGGGTAGGGGCGCTTGGGATTGTGTTGCCGCACAATCCGGTGCTTCTTGGGCTTTTAAGGGATGAAGGAGTGATTGGGGGGGGGGGATAATTAACTAATTAGGGATCGCGCGCTTTCTGTGCCTGCGATCCTAAGCCATTAGAGGCAAAAAAAAATCCGTGCGAGGGAATGCCTGTGGCAGTGTGCTGGGGAGGTGAGGGAAAAGGATGCCATTCACGTACCACCTAATTGCCGGTGTATTTTAAAGACCCTGGAATTGTGGGGGAAACGAGTATGCCGGCCAGATAGGCAACACAATTCTCTACAAAATCCAACAAACTGCTAAGCTCTGCGCCCCTTCTCCGAGGAGGCGCGTCTTGTTGAATTTCGCATGTGCGATTTACTGAAGGAATGGGCATTTTTTAACACACGAAATTCAACAAGACGCGCCTCCTCGGAGAAGGGGCGCAGAGCTTAGCAGTTTGTTGGCAGGCAACAGAAACAATTGCCAAATTTATGCCATTTGTACCACTATTTCAAAAATAACCAAGAAGCACAGTGTCCTTTAAGATCTTAAACAAAAAGGCTCAGAAGCGTCTGATCCATTACCCCCACCCCTAACCAATTTGTCTCATCGAGAGCTGCGTTTTTTGTGAGACCTGTAAAGTAATGATCAGGGCTGATACTTTTAGGTGCGAAAAATCTCGAAATAGGTACCTAAAATACGTGAAAAAAAGTGTCAAAAATAGGCTCCAAAAGCCCGGGTTTATAAGCAAAAATAGGGGTGAAAAAAATGTGCGTAAAAATAACAATAATGGCTTAAAAACTTGTTTTTTACATGGTAAAATTATAAATCAGCAGTAGGGCTGCTACTTTTAGCAAGAAAAATTGAAAAAGAAAAGCGTCTAAAAAGACACGAAATTATGGAGGATTTCGATAAAAAATTTATTGCTTGGCCAATCGCAAAACTTTAGCTTAACTATATCTCCATTAAGGCTGTCGGTTTCAAATAATTTTCGGTTAACCGAAACCGATAACCGAACCGAACCTTTCGGTTTCAAACCGAACCGAACCGAAACCGGACCGAAGATTTCGGTTAACCGAACCGAAAACCGAACCGAAGCATTCGGTTAACCGAACCGAAAACCGAACCGAAAAAATGTCGGTTTTCGGTCTCGATTCGGTTCGGTTCGGTTTGAAACCGACAGCCTTAATCTCCATCTTTACAAGAGCGTTCGAATGGTTTTTAGAGAAGCTGAATCGGTTAGGTTTAAACAAAGTTATTGCCCCGGTCTGTATTCGGGCCGCTCTGCATTCGGATTGTACGCCGTATTTTTAAAAATTTTTAAAAATTAGCGATCTTGGCAAGAAAAATTTGAAATTTTTTTCAAAAAATTTTTCAAAAAACCTCACATAGTGACAAAAATAGGGGCATTAAGACGACGAAATTTTCGACTAAAACCATGTTTTCACGCATAACTCGCCAAAATTGACCCAAAACCCAAAACCAAAAAACTTTTGGTCCAATTTTTGGTACAAAATAACCCAAAAATTTTTTGGTTTTGGCTTTTTGGGTCCGGACTCTAGTAAATATCCACTGGTATGATTATCGCCTATAGGTAAATGTTTTTTTTTGGCACTTTTATGTTTTGGTGCTTATATCTTCGAGTTTTTATCAAGTATTAATAAGGATAATCGATTTTAGTAACTCTTCATTCCTATCATAAGATATCCATACATATATTACTCCTTCCAATTACAAAAATGTCCGAACGTCCCTGTTTTGTGTGCAACTCGCCTGCTCCGAACAACTTGGCCATGTTGTGCAAGTGTAACCATGTGGCCGGCCATGCCACGTGCGTCACTCCGTTCGTCACTCAGCACGGCCGTTGTCCGGTGCCGAACTGTGCGCAGCCGGCGGTTGCGAGTGATGTGCTCGTGCTGTGCATTGACCCGCCTCAGCCGAGCTGGTTTGGCCAGGTTTCTCCATTTTGTTTTTTTCTATGAATTTTGACGATACGGTTAAGCCTCAGAAGTTTTGAGTGTTGAGATTTAGATGGGGTCCAGGGCCGTAACTAGAAAAAAATTCCGGGGGGGGCAAACCAAAAAAATTCGATTCTTAGGTGGTGCATTTCTGAGTTTTATTGCATTCAATTTTTTCCCAAACTTTAAGTTCAAAATTCCGAACCGGGGATCCGATCAAATTGAATTCCACAAATTTTGCAGAATGATCAGCGATCGGTGCGTGAAGTGATCGGAGTAATTCGTCAACGTTTGGTTGGACATCCGCAAATTGCAAGTGCACCGGAAGACGATTTTGAAGAAGTTGCGAACATTTTTGACGTAAGTTTTCAAATTGAATCGAAAAACGAATCATACGTCAACTTTTTATTTGGGCATTTTCCCAAAAAAAAAATTGGGTTTCAAAAAAAGGTAAAATCTATTTGGCCTACGAAATCGCTCTTCCTTTTATTCTTCGTAGCTTATCAAATGTAATGATTTTGTTTTAAAAAATTCCGATGTTTTTTTTGGCATGGAACAACAATGGCACACACACTGAGGCAACTTTTTTCTCTCTTTTTTAGAAAATTTAAACATTTTTTTTCAGAATTTGACTTCACGCCACAAGCCAAGCGCGCCGCCGGGCCAGGACGAAGTTGTCGACTCCGCCGATGGATGGGAAAAATTGAAGGCGCTAGTCCAGAAGGCTTCTCCGGTAGTTGGATTGGCGGTTTTCGGTTAGTTAAAAAAAAAAAAAAAATTTTTAAAGCAAATTTATGAAACATTATTTTATTACTATTAAGGGTTGCTCTGTTGGTACACCGCGCCATTGTTGGTGTCAGCTGGTTGTGCACTGTTTGAGAACGTATTCATATTTATTTTATGTTTTTATTTTTATAAAATTTTTGGAAAATATTTTGCTGACTTGACAAATTTCCCATTTTTCACTTAAACAAAAACATTTTTTTTTTTTTGTTTGCTTAAGTTGACTTCGCTGGTGATGGGTTTGGCCGCTTTACTGCGCAACTATTTTCCGGAAATCGTCGCCTCCGGGGTCGCCTTCTTTGCCGCCTTTGCGTTAAGCAAAAAGAAACTGGAGGACTGATCGGAACGGACAGCAGCAGCAGGTGGAAAGTGATCAGAGAGAAAGAGCAGAATTTATAAAAAAATACGATTATAACTCTGTAAATTTTATAAAAATTGGTCGATTGAATTTTTTGGTCAGAAAATTAGTAATGTTAAATGTAAAAAAATAATTAATTGAAAGTTTTTTTGTTGTTGTGAATTCCTGACGAAATGCGAGTCGACCAATAAAATAGTCTAAAATATAAGTTACACAAAAAAAAATTTCGGTTATTTTTTCATTGTAAAAAGTTAAGCCTTATTTCATCCACATTCGTTCATTTATTCCGTTGTAAACACTCATTTTCAAAGTGCCTTTTAACATTGGGTAGATCGTCAATTAAACATGTGTATTTTAAACGGCAGAATTGTGCCGAGAGGTGCGCCCGGGAATTTTTTTTTTTTTTTTTGAATTAGCAATTTTTTTATGAAATTTCATTCAAAAATGGAATAAAAAAATGCACAATCAAATCCATCACAAGGCTGTGTCCTTGCCATTCAAGGACGCGTGTGTGGACATTTCGTCAGATGGTCAAAATAGGCGCCTTTGACCAGGGCACATTTACGCACATTCAACAAATGCAAGAGATCGTCGGCAATTTGCTGTCCTTCCTGGACGGTTTGGTCATCTGTAAGGCAAACCTAAAACTGTTTTTTGGGCTCAATGCAGTTTAGGCCCGATATTTTTCATATGTATGTACAAGTTTATGCGGTTATTTTGTCCGTTAGACATTTTGTCCATTAGACGTTTTGTCCTCGTCCCGTAGTGGAGGAATCCGACATATTGTTTTTAAGCAAAGACAACCGAAAGTTTGAGCGAGATCGGTCCACCTCAAACTCGAGGAAGTCGCCCAACCCATCCACGCGGTCCAAGTGCACTCGCGTTTGGCCCTTGTAAATGAACACAGTACGTGTTTTGCGCACAATGCCGGAAATGCCGATGGCACGTGACAGAGCCTCCTAATTTGTCAGATTAATATAAACAAAAATTCCATAACGAAAAGTTTTTAGAGTATTTAATGTGTTTCTAGGGGCTGGGTTGGGCTCGAGGAATTCGAATATGACCTCCTGTTAGACCAATTTCGAATTCCCGTACCCGAATTTGTACAATTTATTAGATCAAAAATGGCATTTCTGTTTATGCCAAATTTGAATAACGGAAAGGGTTTAAATTTCTAATCTAACCCTGCTGCTCCCTAAATGCTTGCGAATCATGATGCTCTGATCGATCAGTGATCAGTAAACCATTTGAAATGGAAACACTGATTGGCAACATATCAATAATATACATAAAGATGAAGCCAAAACCCGCCTTTATTGCGATTGCATCGTCCACCTCGGTCTTGACGTAGTCCGACAATTTTGCGCCCTCCACATCCGCCCGGTCGTAGAAAATCAGTTCCGCCTTTCGCTAATTTTGGGCATTTTAAGGGCATAAAAAATCAGTCAGAACAAAACAAATTGTTGGCACATTTTGAGGCTGACGAATTCCCTCAGTTTCAATCGGCCCCCCTTCGGGGCATGAAAAAAAGTGTCCTCTTGGACGAGCAACTCAGCGGCAGCCTCGCCACAGACGGCGTCCACCCGTCGGCTGAGCTCGTCCAAATTGTCCACCACGGCTTTAATCTCCACATTTCTCGGCATTTTTTAGCATAAACTTGGCAACTCTTGACTAAATTATTGCTTAAATTAATGCACTTATTGGAATTTAAAAATTCGGAATGGATGAAGGAAAGGAGCTTTCAAATAAAAGTGATCTGCTAAGTTATTTGCCAGCCTCGGGGTGCCAACCTCGGGGCATTCGAAAGGCGATTTCTGAATCAAAATTCGTTTTTGAAACTTTTTAAAATCAGAATCAATGCATAAAAAATTAAATCATTTTTTTAAATAAAAAATGAATCAGTAAAGTATGCAAAATTGTAAAAAAATAAAATAAATCTCTCTGATCATTTCTATTTGTTTAATCGTCGTCCAGAGCATTCGCTTCGGCAAACAAATTTTGCGACTGAAGGTCGTCCGATGCCACCTCCGCAAAACTGGTGAGGAACAATCCGCCGACCAACAGTTCAGGCCAATGACCGATAAGCAAATCACGGACACCAGTGATCAGAGACCAAACAGTGCGCACGACGCCACTCGTCAAAGAGCCGAGCATCTGACATATGTGTAGAGATGATCAAAAAAGGCATTGATTAGTCAAGTCGACTGATCTGATCCATTATATCCCCTCCCCCCCTCAATCCGTGCGCAGAGAGGTTAGAGTGCCCTACTTGTTATGGCAAATGCCATAATTTTTGTAAATTTGCCATCACTTGCCATATTTTAGAACTTTGCGAAAAATTCTCATTTTTTGATGGAAAAATGAAAACTCCCCAAACTTTCTGGCAACTTGGTATAGAAACATACAAATTTGATGAAGATCAGACCACCTCTTGTAAAATTTTCTATGATATGAAAAAAAAATTTCTGAGAATGGCCAATTTTCTTAAATTTTTTTTTTCTGGCTTCCCTCCATCTTCTTCGCGTCGTAAGAGACACGACGCCCACAAATCGTAAGATTTTGGATTTTTAATAATTTTTTAACAAAAATCGGTCAAATTTTCATTTTTTTTTTCTCCTTCCCGACGGCGCTAATTGACTGAAAATTTTCAAAATTTATTTTCTTTTACTCATAATTCTCACCGGCCAGTACAAAACGAGCAGAAAGGCCAAAACGGCGGACACGGCGGCCAAACTGGCCACCTTCAGAAACTGCTTCAGCCGTTCCCATTGGGCCTCACGCTCGGCCTCCTGGCTCTCCAAAGTGCTGAACAAACTCTTAAAAATGAGCAAAATATAGGCAATTTCGTTTTCAATTCTTTAAGGAAAAGACCAACCGTCGGTGAAATTTTTTTGAGAAGAAATACAGAAATATGTTAAAATTCGATTTGAATTTTTAGGAAAAGCCCCCAAATTTAAGCACTGATTTTGACGGCTTTTTGGAATATATATCCGGAAACCTAAAATTTGTTGTCTCTTTTTTATTCCAAAATTTAGGGGGACCTGCAGTATTACGCATAGAGAAAATGTTAGAAGATTGCCTACTCCAAAAGAAAAATGCCAATAATTTTTTATGAAATTTCAACAAAAAAAAATGGACATTGAGGCAAAGATCCAACTCCGCGCGCTGTCCATCGCTCATCGACCCACCATCGGCAAGCTGTTGACGAACAATGCGATCGTAATAATCCATTGCAATGCTCAGAGCCTTAGGGGGGGGGGGGGGGAAATAAAGCGGGGTAGTGAATTAGTAAAGGTAATAGTGAAGATGATGGCCCCCCATTTAAAAAAAAGTAAAAATAGTTTTAAAAGTCGAGAAAGTGGTGCTCCTGGGGATTTTCGGGGGCGTAGAATCGAAATCTGGCCTTTGTTTCCCTTTGTTTCGATCAATCCCGACCCCTGGTCTCGAATTCGATTTCGAATTCAATTTTTCCAATTGCTCAAAATCGATGGTAAGGCACAAAAATACATCGAATAGGCAATTAATGACCGAATTCATGTTTTGTTGAACAATTTGAGGCCAAAATTATTTTCAGGAAATTTTGGAATTTTTAAAAATTGTTCGAATTCGGGTCTTCGAAATTGGTCAAAATGGAGCTCAAATTCGGACTCTAAACACTCGAATACCCCTAGAAAAATCTTTTAATCAACTGAACACTAATTTTTTTGTTAAATGGGGGGCACCATCTTCACTATTACAAATTTTCTGTTGGAGACCTTTTTCGGCAAATTGTTTGGCACACAAACAGCGGCACCACCACCACTGTCGCAGCGAGGCCGAACAATTTGTGCAACGGTGGCGCGTTGACGGCACAGCGGACACTCGGCATTTGCGCGCAGCGCACGCGCAACGCACGCGTAATGGTACGTGTGCAGGCACGGCAGCACGCCCATCTGGGCGACGTTGAACCCGCACAGGCAAATGCAACAGTTACCAATGTCCATTTCGGTTAAAACAAAACTGTTTTGATTGTGTAAATTTGTGCTGGAAATTAATTGTGTTGTTTAAAAATTAACAAGTACATAAAATAGCCACTCGTTCCTAATTTTGAGGCCAAAATTGATTTTGGAAATTTTGAATTTCCGAAAAAATGTTCGAATTCGGGTCTAGGCTTTCAGATGGGGGGGGGGGAGGAGAGGGGGTGGATGTTGATGGAATAGATATGTGTTAATGGCGGCGCGTTCAACAAAATGTTTGCCCGGGGGCGCAGATATTCCCCCGGGGGCGGTAGGAGTCTGTCGCGTCCCGGCCACTCGCGTCCCAGAGAGTTTGAGACAACATAACTTTATTCACACTGCACTAAATCATTTAATTGGAAAGCTCTAGATGCATAGAAGCTATTTGTAAGCCAAACTAAGCTTTTTGGTGCAGGTTGAGAAGAGTTCTGATGCTTCAAAGTCGCTGGGACGCGAGTGGCCGGGACGCGAGTGGCCGGGACGCGAGTGGCGGCGACGCGAGAGGCCCGCTTCGCCGGGGGGTGGGGGCGGGTAGATATTCCCCAGGGGAGGGGAGTGGAGATTTTCCCATCCCTCCCACAGTTTGCATTCATTTCGCTGATGGAAATGGGCTTGCCGAAGAAAAAAAAAATTGAAAATTTCAATATTTTTTGAATGCATTGGTTACATAATTTACATATTGACTTTTTTGTCTGAAAATTTCGGTTTCGCACCAAAACAAACCTATGTCTGTAGAGTTTTTTTTGGAAGGCTGATGATTTTTTTTTTATGAATTTGGCTCTTCGGACATTTTGTCCGTCGGACTTTTTTGTCGTCGTGCCACAAAATGTTTCATATTGTTTGGGTTTTTTGAGCATTTTTAGCAAAAATTGAATTGCCCAATCTTCCAGTTACAAAAATGTCCGAATGTCTCTGTTTTGTGTGCAACGCGCCTGCTCCGAACAACTTGGCCATGTTGTGCAAGTGTAACCATGTGGCCGGCCATGCCACGTGCGTCACTCCGTTCGTCACTCAGCACGGCCGTTGTCCGGTGCCGAACTGTGCGCAGCCGGCGGTTGCGAGTGATGTGCTCGTGCTGTGCATTGACCCGCCTCAGCCGAGCTGGTTTGGCCAGGTTTCCCACATTTTGTTTTTTTTTCTATGAATTTTGACGATACGGTTAAGCCTCAAAAAATCAAAAGAATGGATCGAAAGTCACGTTTGAGGCACCCCCTCTCTAAAGTCAAGTTGTTTTTTACAAAAAAATATTTAAACCCGTCTGATTCCTCTCGACATAAGGCCTTATACGGAACTTTAGGGCCATACTTTCCCAAGGGACCCCCCCCCCCCCCAGGGGGGCAAATTTTTTTGGGCCAATTTTCTTAACAAATCCCAATCAAAAAATTGATAAAATTTTTCCGGCGCTGCCTGTTGTCAATAATGTATACAACCATTTTGGATAAAGGAATATTATAACTTTGTGATTTTTTTACAAAAAAATTACCGAGGCGGGTTTAAGTACGGAAAATAGACTGATTTCTCTCTAGGGGAGGGGGTAAACGTCCGATGTTGATCAAAAGCTGCTCCCCCCCCCCCCCTGGTAAAGTATGTTCGGGACAAAATTCCGAACCGGGGATCCGATCAAATTGAATTCCACAATTTTGCAGAATGATCAGCGATCGGTGCGTGAAGTGATCGGAGTAATTCGTCAACGTTTGGGTGGACATCCGCAAATTGCAAGTGCACCGGAAGACGATTTTGAAGAAGTTGCGAACATTTTTGACGTAAGTTTTCAAATTGCTGAGGAACAAAAAATATCAATTCATTTTTTAAATTTGTGCAGCTTTTGGGCATTTTTGGGTTTTCACAAAAATGTCAGAAAAACAATTTTGTTTGATTTCAAAAAAAAAATGAAAAAATCCAACGGCTAGCGATGAAGGAGAACATTTTCAACGATTAGCCATTCTGTGATGTTTTAAACTTAATTTAATTTTACATATTTTCAATGTTTAGAGAAATTCACATTTTTTTTAGAATTTAATTTCGCGTCCCATGCTGAACGCCCCGCCGGGCTCGGACGAAGTCGTCGACGATAGATTGGAAAAACTGAAGGTGCTGCTTAAGAAGACTTGTCCGATTGTTGGATTTGCTTGTTCTCGGTTGGTTAAAAATAAAAATAAAACAAACAAAAATTTTTTTTAAACAAATTTATGAAACATTATTTTATTACAACAATTTAAGGGTTGTTCTGTTGGTACAGCGCACCATTGTTGGCTACGGCTGGCGGTTCATTGTTTGAGAGCGTAATAATTCATTTATGTGTATTTGTTGGGTTTACACCAATTTTCAGGAAAAAAATCGTTGACAATTTTCCCCATTTTAATTCCATCAAAAAAATGATTTATTATTATTTTTTGCTTAAGTTGACTTCGCTGGTGATCGGTTTGGCGCCGTTACTGCGCAAATATTTCTCGGAAATCGTCGTCTCCGGCTCCGTGGCCGCCTTCTTTTCCGCCTTTGCGTTTGGCAAAAAGAAAATTGTGGACTGATCGGAACGGACAGCAGCAGGGGGCAAAGTGATCAGAGAGGAGCAATAAAAAAAAGGAATTTTAACACAAATTCCTTTTTCAATTTTATTTTGCATTTAAACGGCTGAAGAATTTCATCCACAGCCAAAATCCATTACATTTTCAAAGGGTTCTTTGAATAAATCGTTATAGATTTCTTGTTATTAGCGCAGATTGAATTTACATGTTTAATTTAAAAATCTGAAATTTATAAAATTTTACAAAAAATGAGTAGTATGCATATGTCGGCGTATTATTTGATGGGATGATTCGAATTTCCTAGTATAATTTGAAAATATTCAAATAACACGAGAGTTAGTAAAATTTGAATAACATTTATTTTCTTTTAAACTCAGTAAATTCGAAGTTACTAAATTTAATTTTAAAACTCTCACCCTAGTACAACATATTGTTAAAATATGTATTATTATTATTGTTATTATTATTATTATTATTATTATTTTGCTTATTGCTTATCATCACGAATTTTCAATCACACCAAAAAACTCGTAACATTTTGGGTCATTTGTTCTTATCAATCAGACGCAATCCAGCACAAATTTGGCAAACAAATGTGGCGGGCGGATGGCTAACATAAAAACAAAAAGCAATTGGTTCTTCGATGCTTGCGTATTGCCAATTAGGTGCCATTTGAATGTACCAACAATTGCAAAAGACAATTTTCATTGATTTGGTCCAAAAATAAGAGTCGAAATCTATTTAAAAATTTTTTTTTGATGTAGAAATTCTATCTAAATGCTAATTTAGTTTTTTTAGAAGAATCAAATTTTAAATAATTTCCAAACATGGTGGTGATCAGTGCAGATGGTTTGCCCACTTTCGACAAAATCACTTTTTTGCTCAATTGGCGTGCCACACCATACCATGCGCCGCTGTTTTTGGCCCAATCAAAGGGCTTCTTTGCGGAACAGTCACTGCAAGTCGCAATCCTGGAACCCAACGACCCGAGTGACGTCACCGAACTGATCGGAACAGGCCGAATCGACATGGGCTTCAAGGCCATGATACACACGCTGGCTGTAGGGGCGGCGCTATTAGTGATGCACGAGAGTCTCGGTCTCGAGTCTCGACTCGAAAAAAGTCTCGGGGTTTTTGGGTCTCGGTCTCGAGTCGAGACTTGAGAAAGTCTCGGGGTTTTTGGGTCTCGGTCTCGAGTCTCGGGGTCAAGCCTTGGTCTCGGTATCGAGTCTCGAGTCTCGGTAAATTTTGGGTCTCGGGCATCACTATGCGCAATGGATGCATAATTTAATTTATTTATATAAAACTTCGCCCAATTTTTCAAAAAAGTTTTACTCATAGGCAAAGGCCCGCGGGTACCCAATTCAGTCGATCGGCACGCTGTTGGACGAACCGCTGACGGGCATTGTCTATTTGAAGGGCACCGGCATCAATGCCGACTTCACATCGTTGCGCGGCAAACGCATTGGCTATGTGGGCGAATTTGGCAAAATTCAGGTGGACGAACTGTGCGGTCACTTTGGCATGCGCCGTGACGAGTACACGGCCGTGCGATGCGGAATGAATGTTGCGAAGGTACAGGAAAAAAAAAGCTGTAATGATCACTGATCAGTGTGGGCGGTGGGTGCTTTGTTGATCGAGATTTTTATCAGAATAAGAGTTTTTTTTTGCCGCACCGGTCCGAAGCCTCCCCCCCCCCAGGCAAAAAATGTCCAAATCCCCACCAAAAAATTTAGTAAGATCATATAACTTTTTTTTCTATGCCAATAAATATTATAATTTTAATTTACTTAAAATAAATTTATAAATTTTCAGGCTATTAAGCAGGGGAACATCGATGCCGGGATCGGACTCGAAAATGTGCAAATGGTTGAACTTGAAGAATGGCTGGCCTCACAAGGTGGCGTGATCATGGACCACGTATTACGCCAATCACGGCGTTTTTGGGGGTCCGTGATCACGGAACACGATTTTTATTTTTTCGATCACGTCCATCCCTGATTGTGAGGCATCGATCAGAATCAAAAATGTGCTAAAAAAATCTTAAGCTAAATATGATCGTTAAACATCATCAAATTCCCCTAAAATCTTGAGATCGGACCGATCAAGATTCTCGCTCGAAATCTGGGCGTTTTTTCGATTGATATTTTTCGAGATTTTGATCGATCTTTAAGTGCCCGATTTTTACTAAAAACAATACACGCCAAAGGTCGTCCAACGAACGACGTGCAAATGTTGCGCATTGACGAACTGGCCGAGTTGGGTTGTTGTTGTTTCTGTTCAGTTTTGTACATTGCCAACGAAAACTACATAAAAAACAATTCGGATAAGGTAAGATTTAGAAAATGCAAAAATGTTTTTTAGGAATTCTTAAAAATTCGGGGACGCAGAAATGGAGAGCAGGGCTAGGCTGACAATTGAAATAGAGATTTAATTTAGTTTTTTTCGGCATTCAATTTTTATTGAACATTAAAATAGTATAAAAAAAATTCAAATATTTAAAAGACAATAATTTTTAACAATTAAAAGTCGGACAAAATCCTGCCTTGGAATAGAATTTTTGAGAAACTACGATTAAACTTTGATAGTTAGGCACCGGCGGTAGATCTTTTTATTTAAAAATTTGTTTTTTATTGTTTCCCAACAGATTCAAAAGTTTATGGCGGCCATCAAAAAAGCGACAACATTTGTGTTGGCCAATCCGGAGACGGCATTTGCCGAGTTGACAGACCAAATTCCGCATTTGAACACGCCGATGAACCACACCATTTTCCACCGCTCATTTGATTACTTTTCAAAAACGTTGGAAAATGTCGAACGCGACTGGAAGAAGGTGAAATATTTTCATCAAATCAATTCCTGAATGTTTGTGCATTTTAGTTGTAAAATTTTGAATTTACCGTATTTCTCAAATAGAGCACCCCCGGGTTTTAATCCCCCTCTCCCCCCTAAAAAGGGGCGTATCTATAGGGCGGGGGCTTGAGGAGGGGGAGGGGCTTTAATAGAGGGGGGGGGGCTTTAATAGAGGGGGGGGGCTTTAATAGAGGGGGGGGGGAGGGTTAATAGAGGGGGGGGCTTTAATAGAGGGGGGGGGGCTTTAATAGAGGGGGGGCTTTAATAGAGGGGGGGGGGTTAATAGAGGAGGGGGGGGGCTCTTTTTTCAACACCCCAGGGAGGGCTAAATTGGAGGGGGAGGGTTTTCCACTTTTTTCCATTTTCAATGAAATCTTACTAAAGACTGGACTTTAGGGCCAATCGTGATCTCAATCGAGAATCTCGATAAATCACCATCGAAAAACATCGAGATTTCGATCGACAATCTCTCGGTCCGATCTCTAATTATTAATTTATTTGACAAAAAATTACTCTTTGTTAGAATTAGCAAAAAAATATGTTATTTTAATTAGAGTAAAGATTTAAAATTAATTGCCCACCCAATTAAGGTGACCAAATATGGACAACGTTTGGACATTTTAGACGTCGATTTTATGCCCAATTACACAAACAAATTTGTTGAATTTTGAACACAGTGAAAGAGAGGAAGAAAAGAATTGTTGAAAAAAACTTATTCTCATTTTTTTTACCACATAAATATGTATACAAATAATTATCTAAGATTTCGAACCAATAAAAAATTACCACAAAATGCAATCCTAAAAAATAAACTTATGAAAATTTCGTTTCAGAGATCAGAGATTTTTGTCAGTTTTATGCAAATTCCGGTCGGGGCCAACTTGTCGCCGGCCATCTTGTCTCCAAGAATTTATACTCGTCAAATTACATAAATATGAAATAAAGTGAAATTAAAGTAAAAAATTTGCCCAGCCTTACCCAAGCGTTTCCGGTCTGCAACCGGAACCGGGATATCTCTGTCTCTGATCACTCCGACAACTCACAAGTTTAAAATTTAAGAAAATCGATCGGTTATGCATTGACGATTGAAAGTAATACTTTACTTTAAATACCTATAACAAATAGGTACATTAACCGATTATTTACGAAAAAAAGCGAATTATTGTTTGAACGAAATTTTGGTAATAATAAATCTTTGGCGTTCTGTCATGTTAAAATAAGAAGTTACACTGAAAATTGAGGCAAGACCGCGCCCTAAAAATACACGAAGTGATTAGAGGTCAAAAACTCACATTTTGGCCCATTAAAATTCGTCAAAAATGCAAATTTCATGAAATTTTGATTTTTTTTCAAAATCCTTTTTTTTTCAAAATTCTCCAAACTCCACAAACTTTCGGTTAGAGTAAGCTGGGGATGCTAAAAGCATGTCTGCAAAATTTGGTCACGAAATACAGCCTCTGAGCTGTGTTACATGGCCTCAAAAATTTAGTAAAATTCAATGGCGGGGATAGGATGTCTAACATCACTCTGTCTGCCGCGTCATTAGAGTTGTCTGTTAATTTGTTTAAATGATTTTGGCAATGAATTAATTCGCTTTTTTCGTAAATAATCGGTTAATGGGTAATTAAGATTTTATGTTTTTTAATTTATCACTTTAAAATTTGTTCCTTCAATTTATTCAATATATTTTGGAGGGTTTAGCAACCGACCGGACCGTTCTTATTTATCACAAATCACACGGCATCAATCACTCTCTTATTCCCACCTACCTAAAATAGTACACAAACAAAAATATTTCTGCACAATTTTGCTCCTTTTGATACAGCGAGAAAAGTTGTTTTGCAAAAGGGACAAAGAAAGTGGTCACATTTCTTTTTCCCTTAAATTTTGCCCTAATGGAAATCGGACAAAAGGTCCCCTAATTGAAAATCGGATAAAAGGTCCCAAGGACAAAAGGTCACGTAATTGAAAATCAGACAAAAGGCGAAAATCGAGACAAAAGGTCCATGGAGAAAAGGTCCCCTAATTGAAACAAAAATTGGGACAAAAGGTCCTCTAATTAAACGTAAATCGAGACAAAAGGTCCCAAGGAGAAAAGGTCTCCTAATTGAAAATCGGACAAAAGGTCCCATAACGAAAATCGAGACAAAAGGTCCCAAGGAGAAAAGGTCTCCTAATTGAAAATCGGATAAATGGTCCCATAACGAAAATCGGGACAAAAGGTCCCAACGAGAAAACGTCCCATAATTGAAACAAAAATCGGGACAAACGATCCAAAGATAAAAGATCTCCTTTGAAAATCGGACAAAAGTCCTAACGAAAATCGGGACAAATGGTCACCTAGTTGTAACGAAAACCGGGACAAAAGGTCCCAAGGATAAAACGTCCCCTAATTGAAACAAAAATCGGAACAAACGGTCCCAAGGAGAAAAGATCTCCTAATTGAAAATCGGACAAAAGATCCCATAACACAAATCGGGACAAAAGGTCCCAAGGACAAAAGGTCTTCTAACTGAAAATCGGACAAAAAGTTTTTGGACAAAAGGTCCCCCAATTGAAAACTGGAGAAAAAATTTTTTTTTGTGTTCACAAAAATGTGCACTTTAATTTTTGTATATAAAATTTTATTTACGCTTGCCTAGTGTGGTTTATGTGTGTGTTGTGCTTACAAATTAAATTCCCCCCCCCCCTCGATTTGATGGATTTTTCATAAGGCAAATAGCTAGCAAAGAGTGCACGGCCTTCTGGCCTCCCCCCCCCCCCCCCCTCCCACCGCCCGCCGTCACCATTTGCTCACCGCAAAGTTCCAATTCTCGCGGCCGTCCGTCCACGCTTTCTCGTAAACAATTTTTGTCCCCAATTCTTCTACCCTCAAATACACAAAACAAATTTGTGAAGAGGAGGAGGAGGACGCGGAGCACGCGACACGGACGGACAAAAGTCACATTACATGGAACAACAACAAGTTAACGAGCGAATGTTTACGTTAAAAATTGAAATTTTAAAATTATCACTAAGCCATTCCTTATACATTTTGGGGAAAAATGTTTTAAAAATTGAAATTTTAAAATTATCACTAAGCCATTCCTTATACATTTTGGGGAAAAATGTTTTAAAAATTGAAATTTTAAAATTATCACTAAGCCATTCCTTATACATTTTGGGGAAAAATGTTTTAAAAATTGAAATTTTAAAATTTTCACTAAGCCATTCTTTCTACATTTTGGGGAAAAATGTTTTAAAAATTGAAATTTTAAAATTATCACTAAGCCATTCCTTATACATTTTGGGGAAAAATGTTTTAAAAATTGAAATTTTAAAATTATCACTAAGCCATTCCTTATACATTTTGGGGAAAAATGTTTTAAAAATTGAAATTTTAAAATTATCACTAAGCCATTCCTTATACATTTTGGGGAAAAATGTTTTAAAAATTGAAATTTTAAAATTATCACTAAGCCATTCCTTCTACATTTTGGGGAAAAATGTTTTAAAAATTGAAATTTTAAAATTATCACTAAGCCATTCCTTAAACATTTTGGGGAAAAATGTTTTAAAAATTGAAATTTTAAAATTATCACTAAGCCATTCCTTCTACATTTTGGGGAAAAATGTTTTAAAAATTGAAATTTTAAAATTATCACTAAGCCATTCCTTATACATTTTGGGGAAAAATGTTTTAAAAATTGAAATTTTAAAATTATCACTAAGCCATTCCTTCTACATTTTGGGGTTTTAAAAATTGAAATTTTAAAATTATTACTAAGCCATTCCTTCTAAAAAATGTTATATGCTTTTTGTCAATATGCTTTTATTCTTTTTAAAAATTTTATTTTCATTTTTAACATACAAATTAATTAATAACAACAAGGGCAGGTAAATTTCAACGGACTTGCCCTCCTCATATGTAAAAATAAGGACGTATGGGGGGGGGGAGGGATCCCGTCTTGTTATGTATAAATATATTAAACTAATATATTATTTTATCAATGCATTTTTTTTTGTCGTTTTTGCTCTGCTCTTTGAGCATTGAAAAAATGTAATTTTGTCCGCCTATTTTTTAGCATATTAAAGTGCTCCTTTCTCTCTACTCAATGGGGAGGCGCCGCGTGTGCTCGTTGAAATTGCACGTAAACAACGGCGGCAGCAGCTAATAAATGCCCGCAAATTCCCAATTCCATTCTTTCCAGCGCCTTTTTGCTGTGTTGACGGCCCGTTGAAATTCTTCTTTTCAACCGCCGTTTCTTTCCTCTCTCTCCCATAAATTCATTTTGTTAAAAATCAATCAATTCGCATGGAAAATTTAGAGAAAAAAAATTTACAACAATAATTAATAAATAAATAAATAAATAATATTATTATTATTTTGGCTACCGATCTGAAGGTCGAATTGTGCCCGAAGGTGGAAAGCTTTATAACATTCTCCAACCTAAACCGATTAGGTCGAACATTATACCAAATGAAAGCTATCGATGAGGAGAAGGAGAAGCAATTAATAAGCAAAAAACTAAGCGATCTGATAATTATGAAAAAAGTTATGGCCAGATTTTTTGGACATAACTTTTTTAAGCATTGTCCAATCGCAAAGCTTTAGCTTAATGATAACTCTAACTCCTCATCGCAAGCTTTTATTTGGTATAAGGTTTGACCTAATCGGTTTAGGTTGGAGACTGTTACAAAACTTTCGACCTTCGGACCGGAAGCGATTATTTCTTAAATTATTTATTTATTTTTTTAAAATTTAAAAATGTAAATAAAAAGAGACGTGTAAATAAAGTGGGCATCCCCTTAGGGCCCAGACTCAAAACAACCCAAAACAAATTTCTATAGGGGTTTCTTTGGCGCTGAACAAAACGAATATCTTGATCAAAAAAATTTGTTGTCGCTTCAAACTAATTAAAACACGGGTTTTTTTTGGCCAGGTTCTTCAAAATGTTGAGAAAAAAAGAATATTAACAAATTCTGTTGACGAAGTCGCTGAACGGCTCCCGCCAATAGCATGCATGCGCGACCGCGCGAAGCACGCCGAGGTCGCGTCCCAACGCGCGGTGCAAGCGAGCGGCGAGCCAATAAAGCGCGGCGTTTCCAAAAGCCCAGTTCCAAAATTGTCGAGTAGTAGAGCCATTACTATTAGAGCCCTCTTGAGGCCCTATCGAAATTTCGATTGAGTGAGATTTACCGAGATTTTGATCGAGAATCTCGAAAAACCTCGATCGAGATTTACCGAGATTTTGATCGAGAATCTCGATCGGTCCGTGCTCTATTATTATACATACCTATGTTCCATATGACGCACAAAGTATCAAATATATAGAAAAATACACATATTCTACAAAAGAATTGCTGCGCTTTTTTGTTCTTCATTTCCAAAACATGGCAAATGCAATTAATGTAAAACATTTTTATTTTCACAATTATCACTCCGAAATTAATTCGTCGTTTTAGCTCATCAAAGTGGATGTACCACCACATTGTCACTTCAATGTTTATGTGCAAGAGCCAAGTTCAAATTGGGAGGGCAAAACGGTAAAGAATTTAATTTAAAAAAAAGAATTTAATGAATTAAATAAAATTAAATTTGGCATTTCAGGTCTTCCTCACTGTTCACGACGTCGGGTCCACGCCCCAATCGTTCATCGAATTTGTGAACAGTTCGCCCATGACGAGCGTCAAAGCGCACTCCGTGTTCTTGCATGTCTGTGTGCCGGGCCAAGAAGACGGCGCGCCGACCTTGAGCGGGGAGTACGTTTTTTATTTTTTATTAATTTTTTTTAAATTTTTATTTTGCCAATTTTATTACTTTTTAATGAAAAGCATCAGAAAAAAAAATAGTTTAAGTTCTCTTTATATTTTTGAAAAGGTGCTGCCAAACAGCTGATATACAGCTGTTATATAAATGAAACACCTGCAACGTTTAGCAAATAATTATTTGTTAAATTGACTAAATTAAAAGTTGAAAAATTAAATTAAATTAAATGTTTTTTGCCCGATAAAAAACAAAAGAAATTAACCAACAAATGGAAGAAGACTTTTTTTTAATATGATAGTAGATAGAGATTTTTTTAAAAAAAGATAGGAAAATATTTTTGATGAAGAATTTCAAAATTTTAAAAACTAAAAGCAATTTTGGCGCACAACTCTTTCAAACTTCAAGTTTTTGCTTAAGACTTTCTGAAACTTAAGTTTTCCGTCAATGGACCAAATGGGTGAAGATTTGGTGCACGTGCTGAATGCGATGGACGTGCGCACTTGCATTTGCATTGGCGAGGGTGCCGGCGGTGATATTGTTTGCCGTTTTGCTGTGAGAAAATTTTGCGCCTTTCCCATCGAATTTTTTTTTATGATAAAATCAATGATTTTTAGTAAATTTAGATGTCATTGGCCAAATCGCGTTCTTGGACTTGTACTGATCCATTGTTTGGCCACATCACATGGCATCATCGAGAGCGTCAAGGAACTTGTGCGTTCCTTTAAAATTGATACAATTTTGTTTTTGCATTGTTCCTGAATTTAGCTGCTTAATTTGCGTTTGGAAGACGGACACATGAACAGCGCCGCTTGGGACTATTTGTTCTTGCACAAGTTTGGATTGGTCTGATTTTGAAGAAGATTAAAAATTTGGTCGCCCCCCGGGCGGGAATCGAACCCTCGACCAAAGCTAATTGGTCTGATTTAAAGATGATTAAAAAATTGACCCCCACCACCCGGGGGCGGGAGAACCCTCGACCAAAGCTAATTGGTCTGATTTTGAAGAAGATTAAAAAACTGGTCTCCCCCCGGGCGGGAATCGAACCCTTGACCAAAGCTAATGCTCTTACCGTCTGAGCTACCATGCACCAGGGATGGTCGGAATTCCGATTTCCGACTTTCCGATTTCCGACTTTTTTGGGGTCGGAATTCCGATTCCCGATTTCCGATTTCCGAAATTTTTTGAGACCCCGGAATTCCGAGTTCCGATTTCCGAAAATTTGAGCAAAAAGTCGGAAATTTTCGGAAAAATCGATAATTTTTCGGACCACTTTTCTTAACAAATCTCGTTAGATCTTCAAAAAAAATTCCCGGCGGCGCCTATCGGCGACGCCGGACCTCTCCCATTCTCATAGAAACTTCAAAAAATTACGGTTTTTTTAAATTTTTGGGTGCAAATCTCTTAACAAATAATGAGGCAAACCTTCAAAATTTTCTCGGCGTCGCCTATCGGCACCGCTGAACCCCTCCACCTCCCCAGTCCCAATCCCGGTTGAACCGGGATTAACCGGGATAAAAATTCAACCCCTAAAAAGGTAATTTTTGAGCTAGATTTCCAAGGTTGGAGTTCAGATCCCCGACGTTCAAATTATTTTTCCCGTTTTGTCACATCTATGCTGTGGGAAACAATTTTTTAAATTTGTCACGATTAAAAATCTTTTTGATGACAATTTCGAAATTTTTTTTCCCCTTCTAAAATTATTTTGTTGAGCGGGGAAGGGGGGTATCGGCGGTGCCGATAGGCGCCGCCGAGAAAAATTTTTAAAAATAGGCCAATTTTGGTAAGAAAATTTTTCCGATTTCCGATTTCCGACTTTTTTGGGGTCGGAATTCCGATTTCCGAAAAATTTTGAGACCCCGGAACTCCGGTTTCCGAAAAATTTTAAGGCCTCGGAATTCCGATTTCCGACTTCCGAAATTTTTTGAGGTCGTCGGCTCCCATCCCTGCCATGCACGTGCCTCTAGGCCTCCTTAGGTCTCACCCCACTGAGGCGGTTTAACCGTTCAACCAGTAGCTGGGACACTTTTCTTTTTTACAAAAAAAATTAATGAATTATTATTTAATAAATTTTCGTTTCAACAAAAATTTCAGCACGAAAAAGCGTTGAAGGATGCATTTGCGGCGGAGCTGAGTTCCGTGATAAACACGCACAATTTGAGTCGTTATCTTTACACGTACAGTCGACGGTCGAACATTTGCGAACTTATTGGCGAAAAATTGGCAAAGTCTGTTTAAAAAATGATAATAAATAATAATTAATTTACAATTAAATTTAGAACTGACGTTCTTCTTGTGACAGGCTCCCGAGCGCCGCACAACGAAGTCCCCAACTAATTTTAATTTTATCAATTTTTTTAAAATGCAAACTTTTTCTTCAGAATGTTCGACATATGTTCGAAAATATGCGTCGTGATAAGAGCACTTTGCTTGTTGTTGACGAAATTATGGATGTTCTGATTGAAGCTGTACATTTTTTTTTGTTTTGTAAATCGTTTAAATTTTTTAAAATTTATTTTAGCCAAATAAAATGGCCCGATCACTGATCCTTTTCTGCAAGGGATTAGGCGAGCTGAGCGGAGTCGAAACGCCGGGCATTGGCCGATTGCGATCAGCCAGCATGTAAGGCACATTCAATCAATCATATTCATTGGAAAAATTGTTCTATGATCAATAGGGCCCGGATTTATATGTACAATTTAATAAATCCTCAAAAATGCAAAAAAAATTGTTTTTATTGAATTTTTTGTTAAAGAATTTTTAAAAATATGCATTTTCAATACCGGGCCTTCTGTAATGATCAAAAACATTTCGGCATTTTTGATCAGACAAAATCCGGGGAAAATACGCTATCACAAAAAAAAATGTGTGCATTTGATTTGATGGGCAAAATTGATCTACGGATCATTAGAGCCATGATTTTTAGGCAATTTGCTTTTTTTTGTTACTTTATACTAGTAAGAGTTATTAAGCCCAAAATTAGCAGTTAACATGTGAATTTGCTAAAACACTCTTTCGGTTTAGTGCCTGAAAATTCTGTCTCTAGTGATCAAAAATCAATCATCAATCAATCAATCATCAATCAATCATCAATCATTCAATCATCAAATTAATCATCAATCAATTAATCAATACCAAATGATCAAAAATAAATTTAAGGAGCATGGAAGAGGCCGACCGACCGACACGCAAATTTTCTTCGCCTTCCAAAGATACAATTGCGGAGGCCAAGGACGCTGTCAAAATTGCCACGGTGTTGCTGAAAAAGTCGACGGCAATTTGAAAAGTGATCAAAAAAATGAGTTTTTTGAATGCACTCAAATATTTTTTTTAACGATTTGCATTTTAATGAACAATTTATTATTGCATATTCATTTTAAATTGTCAAATTTCCTTGCGACACTCTAACTTTTAATAATGTTGTGCATACGAAAAACGATTTTAAGTTTGTAGAGTAGAATAGGTAGTCTTTTTAAAGTTAATGAGTGCAACAAAACAAAACCAAAAAATGTTTTTAAAACATTTATTACAAATCTAACAATTTTGAAAAATGAAATTTTGTGACGAAACATTGAACTGAACGTCGCGCTTGCTTGAGGCCTACAAATACCGATTTTTTTTTGGTATCGATCAACCCCAAAAATACCCCCAAAGATGTCCGGTCGGGATTCCGACAAAGATCCGATCAATCTCAAGATTTTTTTAAGGGTCAGAGTGTTATGAGAAAAATACGTTATTTTAAGTAGTCAACAAAGCACTAGGTTCGAACATTTTTGATGAAGAAATTTATTATTTTCGTAAGCTAATTATTTTCACAAATTTTCCCGGCGGCGATATAATTTGCATTTTTAAAATTTTGTAAAATTTAATTGAAAACATAATTTAAAAATCTAATTCATCCTAATATTGATTTAAAAACAATTTATTTTTTTCAATGTAAATTCAAATCACAAATGTGAAAATTATTTTGGCGTTGACCTGTATTAGCTTTTGTAAAAAAAATCCTTCAAAGAATTGTATATACTTTTAATGGCACAAAACAAGTTAAAGCCACATTTTTAAATTAATAATCCAAAAATTAGATTAGGGAACATTTAATCCAATCTATCAAAAACCTTAAATTTCATTATTTGAAGCTGCTTATTTTTACATAAAAATTGGATAAAGCCAGCAAAAATGTACAAAATTTGCCCACTCCTTACTTTTTGTTTCCAGCTAATGCCAACTTAGCCTAAAATAGGAATTGCCACATAAAAAAAACGACGAAAAACTTTCATAATTTTTGTCACGAATGTCCAAAATGAAAATGTTTCATTACAAGAAATTATTCCATGTGCAAAAATTACAGAAAAAGTGTGTAAAAAAAATTACATTTTTGCATTTTTAATGCTATTGGGGCCCAAAACCCGAATATGGTAACAAAAAATTAAGCACGCAAATGGCCAAAAAAAATGTATTTAGAGAGCTTTTCGGTATTGGAAGTTTTAAAGCAACCGGTGTTATATAATGACCGCCATTCAATCGGAGGCAAATTAATAATTTAACACCTGCATTTTACTTTTTATGTGCCATTTAATTGAATTTCCCAATTTAATAGGCGGTTTATTACGGGAACATTTGATTGTTGCGCTTCCTTTTTTATGATATTATTAGGTTTAATTTAATTATAAATTTGTTCATTTGATAATAACTTTTTGTTTTATTACAGATATTCTACCAAGACGATGGATTTTAATAAATTGTCTTCAAATTCGACGATTCTTGGCAATTTGGTGTGAATTTAAACATATTTTATTTGGTAATTTAAAATTAATGAAATGATTTTCAGTTTTACGACACGTACAAAAATGCCGGTCCAAGTGCCGGACTCGTCACAATGGCAATTCTGATTGGACTTTGCGCGGTGCCCGGCAATTTCATGAACCTTTTTTTGGTCTATTTGACATTCAAACACAAGTAGGCACAGGCACATAAAAGAATAATAATTACCTAATTAATTTTTTATGCTATTTTTGGGATTCTCTGATAATTTTGAACAAAAAAAAAACATAAATCCGGGGGCCCGGCCAAATCAGCAAAAATTGCCATCGATGCAGCTGAAAGTGTTTGTCTAATCGACCCATTTTTCGTCATTGCATTGTTGCAGATGTTTGCGTGGGAGCAGCAACTATTTGCTGGCGCTGAACTCCTTCTACGAGTTCCTGCACCAAACTGGGCATTACATTTTCTTGTTCACCATTCTGAGTGGACGTAACTTCATCCCGTTCATGGACAGCGCGACCTTCCAGCTTCAATCCGTTTTTGGATACAACGCGGCCATTTTTACGATGATTGAAACGGCGTTGGACCGCTTTTTGGCGCTGACCACTAAAGATTTGTACGTTTAAAATGCACTCAAATGAACTATTTTTGATTTTAACGACACATTTTATCAAAAAATATTGTAAAAAAATTTGGAACATTTTTAATTTGACCATTTTTAGTCATGACAAAATTTGTGGGAAAACATATTTGTTCATCCACACGCTGCTCAGCTGCATTCCGGGCGTTTATTTGGCTGCTCGCGTATTCTTCTACGCATTGGACAACCCCACAGAGTCCGTAAAAATTCATTAAAAATTATTTTTAATTTTATTATATTTTTAAATTATGTAGACCCGTAACCGGACAACTCAGTGACACATGCACACCAATTAACCTGATCTACAACTACAACATGGTTGTGTGCATCATCACCTTTGTCTTATATGTTCTGCTTGCACTAATTGTGTGGAAAAAAGGTGAGAAGAATTTTCAAGTTCCTAGGCGCAAATTGATCATAAAAATTAGGGAAAAAAAATCAAATTTTTAGTTTTTGAAAATTTCCCCGGATTTCGGACATTAGGGCCGGCACACGGACCTTTTTTGGCATCCGGTACACACATCCCTGATCAATATGTAACCCTGGTCAATATGTATCCCTGATCAATATGTATCCCTGATCACTATGTATCCCTGATCAATATGTATCCCTGATCAATATGTATCCCTGATCACTATGTATCCCTGATCAATATGTATCCCTGATCACTATGTATCCCTGATCAATATGTATCCCTGATCAATATGTATCCCTGATCAATATGTATCCCTGATCAATATGTATCCCTGATCACTATGTATCCCTGATCAATATGTATCCCTGATCAATATGTATCCCTGATCAATATGTATCCCTGATCACTATGTATCCCTGATCAATATGTATCCCTGATCAATATGTATGTTTTTTTCGCATTTAAGTACCTCAGCAAAGTGAGAACAGTAGGCGTCTCGTCCGTTCACTTTCGGCCATTTGCGGATTGATTGTCGGCTCCTACTTCTTCAACACGATCATCCGACTGATTGTGGTCGATTGGTTGAACCCAATTCAGCTGTGGTACGTGAATGTCGCCGGGGGCGTTTTGGTCAACATTGGGGCAGCATCAAACGCTCCGATTTTGTTCTTGATCAGGTAAAAGTTGATTGCGATCAGTTCCAATTGCTGAATGTTTGTTTGTTAATTGATCTCGGCTCTAGAATTAAAACTGAAATTTCTAAAATCAATTAATTTACATAACCAATTTAGCACTCCTTATCGAACGCTGATCAAACAAGAGTTCCGTGCCGTGTGGCCTTCGCGCACAGTGGCCACAAAGCCGCCAAAACCGAATCAAGTTGCGCCATTCCCGCGCCAAAAAAAGACTTCATTCAACATGAACACGACCGTCATTATCAACAACGGCACGATGAAGCCGGTGCCAGCGAAATAGAAGAAGAACGACAAAAAATTAGGCACAGATTGATTTGGTAAAAGAGTTTGCCGAATTTTTTCGAATTAATATTTTAAGTAATATTTCAACGCATTTTAATACACTAAAAAAATCCGAGCCCTATCTGCGAATGAATGTGTCATTCTCGAATAGTTTATCACATCGTATTGATATCGGCGGTTTCTGACCAAGACGTTATTTCGCAATTCTTAAACTCTTTATGCGCATTGTCCTAATCACGATCGAACTCTTTACATTGACAGCTAATAGCCTTAACTAAACTAACATGGCGTGGATCAAAGGGAAAAAGCCGAAAGAATAATTTATCTAATTATATTGCACAACATTTTCGGGTCATTAGTGAATATACCGTCTCCGTCCATTTACATTAACAATTCCCAGCCGATCAATTAGAAATCTCGCTTTTTTGTTTATTCTCTCCTCGCCATAAGCAACATTATGCCGTCTCAATTATGGCAAAACGCACAGTCCGCTGGTACTGTTACAGGAGGCCCCACTGTAATCTGAGCAGCCACTGCACGCGGTGCCCTTTTTGTAGACGACCTGGTTCAGATAATTACCCCTGAAATGTTTGGTGAATGAGAGTTAATTAATGGGGAGGGAATGTTTGAACATTTAAAACAAAAAAGTCGACGCTTGGCCAGACCCGAAAAAAATAAATGTAAATCAGCCCAGCCCGTCCCAACATCATGACCAAACAACAACTAACGATGCATTGTAGTTGCACACAACCCAAGTCTTCCATGTCGAGCTGGGACAGCGTGCCATGGCACATCCAAGTTGCGCCGTGTTGGCCCAGGCTTGCTAAATGTGTTCAGACAATTAGAAGCATCCAATGCCTGCTTCAAACTGTCATTGTCAATTATGATTTGATCTGGATTTTTTATAAACCCGGCTTTTAAGCAGAACATTTACCTGACTCCAATGCCCAATGCCCTTGTTGAACTGGTTCATGTCCAGGACAAGACTCGATTGAAACCCGTACTGCTTCAACTCCGCCCACCACATGTCGCATGCCTGCTTCAGGGCATCCGCTACAATTGGAAACTTTCCTAAGCCAATTCAACCTTTTGAATATGTATGTACCTTCGGTGATCGTCGATGAGCTGGTCATGTACAAGTTTTCGCCCATGCCGTTTCTGCTCGACGAGCTCGAATGTGCCATTGAGCACCCGTTGGCCCAGTTTTGGGCTGTCGTCTCAGCGCTCGTGCTGTACTTTTGCTGGATCAAATTGCTGCCGGCCGGCATCGTACCGGTGAGGTTTGCCGCGGTGCCCTTGGCCAGCGTTGAGCGGTAGTTGTTGTGGCACGCGAGCACCGACACGCGGCTGGACGCAGAAAGTGCCATAACGGAGAATGGCATTTCTGAGAGCGCAATAAGCAGCAAACAGAGAACAGAAATTGTTGGGGCAAACGCCATTTTTTTCAAACGAATTTAACGGATTTTCTGATGGCTGAAATGGACGGATTTGTTGTGCCAATTGAACGGAATGATTTGTCATCGGTTTTTGTCACTTTATATACCCGAAAAAATGTCCAACGCAAAACGTATGAACAAATAAAAAAGCCATAAACTAAACTTTTTAAATTATTATGCAAATATTCTTCATTTTCGTCACGCTCACTAATTCAATTTTTAAATCCATCGGCGTGAAAAGTTGAAAACGGTTGGGAAATATGTAATAAATTAGCCACCATTACGCGTTGAAAACGTTTTTGTTTTTAATTTTTCGTGGATTTCCTGCACAGCTATTCAAATAAAAAAATTAGAATTCCAATGTTGAAGCTTAGAAAATATCACAAGACAGGACAGAGCGTTTATTAAATAAAATTATCGTTGGCAATGCCTAATTTTTGAAATTGAAAACTCAAAAAAAAGCTTTTTTTAAACCCAATGTAAAATTCGATAAAAGTTTTTGCCATTTTTTGATCACAAAAACAATGTATTAAAACTGAAAAAAGACGAATTTGCATTTAAACGACAGATGATCGATTATATGGAAAAAAAACAATCATTATGACTAACAGTAGAGAACGGGTGCTCCAAAAATGCCAAATTACCAAATATGCACGGGAAATCTGCACTTTTAGTATTAGTACAATAATTTGCTTAATAATTAATTTTTCTTCTTATAATCAAAAAAAAATTTATTTTAGCATTTTGAAAACATTTTTAAATGTTTCTACAGCAAAAATATGCAAGAACCCTAAAATAAGCAATTTCAAAATTGTCCAAAAAGCTCAAACCACCGCGAAAATTGCACTAAAAATATGCAATGCCCTAATGATAACGGGCCATAGAAAGAAAGTCAAAATTACTACAAAATGTAATTAAAATAGAAAATAATCAATAACCATAAAAGCAAATTAGCCAATGACAAAACCAACACAAAGCATTATGTAAAAAACAGTGGCCACAAACAAGCACACCCATCCGGCATTGTCTCCGTACAGAATGGCCAAGTACACGCTTAACTTCAGTGCATGCCACCAGTACAGCATGCTGACCATGATGAAGATAACCAAAATTCCGGTGGTCAATGACGTGGCGATGTTGAACTTGCCGAGCATGATGGAATGGTTGATGTGCAGCCAGTGCAGTTGCAGGCCGGGCAACGGTGCAGTCAAGCTCCAATCCACCACCTTGGCGTCAATTAGCAGCGCTGCTGCAGTAGAGGACCCCTCTTTTCCTGTTAAAAAGAAAATTCGAATTTGTTTAAAATTAAAAATATTTAATATTTAAAAAAAAATTAAATTATAAATGGAGGGTCCATTAAAAGTTGCCTGCAACAATATACGCGTTGATGCCAGCTCCTGTCATAATGCCACGTCTTCCCCTTTTATGTTTATTGACAGCTTTCTAAAAAATTAATTATAAAATAAATTTTCAAAAAAAAATATAAATTTTTAATGATAAAAAAACGAATTTTATAAGAAAAATTTGACAAACATTGTCTCCGTTTTTGCCGTCAACAACTTCACTATTGCGTTGTACTTTTTTCAATACAAAATTTGTGAACAAATCCTTCAGCATTTTTGCAATTTGTTTGAATTTTTCAACAATGATTTTTTTCGATTTTTTCTTTTGATTGTTTTTGTTATTAAAAGGAGCTTTTTCATCCAACATTTGAGACATTTTCACCAGAATTCCATTCAAACTTCCTGCTTAACAACTGATCATTGGGCACATTAATTGAAGGTTCAATTTTGGACATTTCAACGCGTTCAATGTCATCGTCCCCTGCAAATTCATTCAAATTTAAATAAAAATGAATATAAAATTTATTTTATTTTTATTTTATTTTTTTACCAATTTTACCTTCTTTTTGTTCCAATTTATGTTTCTTTCCGCCGTTAATGCTCAAATTGGCTGTGGCGATTAGTTTGATAAACAACGCTCGAAGCCTTTCACCAGGCCCAACAACAACTTTTTTGAACGTGTATTTGGTCAAATTTTTCATTGGCAAGTAAAATGGGATGACAACCTTTTGAGCGTTTATTAAAATTTGTTTAATAATTGTTATTATTTATTTATTGGGTCAGCCCATCATATCCATTAAAAAGGTTGGAGTTCTCTATAACTCTTCTCAAATTAAATTAAAATCAACAAATATTGGTCACTATTAGAACGCTTTAATTGAGTAGATGAATGTTTCAAACAAGTTTAAAGCGATTTGAAGCAAGTTGGAAGAAGTTATATTTGCAAAACTGTCAAAATGACATTTTCAGCAATCAAAACAATTAGATTTGAGACAAGTTATAGGACTTCAACCTTTGTAACGGATGAGTTGGGTAAGATCCTGTGTTTATGAACCATTATTTTTTAGAATTAAATATGCTAATAGAATTTGTTAGTTTATTAGAGTTGTTTAAATCCGGCATTTTCGAAGCAAAAACTGGTGCCGTCTTACACAACCCGTAATGTCTAAGGGCCGGGGAAAATTGGTGCACCCAAAAATCCTTCGGACTCGGCACTTTTTGAACAACACAAATTTGCATTAATTACCTCAAATGGGGACATTTGATCAGTCATCATTTTGGGTATGACTTCAAGAATGGCATGGATTTTGTCAAAAAAGAATCGTTTCAAAAAATTTTTTGACCCCTTTTTGCGCTGGCCAAATTTGTAGCTCCAGCGATTAAGTTTTTTGAACAAACTTTCTGCGGCCCTCTCCAATGCGCCCAGTTCGCCCTTTTTCTTACCGAACAACGACAACTTTTCAATTTGACCATCAACATCGAGTCCATCCGATGCGACAAAACAGTCGCTCAGATCGGTTGTGGGGTCGCATTGGCCTACAATATGCTAATATAAGAAATTAAATTTTGATCATTTCCTTAAGCGCCTAAATGCTCAGGGAGTGGAATTTTAACTCATTGAATTTTGAACAAAAATAAAAATGCAAATTTTATAAGAAATTAAATTTTGATCATTTCCTTAAGCGCCTAAATGCTCAGGGAGTGGAATTTTAATTCATTGAATTTTGAACAAAAATAAAAATGCAAATTTTATAAGAAATTAAATTGATCATTTCCTACGCCTAAATAATTAGGGAGTTGGTTAATAACATTGAATTCTGAACAAAAATAAAAATGCAAATTTTATAAGAAATTAAATTTTGATCATTTCCTTAAGCGCTAAATACTTATGGAGTTGTACTTTTAATAACATTGAATTCTGAACAAAAATAAAAATGCAAATTTCATAAGAAATTAAATTTGATCATTTCCTTAAGCGCCTACTAAATACTTAGGGAGTCGACTTTTAATTCATTGAATCCTAAACAAAAATTAAAAAGCCGAATAAGTATAGTTATAAAACTTAAATAAATAAAAATAAAATTGGACCATCGAAGCTCATGTTGAACTGGTCCAGGTTCAGCTTCATCTCGTCCTGCAACGTTTTCAGCAGTTCTTGCCCATCATTTTCCTCTGTATATCCCATAAATCGCAATTCAAAGCCCATGCCAATGCTTTTGTCATCTTTTCCGTTATGTTCTGAGTCATTATTTTGCGCTTGTTTCCCAGTGTCCTCTGTTGGCTTAGTTGACGATGCTTTTGGCATTTGTTTGCCCATTTTGTTAATAATTTTGTCAAAAATTTGGAGTTGTTTTTTGATCAGTTCAACATTTTCTTTGTCTTTTTTTGACATTTTTTGATCGGCTTCATCCGGTCTCAACAGAAAATGCCAATTCATCAGACCACGATTTTCCTTTCTATCAAATAATTCCAAGGCTAAAGCAATATAAAATGCTTTGTAAAACATTTGGTAAATGTTCAGACGCTTTCTCAACGAATTTTGTTCAATTTGGTCCAAAATTTTTTGAATTTTTTTGTCAATTTTTTCAATAGCGACTTCTGGCGCTTCAAAGTTCTTCTCGGCAAAAAGGTCTTTCAGCGTTTTTTGCTCGTGACATTGATTCTCTTCGCAATCTTCGCCTAAAGTATTTTGTGTTAATTACCCTTTTTTAGATTTTGCATAAGAACTGATAATCTGAGCCGGAATGCAAAAATTTGAAAAAAAAAATTGGGTCAAAATTTAGGATATCAAAATGTTTGGATCTGTCTATACCCGGGATCGAAAAACAAAATTTTTGAAAATTTTTTTTTGAAATTTTATAACAACTTCATTTTTTATTAAGAAAATAGCTCCAATAATGCAAATTTTACAATACGAGGAGTTAGTAAAATTTGAATATCTTCACAAAATTGAGTCAAATTCGAATTACTAGTTGAAACAATAAAGGAGATTTTCAAATTTTGCTCGAATTTAACCGAGTTTAAAAATAATATTCAAATTCAAATTTTACTCACTCTTGTAGTATTGAATATATTTTCAAATTTACTAGGAAAATTCGAAATAATCAAATAATATGCCGACACATATTTGATCAATTTGAATTTAATCAAAATATTAAAATGAAAAAGTAACGCAATTATTTAAAATGAATATATTTTTTAATTAATAAAAACAAATTCACCCCATTCCCGTCGCTCTTCATCGAACAGCTCCTTAAGCGTTTTTTGACTGTTTGTCCGTTTCTGTCGACGCATTTTTTGACCGTTTGTCCGTTTCTGTCGACGCATTTTTTGACCGTTTGTCCGTTTCTGTCGACGCACTGACCTGCGCAGCTTGCCCATCACGCGTCCCATCCCCTCCAGCGCTTTTCGATATTCGTCCCTAATCGGATGCGTCAATGTTCCCTTAGCATTCCATTTGTGCAATTGTCGTACAACATTTTGATAACTTTGCGACAATTTTACACCCATTCTGTGCAACCAATTGTTGTCCAATTTTTCCAAACGTAAATTTTCATATTTTTGATGTAAAAACGTCCAATGCTCCTTCTCATTTTGTGTGGTTATTTTTTGAAAATTCAAACGATGCGCCAAATTTTTGTTCAGCGACATTAACAATTCACTAAAATTCAATTTTAACAAATGGTTTTTTAAAATTTATTTTTTATTTTTTAAAAATACCGACCGCATCATAAAGCATTCGCCATTGGCATTGTGTTGGCCATTTGTTGGCATTGTGTCTTTCATTGTTGTCGGAAATTCCATTGCGGTGTCCAATTGCATTGTGTAAAAATTAACAAAAATTTCATATTTAAATTTGTCGCCAGCGACTGCAGCAAAAAATTGGCTGGCACACGGAAACAAATACTCGTCAAAACTTTTGTTCAACACAGCTGTAATAATTAAATTTTGGGTTTTTTTTTAAATTTTTTAAAACAATTTTTTACGCTATGATTTTGGGGTTTTTTAAAAATATTTTAAACAATTTTTTACGATTTTTATGACAAAAACTACGCAAATCCGTAGTTTGGAACTCAAAATCTCGAGCTTCGGGTGCCCTTAAACAGCCGAACTGCGACACGGCTATTTTTAAGCTGTTAGACAAATACAATATTGGTCTATTAGTTGCGCATGTCTAATAAGTGCTTTTGATGACGACTGAGTGAGTCCCCATTGAAAGGGACACTTCAGTCCAGTGCTCATAACTTTTTTTCATAGTGACTTCTTAACAAAACTTTTACCATATTTGTTGCATTAAAACCCGTGAGTCAATTGGTTTATATATATATATATATTATATATATAATATATATAATATACATATATACACAGGATGGAATTTTTGCTGTGAAATTTTTTTGAGCATGTAACTGGATGCCAAAAAAATGTCGAGAATCCAAAATTATCGGAAATCCGGCTACATCCCTGATGTGCATGCACCTAATTTGTTTTTCTGTTTAAAACCCAGATAAAAAAATTTTTAATAATTAATTCATTTTTTCATTTCCTTCTCCGTTCGACACTTCATCCCCATTGGTGTGGCCTTGTTGAACATTTGCACAATTTTTAAATGGATCTTCCACTTCCTCCTCCGCTTGGTCCTCCACGCCATCCGAAGATGCCGTCTCACCGTTCAGCCATTTTTCCATTTCTTGCACATCGTCCTCGTAAAATGCCATCTCCAATCGTTTCCGCGTTTTTTCCCTCAATTCTGCATAAATTCCTTTCAATTTTTTGTCCAAAAAATTTCCTCCATGTTTTGCCTCAACATTTGCAATCAAATTTTGTGAAAATGCATACATAAAATGGTAAACGCATGTCACAAAATCTGAACTAATTTCGTCCAATCCATTTTCGGCATCCGCCGCCGCATTGCTGCTGCTGCTGCTGCTGCTGCTGCCACCACACTCATTGTTATTGTTGTTGGTGGTGGTGGCATTGGCACTTTGTTGTTCGTTGGCATTTTTCACACTTCGCGCACGCTCAAACCTGGCCGAAATGCTTCTGCCCAGTTTTGCGATGCTGTTAAACGGATTTTTGCGCAATTTTCGGCACTTTTGCTGCGCCATGTTCACCAACACTTGGACGCGCACGCGCAGCGTCGGCTCCGCTAATTTCCAATTTTTTGCCTCAATTTTTGCCATTTCATTGTCCATTTCCTCCTCCCTCTCGGCGTCCTTTCGTCTCTCCTCCCTCAACGAATTTAAAATATTTATGGCAATTAATTCCGCTTTTATGGCACGCTTTTGCTCAAATTCGGGCTCATAAACATTTCGATGAAAAAATTTGATGAAAATTTGCGCATTTTTAGTGCTGATTGGATCGCATTTTAATTCTGCATAAAATAAAAAAAATATATTTTTAAAAGTGACGAAAAAACAAATATTTCTTACGCGTTTCTCCGTCAATGACAAGACAAAATTCGAATTTTCTGCGGATTTGTTCATTTTTTTCAGTTAAATCCACCAAATCTTTCCCATATATTTTCAACATTTCTTCCCATGCAGTCATTTTTTTCTCCGTATAAATGGCCAAAAGTGCATTTTGTGCCATTTCATTTTGCGCAGCATAATGTTCATTAAATTGAACTCCCCATTTAAATTGCAGACGCCACACAAGCTTTTGCATATGTTGGTAAAGCAAAAATTGCACACAATGAATGTAACCAATTGCCGCCATATGTTCACTTAAGGGAAATTGGCATTTTTTAAAAATATATATTTTTTTAATTTAAAAATACTAATTCAAATTAATTGATCATTTGGCAATCTGTTGCAATTGCACACAATGCATGTAACTAATTGCCATATGTTCACTTAAGGAATTGGCATTTAAAAAAAAATATATAATTTTATGTTCACTTAAGGAAATTGGCATTTTAAAAAAAATATATTTTTTTAATTTAAAAGTACTAATTCAAATTAACTGTTCATTTGGCAATCTGTTGCAAAGATCAGTGGCCATTGTGACCATTTTTCTGGCATTGTTTACAATAATTTTTGGATCAATCGCAGCAGCAGCATTGTTGTTTGGGGTCTGCGAAAATTTGCTTCGAAGTGATTTGACAAAATTTGCCACAATTTTTGCGGAAGATTCTTTTTTGATCGGATTTTTTGGACTTTCATCATTTTTAACGCCTTTCTCGTCTTCGAACAGACGGATTTGATAAAAATGTTCAGCAGCAAATTTAGCTTCGTCTGGTGAAAATGATTTGCAATTGAGCGCTAAAAAAATTGGGAATTAAATTTACTCTTTTTTAAATGCTTTTTTTAATCAGGGTTTGGGTAATTAATTATAATGAAAAATTAAAAATATTTACCGTTGGAAAAATTTCTCCGATAAATTATAGTTAATAAAAAAAGTTAAACAAAAAAATAAACCCAATTAAAAAATGATTTCATCTGTTAAATAATTAATCTTTAAAACTCAATTTAAGCAAAAAAGATGAAAGATTTTTGAAATAATTTATTTTATCATAAAAGCTAAAAATTCAATAAGGGAAAAAATATAAATTATTCTATTCCTATATTAATTTTATGTACACCAAATTTTTTATTGATTTAACGATGTCTATTCAGAAATATGCCATCCTATGACATAGCGCGTCCCCGACCCCTCGGGGGCGGGAAGCCGGGGTTGGGTCGGGGAGAATCCAATTGTCGGGGTCGGGGATCGGGAGTCGGAGGGGGGGGGGGGGGGGAAGAAAATGTTGTTCATATTTTTTTCATTTTCAGAAATGTTTTCACTGATTTTCTTAAATCATTAATCATGGGTGCCGATAGTTAATTTTTTATTTTTGTTGAACACAAAAAATCACATTAAATGTTTATTTTAAGTAACACAATGCCAAATCAACCTTTCAAAACAAAAAGCTGAGAAAGCAACAAATATCCAAACCATAAGCTTAATTTATATAAGTGTTAAGTGAATTCATAAATTTTTTCTAAATTTTTAATTTATTTTTATAAAAACAATTAAGTTGAAAATTAAAAACATTTATTTACCTTCGGAAAAATTTCTCAGATATATTGTTAATAGTAAAAGTTGAACAAAAAAATATACCCAATTAAAAATTGATTTCATTTGTTAAATAAATAAATCTTAAAGCTAAATTAAGCAAATAAATAAAATACTTGTAGTAATTATTCGGTTTAAAATAATAAATTTTTTTATTATTATTAAAGCTAAAAATTCAAAAATGGGGAAAAAAATTTCTATTCCTATATTAATTTTATGTACACCAAATTTTTTATTGATTTAACCATGCCTATTCAGAAATTATGCCATCCTAATACATAACGCGAAGATTGATTATTTTTAACCTACAAACTCTAATATATATATATATTCACAGTTTAATTGTCTTTTTTAAATTTATTTGTAAATAAATAAAATTGTTGTTTAATTTATGCTGGGATTTAAGCCAGTAAAATCCTAAAAAATGGCACTTATTAGTGCGTTAATTTGCTTAATTCGTAATTTTTTAACGCCTAATTAAGCAGATTTAAAGCTTTTCGCATATTAAATCAAACTTTTTGGGTAAATTTTTCAAATTTTTGGCAAAAAAGCACAAATGCAATTAAACTTGTCCAAAAAAACTTAAATTAACGCGAAAAGGACTATTTTGGAGCATAAAAATATGTAAACTTATAACTTAAAGACTCCAAAATTTGTTTGAAAAAGCTGTTTTTGAGTTTTCAATTTCAAAAATTAGGCATTGCCAACGATAATTTTATTTAATCAAACGCTCTGTCCTGTCTTGTGATATTTTCTAAGCTTCAACATTGGAATTCTAATTTTTTTATTTGAATAGCTGTGCAGGAAATCCACGAAAAATTAAAAACAAAAACGTTTTCAACGCGTTATGATGGCTAATTTATTACATATTTCCCAACCGTTTTCAACTTTTCACGCCGATGGATTAAAAAATTGAATTAGTGAGCGTGACGAAAATGAAGAATATTTGCATAATAATTTAAAAAGTTTAGTTTATGGCTTTTTTATTTGTTCATACGTTTTACGTTGGACATTTTGTCGGGTATATAAAGCGACAAAAACCGATGACAAATCATTCCGTTCAATTGGCACAACAAATTCGTCCATTTCAGCCATCAGAAAATCCGCTAAATTCGTTTGAAAAAAATGGCATTTGCCCCAACAATTTCTGTTCTCTGTTTGCTGCTCATTGCGCTCTCAGAAATGCCATTCTCCGTTTTGGCACTTTCTGCGTCCAGCCGCGTGTCGGTGCTCGCGTGCCACAACAACTACCGCTCAACGCTGGCCAAGGGCACCGCGGCAAACCTCACCGGTACGATGCCGGCCGGCAGCAATTTGATCCAGCAAAAGTACAGCACGAGCGCTGAGACGACAGCCCAAAACTGGGCCAACGGATGCTCAATGGCACATTCGAGCTCGTCGAGCAGAAACGGCATGGGCGAAAACTTGTACATGACCAGCTCATCGACGATCACCGAAGGTACATATTCAAAAGGTTGAATTGGCTTAGGAAAGTTTCCAATTGTAGCGGATGCCCTGAAGCAGGCATGCGACATGTGGTGGGCGGAGTTGAAGCAGTACGGGTTTCAATCCAGTCTTGTCCTGGACATGAACCAGTTCAACAAGGGCATTGGGCATTGGAGTCAGGTAAATGTTCTGTTTAAAAGCCGGGTTTATAAAAAAGCCAGATCAAATCACAATTGACAATGACAGTTTGAGTTGGCATTGGATGATTCTAATTGTTTCAACACATTTAGCAAGCCTGGGCCAACACGGCGCAACTTGGATGTGCCATGGCACGCTGTCCCAGCTCGACATGGAAGACTTGGGTTGTGTGCAACTACAATGCATCGTTAGTTGTTGTTTGGGCATGATGTTGTGGGACGGGCTGGGTGTGACTACATTTTTTCGGGTCTGGCCAAGTCCACGACTTTTATGTTTTAAATGTTCAAACATTCCCTCCCCATTAATTAACTCTCATTCACCAAACATTTCAGGGGTAATTATCTGAACCAGGTCGTCTACAAAAAGGGCACCGCGTGCAGTGGCTGCTCAGATTACAGTGGCGCCTCCTGTAACAGTACCAGCGGACTGTGCGTTTTGCCATAATTGAGACGGCCATAATGTTGCTTCTGGCGAGGAGAGAATAAACAAAAAAGCGAGATTTCTAATTGATCGGCTGGGAATTGTTAATGTAAATGGACGGAGACGGTATATTCACTAATGACCCGAAAATGTTGTGCAATATAATTAGATAGATAAATTATTCTTTCGGCTTTTTCCCTTTGATCCACGCCATGTTAGTTTAGTTTTAAGGCTATTAACTGGCAATATAAAGAGTTCGATCGTGATTAGGACAATGCGCATAAAGAGTTTAAGAATTGCGAAATAACGTCTTGGTCAGAAACCGCCGATATCAATACGATGTGATAAACTATTCGAGAATGACACATTCATTCGCAGATAGGGCTCGGATTTTTTTAGTGTATTAAAATGCGTTGAAATATTTACTTAAAAATTAATTCGGCAAATTCTTTTACCAAATCAATCTGTGCCCAATTTTCGTCGTTCTTCTTCTATTTCGCTGGCACCGGCTTCATCGTGCCGTTGTTGATAATGACGGTCGTGTTCATATTGAATGAAGTCTTTTTTTGGCGCGGGAATGGCGCAACTTGATTCGGTTTTGGCGGCTTTGTGGCCACTGTGCGCGAAGGCCACACGGCACGGAACTCTTGTTTGATCAGCGTTCGATAAGGAGTGCTAAATTGGTTATGTAAATTAATTGATTTTAGAAATTTCAGTTTTAATTCTAGAGCCGAGATCAATTAACAAACAAACATTCAGCAATTGGAACTGATCGCAATCAACTTTTACCTGATCAAGAACAAAATCGGAGCGTTTGATGCTGCCCCAATGTTGACCAAATCGCCCCCGGCGACATTCACGTACCACAGCTGAATTGGGTTCAACCAATCGACCACAATCAGTCGGATAATCGTGTTAAAGAAGTAGGAGCCGACTATCAATCCGCAAATGGCCGAAAGTGAACGGACGAGACGCCTACTGTTCTCACTTTGCTGAGGTACTTAAATGCGAAAAAAACATACATATTGATCAGGGATACATATTGATCAGGGATACATAGTGATCAGGGATACATATTGATCAGGGATACATATTGATCAGGGATACATATTGATCAGGGATACATAGTGATCAGGGATACATATTGATCAGGGATACATATTGATCAGGGATACATATTGATCAGGGATACATATTGATCAGGGATACATATTGATCAGGGATACATATTGATCAGGGTACATATTGATCAGGGACCTATTGATCAGGGATACATATTGATCAGGGATACATATTGATCAGGGTTACATATTGATCAGGGATACATATTGATCAGGGATACATATTGATCAGGGATGTGTGTACCGGATGCCAAAAAAAAAGTCCGTATGTCGGCCCTAATGTCCAAAATCCGGGGAAATTTCAAAAACTAAAAATTTGATTTTTTTTTCCTAACTTTTATGATCA
This sequence comes from Globodera rostochiensis, assembly GCA_018350325.1. Lineage (NCBI taxonomy): Eukaryota > Metazoa > Nematoda > Chromadorea > Rhabditida > Heteroderidae > Globodera > Globodera rostochiensis. The sequence goes on from JAEVLN010000010.1 coordinate 1,148,675, forward strand.
ATTTGCGCCTAGGAACTTAAATTCTTCTTACCTTTTTTCCACACAATTAGTGCAAGCAGAACATATAAGACAAAGGTGATGATGCACACAACCATGTTGTAGTTGTAGATCAGGTTAATTGGTGTGCATGTGTCACTGAGTTGTCCGGTTACGGGTCTACATAATTTAAAAATATAATTAAATTAAATAATTTTTAATGAATTTTTACGGACTCTGTGGGGTTGTCCAATGCGTAGAAAAATACGCGAGCAGCCAAATAAACGCCCGGAATGCAGCTGAGCAGCGTGTGGATGAACAAATATGTTTTCCCACAAATTTTGTCATGACTAAAAATGGTCAATTCCAAATTTTTTTACTTGAAGCTGGAAGGTCGCGCTGTCCATGAACGGGATGAAGTTACGTCCACTCAGAATGGTGAACAAGAAAATGTAATGCCCAGTTTGGTGCAGGAACTCGTAGAAGGAGTTCAGCGCCAGCAAATAGTTGCTGCTCCCACGCAAACATCTGCAACAATGCAATGACGAAAAATGGGTCGATTAGACAAACACTTTCAGCTGCATCGATGGCATTTTGGAAAAAACCGGGACCATTTATAACGGAGCTCGAAAAAAACCGGGACTAAATTTCAGTCCCAGAAAAGACATTTCAGTACTGGTCCTGGTCCCGTGCCACCCTACTTTCAGCTGCATCGATGGCAATTTCTGCTGATTTGGCCGGGTCCACGGATTTATGTTTTTTTTGTTTAAAATTAGAAAAGAATCCCAAAAATAGCATAACAAAATTAATTAGGTAATTATTATTCTTTTATGTGCCTGTGCCTACTTGTGTTTGAGTGTCAAATAGACCAAAAAAAGGTTCATGAAATTGCCGGGCACCGCGCAAAGTCCAATCAGAATTGCCATTGTGACGAGTCCGGCACTTGGGCCGGCATTTTTGTACGTGTCGTAAAACTGAAAATCATTTAATTAATTTTAAATTACCAAATAAAATATGTTTAAATTCATACCAAATTGCCAAGAATCGTCGAATTTGAAGACAATTTATTAAAATCCATCGTCTCGGCAGAATATCTGTAATAAAACAAAAAGTTATTATCAAATGAACAAATTTATAATTAAATTAAACCGAAAATAGGTAATAATATCATAAAAAAGGAAGCGCAACAATCAAAAGTTCCCGTAATAAACCGCCTATTAAATTGGGAAATTCAATTAAATGGCACATAAAAAGCAAAAGTGTTAAATTATTAATTTGCCTCCGATTGAATGGCGGTCATTATATAACACCGGTTGCTTTAAAACTTCCAATACCGAAAAGCTCTCTAAATACATTTTTTTTGGCCATTTGCGTGCTTAATTTTTTGTTACCATATTCGGGTTTTGGGCCCCAATAGCATTAAAAATGCAAAAATGTAATTTTTTTTACACACTTTTTCTGTAATTTTTGCACATGGAATAATTTCTTGTAATGAAACATTTTCATTTTGGACATTCGTGACAAAAATTATGAAAGTTTTTCGTCGTTTTTTTTATGTGGCAATTCCTATTTTAGGCTAAGTTGGCATTAGCTGGAAACAAAAAGTAAGGAGTGGGCAAATTTTGTACATTTTTGCTGGCTTTATCCAATTTTTATGTAAAAAAAGGAGCAGCTTCAAATAATGAAATTTAAGGTTTTTGATAGATTGGATTAAATGTTCCCTAATCTAATTTTTGGATTATTATTTTAAAAATGTGGCTTTAACTTGTTTTGTGCCATTATATTAAAGTATATACAATTCTTTGAAGGATTTTTTTTTACAAAAGCTAATACAGGTCAACGCCAAAATAATTTTCACATTTTTAGTGATCTGAATTTACATTGATAAAAATAAATTTTTTTAAAATCAATATTAGGATGAATTAGATTTTTAAATTATGTTTTCAATTAAATTTTACAAAATTTTAAAAATGCAAACATTATATCTCCGCCGGAAAAATTTGTGAAAATAATTAGCTTACGAAAATTAATAAATTTCTTCATCAAAAATGTTCGAACCTAGTGCTTTGTTGACTACTTAAAATAACGTATTTTAAAAAAACCGATTTTTAAATCTCACAACACTCTGACCCTTAAAAAAATCTTGAGATTGATCGGATCTTTGTCGGAATCCCGACCGGACATCTTTGGGGGTATTTTTGGGGTTGATCGATACCAAAAAAAAAAAATCGGTATTTTTAGGCCTCAAGCAAGCGCGACGTTCAATTCAATGTTTCGTCACAAAATTTCATTTTTCAAAATTGTTAGATTTGTAATAAATGTTTTAAAAAATTTTTTTGTTTTGTTTTGTTGCACTCATTAACTTTAAAAAGACTACCTATTCTACTCTACAAACTTAAAATCGTTTTTCTTATGCACAACATTATTAAAAGTTAGAGTGTCGCAAGGAAATTTGACAATTTAAAAATGAATATGCAATAATAAATTGTTCATTAAAATGCAAATCGTTAAAAAAAAATATTTGAGTGCATTCAAAAAACTCATTTTTTTGATCACTTTTCAAATTGCCGTCGATTTTTTCAGCAACACCGTGGCAATTTTGACAGCGTCCTTGGCCTCCGAAATAAATTAACGCAAAATAGTGCTGCTTATGGCAATAACATTCGGACCGGTCCCCCCTATGTTTTTCAAAAATTAAACCGGTTCAAAAGCCGGTTTAAATGCTCGTCCCAATAAAATTTTTGATTGCCTATTTGTTCAGTCCCTAAAAAACCGATTAAAGTGGGTTTAAATGATTGAGAGCCTGGGCCCTATGATCCATATTTTCCCCATTTTATATTACGGTCAGGGTCAGATTGGCGCCGCCCATCTTGCGCCAAATTTTAAACCGTCGAATTTTAAGTTAAAACTTTTTTGCAGAAAAGACAAACCAAATCAAAAATTCGAAAAACTGAGAGCTTTTGAGTGAATTAAGTGCCAATTTTTTGGGGGTTGTAGTGTGCAAATTTTGGAACTTTATAAATCGCAATTGCTTGGAAATATAATGCTTTTTAAGTGTTAAAAAAGCTAAATATTCTCTAAAAAATCAAAATAAAAAATACTTAGTTTTAACAATTCAAAAACTGTAGACTCAGTTGTTGACGGATTATGAAATGCGCATTTTTAAAAAACAAATAGCGGCATTCCAAACCAAAAAATAATAAGAATTAATACAAATTATAAACTCATTTTATAAAACATAGCTACAATTTTGATTGTAAGAAAATTATTTATCCAATGTTCAAGAATAATAATACAAATTACAAAATGCAGAGCTAAGCCTCGAAATCAATAGCATTCAGAACTTCCGTTTCTTCAGGTTCAGCGGGTTACACCACCCGATTCCGATCACTGATTTAGACCAGATATGGCGAATCGCCGACACTGTATCCCTTCCAGACGCTGCCCTCCTCCACGCTGGCCAGTTTAGTCTTCATCATATGCCCGGTTCTGGAGAAGTACGACACTTTGCCAGTCTCCATGTTGCCTATCAAACAGCCGAAGATGCCCAGCTCCGGGGTTGCGTCAACATTCAGAGCGGGCTCCGTGTTTGGACGAATAAAATGATTCTTAAAAATATAAATTGATTTTGCAAACAAGCTGAATGCTGAATTAAGCTTGTTTAGTGAAGTTGAACAATTAAACTAACTCAAGAAAATTAATGCTAAAAATATAACTGAAATTTTGATCCTAGATAGAGTTTCTTATACAATTTTCTAGCACCTGATCAATTCTTGTTGGCATTTAAATTCCCAACTTGAACCTGAATGCAAACTTTCAATCTATAATAGTCTTAAACACAAGAGCTCGGACTTGAGGACCGATCGAGAATCTCGAAAATCTTAATCTCGAGAAAATTAAACGAACTAGATTCGTTCGAAATTACAAAAAAATCTCGAATCTCAAAAAAAAACTCGGTAAAAATTCGTCGATCGAGAATCTCGAAAAAATCTCGTCGAAATTCACCGAGATTTCGATCGGTCCGATCTCTTTCAAACACATTATTCTCAATACCTTAACAACCATCGGGCGCAATTTTTCCATCAGTAAATAGAAGCCGCGGTCAGCCGGTGCCATTGTTGCCAATTTTTTGGGTATATCTTCATTGAAAAAGTTACCAGCAACTTCTGATGAACATTCGTTGCTCTTCAAGACGTACTTCTGCGGATTCTCTGTCGCTTTCTGTTAAATGAAATTATTTATTTAAATTATAATTCTTTTTTTATAATACCATCCGGATTGTGGCAAAATGTGGCATTTATCACCAAAAATCTGGCAGCTGTGTTTCCCGTGTGTGGCACAACTTGTTGTGATATTTTGGACTTTTTCAGATTTAGTTTCTAATTGCCTGCCTATTTAGAACATTTTTAATGCCTGTAAATCCGACATTAAAAAATAAAATAAATCAATTTATAAATCGCAAAATAGTGCTGCTGATGGCAATAACATCCGGATTGTGGCAAAATGTCGCATTTGCCATCAAAAATCTGACAGCTGTTTCCCGTGTGCAAATTAGAGATTGCTTGGTAATAATCCACGTCATTTTGAAGGATGAAAATCTTTTTAATATTTTATTTTTTGCCAATTTCCGGAATTCCAAACTACGAAAATAAATAACATAATTATTCACAAACATCGAGCGACTTGCCATATAAAAGGCGACAAGTTTAAACGAAAAATCATTATCCCACTTTATTTCATTTATTGCATTTAAAATTTGGACGAATTAACATCCCAATTACCCAATGAATATGGCAAACATTCTCCTCATATTATTTTTGTTCTGCTTCATTAATTTTGGAAATACAACTCCGACGACGCACAATCAGGGTCAGATAATTTTGATTATTCTGAAAACAAAATTGTTCATAAATTGCTCGGGAAAAGATCCCGGCTTTTGACTGGTTCCTGGGAAGCCTGAAAATCATTAAATTACGGGTTTTAAAAGGATTTATTCCTGGTGACCGTTTTTCCAAAATAAAGCATCCAAAATTCGAGTTTTACTTGAAAAATAAAGAATAAATAATGAATTTATATTAAATCATTTTGGGTGCCCATTCTGCCCCGGATTCAGATAAAACAGACAAAGAACAACAATATTGTGTGTCGAATATTGAGCAGGATCCGCAAATTTTGCTGGAACAATGTTTGGATGCCAAAGATTGGGCTCTGTCCAACGGATTGGTCAAATTCGTTGTCGTCCCAACCTGTCCGGAGTGTCGCAAAAAACCGGAAAAAGTTGGAATAATTGAACCAATTTTATAAAAATTAAAGCTGGATAAAATGGCCTTTTTTGCGTTGGTTTAAGCTTCAAATTTAAAATGTTTGTGCATATTTTTCTTTCAATAAAAGGCTAGAAAATTGAACTATTTTAACTTTTATTGCTGTTCGAATCTTAAAATAATTCTTTCGAATTAAATATTTTATATTCTGCATTTCAGCCAAACGTCATGACCCAATTTTCGCCATTGTCGCTGTATCCGTCTCCATTCCCACGCAAATTATTCCAACAAGCTGTGGACGTACAAAAAGTAAGTCATTCTGACTCACGAAATGATCAGCGGCATTCATAAGAAGTGCTTTTGATCAAATGATTTTTAATAATGATTGATGTAAGCATGATTCTAACTCAAACATGATCTGGTCACGGGTCTATAAATTACCGACGATCAGGACTACCTATTCAATCGAATTGATCCCCCCAATAATTTCAGGCAATGCTATTGTTATATTTTCGCGCATCCTGTGACTATGCATTTTTGAAAGAAGCGCACCGGCAAGTGCTGAACAGTGAGCTCGAGAATGGAAAGAAAAAACTTGTGACAAGACTCGACGGAATGTTCAGTGACGGCATCCGACAGCCGGTGTCAATGTATTGTCAACGAGCGGTGGGCAATTTTTGGCATAAATCATTTTTAAAATTTATTTTGAAGGATTATATGGCGAGTGAAAATGATGATGGGCAATATGTGCTAAAGCAGGTGCTTCAGGCTGCTTTTTTGCTTTAATTTAAATACAATTTTTAAAATGTTCAGGTTGAAGTGAACGCCGGCGCGATTGGTAGCTTTGCGACTAGCCCCCGGTTTTCCCGGCTTCACCGACGAATGGTCTCGAATGCGGGCATTGATGTTTCAGAATCAGTGATGCCATTAGACCAAACCGATACAATGGTGGCCGAAACATTGTACCAGGCTTGGTAAGCTCAGTCATAGTTGGCCCTTTAACGAGATCAATTCTTCTTGGCACAACTTTAAATCTTAATTGCTTTAAAAGGTTGGAATTCGGAAACGCTGAAGCGGTGATTCTTTTTCTACATGGCGGCCCAAATAGCCATTTAATGCTCGAGTCACGCCAAATACAGCATCAATTGGAGAGCATTTCGACAGAAGGAATAAAATGCCGATTCATCACCATAACGGAGGGTGGCCTCAACCGGTCAGTGCTGGGGAGCTAACACTTTACAAAATGAAAAAATAAAACAAATTTTAAAAATAATTTAGGCTAAGCCTTGACCCGGACAATTTTTCATTACTTTTGGACAATAAATACGTGGTGGCTATTGTGTTCGATCGTGTTGGTGTTGCTGTATCAAAAGAAGCATTTGACCTTATAAACACAACCATTGCCCGCTCAACAGCAATTGTAAGTTGAACTGAAATCGATTCATCTCAATGTGAACTGATTTATGGCCAAATGATTTTGAGAATCTTTTTTAATTTAACACCCGTGAAATTCGGTTAAATCACTATATATATATATATATATATCGATCACTTGTCACGACCAGCTCCACACCGAAATATAGGTCTCGAGGGGCGGAAATGGCTTTTAGCTAGGGTTGAGCGGGACCGGGACTTTTGGGAAAAACCGGGACCGGGACTTCCCGGGACCAGAAAAACCGGGACCGGGACCAAGATTTTCAACCGGGACCGGTACCGGGACCGGGACTAACCGGGACTTTTCAAGGGAAAATTTTTTTTGTAATGTTCAATGGTAAAACAAAAAAATTTTTTGTTATTCAAAAATATCTTCTTCTGTCTTTAACTTCAATTTAATCAATCATAATGTTTTTTGAGATTCAGCTTTACTTTTAGGGGGAGGGTGGGGGTTGGCGGTGCCGATAGGCGCCGCCGAGAAAATTTTTTGAAATTTTGACTCAATTTTGTTAAAGAAATTTCATCAAAATTTTAGCAAAATTATGAATTTTGCTTCGGAATTTCAGAGAAAAAAAACTGGTTTACGTAAGAGTGAAGGATAACCGGCGGTGCCGACAGGCGCCGCCGGAGAAATTTTTACAAAATTGGCAATCTTTGTTAAGGAAATTGAAGCAAAAATTCAGGAAGATGTGATGAATAAAATTCATGTTTAGCTTAATTTAAAAAAATATTTAAAAATATTAAAATATTTTCATTACCTAATCCTATATTTTTGTGCGTAACCGAAACAAAGCGACCGATAATATTAATTTAACCGTGTTTTTTCACGGAAAGTTAAATTAAAGTACACCCTAATTCCGATAAATTCAACTAACAAATAACATTTTTTCAGAAAACTCCCTCACTCGTATTTGCACTAACGCACACGAAGAGAATGCAACAGGTGGTTAAAAAAATAGTTTACTAAGCTTGGACTCGATAATGAGACTATTTAATATGCTGGCTACAGAAAACAAAAATGTTAATAATGAATCATAAATAAGTTTTGCATTAATAAATCATTAACTATTGCAATATTTAAAAAAATGTGTAGGTCTTCACAAGGCCTGGGATGGTGGAGAAATTCTTCAATAATCCCGAAGAAGCACACATGGCCGAAGCAATTCGCCAGGTTCAAACAAAAGCCTGGGCCATCGGGAAAGACAAAGACGTAACTGAGGACATAATAAAGGCTAGTTGACTAAAAATTATAAATAATAATTATAATTTGAATAAATAATTTCAATTAACAGAAAGCGACAGAGAATCCGCAGAAGTACGTCTTGAAGAGCAACGAATGTTCATCAGAAATTGCTGGTAACTTTTTCAATGAAGATATACCCAAAAAATTGGCAACAATGGCACCGGCTGATCGTGACTTTTATTTGCTGATGGAAAAATTGCGCCCGATGGTTGTTAAGGTGGGGAAGAAAGTGAATTTAAAGTTTGGATCAGTAAGTAAATATCCTGATTTTTGTACATCACAGGTCTGGGTTCGGTAATTATGCATATAGAGTTCTTAAAAAGCACTAATTAGTAATTGTAATTGTTTTTCTATAGAATCATTTTATTCGTCCAAACATGGAGCCCGCTCTGAATGTTGACGCAACCCCGGAGCTGGGAATCTTCGGCTGTTTGATAGGCAACATGGAGACTGGCAAAGTGTCGTACTTCTCCAGAACCGGGCATATGATGAAGACCAAACTGGCCAGCGTGGACGAGGGCGGAGTCTGGAAGGGGTACAGTGTCTACGACTCGCCATATCTGGTCTAAATCAGTGTCGGAATCGGATTGTAATTTGTATTATTATTCTTGAACATTGGATAAATAATTTTCTTACAATCAAAATTGTAGCTATGTTTTATAAAATTAGTTTATAATTTGTATTAATTCTTATTATTTTTCAGTTTGGAATGCTGCCATTTGTTTTTTAAAAAGTGATTCATTCTTTGATATGTTGCACATTTCATAATCCGTCAACAACTGAGTCTACAGTTTTTGAATTGTTAGAACTAATTTAGTTTTTTTATTTTGATTTTTAGAGAATATTTAGCTTTTTTAACACTTAAAAAGCATTGCTCTATAATAACAAATGAAAAAATTTATCGGCGATATGCGATAAGCGATATCGAGATTTATTTTCGTAGTTTGGCATTCCGGAAACGGGCAGAAAAATAAAATATTAAAAATGACGTTGAATATATCCAAACAATTTATAATTTCACACGGGAAACAGCTGCCAGATTTTTGAGTGGTAAATGCCACAGTTTGCCTCTGCCATCCGGGCGTTTTTCTCAAAACAGCCAGCCATCCAGGGCATATTCCCAAATTTGCTACCCTGGCGTTTCCGCAAATGCCTATTTTGGACTTTTTGGCGGTGTATTTGAGATTTTTTGTGCTTAATTAGGGGTTATGGGATATTTAGTAGAGATCGGCCAGAAGGGTCGGGCGGTTTTTTTCGGTAAAGTACAAAAAAAAAGTATCGGTACTGAAAAACATCGAAAAAAATTGTCGGTACTTTTTCGGTTTTTGACACCAAAATTTTAAAATAACTTTTTAACAAAAATCGTTTATTTCAAAAATCCTGGCCTAAAAAATCATCTTTTTGAGATTTCAAAATTTTCCGAATTCCGGATTTGCCGGATATTTTTTTTAGATCCGGAATTCCGGGTGGTTGATCCCTTGCTACGGTCGCTTGAGACCGAGAATTGACCACGAGACTACAGACCGAACCCCCAAAAAGCACAGACTTTTCTCGGTTCTCGAATTGAGACTGAGCTTTTTTTAAATAATTTGAGGGGGGTTCAAACTCGAGAATGGAAATTAGCCGTTTTTATTACGGGTTTTTGTAGGGCGTCGACGATAATAATTAGTGCCTCTTTGCTTGCAATTAGACAATTTTAATGCCTAAAAATTCGATCCATTAAAATAATAAGAAATCAATTTTTAACCCGCAAAATAGTGCTGCTTATGGCAATAACATCCGGATTATGGAAAAGGTGCCATTTATTTAACATCAAAAACCCGTCAACTGTATCCCGTTGCAAATTATAGATTGCTTGGATAGAGTTTGATGTCAGACGTTCTGGAAAACCAGCATGGCCCAGCACCTGCTGTTCCGGAAAACTAGCTCGACCAGAATTTGTTTTTCCTGAAACTCAGCATGGACCAGAATTTGGTGTTCCGGAAAGTCAGCATGGACCAGAATTTGGTGTGTCAGCATGGACCAGAATTCTATTTGATTTCTGAAATTACAAATGCAAATTTGGTGTTCTGGAAAGTCAGTTTGGACCAGAATTTGGTGTTCCCGAAAGTCAGTTTGGACTGGTGTTCCGGAAAGTCAGCATGGACCAGAATTTGGTGTGTCAGCATGGACCAGAATTCTATTTGATTTCTGAAATTACGAATGCAAATTTGGTGTTCTGGAAAGTCAGTTTGGACCAGAATTTGGTGTTCCGGAAAGTCAGTTTGGACCAGAATTTGGTGTTCCGGAAAGTCAGTTTGGACCAGAATTTGGTGTGTCAGCATGGACCAGAATTCTATTTGATTTCTGAAATTACGAATGCAAATTTGGTGTTCTGGAAAGTCAGTTTGGACCAGAATTTGGTGTTCCGGAAAGTCAGTTTGGACCAGAATTCTATTTAATCTTCTGGAATTACGAATGCAAATTTGGTGTTCTAGAAAGTCAGCATGGACCAGAATTTGGTGTGTCAGCATGGACCAGAATTCTATTTGATTTCTGAAATTACGAATGCAAATTTGGTGTTCTGGAAAGTCAGTTTGGACCAGAATTTGGTGTTCCGGAAAGTCAGTTTGGACCAGAATTCTATTTAATCTTCTGGAATTACGAATGCAAATTTGGTGTTCTAGAAAGTCAGCATGGACCAGAATTTGGTGTTCCGGAAAGTCAGCATGGGCCAGAATTTGGTGTTCCGGAATCAGCATGGACCAGAATTTGGTGTGTCAGCATGGACCAGAATTCTATTTGATTTCTGAAATTACGAATGCAAATTTGGTGTTCTGGAAAGTCAGTTTGGACCAGAATTTGGTGTTCCGGAAAGTCAGCATGGACCAGAATTTGGTGTTCCGGAAAGTCAGCATGGGCCAGAATTTGGTGTTCCGGAATCAGCATGGACCAGAATTTGGTGTGTCAGCATGGACCAGAATTCTATTTGATTTCTGAAATTACGAATGCAAATTTGGTGTTCTGGAAAGTCAGTTTGGACCAGAATTTGGTGTTCCGGAAAGTCAGTTTGGACCAGAATTTGGTTTTCCTGAAAGTCAGCATGGACCAGAATTACATTTGATGTTCTGGAATTCCGAATGCAAATTTGGTGTTCTGGAAAGTCAGTTTGGACCAGAATTTGGTGTTCCGGAAAGTCAGTTTGGACCAGAATTTGGTGTTCCGGAAAGTCAGTTTGGACCAGAATTTGGTGTTCCGGAAAGTCAGCATGGACCAGAATTTGGTGTGTCAGCATGGACCAGAATTCTATTTGATTTCTGAAATTACGAATGCAAATTTGGTGTTCTGGAAAGTCAGTTTGGACCAGAATTTGGTGTTCCGGAAAGTCAGCATGGACCAGAATTTGGTGTGTCCGCATGGACCAGAATTCTATTTAATGTTCTGGAATTACGAATGCAAATTTGGTGTTCTGGAAAGTCAGTTTGGACCAGAATTTGGTGTTCCGGAAAGTCAGTTTGGACCAGAATTTGGTTTTCCTGAAAGTCAGCATGGACCAGAATTACATTTGATGTTCTGGAATTCCGAATGCAAATTTGGTGTTCCGGAAAGTCAGCATGGACCAGAATTTGGTGTTCCGGAAAGTCAGCATGGACCAGAATTTGGTGTTCCGGAATCAGCATGGACCAGAATTTGGTGTGTCAGCATGGACCAGAATTCTATTTGATTTCTGAAATTACGAATGCAAATTTGGTGTTCTGGAAAGTCAGTTTGGACCAGAATTTGGTGTTCCGGAAAGTCAGTTTGGACCAGAATTCTATTTGATTTCTGAAATTACGAATGCAAATTTGGTGTTCTGGAAAGTCAGTTTGGACCAGAATTTGGTGTTCCGGAAAGTCAGCATGGACTAGAATTTGGTGTGTCAGCATGGACCAGAATTCTATTTAATGTTCTGGAATTACGAATGCAAATTTGGTGTTCTGGAAAGTCAGTTTGGACCAGAATTTGGTGTTCCGGAAAGTCAGTTTGGACCAGAATTTGGTTTTCCTGAAAGTCAGCATGGACCAGAATTTGGTGTTCCGGAATCAGCATGGACCAGAATTTGGTGTGTCAGCATGGACCAGAATTCTATTTAATGTTCTGGAATTCCGAATGCAAATTTGGTGTTCCGGAAAGTCAGCATGGACCAGAATTTGGTGTTCCGGAAAGTCAGCATGGACCAGAATTTGGTGTTCCGGAATCAGCATGGACCAGAATTCTATTTGATTTCTGAAATTACGAATGCAAATTTGGTGTTCTGGAAAGTCAGTTTGGACCAGAATTTGGTGTTCCGGAAAGTCAGTTTGGACCAGAATTCTATTTAATCTTCTGGAATTACGAATGCAAATTTGGTGTTCTAGAAAGTCTGTTTGGACCAGAATTTGGTGTTCCGGAAAGTCAGTTTGGACCAGAATTTGGTTTTCCTGAAAGTCAGCATGGACCAGAATTACATTTGATGTTCTGGAATTCCGAATGCAAATTTGGTGTTCCGGAAACTCAGGGAAGTCTAGTCAATTGTCAATTATTGCTCCTAGCAAATTTTGCAACACCGTAAGATGCTTTACAACGTTTTTAACTTTAATATTATTCTAATTAAATTTTGTTTCGGAAAAAGTCTCGAGCTTTTGGGTCGTAGTCTCAAGTTTCGGGGTCAAGTGCCGGTCCAAATTCTCGAGTCTCGTTAAATTTTGAGTCTCGATGTTAATATTATTGTTTTTAATAAAATTTTAAAAATGCAAAGATCCAAGGATGTCGAATTACTAATTTTTTTTTGTTATACGTTCGAAAAGTCTTTCGATAATTCCGAGGGTTTTCTTCGGTTTGAAAACAGAAATAAAAAATTCCGATTTTGAAAAAATTTCGATTCCAAAAATCTGTTCTTTTGACGCAACGCTGCTCCTTTGTCTGTTTTGTTCCTTTACAATTAAAAATTTCTTGTTCGTCTTTTGGTGTTAAAAAGTTTGATTTTCAAATCGCTTTCATTTCATAGCAAAATTACTGCTTCCGAATCGCTTGTTGACTTGGCCAATGGAATGGCTCAACTTGTTGTGAGCTTTGCATGCTTCTTGGGTTGAGTGAATGTGCAAAAAATATACTGAGCTCAGTTTTGATCAGATTCCGATACTGTGTGCTAAAAAAATATTTTGTTTGATTTTGTTTTTGTCTATGTTGAGTGAATGTGCAAAAAATATACTGAGCTCAGTTTTGATCAGATTCCGATACTGTGTGCTAAAAAAATATTTTGTTTGATTTTGTTTTTGTCTATTTTATTTAAAAAATATTTATATTTTTATATTTTAAATCAACCACATATGCTCTTAACCTGATCAGGAACAGAATCGGAGCATTTGCTGCTGCTCCAATGTTGACCAAAACGCTTCCGGCGACATTGACGTACCACAGCTGGATTGGGTCCAACAAATCGACCACAATCATTCGGATGATCGCGTTGAGGAAGTAAGAGCCGACAATCAACCCGCAAATGGCCGAAAGTGATCTGAAGAGACGCACACTGCTCGGACTTTGATATGCTTAACAAAAATTTCAAACTCGCTCATAAATTAATTTCACGTTAAAAATGTTATAAGTTTAGGGAGGGGGGGCAGTCTGGGCTTCTGTAACCGAATAATTGAAAACAATTATTACAACATTTTTAATTTTGTTAAAAAATAATTAATGCTGTTAGCTCCGATTTGTTTCGCTGAATATGGAAAAAATCAGAATTGCTTTCATATATTTGTAAAATTAATTAAACTCTCACATAATTTCCACACAATTAGTGCAAGCTGAACATATAAGACAAAAGTGATGATGCACACAACCAAGCCGTAGTTGTAGATCAAGTTAATTGGTGTGCATGTGTCACTGAGTTGTCCGGTTACGGGTCTACATAATTTAAAAATATAATAAAATTAAAATAATTTTTAATGAATTTTTACGGACTCTGTGGGGTTGTGTGGGTGATCAAATATGTTTTTCCATCAATTTTAGCATGACTAAAAATGGTCAAATAAAAATGTTCCAAATTTTTTTTTCAGTATTTAATGATAAAATGTGTCGTTAAAATCAAAAATAGTTTATTTGAGTGCATTTTAAACGTACAAATCTGGAGTGATCACCACCAAAAAGCGGTCCAACGCCGTTTCAATCATCGTAAAAATAGCAGCACTGTATCCAAAAACGGATTGAAGCTGGAAGGTCGCGCTGTCCATGAACGGGATGAAGTTACGTCCACTCAGAATGGTGAACAAGAAAATGTAATGTCCAGTTTGGTGCAGGAACTCGTAGAAGGAGTTCAGCGCCAGCAAATAGTTGCTGCTCCCACGCAAACATCTGCAACAATGCAATGACGAAAAATGGGTCGATTAGACAAACACTTTCAGCTGCATCGATGGCATTTTGGAACGGGACCATTTATAACGGAGCTCGAAAAAAACCGGGACTAAATTTCAGTCCCAGAAAAGACATTTCAGTACTGGTCCTGGTCCCGTGCCACCCTACTTTCAGCTGCATCGATGGCAATTTCTGCTGATTTGGCCGGGTCCACGGATTTATGTTTTTTTTTTGTTCAAAATTATCAGAGAATCCCAAAAATAGCATAACAAAATTAATTAGGTACCTAATTATTATTCTTTTATGTGCCTGTGCCTACTTGTGTTTGACTGTCAAATAGACCAAAAAAAGGTTCATGAAATTGCCGGGCACCGCGCAAAGTCCAATCAGAATTGCCATTGTGACGAGTCCGGCACTAGGGCCGGCATTTTTGTACGTGTCGTAGAACTGAAATCATTTTCATTAATACTAATAAAATATGTTTAAATTCGCACCAAATTGCCAAGAATCGTCGAATTTGAAGACAATTTATTAAAAATCATCGTCTCGGTATATCTGTAATAAAACAAAAAGTTATTATCAAACAAATTTCTAATTAATTAAATCGAACTAGGTATATCATAAAAAAGAGCGAGAATCAGGAGCTTTTACCAATAAAACTCCGTAGGGCAATTAGGACCTAATTTCTTAACAACAAAAAATAAATTGTTTTTTCTGATAAATACCAAAGTTTGACCAAGGTTAAGTCACAAACTTAGGATTTTTGTTAAAAAAAAGTGAAGGGTTATATAATAAAAATGCTTTTTGTTGAAAAATGGTTTCATCTTCGTTACGAAAAATTGCGATGTAGAGAAAGAAAATTGTGGAAGGGCACACAAATATGGCCTTCTGCAATAAATGGAATCGAACAAGACTTAAATTTTGAAAATGTTATATCTGTGAAAGAAAATAAATAAATTTAATTAGCATTTTAAGCAGCAAAAACCTTTCGTATAAAATGGCATTATAGGACGAAAATTAACATTTTCTACGGTATTCTTAATGAGTTTGTTCAGCGTTGATCTTTTTAATTATTTATAATTCAATTATAAAAAAAAAGTATATTCCTCTGAAAGTTTGCCAATGCGTCTGCTCAACATAAGGCTTGAAATTAATAAATAAATAAATAATTTAATGGCATTAATCAAAACTCAAGTTCAAGTATTCTGAGAAAGTTCCATTCGCCCCGGTCTTTCCAATTCTGTTTAGTCCAGATGCCTTTTTCAACTAAAATGTTCTCACCCAAATCTTAAAAACAATTTATAATGATGACATCATTGACATTGGTAACAATTGGTGCCCATTAACTCAGAAGTAAAGCGCCCGCAATGACGGAAGTACAGCTGAGTAATTGATATAATAAAGTTAAGGTAAGGCTAAGCGAGAACAAATTGTTGGGAATGAAATTCATATGAAAATGCAACTAGAGACCCGACAATCGGAATAATAAAAATGATAAATATAACGAAACAAAGGTGATCACAAAATCGAGCATTTTACAACATCAGAACTTCAGAAGTTTCTGTGTGCTGCGAGGATGATTGCGACTTATTTGTGGCAAAAACGATGGATCTTGAACATAAAAAAATTAAAATTTTAATAATAAAATAATTTGGTAATCAATTTCAACAAAAAAAAAAAAATTTTATTTTAACAATCTTGATTTATCAAGTTTTTGGACAAGTCTATAAAAGGTAAAAAAATTGGACCATAAGTTTTCCAATTTAATTTACCAGGCATGGACACGGTTATGAATTTCCTTAACCGTAACCGCCCGTCCTCAAACACTTAAAAACGTTAACCGCCCGCGGTTAACCGCATATTAAAAAGCACTAAAGTTTTCCAGATTTCGAAAAATTGATTTTTCAAAGCAAATTTAGTTTCACCAGCGTTGGCCAAGGCCTAAAAAATTTTGTTTTTTTAATTATTATTTTTTAATCTCCAAATAATTTTAAAAAACGAAAACGAAAAGCAGAAAATCACCATGTTGAAAAGTTGAAGAAGAATTTTTCGATGAGAAAAGGCATGGATTGAAGATTTGCCATCATTTTATTCGTAGCATTTTTTGGAACGGATTTATGTCTTTTTTTAAATATTAAATGCTTTTGTGTTTGAAGGAAGGAAGGCCTTGGATAGTTTTTGGGCGACTTTTAAAACATATTTTTGTATATTTTTGGGATTATAAACCGTATTATAAACATTATTTTTGGTGCAATTTTGTGAATATTACGGCATTGCATATTTTCGTTCAAATTGGCTTTTTGTGATGCATATACATATATACACATAGTTTGCCATTCTTTTCATATAAATCCGTCCCTATTCATTATGCTTTTGAATATTCATAATTATTGGTAATTAAAATAACAATTACTGTATTTAATTAATACTTCTGGCCCACATACAGTCAATAACAAATGCAAATCTGACCCTAAAAATTAAAAATCAATCTTTAAAATCGCAAAAAAAGTGCTGCCTATGGCAATAACATCCCGATTGTGGCAAAATGTGGCATTTACCATCAAAAATTGGCAGCTGTGTTTCCCGTGTAAAATTAGAAATTGGTTGGATATATTCCACGCATTTTTAAGAGGCTGAATGTTTCCATTTCCGGAAAGATTGACGTATCAATATGTGGGCCAAAACTACGAAAACAAAAATTATTAACAAACATCGACCGGTGGCCATATAAAGTTTTAAGTGAGGAATCATAATCCCACTTTATTTCATTTATTGTATTTAAATTTGGACGAATTACATCCCAATTACTCAATGAATATGGCGAACATTCTCCTCATCTTATTTTTGTTCTGTTTCATTAATTTTGGAAATGCAACTCCGACGACGCACAATCAGGGTCAGATAATTTTGAAATAAATTTGCGCGGGAAAAGATCCCGGGCTTTTGACAAGTTCCTGGAAAACCTGAAAATCATAAAATTACGGGTTTTAATGTATGTTTATTCCTGGTGCCGTTTTTTCCAAAATTGGCATTTCGCCTTAAAAACAACGAATAAAATTGAATTTAATTTTATTAAATCATTTTGTATGACCATTCTGCCCCCGGATTCAGATAAAACAGACAAAGAACAACAATATTGTGTGCCGAATATTGAGCAGGATCCGCAAATTTTGTTGGAACAATGTTTGGATGCCAAAGATTGGGCCCTGTCCAACGGATTGGTCAAACTCGTCGTCGTCCCAACCTGTCCGGAGTGTCGCAAAAAACCGGGAAAAGTTGGAATAATTAAACCAATTTTATAAAAATTAAAGCTGGATTTTGAAATTATAGACATTAAAACAAAAATCATTTTATCGCATTTAAAAAGTGTTGTAAAATGCCAAGGAAAACCTCCCCCCCCCCATTGTTTAATCTGCTTTTTAGAAAAACGTCATGACCCAATTTTTGCCTTTGTCGCTATATCCGTCGCCTTTCCCACGCAAATTATTTCAACAAGCTGTGGACGTACAAAAAGTAATTCTTTCTGACCCACGAACTGATCAGAGGCATTTATATCAATTTGACGGAAGAAGTGCTTTTGATCAGAATGATTTAGGAATGATTGCTCTAAGCATGATTCTAACTCAATCATGATCTGGTCACGCTTTTATTCAAATTACCTACCGATGATCCGGACTATTGAATCGAATTGATCACCCCAAGCTTAAAAGATTTTAATTTCAGGCAATGCTATTGTTATATTTTCGCGCATCCTGTGACTATGCATTTTTGAAAGAAGCGCACCGGGAAGTGCTGAACAGTGAGGTCAAGAATGGAACGAAAACATTTGTGACAATACTCGACGGAATGTTCAGTGACGGCATCCGACAGTCGGTGACAATGTTTTGCCAACGAGCGGTGGGCAATTTTTGGCATAAATTCATTTAAAAAAATTTTTTTAAAGGATTATATGGCGAGTGAAAATGATGACGGGCAATATGTGTTAAAGCAGGTGCTTCAGGCTGCTTTTTCTTAGTTTTAAATAAATCACAAAATGTTCAGGTTGAAGTGAACACCGGCGCAATTGGTAGCTTTGCGACTAGCCCCCGGTTTTCCCGGATTCACCGACGAATGGTCTCGAATGCGGGCATTGATGCTTCAGAATCAGTGATGCCATTAGACCAAAGCGATACAATGGTGGCAGAAACATTGTACCAGGCCTGGTAAGCTCAGTCATAGTTGGCCCTTTAACGAGATCAATTCTTCTTGGCACAACTTTAAATCTTAATTGCTTTAAAAGGTTGGAATTCGGAAACGCTGAAGCGGTGATTCCTTTTTCTACATGGAAGCGCACATAGTCCATTTGCTGCTCGAGTCACGCCAAATACAGCATCAATTGGAGAGCATTTCGACAGAAGAAATAAAATGCCGTTTCATCACCTTAACGGAGGGCGACCTAAACCGGTCAGTGTTGGACAAACAATTTTTAAAATTTAGTCGAATTGGCACCGATTCAAAAATTAGTGAATTCCGCTGGTTGGACGTAGACTGTTAAAACGCCTATGGCGGGGGCAAAAGATCATCCATAAAGAAGAAGGCAAATGGGAGGCCCCGGTAGATCAGTTGGAAGAGCTGCCTTCGGATTGGGTTGAGGTCGTGGGTTCGGTTCCACCCGGGGTTACCATTTTGCCTATTCTTACACTGGTAGATGCATTAACACTGGAAATTTGTATTGACAAAGCTTTAAAGATGAACCAAGAAGAATAATTTAGGCTAAGCCTTGACCCGGACAATTTTTCATTAATTTTGGACAATAAATACGTGGTGGCTGTTGTGTTCGATCGAATTGGTACTAATATATCAAAAGAAGAATCCGACCTTATGAAGAAAACCATTGACCGCTCAACAGCAATTGTAAGTTAAATTAAAATCGATTTTATCTCAGTGTGAAATGATTAATGTTTTATGTATGACTAAATAATTTTAAAAAAGTAATGAACTTTTTCATCTGTATTAATTTTGATTGTAAATGTTACTTAAAATATCTTAAACGATTACAAAAATGCATTAATCCATTTTATCAGAAAGCTCCCACACTCGTAATTGGACTAACTCACACAAAGAGAATGCAACAGGTGGTTAAAAAAATAGTTTTACTATAATGAGCTATTTAATATGCTTGGCTACAGAAAACAAAAATGTTAATAATGAATCATAAATAAGTTTTGCATTAATAAATCATTAACTAACTTTTGCATAGTAATATTTAGAAAAATGTGTAGGTATTCACAAGGCCTGGGATGGTGGAGAAATTCTTCAATAATCCCGAAGAAGCACACATGGCCGAAGCAATTCGCCAGGTTCAAACAAAAGCCTGGGCCATCGGGGAAGACAAAGACGTAACTGAGGACATAATAAAGGCTAGTTGACTAAAAATTATAAAATATAAATATAATTTGAATAAATAATTTCAATTAACAGAAAGCGACAGAGAATCCGCAGCGGTATGTGTTGAAGAGCAACGAATGTCGACCAGTGCCTGAAAAGATTTTCTTTAACGAAAACATACCCAAAAAACTGGCAACAATGGCACCGGCCGACCGCGACTTTTTTTACTTGACGGAAAAATTGCGCCCGATGGTTGTTAAGGTGGGGAAGAAAGTGAATTTAAAGTCTGGATCAGTCTTTAAATATCCTGATTTTTGTACATTACAGGTCTGGGTTCAGTATTAGAATTATGCATTTATAGAGTTCTTAAAAAGTAGAGATCGAGATTTTCAAATGACACGGGCAAGGGCAACACGGGCTAAAATCCATGTTGCCCGTGAACCCGTAAAATCCGTGTCAGGCAAAAACACGGGCCCGTACACGGGCAAGGGTTTTTTGAAAAAAATTTTCCACGCTCAGATATTAAAAATCATGATGCCCGGTTCCGAAACCGTTTTGGAAGCGAAACCGTGGAAACGGGACATCACTGATAATTATTACCCATTCATTTGACGAGAGTTTTTTAATAATCGGTGATTAGGTCCAACCAAAACATTTAAAATTCCAAAAAGTTGTAAATAACGCCCTAAAATAATTTTAAAAAATCGGAAAAATTAATATTACCTGTTTCCTCAACAAATAGATGCTTATTAAAAGTGATATAATACATCTGCACTGTCGAGTTTCGAACTCGCACCAACAAAGTTGACTTAGTTCGTCACTCACCACTAGATCACCCACTCAGATATAAGATTTGCGGTTAAATAGTTGATGTTTCTCTCAAATATATGCAAATAATTTAGCCCGTATACACCGTGTCAAAAAACACGGACAAGGGTACGGGCAAGGATTCGCTAATCTACACGGGCAAGGGCTACACGGGCTAAAACCCGTGTTGCACCGTAAACCCGTGTCGACCCAAAAAAACATCGGGTTACGGGCTACGGGCCCGTGAAAACCCGTATACGGGTCCGGCCCGTGCTCGATCTCTATTAAAAAACACTAATTAGGTTTGTAATTGTTTTTCTATAGAATCATTTTATTCGTCCAAACATGGAGCCCGCTCTGAATGTTGACGCAACCCCGGAGCTGGGCATCTTCGGCTGTTTGATAGGCAACATGGAGACTGGCAAAGTGTCGTACTTCTCCAGAACCGGGCATATGATGAAGACCAAACTGGCCAGCGTGGACGAGGGCGGAGTCTGGAAGGGGTACAGTGTCTACGACTCGCCATATCTGGTCTAAATCAGTGTCGGAATCGGACGGTGTAACCCGCCGAACCTGATGAAACAGAGGTTCTGGATGTTTTATTGAATTCGGGGGTTAGCCCATCATTTTCTTTCTCATTCTGTAATTTGCATTTCTTTTTGAACTTTGATAAATTATTTTCTTCCAATACGTGGGTCAAATCGGCCCCCCGAACACATGTGCACACTCTGGTCTTAGGGGTAGGGGTCAGTCGTGTCCAGGCCGCTCGCCTCCCAGCGACTTTGATTATTTACACTGCACTAAATCACTTAAGCCCGGGCCATGCCTGGAGGGTCAGAAGGAAAAGCATCAGCTGAGCCATTATGCTAAGAATTTCAGCGGCAAATACGAATCTGAGCGTCCAGACTAAAAATCGGCCGAATTGTTTTTATAATTTTTGTAGGTGCTAAAAACGATAATCAAGCTCGCTGTTGGCGGGCCGCCAGCGGTATTTCATTTTCTAAATTTTAAATGCAACCGATTCAAAAATCGTTTTGAATTATCAATTGCTATTTTATATTGACGGACTTTGCCACCTCTGCATTCGGCCATATGAGCAAAGAAAAATATCGTAGAAGACAATTGACGGCCACCTCCCTCAACCACAGCCTTGCCAATTTTAGACGCGATCAGCAGCAACTCGAGAATGTAGTTAAGTTCGGCAAACCCTTTGGCCGAGAGAAATCGACGATAAGCGTCCGTCTACTACTGACAGCGACGAGCCGTCTCTTGAAGAAATGTCTGACCGTCGACCATCGACGAGCAGCGAAGAGACGATCGACCATTGACGAGCAGCAAGAGACGACCGACCGTCGGGAACAGTTCAACTCGCCGACACCGACTCGCCTTGGTCGACTTGGCGACGCCGACTCGCCGACGGGTCAACTCGCCGTCAGCGTCGGCGACTTGACATGTACCCCCGACCGTCGACCATCGACGAGACGAAAGGGCAAGCGATGGCCGAAGAGCGACGAGAGAGTGGGTAAACTTGGGCAAGCCGGCGATCAGCGCCGCATAATGCAAATGAGATGAAGAGAGTTCGGAGAAAGAAGAAACAAGATCAACAAAGTGGCAAGGCTCCGCGGAGAAAGCAAAAACAAGCGATGAGCAAAAGAAGAGGCATTTTCCGCCCACCCCATTGTGCCTTCCAATCATTACAATTACCCCCCCCCCCCCCCCCGGCTGGCCACCGCGAGTGCAATCGGAAGCTCCAAACTTTGAATCCAGCGCGAAAAGGGCGAAGGCGAAGGGGAAGAAGCATAAAAGGAAAGGGCGCCAAAACCGGAAATGTAGTTGAAGCCTAAGCCTAAAGGAATTTCTGAAAATTTTTTTGAAAATAAAAAAAGTCAATTTTTAGGGGTGCATTTTTTGAAAATTTTTTGAAGGAATTTTTGAAAAATGGCAAAATATGGAAAAATAAAACGAAACGGCGTAAATTAAATAACGACTTAAAATCGTAATTTTGCACAGTTTATATTCTCATTTACATAATCGGCTTCTCAAAAATAATTGTTCAAAAATTAATTAACTTCTCATAAAATGTCTTCCATTTATTTCTTCTCGTATTCAGATTTCAATTGAATCTGTAACGATGCGCCAACCAATTGGTTCTTTAACCGATATGCCATCTCAATGGAAGTGTCGAATTGATGCAAAAGTAACGAATTCAGTCTTTGAACCCATTCCGCCAATGCCGCCGATCCGTTTTCAATCAAAACATTTTTTTCGTCCAATTCAAGACCGACCAACCAAATTTTGCGATAATATACTCTAAATTTTGTTTTAAGTTTATAATATTTCAACCAAAATGCATTATTGGCTTGCAAAATTTGCAATTTATGAAGCTATTGCTTTTTCAACAAGCAACTCATTAGTAGGGAGTATAATTATATGCACATAAATTTTTCCAAAATTAAAGGCATTTTAGAAAAATTTTTTGAATATTTAAAAATTTTCATTTTTTGGTGGCAGAATTTTTTTTTAGTCGCGAAAAAGTCAATTTTTAGGGGTGCATTTTTTGAAAATATTTAAAAAGTCAATCCTTAGGGGTTTGTTTTTATCGCATTTTTGTTGAGCAATTTTTGAAAAATGGCGAAATATGGAAAAATGCCAAAATATGCACATAAATCGCGAAATATGCAAAAATATGCACATGAAATGCGTTCCAGAAGCTTCAAACCAAGCTGAAATCACGTTTTTCGTGCGTTTCAGACCGTTCCAAGTTCTGGAAAAAAATATGCATATGCATATAATTAATTATACTCCCTTTCATTAGCAATGTGTTTTGATCAAAAGTCAGATCAGAAACGAATAAGCTTGATGAAAGTGCACTGATTTATTTGTTACGTACGTTTTGTGTTCATTCTGTGTGCTGTTTTCACTCTGTTCTAAAAATTGTTCCGTTTCAATCACTTGTTTTGCATGTGCAAATCGAATGTGATCAAATCGCTCCACATCGATCAGCAATTGGAGACGGATCCGTGTCTCAACATATCCGCAAAAATCATCAAAAAGCGACGGTAAAATGGCTTTGCAAGTGATTCGAATAAAATCAGGATACTGTTAAATATTTGATTATAAAAAAATCAATTTATTTATCATTAAAGAAAAAGTATTTAACCTTTTCTCCAAATTTTGTATCCTTTAATAGATTTTCAAATTTTGCTTCCTGCGAAATATTCAAATTTGGCCAATTTCTTATAGTTTTTAGTCCTTAAGAAATAAAATGAAAATTTTTGTTTTTTAGTTAGATCCGAATCAAAATTTTTCGGTTTCGAAGTTTTTTTGAAAACTTTAATCATTTTTTGAAGCCCAAAAAATATACTATAAAAAGTCAAAATTTTCAATGAAACGAAACTAAAAATGTCGTAAGCCTTGGTCATGCACAAATTATACGTAAACACTGCTCAAGCTCACCATTTTGCATTTCCTGTTGAATGATTGTGGCGGTGGATTTGTTTACATTAAATGTGCAATTTTGCTCAATATGCCCTGGAGTGATAATTGGCATTGCCAAATCAGCCGCGAGTCCCCTGGACGTGTAAAGTTCGTGCCGTTTTTGCATCTCTTCAGACGGCGACCAACGAAGCACAGACTCAGCCGGCAAATCCGTTAGTTTGACCGGCGTTGGCCAAGGCCTAAAAAATTTTGTTTTTATTATTATTTTTTAATCACCAAATAATTAAAAACAAAATGCTGGACTGGCACCATGTTGAAAAGGTGAAGAAGAATTTTTCGATGAGAAAAGGCACGGATGACATTGGATAAAGAAGCATCACTTTTGCGACCAGAATGGAAAGGCTGACACCGTTGAAGAAGCCCAATTTGTTGTTGTAAATATGGTGCTCTATGTAATTTATGATAATTTATGAAAATTTGCCATCATTAAAATTTGCCATCATTTTAATCGTATTCATTTTTTGGAGTTTTCGGATTTATATCTTTTTGTAAAGGAAGGATGAGGATGGCCTCAAAATAATGTTAGATAGAGTTTTGAACCACTTTTAAATGCATTTTTTTTTTGTATATTTTGGCATTATAAACATTTTTTTACATTTCACAAATTGTCACTCAGAGTCATTTTTCGGTGCAATTTTGTGAATATTACTGGTAATTAAAAGGACAATTACTGTATTTAATTAATATACCTCTGGCCCACATTTTTACAGCCAATAATAAAATGCGAAATGTTTTTAGAATGTTTCTTTTATCATCTTCAGTTTCCCAGTTTTCTGTGCTTGAAAGAATTTTCAAAATTTTCTTGCCAACTTCGTAACCTAAATAGATAATCACAGCAAAAAATCCAAGATTTGATCAAAAACACATTCATTTTTTGATCACTAACAACACTAAAAACGCTCTGATCACCTGAAAGTGATCGAAGCTTCATCTTCAGCATTTCCTCATCAAGTTTAATCTGCTCGACTTTTTGGTCAAATGCGGCTCCATACTCAACAAAATGTTCCCTCCTTAAATATGCCAATTCTTCAATTTTCTGAGACAAACGCTGAGACAGTGCGTCACTTTGGTGGTATTTTATTGGTTCGTTGGATTGGAATATTTCTTCATCTGGCGCAAAAGATGTGAATCCGATGTCAAAGTTGATAAAAATGCCCTGTTTAATCTCCAATTTGAACTTAATCAACGGCATCCAGGCATTCTGGAAACGGTTGAGTTTGATCACTTCTGGGAGCTAAAAGTTTAAAATATATAATTAAAAATTTGATTTAGTTCAATTTTTTTTGTAAAAGAATAATTAAACGTTTGTTTGGTAGTCTTTGGTGGAATGATTGGATACACGTTTCGATGATCTATTTTTTTCCGCATAAAAATTGATAGAAATAAAAATTATTCAAATTGTTACAATTTTTTTACTGGTTTTAGAAACGGGACGACACAATTTTTGTCGGCACCAAACTCACCAAACACAGTTGGCAATAGAGCGATTTGTCCGTACAAATTCTTCGATTCCACAAAAATTCGCATTTTTTTATCCCGAAAAATTGTGATGCGCTCCACTTTGGCAATTCGGGAATAAGACAAATGGCATCGATGTCCGATGTTTTGGTGAGTACGCCCAAAATATAGGACCCTGTCACGAGAAGCTTCGCATTATTGTTCTAAAATTGTCTAACGAATTAGGTTATTTAATTTTTGTTAAATTATTGGGATTTGTTACAGACCCATCTTTTGACAATTTGTCCAATTTGCTCAATTTTCTCATCAATTCTCATTTTTTGATCATTGTTGATGAGTCCAAAAGGTTTTTTTGATAAAAAAGCCGACAACTAAAAAAGACATATGTTATTTATAGAATGAATTTAGTTTTGTTGCCTAAACGAATTTGAGTTTTCCTGGCATCGGGGGTCAGTTGAAAGTTGTAATTTTAGCAATCTACTATTGGTGCCCCTAATTACTCTAATTACTGACCCTAATTACTGCGCCTAATTACTGCCCCTAATTGCTGCCCCTAATTCCAGCAGCGGAAATAGAAAAATGCTCATAAAATACGGAATTTTATTTAATATTACCGAATTTATTACTGACGTGTTATCAGTTCCAATTAATTGAAATGTTTCTCCAGCAAAAGGCCTTATTTCCTGCAAATGCAAAGAAATTCCAAAAACTTGCGAAAATGTAAAATTTGTATTTTGTAAAATTTGACATTTCCATGTGCAATTTTTGGTCTAAAATAAAAAATAAAATTAATTCAATTTTAAAAGATTTCATTTTTACTTTGCTCATTTTGAACCAACATCATCGAAAAATGGTTGAAAAAGTCGTTAAATGAGTCCAACCCAAATTCATTGCCGAACACTGACTTTATGATGCTTTTTCGCTTTTCATCACTAAAATCGTGCCAAAAATATTCGATTTTTGGCGTTAATTGCTCCGTTTCAATCGAACTATTTTTCAAATTTTTCTCCAAAGGCTCATTTATATGAAAATTTGGGTTTTTCAAAAAGAGTGACAATGCCATTTTTCTCAGATGAATTTGCTTTTCAACAAAATCCATTTCATTTTCATCGTCCTCAATGTTTTTTCCATTGACAAAGTTGATGTCAACAAATTTTATGATCATTTTCAGATGCTCCAACAACATTTTCTGCAATATTTTTAGGTCTAATTTGCACAAATTTTCTTGACAAGCTTTAACTATTTGCTGATCACTTTCGATTGGAGAACATTCTTCTGTTTGATCAATTTTGGTCGATAAATGGTGATGATCCTTCTGATCACTTTTGTGTTGAAAAAAATTTTCTATCTGATCATTTTTGATCTGCTGCCAACTCCGCTCAATTTTTTTGTATATCCATTTTGACGGCGCAATTCCGAGCTGTTTGATCACCGACAACATTTTCTGATCGCTTGGGTACAATTTGTTGATCACTTCCATTCGGTGACCAATCTCATTGATACAACAGCCAATTGTGACAATTCTTTGCATCGATTTAGTTGGATTTTGGAAGAATTTTTGAAAAGTTTTGACGAGAAATTCGTCTCCCAAAAAGAGTTTCCAACCATTTTTGTTGTCTAAACCTTTTTATATTTATATAATATATTTTAAAGTAGTAACCTAATAATCCGATGCTTTCAAATTCGTTTAGATCAATAAATTCTTTTTGATCAATAATCTCTTTTTGATCACCAAAATCTTTTGATCACCAAATTCTTTTTGATCAACAATAGTTACAATGTTTTCTTCTGGCGTATCGTTACATTTCAGATTATTATTTGCATTCTCGTTTGTGTTCTTCCGTTTATCACTTTTATTTCTTCGTTTCTTTTTTGAACTATTAGCTTCTTTGTCAGTTGATATTATTATTTTTTGAATGGAATTTTTGTTTTGCATCGCCAAACTCGTGCCAACATCAACGACGGAAAGTTGGCATTTTTGTCCCAAATTTGGTGCCAAATTATGTAAATTGTGTGGAGGTTCAGAATTTGATAATAAATGTTTTTGAGAGATTAAAAAATTCTCCGGCATTTCAATTTGTTTTATTCCATCATTTTTTGAATCTTTTGATGAATTTTTGTTATTTGAACTTTGTTCCGAGTCAATTTTCGGCGAGTTTTTATGTAATTTTTTCTTTGGCACTTTCTTCTGCTCATTTTTTGTGCCATTTTTTACAGTTTTACTTTTTTTACTGTCGCCCGAATTCACAAAAGCCATCGCAGCATTCACATCAAAGGGCGTTTCCTCAATCTTTGCATCATTTTTGATGCTTTTTGCTTTTTCATTTACAATTATTTGATTTTCATCCGAACTTGTTCTGCTTCCGGGGTAGTCATGTCCATGATCATCGGAAGAGTCAAACTTTTTTAATTTTCCATTAAAATTTATTGCTATTTTAAAAAGTTCCATGGCATTTTCTTTACCCACAAATTCCGCCAATCGCATTTGTACGTCAAAAGATTCTTAAAAAAAATTAAAATATTTTATATTTTTATTGGTGCAAAAAAAGTTTTAAATATAATTTGTTAATTAATTTTTTCAGCGAGGGTATTTTTTATTTGGGTATTATGAATAAAATATTGATCATAACTAGGGCTGCCATTTTTGGGCACTAAAACGCGGAATAGACGTTTAAAATAGGCACCAAAAATCCCCAAAATAGACGCTGAAAAACACCAAAAAGTGCCAAAATAGGGGCACCAAATAGGCAATAAAAAAATGTTGTGGTAAATTTCAATATCATTTTATTTAATTAACAAAAAATTAATTTCGTGTTTCTCGGTTGCACCCCAAAATATTAAAATGCAATTTTACACAAAAAAAGTGATTTGTGGTCCAGAAAAGGCTCGATTTTAGAAAATCAAGGGTCTTAACATACCTAGGTATCTAAAACATCAATTTTAAAGAGAAAATTTTTTAGAAAATTGAAAAAAGCACCAAAAAAGGTGCTCAGATTTGCCTGATCGACCCTGATCCAAATTATCTTCTCCCCTTTTTGACTATTTTGTAAAACAATATTTAGGTACATACGTTCAAAAAATTCCTTATTAAATTTGTAACATTTGCTCAGATTGTCTTTAAGTATTGTAAAATGAAGTTGCTGCATCCAATGTTCAAACTCTTGTCCAACAATTTCCTTTCTTGACTCCGATTTTTGCCGAATTTCGTACCACTCCCTGTCCAAAGTGCCGACGGGTGGCGGCCATGTGCCATTGTTTATTGCCAACCTTTCGTGCTTTTTGTTGCGCATTTCTATTTTCAGCTTTTCGTCCGGCACTTTCAGCTTTTCGTCCACAAATTTTTTGGACAATTGCAACAAAATGCCAATTTCTTGACCTTTCTTCTCCAATTTGTCTTCCTCATTCACTTTTTCAATGTCGAACAGTTGATCGTAGACCATTTCGTAGTACCATCGATTCTGCTTCCATCCCATGTTAAACCTTGGCATTTTGTCCAATTCTTTGCATTTGTTCGACTCTGACACACCGCCTTCAAGCCAAAGTGCCCAAATAAAAATGTCGGCGGCCAATTTTGCTGCTTTATGCTGTGCCGGGGCCGATGTTATTAGGGCTTCGATGTAATGAGACTCCAACAGATTAAAACTCCGAAATACTAAACATGTTTTTTTTGTTATAAAAGTTTTAAAATGCATTCAAAAACAATTGCACTAATAAATTAAAATTTTTTTTGCATGATTCAAAGTTCGAATCAAAACGTTTTCAAAGCCCATAATTGCAAAAATGAAGCGGATGCTCCTAAAGCCGACGATCGAGGCTCGAACTTTCGCTCACAAATCAGCCCATTTTCAAACCCGGCATGAAATATGTTCGATGATTTGGCGGAATTTTAAACATTTTCACACAATTTTCACCTTTTGGATCAGTGTACACTTTGTCATAAGTCCATTGCAATTCAATTTGACGCTCGGACAATTGAAAAAATTTGAATAAACGCGTCGGACCACCGCGAACGGTGACCAACTCGCGCCAAACCTCCATAAATCGTTCTGTATACATTATTCGATTTTTCTGTTGAAACACAAACTGTTGGGTTATGAAAACGTTTTCGACTTCCGCTTTTAAAATGCAATTGGTCGGCTTCCATTTTTCTATGCTTTTCAAGTCGCTATCATCTGCCAAAATAAATTGCATTATTTAAAATTAGTAAGCAATTTATAAAACTAGTAAATTTTTGAATACATTATAAAAATACCATATTTTTACCATATTCCCTCTATTAGAGCCCCCCCCCCCCCCCGGTATTTCAACACAAGGCTGGCTGGCGAAGCTTGGATGGGTGATTCTGGTTAGGTTGCCCCTGGCTACAGATAACCGTATTCTGAAAGTGATTGAATTGTTTGTACGATCAAGATCCGTCCCGGACGTTTTAGATTTTTTTGCGTACTTTTCTGTTACCTATGCGCCCGCAGATTCAAATTTAAAAAAAGGCAACAAAAACACTAAAAAGTGTTTCTAGTAGTGTTCGGCACGGTACGGTAATACTGCGGTATTTTTCGGTATCGGATTTGTTCAATATTTTACCGAAATACCAATAGAAAAAACTTTGAGATTTCGGTATTTTATCGGTACCGGTATTATACCGAAATACCGATACCGAATACCGAAAAACCCCATTTGCCGAACACTAGTTTCTAGGGAGTATTCCGGGGCGTAGACTCCGCTTTTGACATCCAAATTTTTTCAAAGATCGATTTGTTATTGTAACTGGTCCGGGTTCAAAATCGGTCAAAAAGGAAATCAGATTCGGAAACTGCGTTACCGAATACCCTTTTTACCGATTTTGAAAAAAAATGTAGATTAATAATCATAAAATAGATGTCATATTCGTAATCAGCAACCTCGTTAACCCCGCCGAGGGGTACCTCTCTCAGAATTTATCGTTTTTGTTGACTTTTTTAAAAATGTGGGAGACGGTTTGCAGTTGACGTGACACTGCTCAGAAAAAGCGTTGAAAATTTTTATTTAAAAAAATCGTAAATTTAGGCTTTTTGTTATGTTTTACTAAAAAAAACTTTTAGGTTTTGTACAAAATTTTGGGTTTAGCCAGATCAAAAGAAACCAAAACCCAAAAGAAACCCAAAAGTTTTGATCAAATTTTGTTTGGTCCAAATTGGAGCACAACCCAAAAGAGACCAAAACCTAAAAGTTTTGACCAAATTTTGTTTGGGTCCAACTTTCCGGTTGTTTGGGTCCAACTTTCCGGTTGTTTGGGTCCAACTTTCCGGTTGTTTGGGTCCAACTTTCCGGTTGTTTGGGTCCAACAACTTCCGGTTGTTTGGGTCCAACTTTCCGGTTGTTTGGGTCCAACTTTCCGGTTGTTTGGGTCCAACTTTTCGGTTGTTTGGGTCCAACTTTCCGGTTGTTTGGGTCCAACAACTTTCCGGTTGTTTGGGTCCAACTTTCCGGTTGTTTGTGTCCAACTTTCCGGTTGTTTGGGTCCAACAACTTTCCGGTTGTTTGGGTCCAACTTTCCGGTTGTTTGGGTCCAACTTTCCGGTTGTTTGGGTCCAACTTTCCGGTTGTTTGGGTCCAACTTTTCGGTTGTTTGTGTCCAACTTTCCGGTTGTTTGGGTCCAACAACTTCCGGTTGTTTGGGTCCAACTTTCCGGTTGTTTGGGTCCAACTTTCCGGTTGTTTGGGTCCAACTTTTCGGTTGTTTGGGTCCAACTTTCCGGTTGTTTGGGTCCAACAACTTTCCGGTTGTTTGGGTCCAACTTTCCGGTTGTTTGGTTCCAACTTTCCGGTTGTTTGGGTCCAACTTTCCGGTTGTTTGGGTCCAACTTTCCGGTTGTTTGGTTCCAACTTTCCGATTGTTTGGGTCCAACAACTTCCGGTTGTTTGGGTCCAACTTTCCGGTTGTTTGGGTCCAACTTTTCGGTTGTTTGTGTCCAACTTTCCGGTTGTTTGGGTCCAACAACTTCCGGTTGTTTGGGTCCAACTTTCCGGTTGTTTGGGTCCAACTTTCCGGTTGTTTGGTTCCAACTTTCCGGTTGTTTGGGTCCAACTTTCCGGTTGTTTGGGTCCAACTTTCCGGTTGTTTGGTTCCAACTTTCCGGTTGTTTGGGTCCAACAACTTCCGGTTGTTTGGGTCCAACTTTCCGGTTGTTTGGGTCCAACTTTCCGGTCTCTACCGAAAGTACTCATTATTTTTTGTTAATGTTTTTTCATCTCCAGCAGCAGCTTAACCTTCTCGCAAAAGTGCGGTCCGCTGGCAATGTTCTCGCATAAAATCGCGCAGTTTGACCAGCATGCAAATGCCCGTCCGTGAATTAACATTCTCTTTTGACAACGCGTGTTGCTTGACCTTGTTAAGTTTTGTTAACAAATGCTGCCCAATTTTTGTTCCCTGCTCCGCTTTTTGCCGAATTGTCTTCTCGTACTGCTTGAACTCGGTGCCGTCCAAAAATTGTCGTATGGTGAGCCGACATTCGTATGCAATTGCTTGCTCAGTGCCCGTCCGATAATGAAATTGGTCGTGGAGGGCGTTCAAATGTCTTAGTTCAGATATTTTTTCTGAAATTTTCAATATTCAAAAATATTTTACACCTAAATAAAAAAATTGTGTATAGAGAAACTTAAAAGTGAAAAATGTTTTCTACTTTTCCGTTATGGCCTGCCACACATATAAATTTAAAAAAAAAGGCAACAAAAAGCTAAATTCTGAGAGTTACTCGGGGGTTATCGAGGTCGCATTACGATATGTCATCGGATTTATCATATGACAACATTTAATCTATGATTTCAACATCTAAGATTTTTCAAAAACAAAACAAACATTTTTCAAAGTCGTTAAAAAGGTGTTTCTAAGAGTATTCGGGGACGCAGATTCCGAATCTGACCTCATTTACGACAGATTTCGAACCCCGGACCAGTTACAATAACAAAATCGATTTTTAAAAACATGAATTCTTGAAAATTGTTCGAATTCGGGTTCGGGGTTCGGAATTTGGCGAAATGGATGTCAGAATCAGATTTTACGCCCCCGGAATACCCTTAGAAACACCTTTTAAGCGTTTTTGTTGCCTTTAAATTTGAATGTGTGGCGCCATAACGGAAAAGTACCAAATGTTTTTGGTTTCTGTTTTTGGGTTTCTTAATTTCAGTTAAAAATACCGATGTGTAAAATATTGGGGAACATTTCTTCCAATGCATACAATTCATGCCTTCCCATAATAAAATAAAGATGATTTTTGTAATTATCAATGTTTTTATGATAACATAAAAAGTGCTGAAACTCTTCTGAATTGACTATTAAGACACTAAAGCAGTGCCTAAAGGGGTTTAATTTCAATTAGGGTTTAATTATATTTATGATCAAAAATGACATCACCGATAAATTAATTTATACACGCTTGGAGATAACAAATTCTTCAAGACTTTGTTGCAATGCTCGGGTTCATCACATTTTTTAACATATTTTGCATATTCTTCGCCCGTCAATATCGTGACTGTTTCCTTAATAAAAATTTTTTTTTTTTTAATTTGGGTCACTGCAAAATTGCATTCTTTATTGAAACTTTAAATTTTCCTGGGTTGATTATTTTGGAACATTTCTTTAATTGATCAAAAAAAAATGAAGGAAGGGTAAAGAAAAAGGTTTGCCGATGACGGGTGTTTTATCGGGTTTCGATGGCACTACTGAATGAAAATTGTTTTACTGATAATTAATTGATGATAATTAAAGGCTTTAAGTACATCGTCGTTAAATATGGGTTCATCATCGATTGTAAAAATGGCATTAACAAAGAGTTTAACAAATTTAGCCCATTTTTCGTTGGCGTTCAATGTGCCATTTCGTAGTATTCGGTGCGAAAAACCTTGCACAAGACAAATTTCTTTGTTGCTATTATTTTTGAAGTCATTTAGCATTAAATTTGCCCATTCTTTTTTCATTTCTATACCGAGAGCGGCAATAGTGCTATATTCATTAGGCTTAATTAAATACTTAATAAACTGAATTATGGTTTAATTAATTAATGCGGTAGTTTAAAAAAATCATTAAAATTATCTTAATTTCAAATAATTTTCTATTAAAAAATAATCATAAGCTTTACGTTGTAAAGATTAATATGTTCCAATAAATGTTCTATAAAAAATTTGAAGTGCCAAATGACAAGCTTGATGCTAAGTTGCTTCTTCGCATCGGATTGACTAAAATCTATGGGCGATTTGACCGACATTATTTGTTTGAATTCGTTGTGCAATTTGTCCAATATTTGAATCTCTTAATTAAAATTAAATGTTTTACTATTTTCATCCCTTTTGAAACTTTGTTTCGTTAATTTTTCAATGTCATTTGCTCTCAGCATATGAATTGGTGCATCTTCTTTTGGACATTCAAGAACCTAAATACTTCCAATAATTAACATTAAAACTAATTTATATATTTTTTATATAAATAAAACTATTATTGATATGCTAAAATATCCGTCTAAAAACTTAATTCCATCAGGGATTTTCTGAAAATTAAGAAAAACTCAAAACGCTCAAAATCAGATTGAAGAATATTTTAATATTTAGGGCAAAGAACAAATTAACGAAAAACCACTAGGTCTATTTTTTTGAAACAATAATTTAAAAAAAACTTTTACATTTTCTTCGCTCACTGCACCAATGTTATATTGGGCATCGCCGGTGAACATTGAGCAGCAAAGTATCATAATATAGAAGAATTTATTAAATCGCATCATTTTTCTTTAAATTATGTTTAATTTAATTCAAATTAATAGCATGAGAATATAATAAATGTCTTTTTGTTTAAAATTGGAAAGCATTCAAATGGATGCGCATGTAAATGAAAAAAAAAATCAATTCTATTGTAATATAATAATAATAAAATATCCACGATTTTATTGATTGAAAATGACGTATGGTTGTGGCCACGTTGAATTTTCTGTTTTAAAACATTTTAGAATGTTCGAAACAACGAATTTAGACTCAGAAAAACCTTAAATACTTAAATATATGGATATACTGTTTTTGACAAAATTCATGTTCGCTTCGGGCATCCATCGGTTAAGGTTTTACTGTAAAAATTTGTAATTGGCATTGCGTGTGCCGTTGTTGACAAAAAGTGTTTTTGGGCAAAAATCGTTGACGAATTGTCGACGGAAGTTTTGGCTTGTCCACAACGACACATCCAAATCAGGGTTGCAACGGATTGGGAAAAAAGTCGGATATGGATTTCGGATCGGATAGCCCAAAATTTGTCGGATCGGATTTCGGATATCGATTTGAAAAAACACCGGATTTCGGATAATGGATTTCGGATGAAAAAATTTTTTAATGGAAAATTGGGGATTTTTTTTAAAATCGAAATTTTTTCAAACTAAAGTGTACCCCTAAAAAAGACTTTTTTATGACACATTGCACCCTAAAGATTTAATTTCTTGGGGGGGGGGAGAGCCCGACGGTGCCGATAGGCGCCGTCGGAAAAAATTTTGAATTTTTGACTCAATTTGTTAAGAGATTTTGCAGCTTAAAATCAGTGATTTATGATTCTTTTAGTAATGGGCGAGGTCCGTATCAAAAGAATTCGAAGAAAAATTAGAATTTGGGGAAATTTTTTTGAAGATTTAACGATATTAGCTAAGAAAATTGTCGAGATTTTTTTGTAAAAGACGTAAAGATAAGGGCAACCGGCGGTGTCAACAAGCGACGTTGGAGAAATTTTACAAAAATTGGCAGTCTTTGTTAAGAATTGAAGTAACAATTCAAACGGATGTGATGAAGGAAGGGTCGGCGGTTGCGGACATCAATTCATTTGGGAGGATTCACCTAAAAGGATTGAAACCTTTTGTCAAAAAGCACATCTCAACCAAAATTCAAACAGTAAATCAATATAATTATTAAAAAATTATCCGGATTTCGGATCGGATTTGCCAAAATTTGTCGGATCGGATTTCGGATATCGGATTGGTGCCCAAAATTTGTCGGATCGGATTTCGGATATCGGATTGAGAAAAACACCGGATTTCGGATAACGGATTTCGGATGATCCGTTGCAACCCTGATCCAAATGCGCCATCAGAGTAATCTGAGCTTGTTAGAAATAAAAAGTGTCTTTTCCATTTAATGATAACTCTAAAAAATCGAATATTTAAAAATAAATTAATAACACGTATTTAATATAGGTTCTATTTTTGCAACGTTTTTAAAAAAAACTAAAATTTGAAAATGTACGTTGGAAATCAGCATTATTATCAGCAAAACACTTTTTTCCAATACTTAAAATTATTTAGGATTGAGAGCTTATTTATTTTTTCAAATAATTATACAGTAGAAACACCTGCGCCGCAGGGTAAATTCATCCTTGCGCCACGGTTATGCCGCAGGGCAAATTCGACTTTTGCGCCGCTGGGCAAATGACTTTTGCGCCGCGTTCGGGCGCCGTGTGAGCCCTTTTAGCCGTTTTGTATTCAAACGGGGGGATTCGGGCGCGAGGTGGGATTCAGAACCTTTTTTAGTAGCCCTGGGAGGATTCTAGACATTTTTTAGCCGCGGGAGGATTCAATCCAAATGGATTCGGAGCAAGGGGATTTAGTTTGAGACATTCTTGCGCCGCAGGGGATTCGAATGAGGAGGATTAGATTAGAACGGGGGGGGGGCTTTGCACCGGACGCGGTATTTTTTTTTTGAAATTATAAGTCAATTTAGGGGTTCATTTTTCACATTTTATAGCATTCAATTCCTATCGCGTTACGCAAATATGAATAAAACAGAATATATCATCTAACTATGAATAAAACGGAATATATCATCTAACCATAAAATACAAGCAAATATGAATAAAACAGTATCATCTAACCATAAAATACAAGCAAATATGAATAAAACAGTATCATCTAACCATAAAATACAAGCAAATATGAATAAATCAGTATCATCTAACCATAAAGTACAAGCAAATATGAATAAAACAGAATATATCATCTAACCATAAAGTACAAGCAAATATGAATAAACGGAATATATCATCTAACCATAAAATACAAATTTAAAAAAAATCAGAATCGCAATGCCGTTAGTTGTGTTCATTTGACTTCACTTCACTTTTGGTTTGTTTGTCTTTACTTTTTGTTCGTTTAAATCAATGAATGAATGTTTCGAATTCGTTCCACATTTTTTCGTCAATTGAATACATTTTCTATAAAAAAATAAATAAATTTACGATTTACAAAAAGTTTGCAGGATTCACTGCATAAAAAGATCCGGAATGTGATTCATTTTTATAAAAATCATTAAAAAAAAAATTAATTTGATTATTACCACTATAGTTTCATCTTTTTTGCCATCACCATGATCATTTTTTTTCTAAAATTATCTTAATTATGATTTGTATGCATAAAAAATTAAAGAAAACCCACATAATTGATTTTGATCTCAATGTCACCACGTCGTTCACTGATTTTATGCGCTTTGGTGATCGGTACCGTCACATCCACAGTATGCCCGCGCAGCTCTTTATGGTAAACGACAAAATTTTGCTGGAGCAGAAAGCCTTGGTTGTTGGCACCGGACACCTTTTTGACGCGGACAGTGAACTCGTAGAGTTTGTTGTGCATGTGGGATACGATCTTGAAAGTCTTACGGTACTCCTTCTCAAAGTCGAACATGAATTGGTTCGTCCCTTCAAATTGCGCAATCGTCATCGTTTTTAGCGTCAACTAAAAGCGCTTTTTTGTTTTGTTTTTAAATATGAGCATTGTATAAGTAAATATTTAAAGATGAAAATTTAAATGTGCATTAACTCCAATATAGTGAAATGAAAACATTCTGCACAATAACAAAAAACGCATTCAGAAAAATTCGAAAATATTTTAACATTTCTTGTTCAAAAGTTCTACCGAGCATTCTTCAATCCTGCGGGATCGAGATCCCGCGAAATTGATCGTTGATTTCTTTTTTTTTCTTAACAAAGTGGAGCCTTTTTCAAAAAATATTACCCTCCCACCCTTAAAAAGCTCGATTGCAAAAAACAGCATCATTTTTAATCAAATATAAATCTCATAACAATAAATTGATCAGGTGGGATCGAACCGGTTTTAATCTAAACTTATTTGTATGTCATTGAATTAAAATGTGAATTAGAAGAATATTTTTTGTATTTAATAAATACCAAT
This sequence comes from Globodera rostochiensis, assembly GCA_018350325.1. Lineage (NCBI taxonomy): Eukaryota > Metazoa > Nematoda > Chromadorea > Rhabditida > Heteroderidae > Globodera > Globodera rostochiensis. Next base: position 1,186,249 of record JAEVLN010000010.1, read on the forward strand.
TTTTCTTCATTGTTGCGAGCTGGTCCAACTTCCAAAATCTTGACAATTTTGATAAACACCTCATTGTTGGCACATTGTTTTAGGCGTTCATTCGCTTTGCACTTTATCGTATAGTCGGCTTTCTTTCGTTCTACAATATCCTGGCTTTGATGCTCCACCGTACTCCACCCAGTGCTGGCATTATTACTGGTTTGTTCATCTGTGGGTTTAGATATTCAAAACAACGTTTTTTAGCGGGGGACACCAGGGATGGTCGGAATTCCGATTTCCGAAATTTTTTGAGGTCTCGGAATTCCGAATTCCGATTTCAGAAAAATTTTAAGGTCTCGGAATTCCGAGTTCCGATTTGCGAAAAATTTTAAGGCATCGGAATTCCGATTTCCGAAATTTTTTGAGGTCTCGGAATTCCGAATTCCGATTTCAGAAAAATTTTAAGGTCTCGGAATTCCGAGTTCCGATTTGCGAAAAATTTTAAGGCATCGGAATTCCGATTTCCGAAATTTTTTGAGGTCTCGGAATTCCGAATTCCGATTTCAGAAAAATTTTAATGCATCGGAATTCCGATTTCCGGAATTTTTTGAGGTCGTCGGCTCTTATCCCTGGTGGACACCGTATACCGTTTTCCGAAAATTGTCCTTCCATCACATTTTGTTGTGCCATCATTTTTCCAAGCAGTGTTTGTACGGTAATAAGCTTTACAGTTGGCCCCGCATCTCCTTCAGAACGGTCGCTGCTATTACAGTAGATGGCCACTTGGTAACAGTAATCGTCGGCCACCGGTGGCGGATAAATGGACACTTTCAATTGTCTCACATCCTCAGCGATTGTGCGCGTGGCAAATGTAATTGACAATAATGCAATTAATAGAGAGAAATTGTACACCATTTTTTAGCAGAATTATACTTTTTTGCACTAAAAACTTGTGAAATTTATTTGGAAGTATGTATACCTCGACATGGTCGTCCTTCAAAAGTGCCGTTCCACGATGATGCCAAGAGTATTCTTCGGCAGGGTCCTCAATTCAAAAGTGCCGTTCCCCGATTATGCCAAGAGTATTCTTCGGCATGGTCCCCAAAATGCCGTCCTCGATGTTGCCAGACCGATCTTCAACCCCGGCATTCTCGATTTCAATGAGCTTTGGTGCCCTTACCTTCCCCCGTTATTATTTTACATTATTGATGGGTATTATAAAAAATTTACTAAAATATTCTTCATATGAAGAATGCGCAAATGTGCCTTCAATCTATAAATGCTGCCTGACATTCGTGAGGCTTTTTTTTATTCAGGGACAATGTGAGTGCGTGCATATCACATGAAATTGGCATTTGTTCATGAATAAAGCAGAATATCTTCGAAATGTTTAGCTTTTTGTATAATTTTAATAATATTAACTTTTAAAATACAAAAATTTATTGTAAAATTGAAACAAATATAAGTTTTAATTTTAATTTAAGAAATTTTTAACTTGATTCTTTGCTTTGAAAAAAAACCTGTGGCGGGACTACAAAATGTACAGAAAAACATTTTTCAAACAATTTTGATCAAGAATACAGTTCTTTAGGTTGCAAATATTCAAAACCTATAATGCAAAATTCCAAAAGCACAAAACTTTAGTCCGGGATTCCCACCTTATAAAGGCTAAGTTCAAGTACAAACATGTTGATTTTCAAGTACATTTAAAAAATTTCAAGTTTAAATTTATTTAAGTTTCAATAAAAATGTTCCACTTGTTAATACAACAAATATCCATTTTTTACGCACTTTAAAACGATGAATTTGCAATATTGTCCAATTTGTTAAGAAATTTAAAAAACAGTCCCGCCGGATTAAAGGGCGTCCGGCATGGAAAATTAAATAATTAAACTCAATTTTATGATTCTTTTTTTACCTGCTTCAAACTCTTGAGATTTGCTATGAGTTAACTTGGTAAAAAATTTATGAAAATTTCATATTTGATATTTGGATCTGTCCACAATCCATGTACGCCAACGACGTTGCCGATATACAACCCAAATGTCCACCACATATGCAGCAGAGGCAAGAAAAAGTGCCATTGCCACAAAGAAAATCAACAAAGGGTCTGTTGATGGCACAGAATTTGTCTGAAGTACTGCTTCAAGTTCAGTTTGTAACACGCGTCGGTGAACATTCAGTAGAATTGTTGCCAAAGCGCAAAGAATAAGACCAATAGCGAGAAGACCATACGTCAGAGATTCCTAAAATTCCAAAAATTATAAAATGAAATCTCTCTAATGATAGGTAAATAAAGTAATGCTTTAAAATTGGCTGAAAAGGACAAAAAAATTCAATTTCTAAAATTACAAAAAAAATCTAACCAAAATAAACCAATGTTTTGGCGTTAGCCATCGATTCACCGTTCGCAATTTGACCACAACAAAAGCCATCGTAATTGCGAGAGAAACAGCGGCAACAAAAATTGAAATGCCACTTTCACCGTAAAATCCGCTGGTGAACGGGCACACCAAAAGAATGAAAAGGCAGAGGCACTAATAAAAACAGAAAGAATAATTCCGAAATAAATCTTTTAATCGTTGAAAAATTAAAAAAAGAGTGTAAAAAAGTTGTTCTTTTTAATAAAGTATTTTGTCTTTCAAGGCTTAGATTAATTATTTGTATGTAAAGTAGGTATTTTTAATTGTTTTTTTAATTTGAAAACATTGAATAACCCAAATTAACTTACAATCTCTAAAACCTTCGTCAGCCACTGTCCACTTTTTAATAATTCGTCATCGTATTGACCATTGACAGCAGAAGAAACACTTCCGCTTCTTACTTTTTACGCCATTTTTGAAGGAATTGTTGAGGTCTCGGTGCACAAATTGGAAATCCGCGTCCAAATACCTATATTAAAAAATAATTAATTTTAATTTATTTATAACATTGTTAAATTACCATTCTGCTGAATGGAATTGCACGGTGTCGCCCGATATGGTCTCAAGCACATTCGACATAAGATGCGCAAAAAAAAGAAACACCCCCGACAATTTGCCCAAATTTTTTTTGTTGTTGCGTTAATTAATGTCCAAATTTTTGATCAATCGATCACTCAAATTGACGGCCAAACACAATTTTTGTTGCTGTCAATTTATTTGAGTTACCCGTGCATATATTGTGTCTGTCGCTCATTAAAATAACCATCATTTTGTGGTTTAATCCCCGTGCAAATCGCCGAAGGTGGGAATATAATAACAAAATTGCAAAATTTTCCACCAAACAAAATTTGAAAATGCTTTATAATTAAAGCAGAAATTAGTGAACATTTTTAACACCAATTATATTTAGTTTTTTCAACGCTCATTTTGATAGTTAATTTAAATTTGAAAAAAAATATACAAAAACGTTGGGCGATTGTTCTGTTGCGCCGGCGTCGGTGTTGGTTGGTCTCAGCGTTTTCTAAATTTGAAAAAAAATTAGTTTTTAAAAATGTGTCTTAAATTACATTAAAAATTCACTTTTCTTGGACCATCGTACATATTTTCGCGGCATTGATTGAGCTCACACGCTTTCGCCATTATGAAGTGTGCGTTGATCAAAAAAAAAAAATGCGGAACTTTTGTCGTTTTCACCACTAACGCGGACAATTTGTTCGTCGGACCTTTTTTATATCTAGGGATGGTGAAATTTGAAAAAATGAAAAAGGACCAAAAAAAAATTAGAGAAAGTTAGCGAAAGAGGGCACTTTTGACTATTATATTGCCACTCTAATTTTGTCATGAAATTTTTGCTTGTCGATTAATATAAATTATAGAACATTCACTAGAGATTGTGGGCTTTTGTTACAGTTTAGGCTGATTTATTAGCGTTTGGCCTGCGTCCTGCTGGGCTCCTCAGGAAATCAAGCATCATTTGTACGAGAAAATGTTTCATGCTTAAAGTTCACATTGGAACCAAAAATTAGGAAAAATGTTACGTACGTCTTACAGCATAAATATGAATGAAAATGAAAAGCTAGTCCAGCCAATTAAGAGAAAATGCGATAATCTTCCATTTGATTTCATCTTTCCGATCACTGATCTAGACCAAATATGGCGAATCGCCGACACTGTATCCCTTCCAGACGCCGCCCTCGTCCACGCTGGCCAGTTTAGTCTTCATCATATGCCCGGTTCTGGAGAAGTACGACACTTTGCCAGTCTCCGTGTTGCCCAGCAAACAGCCGAAGATGCCCAACTCCGGGGTTGCGTCAACATTCAGAGCGGGCTCCGTGTTTGGACGAATAAAATGATTCTTAAAAATATAAATTGATTTTGCAAACAAGCTGAATGCTGAATTAAGCTTGTTTAGTGAAGTTGAACAATTAAACTAACTCAAGAAAATTAATGCTGAAAATATAAAACTGAAATTTTGATCCTAGATAGAGTTTCTTATACAATTTTCTAGCACCTGATCAATTCTTGTTGGCATTTAAATTCCCAACTTGAACCTGAATACAAACTTTCAATCTATAATAGTCTTAAACACAGCTCGGACTTGAGGACCGATCGAGAATCTCGAAAATCTTAATCTCGAGAAAATTAAACGAACCAGATTCGTTCGAAATTACAAAAAAATCTCGAATCTCAAAAAAAAAACTCGGTAAAAATTCGTCGATCGAGAATCTCGAAAAAATCTCGTCAAAATTCACCGAGATTTCGATCGGTCCGATCTTTTTCAAACACATTATTCTCAATACCTTAACAACCATCGGGCGCAATTTTTCCGTTAGCAAAAAGAAGTCACGATCAGCCGGTGCCATTGTTGCCAATTTTTTGGGTATATCTTCATTGAAAAAGTTACCAGCAATTTCTGATGAACATTCGTTGCTCTTCAACACATACCGCTGCGGATTCTCTGTCGCTTTCTGTTAATTGAAATTATTTATTCAAATTATAATTAATTTTTGGCAACTAGCCTTTATTATGTCCTCCGTTACGTCTTTGTCTTCCCCGATGGCCCAGGCTTTTGTTTGGACCTGGCGAATTGCTTCGGCCATGTGTGCTTCTTCGGGATTATTGAAGAATTTCTCCACCATCCCAGGCCTTGTGAAGACCTACAAATTTATTAAATATTGTAATGCAAAACTTAGTTAGGTAATCATTTATTAATGCAAAACTTATTTATGATTCATTATTAACAGTGTTTTCTGTAGCCAGCATATTAAATAGTCTAATTATCGAGTCCAAGCTTAGTAAACTATTTTTTAACCACCTGTTGCATTCTCTTCGTGTGCGTCAGTGCAAGTGCGAGTGAGGGAGCTTTCTGATAAAATGCTATTCAATTTATGTATAAGTAAAATTATTTAGTCAAAAAATCAGTTCACTTTAAAATAAAAATATTAATTTTAATTACAATTGCTGTTGAGCGGGCAATGGTTATTTGTAAAAGATCCACTTCATCCTTATGTAAAAACACTCCAATTCGATCGAACACAACAGCCACAACGTATTTATTGTCCAAAATTAATGAAAAATTGTCCGGGTCAAGGCTTAGCCTAAGTTAATTTTAAATTTCATGTTTATGTTGTAAAGATTCGCAATTCAATTCCCCAGGATCCATCCATCTACCATTAGCATGATCTAACCATAATGACTTCTCGTCCATTTTCGATAGTTTTTGAATTGATTTCATTTAGACCAAATTTAAAAACTGATTCTCGAATACCGACCGGTTGAGGCCCTCCTTTATGGTGATGAATCGGCATTTTATTCCTTCTGTCGAAATGCTCTCCAATTGATGCTGTATTTGGCGTGACTCAAGCATTAAATGGCTATTTGGGCCGCCATGTAGAAAAAGAATCACGGATTCAGCGTTTCCGAATTCCAACCTTACAAAGCATTTAAGAATTAAAGTTAGGAGCTGATTTGTTGCCAAAATGAATTTTATTTAACACCACAGATGCCGGGACATCAATCAGAACCCGGACTACCCGGATTATTTGACCCGGGCCTGGTCCTGGCCCAAGAGTAATTAAATCCGGGTACACGGGCCCAGCTCCAAGCTCTAGTATTTATAATACCGAAGGGTTTGACGCGTTTTAAAATGTTCCAATCTGCGACTGAAACTCTGTCATTTGCTTACCAAGCCTGGTACAATGTTTCTGCCACCAATGCATCTGTTTGGTCCGATGGCATCACTGCTTCCGAAGCATCAAGGCCCGAATTCGAGACCATTCGTCGGTGAAGCCGGGTAAACCGGGATGCTATCGCAAAGCAACCAATCGCGCCGGCGTTCACTTCAACCTGAACATTTTGTGATTTGTTTAAATCAAAGCAAAAAGCACTCTGAAGCACCTGCTTTAGCACATATTGCTCATCATCATTTTTACTCGCCATATAATCCTAAAAATCATTTGTTTAAAAAATGATTTAATGCCAAAAATTGCCCACCGCTCGTTGACAAAACATTGTCACTGGCTGTCGGATTTTTTCACTAAACATTCCGTCGAGATTTGTAGCGATTGTTTTAATATAATTTGCATTGTTACTATTCAGCACTTCCCGGTGCGCTTCTTTCAAAAATTCATAGTCACAAGATGCGCGAAAATATAACAATAGCATTGCCTGAAATTGATTGGGGTGATCAGAATTCGATTCAATAGTCCGGATCATCGGTAGGTAATTTGAATAAAAGCGTGACCAGATCATGATTGAGTTATTTATTGAATCGTGCTTAAATCAATCATTTATAAATCATTATAATCAAAAGCACTTCTTCTGTCAAGCTGATATAAATGCCTCTGAATCAGTTGGTGGGTCAGAATGACTTACTTTTTGTACGTCCACAGCTTGTTGGAATAATTTGCGTGGGAATGGAGACGGATACAGCGATAATGGCGAAAATTGGGTCATGACGTTGGGCTGAAATCCAAAATACAAATATATTTAATTCAAATAAAATTATTTTAAGATTTGAACAACAATAAAAGTTAAATTGTTATTGTTTTATTTATATCATTTCTAATTTAAGACCGGTTATTTCTGGTCTTAAAGTGTTGTAGAAATTATTCTTTAAAATTATTTTATTAAATAAACAATTTTAATAACTAGGGCCCGAAATTTTAAGGAAAATCCCGAAATAGTTCAATTTTTCTAGCTTTTTTTTTGAAAGAAAAACACAAACATTTTAAACTTGAAGCTTAAACCAACGCAAAAAAGGCTATTTATCCAGCTTTAATTTTTATAAAATTGGTTCAAATAATTTCCAACTTTTTCCGTTTTTGTGCGACACTCCGGACAGGTTGGGACGACGACAAATTTGACCAATCCGTTGGACAGGGCCCAATCTTTGGCATCCAAACATTGTTCCAACAAAATTTGCGGATCCTGCTCAATATTCGACACACAATATTGTTGTTCTTTGTCTGTTTTATCTGAATCCGGGGGCAAAATGGGCATACAAAAATGATTTAATATAAATTCATTATTTATTCTTTATTTTTCAAGTAAAACTCGAATTTTGGATGCTTTATTTTGGAAAAACGGTCACCAGGAATAAATCCTTTTAAAACCCGTAATTTAATGATTTTCAGGCTTTCCAGGAACCAATCAAAAGCCGGAATTTTTCACGGGCAAATTTATGGCAAATTTCGTTTTCAGAATAATCAAAATTATCTGACCCTGATTGTGCGTCGTCGGAGTTGCATTTCCAAAATTAATGAAGCAGAACAAAAATAATATAAGGAGAATGTTTGCCATATTCATTGGGTAATTGGGATGTAATTCGTCCAAATTTAAATACAATAAATGAAATAAAGTGGGATTATGGCTCCTCGCTAAAACTTTTCGCCTTTTATATGGCAAGTCGCTTGATGTTTGTTAATATTATGTGATTTTATTTTCGTAATTTGGCTTCCCAGAAACGGAAAGAAAAATAAAAAATTAAAAAGATATTCATCCTCTTTAAATGACGTGGCATATTTCCAAGCAATCTTATTTGCAAACGGGAAACAGCTGCCAGATTTTTGATGGCACATTTTGCCACAATCCGGATGTATTGCCATCGGCAGCACTATTTTGCGATTTATAAATTGATTTATTTTATTTTTTAATGTCGGATTTACAGGCATTAAAAATGTTCTAAATAGGCAGGCAATTAGAAACTAAAATCTGAAAAAGTCCAAAATAGGCACTGAAGCTCACAACAAGTTGAGCCATTCCATTGGCCAAGTCAACAAGCGATTCGGAAGCAGTAATTTTGCTCGTCTGGCAACAATGGCATTTTTCTATGCAAATTGAAATGGAAGCGATTTAAAAATCAACACTAAAAGACGAACAAGAATTTTAAATTGTAAAGGACAGAAAGACCAAGGAGGCGATATATAGCAATAACATTGCCTGAAAATGATTGGGCTGATCAGAATTCGATTGAATAGTCCGGATCGTCGGTATTTGAATAGACGCGTGAAGATCATGATTGAGTTAGAATCCTAGATCAATCATTACTAAATCATTGTGATCAAAAGCATATTTTGATCAGTTAGTGGGTCAGAATTGCTTACTTTTTGTACGTCCACAGCTTGTTGAAATAATTTACGTGGGAATGGAGACGGATACAGTGACAAAGGCGAAAAGTGTGTCATGACGTTGGGGGGGGGCTAAAATGCGGAATATAATATATTTAACACGAATAAAATTATTTTTAAATTTGAACAACAATAAAGTTCAATTGTTTTTGTTTTATTTATATCATTTCTAATTTTAAAAAAATTCATAGTTACAGGATGCACGAATATAACAAAAGCATTGCCTGAAAATTATTGGGATGATCAGAATTCGATAAATAGTCCGGATCGTCGGTATGTGAATAGAAGCGTGACCACCAGATCATGATTGAGTTAGAATCCTAGATCAATCATTACTAAATCATTGTGACCAAAAGCACTTCTTCTGTCAAGTTTGATACCCCCGAACATTTTTTCTGGTTACGCCCTTGCACCGATTAAAAGGAATTGTTTAAAACGATATTTATGGTGCAAAAACTGACTTTCTAGTGGAATTCATATATTTTTAGAATTTTTTAAATATTTTTAATCAATTCATAACCGTGTTTTTTTTATCGAAAAATTGGTCAAATTCATCCTTACAGTCTGCCGGATATGAACCCTGGCTCAGAGCAAAAATTTACTTTTTGTGTTAGTGTTTGACACGGTACGGTATTACCGCGGTAATTTTCGGTATTACTGCGCAACCCAAGAAGCATGCAGAGCTCACAACAAGTTTGTGCCATTCCATTGTCTAAGTCAATAAGCGAGTCGATGCTCTTCCAGCTCCTTGGCCGCCTTCGCCTGCTCCAGCCGGCGAGGCGCAGCGCTTCTCGCTGTCGTCGTACTCCTCGCCCAGCCGCACTTGCTGGAAGAGTTCAGACACTTTGCCGCGCTGCTGGCTGGTCCCCGGCCCGCCTTCTAACTGCTCTGGCTACCCGATTGGAGTTGATCAAGATTGAATGCAGCCGAAAATTTCGTCGTTTTTTGGGACAGCAAGCACTTCATAAAGAGCAAAAATACAGGGTTTTTTCCTTTACTTTGTTTAAAGTAATTGTGCAAATTGAAGGCGAGAGCGACAATGAGCCGGACCCCAATGAAAGCATTTTTGATTTTGCGAAGAATGATTTAACACTTGCAGTGGGGAAAAATCTCAACTTTGAATAAAAAAAGGAATTTGTGTGCTTAATCATTTTGTCATAGGGCCAAATTTTAAATTTCAGCCTGTCATTGGCGCTTCACAAAGTGGGCAGCCAAATTGTGGAATCCGGGTTTTTGCTAATTTGCTAAAGTTAATTGAGATTTGGCCTTATTTTTACGTCATAATTCAGCTCCGTCACAAAGTTTCCAACTGTTGTGTGGGCAAAGGAACAATGGTTGAAACTGCACTTAAAATCTTCACTTCAGTAGCTGAACGTGAAAGTTACCCATCAGTTTTCGGCTTATTGAAGCGCATGGGGGATGAAAGATTGAATGATTTGGCGTCGTGTTCGTATTATCGTGAAGTGATTGCTAGAGAATTTAAAGTGGCAGACATTGTGAAGGAATTCGACGAAGGAGCAAACACAATTTTTAATGTTAAATAAGGAACAACCACGCGTTTCTATGACATTCAAAGGAAAACGGTTATCGATGCCGCCGTCCGGACAGGTGATGATCGGAGTACATGTTTTCGTCGTCGATCGAGACTTCGTCGACGAAATAATGTTTAAAAAAATCACTTGTATGTTTTTAAACATGCTGAACTTTGTCATTTTTTGCATATAAATCGGTCCCTATTCAATACCTCTGGCCCATATTTTTTACAGACAATAATATCTGGCCCTAAAAAATTAAAAATCAATCTTTAAAATCGTAAAAAGGGCTATCTATGGCAATAACATCCGGATTGTGGCAAAATGTTGCATTTGCCATCAAAAATCTGACAGCTGTTTTCCATGTGCAAATTAGAGATTGCTTGGAAATATTCCACGTCATTTTGAAGGATGAAAATCTTTTTAATATTTTATTTTTTGCCAATTTCCGGAGTGCCAAATTACGAAAATAAAATCACATAATATTAACAAACATCAAGCGACTTGCCATATAAAAGGCGACAAGTTTAAACGAAAAATCATTATCCCACTTTATTTCATTTATTGCATTTAAAATTTGGACGAATTAACATCCCAATTACCCAATGAATATGGCAAACATTCTCCTAATATTATTTTTGTTCTGCTTCATTAATTTTGGAAATGCAACTCCGACGACGCACAATCAGGGTCAGATAATTTTGATTATTCTGAAAACGAAAGTTGTCATAAATTTGCCCGTGAAAGATCCGGCTTTTGATTGGTTCCTGGAAGCATCCAAAATTCGCATTTTACTTGAAAAATAAAGAATAAATAATGAATTTATATTAAATCATTTTGTATGACCATTCTGGCCCCGGATTCAGATAAAACAGACAAAGAACAACAATATTGTGTGTCGAATATTGAGCAGGATCCGCAAATTTTGTTGGAACAATGTTTGGATGCCAAAGATTGGGCCCTGTCCAACGGATTGGTCAAACTCGTCGTCGTCTCAACCTGTCCGGAGTGTCGCACAAAAACGGAAAAAGTTGGAAATTATTTGAACCAATTTTTAAAAATTAAAACTGGATTTTGAAAAAGTATATAAATACAATAAAAAAAGCATAATGTAAATAATATTTAGTAAAAAAACAGTTCATTTGGCTTACCAACGCTTTTAGAGCGAGTCATATTATATTTAGTTATTAAAATTATTTAATGGAATAATTTTAAAAATAATTCCTATGCCACTTTAATACCCGGAACAATCGGGTTTAAATTAAAAAAGGATATACCGCTAACTAAAAACAACAATTTAACTTTTATTGTTATTCAAATCTTAAATAATTTTTTCGAATTAAATATTTTATATTTTGGATTTCAGCCCAACGTCATGACCCAATTTTCACCATTGTCACTGTATCCGTCTCCATTCCCACGCAAATTATTCCAACAAGCTGTGGACGTACAAAAAGTAAGTCATTCTGACCCACTAACTGATCAGAGCCATTCTTTATCAAACCTGACGAAAGCAGTGCTTTTGATCCCATTGATCTAGGAATGATTGATCTAAGCACGATTCTAACTCTATCATGACCTAGTCACGCGTAAAGTGAGCAATATGGTAACCCCGGGTGAGGCTCGAACCCACGCGCTCCACCCAGTCCGCGGGCAGCTATTCCAACTGAGCTACCGGAGCATCACATTTGCCTTTTTATGGGAGATCTTTTCCCCAGCCCTAGGCGTTGTAACCGTCCACTTCCCACCAGCGTAACACTCACATCCTTACAATACCCCCCATGCTACGGACTTTTGAATCGAATCTGATCACCGCAATCCGTTTTAATTTCAGGCAATGTTATTGTTATATTTTCGCGCATCTCGTGACTATGAATTTTTGAAAGAAGCGCACCGGGAAGTGCTGAACAGTGAGATCGATGGTGGAATAAAAAAACTTGTGACAAGACTCGACGGACTGCTCAGTGACGGCATCCGACAGCCGGTGACAATGTTTTGTCAGCGAGCGGTGGGCAATTTTTTGGCATAAAATCATTTTAAAAAATTTATTTTTAAGGATTATATGGCGAGTGAAAATGATGACGGCCAATATGAGCTAAAGCAGGTGCTTCAGACTGCTTTTTTCTTAGTTTAAATAAATCACAAAATTTTCAGGTTGAAGTGAACGCGGGCGCAATTGGTTGCTTTGCGATAGCATCCCGGTTTCCCCGGCTTCACCGACGAATGGTCTCGAATGCGGGCATTGATGCTTCAGAATCAGTGATGCCATCGGACCAAACCGATACATTGGTGGCAGAAACATTGTACCAGGCCTGGTAAGCTCAGTCATTATTTCGTGTTAAGCAATTATTGTATTGTAGTAACTAGGGCTGAGATTTATATGCTCCAAAAATGACCAAGTATGCACCAAAATATGCCAAAAATGCCGAAATATGCACCAAAAAATGGCAATTTTAGTGCATTAATTTGCTTAATACTTAATTTTTTCTTTTTTTAACGTATAATTAAGTTGATTTAAAGCCTTTTCGAGTATATTTTGGTATTTTTGGAAAGTTGAATAAATTTGAAAAAAAGTTCCGGAATTTAACGGCCAGGCCAGCTCATCGCCATTTGACCATCTCAGCGCCGCCTGCAATTTCGGCACCGACATATTTTATATTTATTTATTTTTACACGAAAGTTCAATTTTTTAGGCCTTATTTTCAAAAATGACTAAAAGTCCATAGTTAAAGGTGAATTATTTTTCAAAAACAGCCAGAAATAAATGATTTTGTGTGAATTTTTAGAAATTTTAGGTCAAAAATGCCAAATATGCCTGAAATATGCAAAATATGCCTAAATATGCAAAATATGAAATAATATGCAGAACCCCAAAATATGCAAAATATGTTTTTTTAACTTGACCAAAAAAGCTCAAACCAACGCGAAAAGGCTATTTTTAAGCCGTATTCCTCAGAACATATAAGCATATAAAATATGCAAAAAACATATAATCCCAGCCCTAGTAGTAACCTAAACCTATTTACATTTTAATGAGATCAAATCTTCTTGTCACAATTTTAAAAGGTTGGAATTCGGAAACGCTGAAGCGGTGATTCTTTTTCTACATGGAAGTGCACATGGCCATTTGCTGCTCGAGTCACGCCAAATACAGCATCAATTGGAGAGCATTGCGACAGAAGGAATAAAATGCCGATTCCTCACCATAAAGGAGGGTGGCCTCAACAGGTCGGTATACGAACACATTTTTAATTTGGTCGAATTAGCACCGATTCAAAAATTAGTGTATGCTTCTAAAATAGACGCTTAGTCATTATGGTAAGATATACAAATGCTAGATGCATTGGAAACCCTAAAAATTTTAATTCTAAAGCTTTAATGATGAAACTAATTAAGAATAATTTAGGCTAAGCCTTGACCCGGACAATTTTTCATTAATTTTGGACAATAAATACGTGGTGGCTGTTGTGTTCGATCGAATTGGTGAACGCGTATCCAAGGAAGAATCTGACCTTATAACCAGAACCATTTTCCGCTCAACAGCAATTGTAAGTTAAAGTAAAATAGATTTTATCTCTGTGTGAAGTGGTTAATGTTTTATGTATACTAAATAATTTTAATTATATACACAAATCAAATATTTTTCAGCAAACGCCCTACGCCTTCTTGGCACTGGCACACACTAAGAGAATGCAACAGGTGGTTAAAAAAATAGGTTTACTACGCGCTCGATAATGAGAGTATTTAATGGTTGGCCTCAGACGATAAAAAACCCCAAATGTTAATAATGAATCATAAATAAGTTTTGCATTAATAAATGATTACCTAACTAAGTTTTGCATTACAATATTTAAAAAATTTGTAGGTCTTCACAAGGCCTGGGATGGTGGAGAAATTCTTCAATAATCCCGAAGAAGCACACATGGCCGAAGCAATTCGCCAGGTCCAAACAAAAGCCTGGGCCATCGGGGAAGACAAAGACGTAACGGAGGACATAATAAAGGCTAGTTGCCAAAAATTAATTATAATTTGAATAAATAATTTCATTTAACAGAAAGCGACAGAGAATCCGCAGAAGTACGTGTTGAAGAGCAACGAATGTTCATCAGAAATTGCTGGTAACTTTTTCAATGAAGATATACCAAAAAAATTGGCAACAATGGCACCGGCTGATCGTGACTTCTTTTTGCTAACGGAAAAATTGCGCCCGATGGTTGTTAAGGTATTGAGAATAATGTGTTTGAAAGAGATCGGACCGATCGAAATCTCGGTGAATTTCGACGAGATTTTTTCGAGATTCTCGATCGACGAATTTTTACCGAGTTTTTTTTTGAGATTCGAGATTTTTTTGTAATTTCGAACGAATCTAGTTCGTTTAATTTTCTCGAGATTAAGATTTTCGAGATTCTCGATCGGTCCTTAAGTCCGAGCTCTTGTGTTTAAGACTATTATAGATTGAAAGTTTGCATTCAGGTTCAAGTTGGGAATTTAAATGCCAACAAGAATTGATCAGGTGCTAGAAAATTGTATAAGAAACTCTATCTAGGATCAAAATTTCAGTTTTATATTTTTAGCATTAATTTTCTTGAGTTAGTTTAATTGTTCAACTTCACTAAACAAGCTTAATTCAGCATTCAGCTTGTTTGCAAAATCAATTTATATTTTTAAGAATCATTTTATTCGTCCAAACACGGAGCCCGCTCTGAATGTTGACGCAACCCCGGAGTTGGGCATCTTCGGCTGTTTGATAGGCAACATGGAGACTGGCAAAGTGTCGTACTTCTCCAGAACCGGGCATATGATGAAGACCAAACTGGCCAGCGTGGAGGAGGGCAGCGTCTGGAAGGGATACAGTGTCGGCGATTCGCCTTATCTGGTCTAGATCAGTGATCGGAATCGGGTGGTGTAACCCGCTGAACCTGAAGAAACGGAAGTTCTGAATGCTATTGATTTCGAGGCTTAGCTCTGCATTTTGTAATTTGTATTATTATTCTTGAACATTGGATAAATAAATTTTATTGCTAAGTCCTTCCATCACATTTTGTTGTGCCATTATTTTTCCAAGCAATGTTTGTGCGGCAATAAGCTTCACAGTTGGCCCCTCATCTCCTTCACAAACCGACTGAGCTACACGGGCACCTTTCCACTCTCTCCTCAATCCTTTCACCAAAGGAAGAGAACGCTTCCGGTCTGAATCCCCCCCCCCCCCGCCCGAATCCCACCGGTTCGAATCCCCCCACAGCAAAAAGTGTCTCGAATCTCCCCCAAGCCAAAAATTGTCCGAATCCCACCAATTTTAAAAAGCCAATTTTTTTTTTTGCTAACTTTTTTCAATGTTAACTAAATCAAACATTATCGAATCCCACCAAGCCAAAAGTGTCTCGAATCCTACCACTATTAAAATCAACCAAAAAAGCATATTATCCAAAAAAGAAAACGATGCAGTCTTTAATAGCAAATAATTATGCCACCAATTTGGCAAAAAAAAAATAATGTTTTTTTAAAAATTTGGGGGATTCGTGACATTTTTGCTGTGGGGGGATTCAAACCTGGGGGATTCGGGCGTGGGGGATTCGAACCGGGGGGATTCGGACGGGGGGGGGGATTCGGGCTCTTTTTGGCTTGGGGGGGGGGGGTGGATTCGAGTATCCAATGTTTAAGAATAATAATACAAATTACAAAATGCAGAGCTAAGCCCTTTTTTGCAACTAAATCCAGCATTTTTTGATACCATTCGAAAGCTTATAATGAGTAGAAGCTATCAACAAGCAAAGGCTAAGCGATTGAAAACCCCCAAAGAAGTTATGGCAAGAAGAATTTAAAAAATCCAGCTTTTCGGGCCACATACCACAGACGGAACGTCTCATCTCCTCGGCTTTAGTAGAGAGAACCCACCAACGGTCACTTGATAACAGTAATCGTCGGCCACCGGCGGCGGATAAATGGACACTTTCAATTGACTCACATCCTGAGCGATTGTGAGCGTGTTGAAATGCCACTTTCACCGTAAAATCCGTGGTGAACGGGCACACCAAAAGAATGAAAAGGCAGAGGCACTAATAAAAACAGAAAGAATAATTCCGAAATAAATCTTTTAATCATTGAAAAATTAAAAAAGAGTGTAAAAAAGTTGTTCTTTTTTAATCAGATTAATTATTTGTATGTAAAATAGGTATTTTTAATTGTTTTTTAATTTGAATACATTTAATAACCCAAATTAACTTACAATCTCTAAAACCTTCGTCAGCCACTGTCCACTTTTTAATAATTCGTCATCGTATTGACGACATTGACAGCAGAAGAAACACTTCCGCTTCTTACTTTTTACGCTATTTTTGAAGGAATTGTTTTGAAGATCCGCGTCCAAATACCTATATTAAAAAATAATTAATTTTAATTTTATTTATAACATTGTTAAATTACCATTCTGCTGAATGGAATTGCACGGTGCCCGTTATGGTCTCAAGCACATTCGACATAAGATGCGCGAAAAAAGAACACCCACGACAATTTGCCAAATTTTTGTTGTTGTTGCGTTAATTAATGTCCAAAGTTGTGATCAATCGATCACTCAAATTGACGGCCAATCACAATTTTTGTTGCTGTCAATTTATTTGAGTTACCCGTGCATATATTGTGTCTGTCGCTCATTAAAATAACCATCATTTTGTGGTTTATCCCCTTGCAAATCGAATGCGGAACTTTTGTTGTTTTCCTCACTACCGCGGACATTTTGTCTGTCGGACCTTTTTTATATCTAGGGAGGGAGAAAATTTGAAAAATAAAATGAAAAAGACCTTAAAAAATTAGAGAAAGAGGGCACTTTTGACAATTATATTGCATTAGCGTTTGGCCTGCGTCCTGCTGGGCTCCTCAAGAAATCAAACATCATTTGTACGAGAAAATGTTTCATGCTTAAAGTTCACATTGGAACCAAAAATTAGGAAAAATGTTACGTACGTCTTACAGCATAAATATGAATGAAAATGAAAAGCTAGTCCAGCCAATTAAGAGAAAATACGATAATCTTCCATTTCATTTCATCTTTCCGATCACTGATCTAGACCAAATATGGCGAATCGCCGACACTGTATCCCTTCCAGACTCCGCCCTTTCCACGCTGGCCAGTTTGGTCTTCATCATATGCCCGGTTCTGGAGAAGTACGACACTTTGCCAGTCTCCATGTTGCCTATCAAACAGCCGAAGATGCCCAGCTCCGGGGTTACGTCAACATTCAGAGCGGGCTCCGTGTTTGGACGAATAAAATGATTCTTAAAAATATAAATTGATTTTGCAAACAAGCTGAATGCTGAATTATGGCGCAAGATGGGCGGCGCCAAGGTGACCCTAACCGTAATGTAAAAAATGGGGAAAATACAACACAAGAAAATGCTAATTAAAGAAAATAATAAACACCAGAAACGCTAAACCAAAGAAAATACAAAACACCAGAAATGCTAAACTAAAGAAAATACACACCAGAAATGCCAAATCAAAAAAATCAACACAATGCTAAACTAAAGAAAATACAACACCAGAAAATGTTTAATCAAAGAAAATGCAACAGCCAAATCAAAAAAACACAACACCAGAAATGCTAAACTAAAGAAAATACACACCAGAAATGCTAAATCAAAGAAAATGCAACACCAGAAAATGCTAACACAAAGAAAATAAAAACATCAGAAATGCTAAACTAAAAAAAATACAACACCAGCAATGCTAAACCAAAGAAAATAATAAAGACCAGAAACGCTAAACCAAAGAAAATACAAAACACCAGAAAATGCTAAACCAAAGAAAATATAAACACCAAAAATGCCAAATCAAAAAAACACAACAGCAGAAATATTAAATCAAAGTAAATACAACACCAAAAATGCCAAATCAAAAAAACACAACACCAGAAATGCTAAACCAAAAAAAATACAAAACACCAGAATTAAATGAAAGAAAAATACAAACAACACCAAAAATGCCAAATCAAAAAAACACAACACCAGAAATACTAACCAAAGAAAATACAACACAATAAATGCCAAATCAAAAAAACACAACACCAGAAATATTAAATCAAAGAAAATACAACACCAAAAATGCCAAATCAAAAAAACACAACACCAGAAATGCTAACCAAAGAAAATAAGAAACACCCGAAATGATAAATCAAAGAAAATTACGCCAGAAATGCTAAACTAAAGAAAATACAACACCAGAAAATGCTAAACCAAAGTACAAATATCAAAAATATTAAATCAAAGAAAATATAACAACCCAAAGAAAATACGACATCAGAAATGCTAAACCAAAGAAAATAATAAACACCAGAAACGTTAAACCAAAGAAAAACAATAAATGAAATAAAGTGGGATTATGGCTCCTCGCTAAAACTTTTCGCCTTTTATATGGCAAGTCGCTCGATGTTTGTTAATATTATGTGATTTTATTTTCGTAATTTGGCTTCCCAGAAACGGAAAGAAAAAATAAAAAATTAAAAAGATATTCATCCTCTTTAAATGACGTGGCATATTTCCAAGCAATCTTATTTGCAAACGGGAAACAGCTGCCAGATTTTTGATGGCACATTTGCCACAATCCGGATGCTATTGCCATCAGCAGCACTATTTTGCGATTTATAAATTGATTTATTTTATTTTTTAATGTCGGATTTACAGGCATTATAAAGGTTCTAAATAGGCAGGCAATTAGAAACTAAAATCTGAAAAAGTCCAAAATAGGCACTGAAACCCTCAAAACCCACTTGTGATTTTGGTCTGTCGGGGCTCAGCGCAAAAATTCACTGTTTGTGTTAGTGTTCGGCACGGTCCGGTATTACCGCGCAAGCTGAGGGCGCTTTGTTAATTACAATGTTGATTAGAAGAAAATTATTTATCCAATGTTCAAGAATTATAATACACAAAATGAAGAGATAAGCCTCGAAATCAATAAGCAATAAGAACTTCCGACTCATCGGATTCTGTGTGTTACGCCGTCAGCGCCGTCAGACATCTGATCTAGACCAAATATGGAGAATCGCCGACACTGTATCCCTTCCAGACGCCGCCCTCGTCCACGCTGGCCAGTTTAGTCTTCATCATATGCCCGGTTCTGGAGAAGTACGATCTCCGTGTTGCCTATCAAACAGCCGAAGATGCCCAGCTCCGGAGTTGCGTCAACATTCAGAGCGGGCTCCGTGTTTGGACGAATAAAATGATCCTTAAAAATATAATTGATTTTGCAAACAAGCTGAATGCTGAATTAAGCTTGATTACAATTAAACTAACTCAAGAAAATTAATGCTGAAAATATAAAACTAAAAATTTGATCTTAGATAGAGTTTCTTATACAATTTTCAGAGGACCGATCAAGATTTCGATCGAGAATCTCGAAAAAATCTCGTCGAAATTTACCGGACCCGAACCCACACATGACCCCCCTCATTCTGAGCCCTAATTTGAGAGGGTTCAAAAATCTAGAGAAATGAAAATTTAGCGTTTTTATTACAGGTTTTTTCAGCTATGCCAATAATTAGTGCCTCTTTGCTAACCATAGGGGGGACCCTTTTGGTAAAATTAGTAGAAAATTTTTTTATTCTAAAAATTATCTGAAAATATGTTATTTGATACGCTGATTACGAATTCGTCAATAAGCGGGTTTTGAAGCGGCTTAAATTTTTGCAAATTAAGGAAAAAAGCAACTTTTAAGTAACAAAAGCCGGCTTAAATAATGAAAGGCCGTGTAACGGCCTTTTCCCCTTATCGGGCTTTGGTTTACTTAAAAGTTTTTTCCTTAATTTTCAAATGTTCCGGAAAGTCAGCATAGACCCAAAATTTGGCGTTTCGGAAAGTCAGATTAATCAGAATTTATGCACACATTTTAATCAGTAGACAACTGAGTCCTATTCAAAGGTACACTTCAGTCCAGTCCAAGGGTAGTAACTCCAATACGAGCCGGCCAAAAATACGGAATTTTTACGGAACGTAAGCGTCCTCTTCCGTCTTTTATTTGAGATTATGGTGTCGCCCGCCTTCCGCTTTTCGTGTTTTTTCCACGCTAAAATTGACCATATTTGTCGGCTCATCGGCATATTCTTCATTTTTTTCTGCATCACCTGTGTCTTGTTGATGTTTTGTTGCATTAACCAAAAGTGCTCACGCATTATTCATCAAAATATAGAAATCTGAAATTCGTGAAAACTACATTTATTAAATGGCTAGAGATTTGAAAAACATACAAAATTAAATAACTCAAATTAAATCAAACACAAATAAATTTGAATTTTTATAACTGGTCTGCATTCGGACCGATTTTGGCTTGGCCTGTATTCGGACCAATTTTGGCTTGGTCTGCATTCGGGCCGGTCTTCATTCGGACCAATTTTGGCTTGGTCTGCATTCGGGCCGGTCTTCATTCGGACCAATTTTGGCTTGGTCTGCATTCGGGCCGGTCTTCATTCGGACCAATTTTGGCTTGGTCTGCATTCGGGCCGGTCTTCATTCGGACCAATTTTGGCTTGGTCTGCATTCGGGCCGGTCTTCATTCGGACCAATTTTGGCTTGGTCTGCATTCGGGCCGGTCTTCATTCGGACCAATTTTGGCTTGGTCTGCATTCGGACGGTCGACATTCGGACCGATTTTGGCTTTGTCTGCATTCGGGCGGTCGACATTCGGACCGATTTTGGCTTGGTCTGCATTCGGACGGTCGACATTCGGTCCGTACGCCCAGGCAGCCTTCTTTGCTCATGCCAACCCAACCACAGCAGCACCATGCCCATTTACTTTAAAATAATAAAGCTGACTGCAGCGCTGTCATATGCGGCGTCCAGCCAACGAGACTTTATTTTAGATGTTTTGAAATTTTGTGCCTATTTGAGAATTTTTTTTAATGCAGATTTGCCTGAATTTAGTATAATTTTAAACGCTTAAAAACCCGATCCAAAAAAAATAAAACAAAACAATTTTAAATCGCAAAATAGTGCTGCCTATGAATAACTAGAGATCGGCGGGAAGGGGATTCCTGCGGAAAAAGTACGGGATAACCCGGACCCGTTCCCGCTTTTTTTGCCGACCGGGATTTTTTACGAAACGGGGAAAACGGGAACCCGTTCTGGATTACCGACCCGTTAAAATAGTGCTGCCTATGGCAATACCATCCGGATTGTGGCAAAATGTGGCATTTACCACCAAAAATCTGGCAGCTGTGTTTCCCGTGTGAAATTAGATTGCTTATATTCCACGGCATTTTTAAGAGGATGAATATTTCCATTTCCGGAAAGATTGACGTATCAATATGTTGGCCAAAACCTACGAAAATAAATTCACATAATTTGCCATATAAAAGGCGAAAAGTTTTAGCGAGGAGCCATAATCCCACTTATTTCATTTATTGTATTTAAATTTGGACGAATTACATCCCAATTACCCAATGAATATGGCGAACATTCTCCTTATATTATTTTTGTTCTGCTTCATTAATTTTAGAAATGCAACTCCGACGACGCACAATCAGGGTCAGATAATTTTGATTATTCTGAAAACGAAAGTTGTTCATAATTTTGCCCGGGAAAAGCTTTTGACTGGGTTCTGGAAAGCCTCCAAAATTCGAGTTTTACTTGAAAAATAAAGAATAAATAATGAATTTATATTAAATCATTTTTGTATGCCCATTCTGCCCCGGATTCAGATAAAACAGACAAAGAACAACAATATTGTGTGTCGAATATTGAGCAGGATCCGCAAATTTTGCTGGAACAAAGTTTGGATGCCAAAGATTGGGCCCTGTCCAACGGATTGGTTAAACTCGTCGTCGTCCCTTCCTGTCCGGAGTGTGGCAAAAAAATGGATAAAGTTGGAAATTATTTGAACCAATTTTATAAAAATTAAATCGTAAAAGAAACCGTTTCAAAGACTGGTTTAAAGTTATTTATTAATTGAATTTAGCAATTGTTTATTATGCTTTTATAAAGAATTAATAGCATTATTTTAAATCTTAAAATAATTTTATTTGAATTAAATATATTATATTCTGCATTTGAGCCCAACGTCATGACCCAATTTTCGCCTTTGTCGCTGTATCCGTCGCCTTTCCCACGCAAATTATTCCAACAAGCTGTGGACGTACAAAAAGTAAGTCATTCTGAACCACGAAATAATCACCGGGATTCATAAGAAGTGCTTATGACCATAATGATTTATAAATGATTGATCTGAGCATGATTCTAACTCACTCATGATCTGGTAACGCTATTATTCAAATTACCGATGATCCGGACTATTCAATCGTATTCTGATCACCCAAATCAATTTCAGGCAATGCTATTGCTATATTTTCGCGCATCCTGTGACTATGAATTTTTGAAAGAAGCGTACCGGGAAGTGCTGAACAGTGAGATCGAGAATGGAGTTATAAATCTTGTGCCGAAACTCGATAAAATGTTTAGTGAAAAAATCCGACAGCCGGTGACAATGTTTTGTCAACGAGCGGTGGGCAATTTTTGGCATAAAATCATTTAAACAAATTTATTTTTTAAGGATTATATGGCGAGTGAAAATGTTGACGGACAATATGTGCTAAAGCAGGTGCTTCAGAGTGCTTTTTGCTTAGTTTTAAACAAATCACAAAATGTTCAGGTTGAAGTAAACACCGGCGCAATTGGCTGCTTTGCGATAGCATCCCGGTTTCCCCGGCTTCACCGACGAATGGTCTCGAATGCGGGCATTGATGCTTCAGAATCAGTGATGCCATTAGGACCAAAGCGATACAATGGTGGCAGAAACATTGTACCAGGCTTGGTAAGCTCAGTCATTTTTTGTGTTAAGCAATTAGTGTAGTAACCTATTTATGTTTGTCATTTTAAAAGATCTAATTTCTTCACACAACTTTAAATATTTTAGGTTGGCATTCGGAAACGCTGAAGCGATGATTCTTTTTCTACATGGCGGCCCAAATAGCCATTTAATGCTCGAGTCACGCCAAATACAGCATCAATTGGAGAACATTTCGACAGAAAGAATAAAATGCCGATTCATCACATTAAAGGAGGGCCTCAACCGGTCAGTGTTGGACAAACAATTCTTAAACTTAGGCCAGCCCGGAGAAGGACATTTGAGTCTAGAAAAAAGAACATAACTTTTGTCCACTTAAGGCCAATTTAAACTGCATAGGTATTTTGTCGGCGGCTTTCACATACTCTAAATTTTTTGGTGATCCGTTGTGAACTGGTCCACAAGATACGGCTGGCGATTAAATCGATCTGGCGCGACCAGTGCCAAATCATGATCGATCGGTGTTTAGGAAACCGCTTTGAAATTTAGGCTGAAGCGTGACCCGAACAATTTTTCACTAATTTTGGACGACAAATTCGTTGTTGCCGTTGTGTTCGATCGACTTGGTGTCGCTTTATCTAAGGAAGAAAATGACCTTAACATAGAAATTGACCGTTCGACAGCCATTGTAAGTAAAATTTAATTATTTTAAAATCGATTTATTCAATTCAACAAAATTAATGATTGTACTATTTTGATTGTCATTACTTAAAATGTTTTAAAAAATTACAAAAATGCATTATTTATATCCATTTTATCAGAAAACACCCTCCATCATATTTGCGCTGTCTCACACAAAGAGAATGCAACAGGTCTTCTTCAACAAACAATTTTAATATAAATTACAAAATTTTTGATGGTTTAGGGGGAGGGGACTGCAATTATATTTTGGTAACTAAGACTAAGCTTCGGTTTGGTTCTAATGACTTTCTGGTTCCACTAATTTGAATTTGTGACTAGATAAATTTGTGGCATTATGTTATCCTTTATTATATTTTTTAACTATCTTTTACGCTTGCTCCTAAATAAAAAAAAAGCAAAAATAATCATTTGCAATATTTGTCGTAAAATAGGTATTCACAAAGCCTGGAATGGTGGAGAAATTCTTCAATAATCCCGAAGAAGCACACATGGCCGAAGCAATTCGAAAGGTTCAAACGAAAGGTTGGGCCATCGGGAAAGACGAAGACTTAACTGAGGACATAATAAAGGTAAATTACTCTCAAAACATTCAATTGCGCCAAAAAATATTATTATTAATTGAATAAATATATTCTAAAAATCACAATTAATTTTTGGGCTATTTTCATTTAACAGAAAGCGACAGCAAATCCGCACCGGTATGTGCTGAAGAACAACGGATGTCGACTAATGTCTGAAGATATTTTCTTTAACGAAAACATACCAAAAAAATTGGAATCTATGGAACCGGCTGACCGTGACTTCTTTTACTTGACGGAAAAATTACGCCCGATGGTTGTTAAGGTGGGGAAGAAAGTGAATTTAAAGTCTGGATCAGTCTATAAATATCCTGCTGATTTTTGGATTTTTTGGAGGTCCAGATACATCATAAAATTATTTCTTTTTAATGTATAAATTTTTTTTATTAGAATCATTTTATTCGTCCAAACATGGAGCCCGCTCTGAATGTTGACGCAACCCCGGAGCTGGGCATCTTTGGCTGTTTGATTGGCAACACGGAGACTGGCAAAGTGTCGTACTTCTCCAGAACCGGGCATATGATGAAGACCAAACTGGCCAGCGTGGACGAGGGCGGAGTCTGGAAGGGGTACAGTGTCGGCGATTCTCCATATCTGGTCTAGATCAAATGTCTGACGGCGTAACACACAGAATCCGATGAATCGGAAGTTCTGAATTCTTATTGATTTCGAGGCTTAGCTCTTCATTTTGTAATTTGTATTATTATTCTTGAACATTGGATAAATAATTTTGTTCCAATCAAAATTATGCTATGTTTTTTATAAAATGAGTATGTTAAATTTAAACATTTTTCGCGGCGGCTCCTAAAACCCGGACATCGTTTGTCAAATCCTTCTTTTTGGATTTTTAATAATTGGACTTAACATTGTGGAATGGTCCATCTGCTAAAATAAGTTAAGCAAGGGGAGGACAGCTGCCCTCCCCGAAATGTTTTTTGAGAAAAAACGGAGGCGGATTTCCCGTTACCACAGATTTTTACGGGAACGGTAAAGATCGGAGAGTTTCCTTCCCGATTAGATTAAAATTGCCGTTCCCGGCTATTTATTTTACCGGTATATAGCTTGAATGTATTTCGTTGAGATATGTGGGGAGAATAATGCCATAGTTGGCGTTAATTGGCATTGAAAAAAAAGAGGTGAGATCGGGTAAATATTTTATGGAAGAAGAACGGGAACTTGAAACTTAACGGAGAATCCCGAATAAGATTTCTGTGTTTTTTACGTTTCCGTGCCGATCTCCAATTCAATCTTACTGGATAAACCAAAATGAGTTTTAATTTTATTTATTTTTTGCTTTTGTTCTTTCAATCAATGAACATTTAAAATCTGGTTAGTTGCATAAAGCAGCTCACTTTTCTGATCAGATCATATGTGTAATTAATTGATCACTTTCTGTTGGTGTGCTTTTCATTGGAGAGAACCTGCCCAAAATAACAATTGACGGCGACCATAATACAGGCGCCAAATTGCAATTAAATGAGATCAATTTGGCCCAAACTAATTAACCCAGTCTGGCTTGGAATCGGACTCTGCGGGCGGACAGGTTCAGAGCTGGTGCAGAGCCCATTCGTCAGCCAGGGTCCACTGTTTTGTTCGACGAGTTTGTTTCTTCTCCCCCAAAAAAATGTGTTGTTGCTGTCGCAACGGGGGAAGATGCGATCAAACTGGATATTCCAAATCCCAAAACATATAAAAGTGAAGCGAATTCGATCAGATGAATAAAGCATTCATTCATTGTTTTTAATATAACCCCTTTTTGTATTTAATGCCTTCAAAACAAAATTTATAAGGCTTCTTTTGCAGAGACTTGTTCAAATTAATTTTTGTATGGTTAAGCATAATTTTTTTTAAATTGTTCATGTCAAAAATTTAAACAAAATTTCTGTATGGTTAAGCATAACTTTTTTAAATTGTTCATGTCAAAAATTTAAACAAAATTTCTGTATGGTTAAGCATAACTTTTTTAAATTGTTCATGTCAAAAATTTAAACAAAATTTCTGTATGGTTAAGCATAACTTTTTTAAATTGTTCATGTCAAAAATTTAAACAAAATTTCTGTATGGTTAAGCATAATTTTTTTAAATTGTTCATGTCAAAAATTAAAACAAAATTTCTGTATTGTTAAGCATATTTTTTTTTAAATTGTTCATGTAAAAAATTTAAACAAAATTTCTGTATGGTTAAGCATAATTTTTTTTAAATTGTTCGTGTAAAAAATTTAAACAAAATTTCATTAAAAAACTTAACAATTTCAGCGTTGATTTTGTGATAAAAAATTACTTTTTGTTTGCACAAAGAATTCATTTTTAAAAAATGGTTGCCATCGTCGTTCTCCCTTTGCTGTTGTTGGCAGTTCTTGTTGATGGACAAAATTTTGGAGCTGGTCAGGGTGCCCTTAATGCTCCGCTGCCATTTGGTGGCCCAATAAACCCGGTAAATTTTGGTTAAAAAAAAAATTGAATTATCTCAAAATTTTATCTGAAAAATTTATTAAATGTTGACAAAAAATATCTAGGGTAATTGTTAAGGGTTTTGTACAGGAACAGTTGCCGCAAATGCTTCACCAACCGAGTTTGAAAAGCGGCGAAGACATTGAGGCACCTTTCCAAAATGGTGGACCCGTTGGCCAACAGCAGGTTAATTAAAAATTGATGAATTTAAAATTTAAAAAATTAAAATTTAGTCCAACTTTAATCTGCCTCCGCCTCCACCACCGCCAACAAACAATTTCAATGCACCGAATTTTAACCAAAAAAGGCCAAATTTCAATCAAAATTTCCTCCCAAATGGACAACAATTCAGCAGCATTCGCAGAGCCGTAAAACAAAAAAAATAAAAATAAATTTTGTTTAAAAAGAATCAAAAAAATTTTTTTAGCAGCCACAGCTAACCCAACAGCAACCGCGTCTTAGTCAACAACAGACACCGTGTCCTCAGCCAACTTGGCAAAAAATAATGGAAGACGTAAGAAATTTTGAAAATTAACATTTTATTAAAAAAGGAATTTTTTTGTTTTTACATTTTGTCTCACCGAATTTTCGTGCACCAAATGAAACACTTTTTTCACCCCACAGAACGTAAAGGCCAACGATTCGACCGCCACTCTGAATGCCATTCAGTCCGGCTTCGCGCGCACATTCAAAAATCAAATTTTCATGGTGCTGTGCACAACGTCGGAGGAGAAGAAGCGATTTGGCCAAAAGGTCAGCTGGACATCAAGGGCGACGGGTACTGCAACGTGGAGCGCGATGGCGTGTCATGCCAGGCCGCCAAGCTGAGCGCCGAGGCCGGCATCACGCTGAACGGGCTGGGCGGGTTTGGCCAAGGCTTGTCCCTGCAGGGCGGCAAATAATTCACAGAACACTTCAATTTGATCAATCCAGTGATCGGGACAATCCTGTTTTTATTGCAATAAATTTTGCTTTTTAAAATAAAATTTATCTTACAGTGATTAATTGATTATATGCTTATTTGAAAAGTTCTTTTGAATGACATTTAAGAATCTAAACACTTTTGGTGGAACTTCTAATGAACCGGCTTAATTTTATAAATGCTTAAAACTATCATATTCGTTTTTGGTAGATTTTTAAAGCTAACTCAACCCGTTACAAAACCTGGTTTAAAGGTTTGCCGCACAAAATTCTTGACCAAAAATTCGGTTTCAGCACCAAAACAAACCAAGTGAAGTGTTTTTGAGTTTGGAAGGATGAATTTTTCTGAATTTGCTTTTCGGACTGACGATTTGTGCGATCGGACCTTTTGTCGTTTTCCCCACCACCGGGCACCTTTTGACATTTTGTCCAATTTTGGTCTGCCAAACATTTTGTCCGTCGGACCCTTTTCTCGTCGTGTCAAATTAAACTACTTACTTTTGCAAGTATTTAGCAATTTTTTGATGACATTTTGAGTACCTAGTTTTTGAATTTTTCGATGAAGTGCCACGATTAAGCACAAGTCTCTAAGGCCTGACACTAATCGTTCAACATGGCACGAAAAATGTTTATGTAGAACAACAAGATGAGGCAGTCCGCACAATTTATAACGGGCGCAGGCAATCGACCGTTTTTGGCAAAATGTTTTTTTAAATTATTTTAATTTTTTTGTTCCCGGCTGTATTGAACCATTTATCAGGTTGAAAAAAATGTGTGTAAATTATTGAATGCCTTTAAAATCCGATCATTAATAATATGCCAATAAAATCGATAATTTTCAATGTTTAATTAATAAAAAAAAAATATGCTGGCATCATACAATCAATTCCACTTAAATGATTGATTTCCACCTTTAAAAAATTTTTATGCTAGCATTTTGCTTGTTCAGTGTAATTTGAAAGATAAAATTTTTTTAAAAATATTTGTTAACTTATTTTATTTAAAAAAAGCAAATGATAGCGTTTTATTATCTTCTATTGTTAGCCGTGCTGGCGACAACTTGCCGAGGTGTCAATAAAAACAAAATTCGGGCAGCAACAGCAGCTGGGGTGGGTTAATTTAAAATTTATATTTAAATGTATTTTAATTGTGCCTTTCATTAAAATATTCATATTTCAGCATAAGCAAGGCCACAATGCAAAGATTCAACATGACCACCAGACTGAAAGTTCAGGGCGGAGTATGTTTTTTGGGCATTTTATTCTATTTACAAAATTTTGAATAATTTAATCACTAAATAAACCAATAATCGGTGTTTGTGCGCAACAACGTTGAAAAGTGCATTTTTGTTGGTAGAGGACCTGGAAGGTCTAAAGTGATGCTCGGCAAACGGAGTTTTTCGGTAATCGGTAAATTTCTTCGGTAATTACCGTTTTGCTGTGGTAACACGGTAAATCGGTAAAATTTGGTAAATTACGGTTACCGAAAAATACCGTAATCCCAACATTTTTCTCGGTCGGTATACCGAAGCGGTAATACCAAAAAAATTACCGCGGTAATACCGAAAATTACCGCGATAATAACCGTACTTTAAGCTGATATTTGCATTATTTAAAAATTCACCAAATTTAGCTGAGCAAATGAAATTCCAAAAGCTGTACATACTGCCAAAAATTTTTGTTTTTAAAAATGAAATAATTGTGGGGCGGTGTGGTCGGCGCTGGCGATAGGCACCGTCGGGAAAATTTTGAAGATTTTAACGATCTATAAAATAATTAAAAAGTTGAAAAATTGAAAAATTTAACACAAAGATTTTGTAGATTTAGAAACCGAAAATTTACACCAAGAATTGGAATCGCAGTTAAATAACACAGGAGACAAAAGGTTAAAAAGATTCTTTTAATTAAGAAATATGTTATGTTATATTTTAAATCAAATAAAATAATTCCATAAACGCAGAAAGCTGGCAAGAGAGAACAAAAAAGCTCGCAGCTCAAAGCAAAAAACAACTGACACCATAAATGTTGATGATGATGATTATGAAAATGTACCAATTAAAATGGCAATTCAACCAAGACGAGATCATCATTCTTTAAAGAATAAAGTGCCGGTAACCAAAATTTCATTCTTTCTTCAGTACTTCCATTTATGTGGCTTTCGGTTGATACCTAATTTGTTGAAATTTGTCCAGTAGAAAATTATTAAATTTGTTCGAACTCTGGTTTGAATTTCGGTTTTTGGCAAAATGAATGTCAGATTTGTATTTTCTCGACCCCAAATGTCCCTTAAAATAAGTCTGATTTTAAGTCTATATGTCAGCGTATTATTTGAATATTAGGAGTTCGAATAATCCGTATTATTTGTAAATATTCAAATACGAGGAGTTAGTATTATTTCAATTAAAAAATCTTTTTAAACTCAGAATTAAAATTTTACTTGTAAAATTTGAAACATCCGTTTTTTTATTGTTTCTATATTTCATTTGGAAAAAATAGGTTTAATGTTAAAATTCAATTTTTTGAAGGTATTCAAATAATACTAACTCACAGTTTATTTAAATATTTTCAAATAAACTTTGATTATTCGAATCATCCAAATATTCAAATAATTATTATAATAAAATTTCTTTTTCAATATCAGTGGCTAATTAAATTTCTTAAAAGATTAATTTTTATAATTGACTTTAAAAATATTTAACAAAAACTTTTGTTAATTAATTGCTTTTTTTTTGATGCATGCCATTGATGAAAAGGAAGAATGCGCAAACTGTACAAGTTTGTCAAGCATCGATCAGATCATCCATCATGTGGCAGGCTATCTGAAAGAAACGCAAACCGTCGTTGATGAACAGGTCAAAAATGTGAATGATCGACAAAAAAATGAGCTCATTGAAACTGGAACAATCATCAACACTGCAATCCTAGGTCCCTGACAATGGAATAATTAGAGGCTTTAA
The DNA here is from genome assembly GCA_018350325.1 of Globodera rostochiensis. Classification (NCBI taxonomy): domain Eukaryota; kingdom Metazoa; phylum Nematoda; class Chromadorea; order Rhabditida; family Heteroderidae; genus Globodera; species Globodera rostochiensis. The sequence continues at coordinate 1,216,676 of JAEVLN010000010.1, forward strand.
AATAGTTAAAAATTACAGGATGCAATTATTTTATCTGACAAATGAGACTGTTTTTTATAATACAGTCTCAGGGGGTCAACTTGGCGCCGCTGCATCTTGCGCCAACAATTTTAAACATTCAAAGCTTTTTTGTTAGCTAATCTAATCACATAATATTATTGGTACACTAATTTGTAAGTGTGTAGATTCTATAGCAGAAACAGAACAAGACTCTTGAACTTATCTAAAAAAAGTTATGACTGCGCTAAAAGTTGACACAAAAAATTCTATTACGTTTTAAGTAAACCTTTTCAGAAAAGACGAATCAACAAGCCTTCGAGTAACCCAAAGATTATTGATTTAGTTAGCTATCACTAAGTTATGACTAGAGATCGGACGGTGCGGGAAAGTACAAGACGCTTTTCCGAGATTTTCGGCAGGTTCGGATAGGTAGGGGAGGTGTAAAACGACGAAATTTTCGACTAAAACCATGTTTTTCGTGCATAACTCGCCAAAACAAAAGCTGCAAAAAAAATTCCTAGCCCTAGTTATGACTGACGGCGCCAAGTTGTCCGGTTCCGTTATAATATTATTAAATTTTCATATAATTATTATATTATTTCTATCAGGCAAATATGCCTTATGTTTAAATTTTTATGAAATTTCTTAGGCTTATATGTGTCGTTGCAGCCAATATACAATTTGAGCGAAGAGCCGAAAATTTTTAGCATTATTTTACCAAAAATGATTGACGGCATGGTGGCTGCTTTGGTTGAATTTAAAGAATTGGCCAAAGATAAAATAACAAAATATTTTGATGAACTTAAATGGCGTCTGGTGGCGAACAACAACGAGCAAGCAGGCGGCATTTCAACAACAAGAAGCATGATAAAAAAATTACAGGCATTTATTATTATAAATAAATAATACTTTTCAAATTTTGTTTTTCTTTATCAAAACAAAATGTTAATAATGATGGGTTTCTTTCATTAATTTTTTACTTTCTATGTAAGGAAATTTTACAAAATGTTGAAAAGAAGAAAAAAGGCAACGCAAAACTCAACAATGTATTAATGTTGAACATAAATTTTTACATAAATTTGTACAACAACTTCTACACAATGCTTGATGGACAGAAACAACTCAGTGTGATCAATACGTCGCCAAAACTTCTTGATGATTGGAAAACACTTATGGGAACAGTGGAATTTTTGTTTCAACACTTTCAAACGGTCAAAGAACGGTTGTTGCAAAACAATTCAATTAGTTTAGCAGAAGCTGCAGCATTAACAGAACGTCATGAGGTTGAGGAAATCAACTCCGACGCAGAAACCCAAGCAGAAAGGCAAAATTTGGAAGCATTTCTAGGCGATGACGACGATGCTAGTGATATGGAAATTAGCACAAGTTTGGACACTCAAGATATAGAAGATTTAGAAGATTTAATAGATTCAACAGATGAAGATTGCCAAATGGTTGATGAGGAACTCAGAGCAGATCAAGATTGCCAAACGGTTGAGGAGATCAGATCAGATCAACATTGCCAAATGGTTGAGGAGATCAGATCAGCAGATTCTAAATTGCTTACAAAACAACCGGCAGCAATTCGGCACAGTTTGACGAAGATTGGCTCCAGTTCTGGCACTAAAATTTCAGAAAGTCCATTAACAAAATGGTGTACTAAATGCGATGAGCGGACCAAAATTGAGGCGACGGTTAACCAATTAAAATATCATCAAAATGAAATACACCGGCTGAACAATGAATTGAGTAGCACACACATTGTGCCAATTGCCTCATCAATAAAGACGACAAAGGCGCAAAGAATAAATGAACAAAAACGGATACAAAAAGAAATCACTGCCATTTTGAACGCAATTGGAACAGTTATTTACGGTAATGAGCAATAATTAAGAACGGTTTATATTTTGAAAAAAAGAGGACGGTTCAAAATGCCATCATTCATTGTTTTTATGGGGGAAAAATGCGGGGCCCACCCATTTCATCCATTACAAAGTTTGAAGTTGTATAAATAATTCTGCCCAATTAAACAAATTACACAATATTAATACCATAAAAAAGCTCTTAATGAGCTTAATTGACATGGAAGCTTACACCAAATGTTTGGACAAAATCAAGAAAGATATACGCAGAAAACTTTGAAAATCTTAAATTTGACAGTTTCGCAATAATAGCTTGGAAATGCGTTGAACCGTTTGAATCTTGTTAAAACTTATAATCATCAGGGCTGCGTCGAAAGAAAAATTTTTCGAAATCAAAATTTTTTTATTTCGATTTTCGTAAGAAAATCGGTAGAAAAACCTCGAAATTATCTAAATCGAAATCGAAAGGTTTAGACGCAGCCCTGATAATCATACATAGTACTGGTTGATTTTGTTTAATTTGAGAAGAGTTATAGAACTTCAAACTTTGTAATGATCCCACCAAATACAAATTTATACTCAAAAAGTGTCAGAAAATTTATTTGTATTTTTGGGTATTTAGGCTTCAAGCTGGCAATTTTACCAATGGTTGTCCAATACGGGTTTGTTGCAAAAGATATGAAATCTGTAATAAAAAAAGTCAGCACGCTCTCTTCAAATTTGAAAGACATGACCGAGCCAGTTGAATGCAAATTAATGGAATATTTAAAAATTACAAAATACCGGTTATTGGCCGACCCTGATATTGACGAAGCCTACCTTAATGCACAAACAAAAAATCTGAAGGTAATGCTTATATGAAATTATGATAATCAAAAGATCAAATTTTACAAATATGTAAATTCTTTGGGCGGCTTGGGCTTACGACCCGACCTTCAGCAGTGCGCTGAAAGGAAGGGCGGGACTCGGGTTGGGATAAGTGCCAAAAATGTTGTGCACAGGCTGGCTGTCTGGTTCGGAACTTTGCGGATCGTTGGGGAAGGCAAGTTATAGATCGATCAGGGAAGGCATTGAATACTGAGAATGCCCGGAGGCGTTTACCGTACCTCCAAAGACGGGAGTGGGGAGAATGGGCAAAGGTGTTTAGGAGCCCAATCCCCGGGCCTCAGGGGGGGGGGGCAAACGAACACTGGTGGGGCGGAGCGATCAAATGATGTGAGGAGTGATCAGACAATTTTGGGCAGAGTCAGCATTTTGGGGGACCAGGCCTGGGATTGTCACTAAAAATATCAGTTTTTTGTTTAAGAAGTTTATTGGAAATTATTCTTCGACACTAAAAAAATCAAAAAACAACAAAAGTGCCAACAAATTGCACAACTTAAACGTTTACATTCATTTGTTCAATGAAATGCACAAATTGCTAAACGACTTCAATAAAAGTTCGGTGCTGAGCAAATTGCAATTGCGCAATATTTGGGAGAAACTTATAAATTTTACGGAATATTTAATCGAAAAAACTACGGAAAGATTAAATGAAATTAATTAAATGGAAGAAATTAGTGTAAACCGCGTAGAATGACGATTTTGAAAATGAACAAAATTTGTTGACGAAAAGACGACATTTTTCGATATAATTTATTTGCTTGTTTAATTACCTATTCATTTGAGCTTTTTCTTTGCTGTAATTTTTGTCCAAAAAAAGGAGGAACCCCTGAACATTGCTTATTATTTAAAACTGTATATATATTAAAAAATTAAAATTTTAAAAGAGGAAACCACAGAAAAATGATTTTTTATTTTCTGATTGAAATGTGTAACAGAGCAAGTTTTATTAATTTAAAAGTGTCCGGTTGTTGAAGTTGGCGGGTCTGCTATGAAGAGTCAATAATTAATCTTTTCAATGTCTGTCTACCCATCGTGGTTTGAATATCAGACATTTTCTAAATCAAACAATTTATTCACAATCGGATCAAATCATGAGATTCCTGTACTGAGGCACAACAAATTTTGATTTTAAAAAAAATCGTCTCAAATCACACCGCGCGCTCATCATCGACAGCTCAACCAACCTAAGCAAAAATGGTTCTGACGGTATGACAAAATATTAGAAATCTCAACGACATTAATTGATCATTGCTCATGCCCAAATGAAACTATTTGCTAAATGATCACATCGGTAATTGCCCCACAAAATCCATGCAAAAAAATGTGTTATGGCCCGCCCATGGCGAATGAGGTCGAGTGAACGTGGAACCCGTTTAGGTGTGCAATGGCCTAAAGAAAGTGGTTACAATCATAAAATGAGATTTGTGCATGGATAGATAATGATGATGATGGCCTTGCATTTTGCATCCATCGACGGGTCATGCAAAACGCCGCGCGATTGGTTCATCCACAAAAATTGGTCATACTTTCACAACAAATTCATATTTAAATATCGTCAAAAATGTCACAAATGTTGTTTGTTATTCGTTAATAGGTAGGTTGGTCGTGGGGGATTAACCCATCAAATGCATTACAAAGTTTGGGCTCATATAATTATTCGCCAATAACAAGGTCACAATCAACGCATTTCCAACAAGTTATTATTTTACAAAAATTCCAAAATTTGAGATTTTCAGAGTTTTACGGACTTTTCGGGGTATACCTTTTTTGATATTAGTCCAAACACTTGCTTTATACTAACATGTCGATTAAACTCATTAAGTGCTTTCTAATAGTACGAAATTGTTTCAATTTATTTTAATGATCAATCTTCTGGGTGAAATGGGAGGGATCCGCGATGGTCATCATTATAAGATCGTCCAAAATTTAGCACATTAAATATATTCATTTTAATTTGTTTAACAATGTTTTTTAAATATTATTATTTTTTATTTACCTTTATTAGCAAAAAAAATGCAGACTTCTTCCACAATTTTTGTCTTCATTTTCTTTCTAACTTCATGCAAAGGCCAAAACTTTCCATCAAATAACGGCGGAGGACGAGTTCATGGCCAACAACAACAACAACAGACGTTGGGCAATGGCCAGAAATTCTTTGTCATCCAGCGAGACACAAACGCTTTGGACGGCGGATCACCCGTCCAATTCAGCGGAATGGGCGGCAGTCAAGTAAATTTTTTTTTAATTATTAATTTTATAATTTATGTAGGCATTTAAATATTAAACTATAATTAATGGGAATTGCAAAAAAAAACTTTTTTTTCAAAGTATGTTGCTGCGTTAAATCTTTAGAAACCAATGAATAGGTAGTGTTTGTGTGGGTACCAGGGATGGACGAAATTTCGTTTCAATTTGCGTTTTGGTGGGTTTTTGGGTTTTGTTTTCTAAAAATATTTTTAAATGAAAACAAAAAATTTTTCGTAAAATCTTTTTTATTTTAATTTCGTGTTTCGTTTTCGTCCTGAACAAAATTTTTCAATTTCGTTTTCGTAAATTGAAAAATTTTGTTTTCATCAACCACCCTGCTGCTGATGGGTACAGCTTTTTGTTGTTGTATTAACTGGACACATCCATCAATCAGAACACGATGCAGCCTCAAATGGCACAACCGCAGTTTTCCCAAAATTTTGCGTCTTCGCCGCCATCTCAGCCCTCATCGTTTGGTGGTTCGATGAATCAACAGGTAACAAAAATTCAATTTTTTTTTTACAATTTTAAGTTTCAAGAGTTTTATTGCACTGCAACAACCACAAACATTTGTCCCTCAACAAAACAGAATGCCAATGCCAAACCAGGTTCACCAAATCGTTTTTAAAAAAAGTTAAAAATTGTTTTTTCTTTAACAGCAATTCATTAATCGAGGAATGGCACCTCAATTTAGCCAACGCCAAGTAATAAATTTAATATTAATTAACATTACCTATTTAGTTTTGTGCTAAATTAAATTTACATTCAAAATGTCTTTATAAATTAATAAATTTGAAAGTCCGCACCGGGCACCGATCTTCCGCCTCTGATGGCCCCGCCCCAATTGGCGGCCCAAAATGCACAAGAACCAGAAGCAAGCAGCTCCGCCTTTTCTTCAGAGGGAGTGCCGTGCCCCCAACCAGTGTGGAAGGAGGCAATTGAGAAAGTATTTAAAAAAATAAATTTAAAAAATAATAATTTATTTATTCAGGCCATTGTTTCAAATAATGCCAATGCCTCCACTAACACAGTGCAAAAAGTAAGTTTATGCAATAAATTTAAAAATGGAATTATTTATATTTATATATGTAGGCGTATTGAATATTCGGATATTCGAAGCTTCCTAGTAAAATTTGAAAATATCAAATATATGAGGAGTTAGTATTATTGAATATCTTCATCAATTGCATTTTAGTAAAATTTGAAATGTTCTTTTTTCAAAAAAAAAGTTAAAAAAAGAAAAAGAGTTTCAATCTTTGCATGGAAGATTCGAATTTTACTGTTTTGTTAAATATTACTAAAAGGGAATTTTCAAATTTTTACTAGGAAAATTTGAATTACTGAGTTTTTTTCAAATTTTACTAATTTCTCGTATCATTTGAATATTTTCAAAGAAGAATAAAACCTAATATTCAAATAATACGCCGACATTTATATATTCGTATGAGTGTAATGTACATTTTTTTGGGGACCCTTTTCAATACATTTTCAACGTTTTGCCCTTTAGGCATTGTCTCTGGCCGCCCGCGGCACTTTCATCGTCGCCTGCGCACCAGCTGATCGCCGCGAGGCATTTCAGAAAAAGATGCGACTGTCCGCTACAGGCAACAATTATTGCCAAGTGATCAAAAACGGCGTCTGGTGCCAAGCTGTAGCAATGAACCTTGGCCGCCAGGGCATTTCACTTGGGTTAGGCCGTCGATGAGCGTGCAGTGATTTGTAACCCCCCCTCCCCCCGCCTTTTTTAATCAATATTTGTTCTGATGAAAAATGATCGTTGTGATTCAATCTTCAGGGTTGCCTTGGCAGGCAAAAAGGCAGGGGGAAACCAGTGTTTTCCTGTTCCTTGGATTTTGAACCTGTTCCTGTTCTGTTCTCAAATTTTAGAACAGCCTATCTGTTCTGTTCCTGTTCTTTTCCGACCTCGAGAACAGAACAGGAACAGAACAGAGTAAACTGTTCTTAGACTGTTCCAAATTAAAAATTTTCCGAGTGAAATTCAGTCTGAAATTTTAATTGATGATTCATTGGGCAAAGTGTTCATCACTTGCTAGTGATGCTCGAGACTTAAATTTACCGAGACTTGACCCGTCGGCGGTGCCGAAAGGCGCCGCCAAGAAAATTTTGAATTTTTGATTCAATTTGTTAAAGGATTTGCAACCATTTTTTGAAGCTTTTTAGAATGGGAGGGGCCCGGATTGACGATTTTTTGAGAGTTTTTTAAATAATTGGTCTTAATTTTTAAAAGTTAGAAAACAAAAAGCCCCCCCCCCCTTATGATTTTTTCTCAATTTAAAGAAAAATAAATAATATCTATGCCTTCAAAAAATAAAAATCTAAAATATTTTTAAAATTAACATCAAAGTTCATATAAAGAGAGAGAAAAAAATCATTTACACCGTCGGAGGTTCGAAGTTTCGAACCCACAGCCCCAGGCATCACTAACCATTATACGAAAAAAATTAAATAAAAAGAATAAAAAAGATTTTCACTAAAGAAAGTTGAATCTTAGACAAAATTGAATCGCGTCACTCAGTTTATCCACTGCGCCACGTGAGATCATAATGAATATGTGGAAAATTTCAAATATATTACTCAATAAAAGTTCAATTCTTCAATTTTTACCCTGTTCTAGCTTGGCCTGTTCTGTTCCTGTTCCAAGGATTTTGAATCTGTTCCTGTTCCTGTGCTGTTCTAAATTCTAGAATAGAACAGGAACAGAACAGGAACAGAACCGGAACAGAACCGGAACAGAACAGGCCAAGCTGGAACAGGAAAACACTGGGGGAAACTACTGTAGTATTAATTAGGGCAAGACTAATTATATGGACAAAAAATCTCGAAATATGGCCATAAAATATGGGTGAAAATTGCAAAATATGAACCAAATATGGACAAAAATTGCAAAATATGGATAAATTTTTTTTTCAAATATAGCAAAAAATGGACATGATTTCCTAATCGAAGTAATAAGAGCAATAGAAATTTTTATATGCAAAGTAAAGCCAATTCAGAGAAAATTTTTGAAAATATGCAGAATTTTAAAAATTTTGATTTTTTTGGTGGCAGAATTTTTAGTCGCGAAAGTCAATTTTTAGGGGTGAATTTTTTGAAAATGTTTAAAAAGTCAATCCTTAGGGGGTGTATTTTTCGTTTTTATTGTATTTTTGTTAAGGAATTTTTAAAAAATGGCGAAATATGGAAAATATGGATTATAAAATGGGCTCTAAAAGGTCTAACCAAAGCTAAAAACACTATTTATGGTATTTATACGCTGTTCCGAGTGCGCAAAAACAAAATGGATTTCCATATAATTAGGTGCCTAGTAATAATTAATTTGAAGATTCCGAAAAATCTTTTGATATTCGTCAGCAAAACACTGAAATGATAGACACAAACATTGTTGATTGCAATGTGTAAATTTATTTTCTTGTCATCATTAAATAAATTTTTTTTGTATGTTTCCATCTCTTTAAATATTTTCTTAAAACACGCCGAAACAATTTTTGAAATCTCAAAAGTAGGACCAGCAAATATTGACCCTTGGTGTCGGCCAAACCCGAAACAAAACCAAAAAATGGCCTAACCGAAAAACGGCTAATTTGTTTTTGTAATAAATCGAGATAATATAATTTTTATCCTGGAGATAAGCTAGGGGGGAACAATTGAAGCTGCAGCTTCTCCGATTCGAGCGGGAAAGAAGGGTTACATATCGGGCAATACATGTACTAAGGGCCGGACCGGAGTCCGGCCGGATTTTGCCGGATCCGGGCCCGGAATCCGGGTTTTTTTGGCCACTACCGGATTTTTTCCGGACCCGGATTTATCCCGAAAAATCCGGGAAAAACCCTCCGGTAGATTTTCAAAATTGAAAATCCGCTTCCGGATCCGAAAATTTGATTTCACCGGTCCCTAACACATATTACATATGTAGATTGAATTGATGCCGAAGTTGTGATGAATGAATGTGTTGTCAATAATGGGGAAAAAAGTTCAGCAGTTTGAACGGAATTGAGGGAAGGTGACAAATTTGGGAAATGCCAGTGCCGAGAAGCCTTACATTATGCCAAACTTCTTTCATTTCAAACTCTTTGCCTCTTTTCTGCGCTTTCATCGTCAGACTGAGCTGGCGCAAACAGGTGACGATGGCGCAATACAAGCCCTTGATAAGCCTGGACACTTAGTTTCCTCATCAAATGTAAATTATACATAAAAAACTTTCCATCAAAATCGGATTTTTGTATTTTGTGGTATATAAAATATACTCCTGAAAATAATTACCTTTTTTTACTTTATTTATCTATTAAATCGAATTACCCCCAGGGCGTCTAAGCCGTATTTATCTGCAATTAGTAACTTTTTCATTGTCCGAATTTTGCACTGTTCGCTGGTAAGGAACCTTTTACATTTTCCTTCAACTTCCTTGACCAGAAATTGGTTGGCCAGACGGAGCACATTCTCCACATTTTCGTCTAAAAAATAAATTTATAATATTTTTTTGAATTAATTAAAAAATTTAAATTGTAAATAACCGTTTAAACATAATCTCCCAAGTGCAAAACGTCGATCATTTTGTTGAAATTCTCCACAGTGTCTGGTGGGTCAATGCTGACACTCCATCCTTCAGACATGCCTCGATCAGCATGCCCGTTTTCATTGAACAAATCATTGAAAAAGTTTGAATGGGCAGCCAAATACTGCAAATATTTATTAAATTATAAATTCTTTTTGAGAAACGTAAACAATAATAATAAACTTATTATAAGCAATTTATTAATAAAACAAACATTTTTGTTTATGAGGACACTCGCATTTTCATCGCCACTTGACTTCACTGTCAAAATATCTGTTCTCGGAAGACTAAATTTAATCAAAACATATTTTTTATAATTCATTCATTAAAAAGAAACAAAATTTATTATCTAAGGATTTAAATGTGAGGCCCAACCGACCCAATCGTATTTTAATGTTATTTTTTCTTAAACTGGAACAATTTTGAAACGGGTTCTGAAACGGAATTGGCATTTAATTTAAATAGAGTTTTGCCTATTTCCGCATGGAGCGTCAGGCACCACTTTGGCCACAAATTCGACGCTGTCCTCGTTGGCAGATTGGCATTCTTTGAGCAAATTCTAAATTTATGAAAAAGACCGATTAATTAATTACATTGACAAATTACTCACTTCAATTTGAATTCGTTGAGAATAAAAAGAGAAATCGCGTTCATTGAAATTTCCACCCATTCTTTTAGTCATAACTTCTTTTTGCCCAACAATAATTTTAATCACTGAACTAGCGTAACAATTCCAGTTTGGGTCTAAATTTGGTTTTTAAATAAACAAATTGAAATTAATTTGTTTTGAATAGCGTTAAAAATAAATGGGAATTTAACCAATTTTGCAGTCATTTGTGCAGATCAGCCAAATTTTTATGTATTTGGCGGTGATTAGTTCATTGATAGAAGCCTTTAAATGCCATGACAGACCACGCACTTTCACCTCGTCACCTTTACGCTCAGTTCCAACCGGTTGTTTGACAAATTCGGAAAATTTGTCAAGCCGAAGCCTCAACTCGCCGGTGAGTGCGTTCGGATTACCTTAAAATATTTAAACAAAATTCAAAATAATAGCAAAATGGATTTTATTAAAAGCGTATATGACACAAATTTGGTTCCAGTAACTTAAAATCGGATTTAAATTGAATTGTGTTTTTAATACATATAATTAATCAAAACTCACATTTGGCCAAAGGTAGCAAAAATAACAAAAAAATGTGCAAAATGAAGAAATTTTGTATTGAAAAGCTCTTCATTGCAATCGAAGGTTAATATAAAATATATATTATATAAAATAAATTGAAGGGATGTATTCGCCTAAATTTTGAATCGATTAATCAAATAAAGTGGGTATCGGAGCTTAAAATTTTCTCCTTTTACATGGCTTTTTCTCAATGTTAGCTAATGATTATATGATCATTTTGGCGCAAATATTGATTATTAATATAATCTTTCCGGAAGCGTGAAAAAAAACGATTTTTTAATTGTAAAAAATCAAACGATTTGATCGTTAATTAATTTTTTTATAAATTAACGATCAATTAGTTTTTTGTAATAAATAAGAAAAAAAAATAATTCGATTATGTATCCGTTTATTTTAAGAATGTTTAAAAAAATTTGAATCAGACCGGCAGCTGGGCGTGAAAATTCAAAATTTGCCGGGAGTGGGATTTAACCCTTTTTTCAAGATACCGTAAAAAACGCATTGGTTTTTTAACGGAATAAATTTTGAAATTATTAAAATTTAAATAAAACTGGAAGTACCCAAAAATTTATACCAGGGAATTATTTACTAAAAAGACAAGCGGGTTCAACATTTATAAAAAACTTTGGCTTAAATCAATACTCATTTTTTCTTTTACAAACATTCAAAAAATCAGAGTAGAGCGGCATCGTGATTTTAAGACACAAACCGAGATCGCGATTAAAGAACCGGGATTTTATAAAAGGGGAAATTTTTTTAGAAAATTTATAACCCTGATAATTTGGGATAATATTTTTAGGTTAGAAAAATCTCGAAATAGGCACCTTAAATAGGTGAAAAAAATGCCAAAATAGGTACTAAAAATCGGGTTCATAAGCATCAAAAAAATGGGTCTAAATCCAAAAAAAATTTGAAAGATTTAGTCAAATTTATTAAAGTTTAGAATTTTTTAAAATATTTTGTGGTTTACAAATATTTTCTATTTTTGCCGGAAGTCCCAAAATATATTTGTTTTTAAATATAAATCCATCGTTCAAAATTAAAATCAATTCAATATAAATATCCACATTATTTCCGTTAAACGTGGCAATTTACGTTATTTAATTGTATATATTTATTTACTCGTAAACATTTATTGCTATTATTATTCATTTTCACATCGATAGGTGAAATGCTTAGAATGATTGTGAATTTGTTGCTTATATTTATTTCTTTAAATCATTTATTCATCGAAATTAAAGCGGGAAATAATGGTAAAATTTTGTATTAAATGATAAAAAAATATATTTTTAAGGCTCCTCTCGCCAAATGCGAGTTGGTGCTGCATCGCATTCATCTCGAGGTTCGACTTATGGAAATCGTCAAGCATGTCTGATTTTAAATAATATAAATACAATTCTTTTCCAAATGATGTGAATGATGTTGCATATAGCTTATAAGCTTTTTGTAATTTTGCCATAAAAATTAAACAGTTCTTCAACATTTGCAAATCAACGAGGCTGAACGACCGTCACAAAATTCGCATATAATGCCACAAGGCCAGGCATCAAGCAGTTCGGCTTTAGCATCAGATGGCAGCAACAACGAAGAGTGCGCAATTTGTTTGCAACCATTGCTGGCTTCGGAAGATGTGAAAAAGTTACTCTCATGCCATGGTACTTTTACATTTTAATTATCTATATTTTTTATAATTTATATTTAGCACCCCTTTCATCGTAATTGTATCGATACATGGTAATTCAAAGATTTAAATTAAAAAAAGTCAAAATATCTAAAATGCAAAGTTAGGCATTAAATAGAGAAATTATATGATAAAACCTTTGACAATTTATTTTAGGCTCAGAAACGGAAATACGACTTGCCCAGTTTGTCGTCGCGAACAAGTTGACCGTATACAGGATGACCGGGTTGACCGCGTTGACCGTGTTGACCGGGTTCGCCGTCTTAACTGGCTTAACGAAGATGGCAATATGCGTACCATTGAATGTATGTTTTAACTTTAAATAGATTTTACGTTAAAAATGTAAAATGATCTTTGATTAAATTTTTTGTTAAATTTGCCCTTGTAAAACAGGGATTGCGGACTAGTGATGGGAATGTGAAACGGAAACAATTTAAAGAATCCAAGGCAAAACCATTGTTAAATCGACGTATAATTTCAAAAATTGTTTATTTTTTTGGCTGTTCTAATGAAAAAATTGTTTTAATTTGTCGGGATCAGGAGGCTGGACATCATGACGCTAACGTTAGTCAATTACGCCGTTTTTAGCGCCGTCTGGCATTTTTTCATTTGTATAAAAAAGAACAAATTTAATTTTAAGTAAAAATTATATTTTTGGTTGCATTTTGCTTTTGTTTACGCATGCCCAGTTTTACATAGCACAAATGTACATCGCCCGACAATAAACATTGCGCATCTCTCTAACCCAGAGGTCGTTTAACTGTTCTTATTTATAAGATTTGTCTTTATTTAAGGCTTTGTCCTTATTTTTAAAATTTAAATAGTAGCCTCACCCCCAATAAAAATTGGGAAAAATTCGGTAGTTTTTGGACTAATTTTGTTAACAGATTATGTTTAATCTTAAAAAAAATTTCTCTGCGGAGACCTTTCCCATTGAAAGTTTCTTAACAAGATTCATTAAACTTTCAAAAATTCTCTCAAAATGCCGACAGTGAAAAGTTTGGTTCAAGTGAAAGTGAATTATGATCATAATTGTTTCAAATTTTTTTCCACCCCAGAATTGCTGAGAAAAATTGTTGGCGTAGAGAAATATGGCTAAAAAACGTACAATAAATGCGTAAAATAAAGCTTACTATATTTTGAAACATTTTGTAAAATATTTCTGACTCCAAAATCTTATTTTTTCCCCCTTAATGTCCTTATTTTGAAAAATTTTACTTCTCTAACCGCACACTATTTGGACCAAAAATGCCTACCAAATTGTATGTCATTAGCACAAAGCCCATAAGAGTCCGATTCTGCTCTGATTGCGTAGATAAAATGGTAGAGAAGCATCCAGTGTATGGATATTTATGGTTTTTAGTTTTTTTAACCAGTTACGCTGACGGTTACGCCGTTTTTAAGGTGCCCCTTCGTGACGGATTACGATTATCACGTCACTGGCAAAAAACTGTAAATTTATTTTGTTTAGAATTATTTTTAACTGGAATTTTTCAGAAGTGCGGTCGTGGGAACGTATGATTTAACTTTAAATATTTTAAGTATAAAGACAGTTATTGCTCGGGTCTGTATTCGGACCGGTTTGATTCGTTTTAAAACATATTAGCCTATTGCATTAGTTGATATAATATTTTAAATAAACTGATTGTTAATTGTTTTAATCTTTGACCAAAATATTTATGTAAAAAATGCAAAAATAAACCTTTTCGTTGGTTGCAGCAACTAAAATGGACTGCGTGCGATAACATCGGACGCTTAAATACTATTCTGCCAATGCCCGTTTAAAATTATTACAATTTAATATATTAACACAACATTTGCCATTGCCAGTAACACAACTTTGCTAATGCCAGCTTCTTACAATATATGCTGTTATACCCATGCCATTTTTATTTTTTGTTTTTATGATAAATCGTTACTTAAAGCTTCTGAGCCGCAGTTTAATGTTTTTACCAAGTTTGCCAAAAGCAACGGTTCTGTCAAATCTTGTTAGTTTGTAGCTTAGGACCTACTTTAGTTTTTTTACAACAAAATTTGCTTTAATATTGCCCTTAAAAAAAAGAAAAAACATTTATCGCTCAATATGCTTTCTCTTTTTGCGGGGTTTTGTATTGTAACATTTATTGTAACATCCATAAAGTGTAACATGAATGCTTTTATTACTGCGACGACGACCGAGTATATAAAGCAAAATTTTCTTGAGGTTTCCTTTTCATAATTGCATATTGTTTGATTAATAAAAATAATAAACATATTTATTTTTTTTATATTTAATTTTATTTTGATGAATATTTTATGTATATTTTGTATTTTAATTTATTTTATTTTGATGCATATGGATAGATTTTTATAATTTTGATTTTACTTTCATTAATTTAATTTTTCTAAAACAGAACCCAAATTTCTTTGATGTTTGGCCCTTTGTTGCCTTTTTTGACCATATAAATTGATGGTCATTTTTTGCAAATTCCTATCTAACTTCGTATATTAGTACTTTCATCCGGAAACATCAAATAATATTCTACAACTGTTTGAATCCGCCTCTTCTTTTTCCTCCTCATCCGCATCTTCCTTCTCCATCTACGGCCTCCAAATTTAACTGAATTTATGGTATCGACTGTAACGGTTGCAAAAAAATGCTCTAAAAGAGCCTCGTCCGCTTTTCGGAAAAGTATGAATACCACTATAATGATGGTAATAAATAATTAAATAGGTAGACTATAATGTTTATTAGAGCACTCAAAACTTGGACCCAAAACCAACAAATTGAAGGACAATCAACGACTGCTAATTGAAAATAGTCAATGGAGGAGAACAACATCAACAACAACGACAATTGTTGCGCCATATGTTTCGTACGGCAGGTTGGATGTGCTGCGATACTTATCCAAAATTCTGTTCTATGTGGCCTCTATGCAATTTGCAAAACTTGTGCAGAGCAAGTTGCGCTCAACTAGGAGTGCCCATTTGCCGACAAAACATTGATGGATTGATTGAAATTTTACGTCCTTACCCGTTCTCGCGGGATTTCCGTCCCGTTAATTTGAAAACCCCGTGCCCGTTCCCGGAAATTTTATTTTACCGGACTCTAGTCTGAATCAGGCATGTTCGTAACCGTCAAAAATAATTCGTAATAAATAACAGCCAAAACAAGAAATTTCAAGTAATCCGTACATTTTAAAATTTTCTAAATGAGTTGAATTTAATTGAAGAAGTTAGGAATCCAAAAATGAAAGAAATTAATGAAGGAAAATGACTTAATAAATGATTGAACAAATTCGAAAATCGTTTGTCTAGTTTGAAATGATTTGTCAAAAATAGACAATATGCCAAACATTTTTTTCAATTTGTTCTTTGCCTCTTTTCTTCGCTACCATCGTCCGTTTCAGTTGGCGGAAACAGTTGACGATGGCGATTTTCCAGTTTTTGATTGTCGTCGTTCGTCAAATTTAAATTATATATAAATTTTTTGCCATCAAAATCGGATTTTTTCATCATGTGCAAAATGTGCTCCTAAAAATAATGAAATATTTGTTTATTTTTTCCTTAAAAATGATTGAAATTGCAACATAATTTATTTAAATAAATCAAATGAATATTTTGTTCCATCAAAATGTATTTATTTAAATTCGAATTACCACTAAGGCTACACCGTATTTGGTTGCAATTTGAAACTTTTTCATTGTCGGAATTTTGCAGTGTTCGCTCGCGAGGAACTTTAAACATTTGCCTTTAACTTCTTCGACATAAAATTTGTCGGCCAGACTGAGAACATTCTCCACATTTTCGTCTAAAAAATGAATTTAAATATTTTAATTAATTAAATAATTGTAAATAACCGTTTAAAACATAATCTCCCAAGTGCAAAACGTCGATCATTTTGCTGAAATGCTCCACAGTATCTGGTGGGTCAATGCTGACACTCCATCTTTTAGCTGTGTTCCGATCAAGCAAAACACCGAAAAATTCTGAATGGGCAGCCAAAAACTGCAAAAATTATTTTTATATAATAAATCTTTTTGAGAAAAATTTAATTAAAAAAAAATCTTATTATAAGCAATTTTATTAATAAAACAAACTTTTTTATTTATTGGGACATCCAATTTACTTTCATCGCCATTTGACGTCACTGTCAAAATATCTGTTCTCGGAAGACTAAATAATTTAATCAAAACATATTTTATAATTTTTTCACTTTTATTTAAAAGAAATTAATGTTTAGCTGATCAATTCGATGAATGCAGTGCCGGGTCCGTCTTATTTTTTAACCAAAACATTTTTGGAACGGATTTCGGGACCAAAAATTACAGATTAGACCCCATTTAAATTTCAAATAAAGTTCTGCCTATTTCCGCATGGAGTTTCAGGCCTAAACATGGCCTCGAGTTCGACGCTGTCCTCGTTGGCAGATTGGCAAATATTGAGCAATTTCTAAATTTGTGAAAAAGTCCAATTAATTAATTATTATTCACTTCAATTTGAATTAGCTCAGTAAATTCCAAGAAAGTGCGTTCATTGAAAGGACTTCCATTCATTTGTTTAGCCAAAACTGATTTGTGCCCAACTTTAATTAGAAAAAATGAACGAGCATAGCAATTCCAGTTGAGATCTGAGTTTGTTTTTTAAATATACAAATTGTTGAAATTAATTTAAAACTGAATAGCATTAAAATAAATGGGAATTTTACCAATTTTGCTGTTACTTGAGCAATGTAGAGACATTGCCAAGTATTTGGCGGTGTTTGATTCGTTAATAAAGGCCTCCAAATGCCAAGACATGCCATGAACAATGACCTTGTCGCCTTGACGCCGAGTTCCAACCGGTTCTTTGACGAATTCGGAAAATTTGTCAAGCTGAAGCTTCACCCATTCGCAGCGTGCAGGATTAACTAAAAATTTAAAATTTACAAAATTATTGCAAAATAGCCTTTTTTTAATTGTCGCGAATATGACATTTTTTCAATTGAATTTTTTATTTATTTAATGAAACAAAACTCACAATTGTCCAAATTTAGCAACAAAAATATGTGCAAAATGAAGAAATTTTGTATTGAAAAGCTCTTCATTGCAATCTAAGGTTAATATAAAATATATATTATACAAAATAAAATTGAAGGGATGTATTCGCCTAAATTTTGAATCGATTAATCAAATAAAGTGGGTATCGGAGCTTAAAATTTTCTCCTTTTACATGGCTTTCTCTCGATGTTAGCTAATGATTATATGATCATTTTGGCGCAAATATTGATTATTAATATAATCTTTCCGGAAGCGTGAAGAATAAATTATTAACGATTTTTTAATTGTAAAAAATCAAACGATTTGATCGTTAATTACACTTTTTTTATAAATTAACGTTCAATTAGTTTTTTGAAATAAAAGAGAAAAAAATTAATTACCGTTAAATTTTTGTAGTTAAAAACTAGACGTTTCACTAAAATTGTACCTATTTTTAACCTTTGTTGCATCTTAGGTTAAGTCGCGAGCACATTTTGGTAAGAGTGATGTTCGGGTTCCGATCAGGGCTGTGTCGAAATTTCGATTTTCGACGTTTTTTTCCTTTCGATTTTTGATTTCGACAAAAATGGGCTGTTTTCGAAAATAATTTCGAAAGTCGTGGTCCCGGCTTTTAAATTTTTGGCAAGGACGGCCATGGGTTCAAACCCGCTTGAGTGCAAGCACTTTTTTTTACTTTCCTTTGGCCTTCACATTCTATCCCCATTAACGGAACATTTTTAATGATGTTCAAATATTTTTAATTTTTTTTGTTAATAAATTTGAAGCATAAATTGTTGAATTTTTTTCAAAAGTTTTTTTTGCGCGCATTTTATTATTAAATATTTAAAAATTTATGAAAAATATTTTTTTATTTAATGGGGAAGGGCGTATCTGTCTGACTACTATTTACCTTAAAGATTAAAATTATCAAATATAAATGTGAAAAAATCTTCAATTCCAGCCTCCTTAAATTGGGATATTTTTGCCTTAAATCACAAGTCTCTCTTTCTCTCTGTTTCCGCGCATGACAATAGAAAACTGGACCAACGCTTTCTATTGATTCATGTGTGTGTGTATAATTATAGGCTATGGATTTGTATAATGTATAGAAGGATTCTCTCATTCATTCTTTTTACATCTAATGATTCATGTGTGTGTGTATAATTATAGGCCATGGATTTGTATAATCTATAGAAGCCATAGTTTGTATAATGTCTAGAAGGATTCTCCATGCATAAGTTTTACTTTTTACATCTATTGATTCATGTGCGTGTGTATAATTATAGGCCATGGATTTGTATAATGTATAGAAGCCATAGTTTGTATAATGTATAGAAGGATTCTCTCATGCATAAATTTTTATTTACATCTATTGATTCATGTGTGTGTGTATAATTATAGGCCATGGATTTGTATAATCTATAGAAGCCATAGTTTGTATAATGTCTAGAAGGATTCTCTCATGCATAAATTTTTCTTTTTACATCTATTGATTCATGTGTGTGTAAAATTATGGCCATGGATTTGTATAATGTATAGAATCATAGTTTGTATAATGTATAGAAGGATTCTCTCATGCATAAATTTTTCTTTTTACATCTATTGATTCATGTGTGTGTGTGTGTGTGTGTGTGTGTGTGTGTGCGTGTAAAATTATAGTCATGGATTTGTATAATGTATAGAATCATAGTTTGTATAATGTATAGAAGGATTCTATCATGCATAAATTTTTCTTTTTACAATGTGTTTATGAATTTGGCCATTTCCAACGCACTATTTTGGCAACAAAAAATGTTGCCAAAAAGGAGTGATTAGGGAAATTTGAATATGGAAATATTTCACCATTATACTTTTATTGATTGAGTGGTTCATGTTTTTTATTTTTTTGGTTTGACTATTTTTTTAAGTACGCCATTTTTTTCAAGAACTAAATTCAGATCTGACTTTTTGTATTCAAAAATTTGAGTTGATAGAGATTAGAGTTGGTCGGGACCGGCATTTTTGAAATTAAAAATCCGCATAAAAAAAGAATTTTTGTAATAAATTTATCACATCTTTTTGAATTTTTGCTTTCTTTCTTAACAAATACCATAAAATGTTCAAAAAATTTCCCCAGCGGCGCCGACAGGCGCCGCCGAACTCCTCCACTCTTACGTAATTAAAAAAAAAATTTTCCTAAATTCCGAAGCAAAATGCTTAATTTTGCTAAAATTTTGATGAAATTTCTAACAAAATTGAGTTAAAAATTCAAAATTTTTTCGGCGGCGCCTATCGGCACCGCCGACCCCCCCCCCCCGCCCAAAAGCTTTAAGCCTAATAAGGGCCACTGAAGCAAAAAAGGACGACTTATTAATAAAATATTTTTTTTTAGTCACATAAAAAAATTTCGGTTTACTTTCGATTTCGATTTTCGACGTTTTTTTCCTTTCGATTTTCGATTTCGAACTTTTCTGTTTCGATTTTCGATTTAGACTTTTTTTTTACTTTCGACACAGCCCTGGTTCCGATTCGTTCCCCTACCCAGATTTTTCCTTTACCACGATTCGTCCCCTTTACCCCGGATTCGTTCCTTTTACCCCGATTTGTTCCCCTTAATAAAAACGACAAAAAATTTCTCATTTTTTCTTCTACAAACATCAAAAAATCAGAGAAAGCGGGATTGGCATTTTAAGTTTAAGAACACATCGAATTCGCGATTAACGAATCGGGATTTATAAATAGGGAAAATTGTTCAAATCCCGTTTAAGCAAAACTGGATTAACCGACAATTTAAGGTTTATAAATTCTGGGAAAATATGGATCTAAGGGCCCAGACTCAAAATCGAACGAAATATATATCAGTCGACTCCTCTCGTTCTGCAATGCAAGAATCCGAAAAAATTTTTTTGCGGAAACCACTTTGAAGCAAGTTATGAGCCCGGGACTGAAGTGTCTTTTGACTGGGGACTCAGTTGTCCACTGACCAAAAAATAGGTAAAATCACTCATATTGGCATTCAAAATTAGGAATTAGTTGATAGAAAATCAAAATAAGAATTTAAAGCGGTTTTTAAACCGGTTTAAATTTTTGAAAATTAAGGAAAAATCGACTTTTAAGTAAACCAAAGCCCGATAAGGGGAAAAGTTAGACAGTAAGTTGGAAAATAGCAGCCAAAGTACCGCACACTCGACTAATTTTACCCATTTTTTGGTCAGTGGACAACTGAGTCCCCAGTCAAAAGACACTTCAGTCCCGGGTCTGTAACTCTTCAGGGAGTGGTTTCCGCAAATTTTTTTTTCGGATTCTTACAGCAGACCGAGAGGAGTCGATTGATATATATTTCGTTCGATTTTGAATCTGGGCCCTCAGATCCATATTTACCAAATTCTGTTAAAACACGGGATCATTTAAGGGCAAGTTTCAGACCCATGAAATGGATATCTCAGTCCCAATTCCGATCACACGCTCAACTCTACAAAATATCAATGAGATGTGCCATTTATCGTAAAGCAATTCGATCTTTTTCTATTATTATTATTCTATTATTGCTTTAGCTGCCTCTTATTCCTCTCCTCCGCTTCACACGTTCTTTTTCACGACTGTCTGGCCGACTGGATCACGTTGAAGCAGTCGTTGTGGATGAGCCAAGCGCCGTTGATCTTTTTCCACACCTGCAGGTACGCGCCTGACTCGGTACCGCGCGCACTGAATTTTTTTGAATCTTTAAAAAATCTTTGATTTTATTAAATAGGGTTGGTCAAAACCGGATATTATCCGGGTCCCCCGGATACCGTATATCTCAACAACACCCGGATATCCGCTTGAATACCGGGTAATTTGGCTGGGGTTGGTCCAAGACCCGGATAATTCTAACCCCAAAAATTTCCAAAAACACCACCCGGATACCGGTCCCGGATAACCCGGGTTGTTCCCAGCCACATTGTTAAACATAAACTTTTATTAAAAATTTTGTACACACCATTCCAAGTGGTAGCTGCCACGCTCGAAGGCCCAATCGCCCGAGCCGTTCACCTCTTCGGTGATGATCTGAATTCAAAAAATACAGTAATTAATGTAATCAATTGTATTTACTCTGATGATTTGCCATAATACCTGAGCACTGGTCACGCCGTCCGCCATGTCTTTTTGGAAAAACTTCTCAATTCCACTCCGACCCTTCACCGGACTATGGCCGTTCGGCATAAAGTAGCCTGGAATATCAAAAACTACGTACATTCAACAATTACATCAAAAAATCCCAAGGCCTTACCAACTTTTTTTGTCGAATTTCAATGAGAAACACATTTTAGACAATTTAAAATAAAATATTTTCCATTCGATCAAAAACCATTCAATTTGTCTCGATGAGAGAGTGGATTGTTAACAAAAAGTTTTTGATATGTGTATTCTCTGACTTTTACCAGTAGCTTAAACAGAGAGATAATGCCATTCTTGGTTTAAAAACTCACTTCAACAAACATTTTGAATATTTTCTACTCATTATACATTTTGAAAGTTTAAAGAAATTTAAAAAGAATGAAAAAAGAAAGCCCCAACCCACCATCGGGATCATAAATTTCAGCTGCCCCTTTGGCATTTGCAGCGTTGAATGCGCGCATGAACTCCTCCTGGCGTCCCTTGATCTCTTGGAATAGCGCTGAAAGTTGAACATTTTTTTACTTAAAAAACTCGGGACTAATGGACTAAAACAAAGATTTATAAATTTAGGAACCCGAAAAAATAATTTTAGTCCCAAAAAGTCCCCGTAAAAGTTTAGTTCCAAATTCCCTCTACAACTTCTGTTAGGTGTTACCCCTGTTCATATGCTCGAGCAGTGCTGAATTAAGGGGAATGTGGTGGAAAAGGTTGCGCACCTTATCGGCACCGGAATGGGCCATGCCATTTTCTCGTTGCATCATTTTTATAATTAATTCGTTTGAAAAGATTCAATATTTGAATTAGGCGATAAAAGTGCAAAAAAATAATTCGAAATTTGGACTGGAAATGTTTCTGGAATTTTAAACCTTTGAGGTTTAATTCAAAGTCACATTTAACCGATTAACATATTTTTGCGGGGGTCAAAAGTCTCAAAGTTTCAAAATGAATGCTTTTTATGCCATTTTATATTCAAAGTATTCGTCATTTTGCTTTTTTTAAATGTTTTTTTACGGAGGCGTTATGTATAAAAATAAACACCTAAAAATATTCAAAAAAAAAATGCCAATTGCCATCCAATTTTGTGCCGTCATTTTCCCGGCATAAAACTAAAAGAATTCACCGTTTTTGATGAGAAAAAGGGACGCCAAAACAAATTGGAAAATGGGAACTTACACATCCTTATTATTGGGCGTCCACCAGATTGACTCTGCCGCTGAAGAGTTCGACGATAAGAGTGAAGCGCAAAAATGATGTTTTGTTTGTGCTTTTGGCAGCTGAAAATGGCAGAAAATTGTGCCAAGGAATGATGATGCCACCGATTGAAGACTCTTCAAAAAGCTTTTCCCCCGCCCATGCCGCAATCCTACACCCACGCTTTTAGAAAGAGCTTTTTAGTATGAAAATTGCATTTGAACCCTTTGGACTTTTTAAATTGCTATTGCAATTTGATTGCTTATGGATTTATTAAAATGTAAAATATGTTATTTGGATTAACTCAATTAAAAGTATAAAAAACATTTAAACCGGCTTTAAATACAAATTGAATATTTTGAATAAAATTTTTGGTTAAAGGAATAATAATAGTTCCTAAAATTTGTTTATAAAATTTTAAATTTTTTATGAGACGCGAAACACCCAATTTTTTTCTTTTTTTTGAACAAATTATTCCATAATTTCTGTAAGGAAAAATAAGTGCTTCCGTGCCGTGGCCTCGTAAAGAAAAAGCCTCATTATTTGAACCATTTGGGCATATGAATTATTATGCTAAGGGGGGATAAGATTTTTAATTTTTTGTCGGATTTTGTTTGCCAAAATTGTAAAGCACAGATTTGCCACTAAAAAAAGAAATCCCATGGGCCTCAGCTTTTAAGTAGAGCGCCCCATTATTTATATATTTGGGGTAAAAATTGTTTGTCTGCTGTGGGGGGGGGGGGGGGGAAGTAATTCATTATGCACCACAAAATCCCATTGAAAATTATATCCATTTTTTTGTCGCTTTTGGTGGGAAAGTTTTCTCATATTTTAAGCTTATGAAAGAAGTAAAAACGAGAGATAAGAATTCAAAATCACCTTTTTTGAATTGTTGGAGTTTTTATTTTTTTTGAAGAATATTGTTTGAAGATGTTATGAAATTTAAAACTTTTGAAAGTGTCTTTAACGCGATCTGTAAAAAATAGAATAAAATATGCGCTAATAGACTAAATATACCAATTCATGCGTAATATAAAATATTCTCAAAAACTCCTAAATATGAATTTATATGGACTTTCAAAGAAAGCGCTTTTTTGGAAAAACATATATAATTATGTTTGGTAAAAAATAAAACATTAACGTGATTATTGTTGCAAATAAAATATATTAAATATAAAAAATATATAAATTTTGATAAATTCCAAAACATATGCCTAAACGTGAGAATTTGTTTTACGAAAGCAAGGAAATATGAAAACCATAAAAATCGCATCTCTCTCTTTGCTGCATCATCATTTTAGTCATTTTTGCAAAGGAATTTTTTCAATAGCTCAGACCCATCCGTCAGTAGTGTTGATAAACTGACTAATATGCAAAATGTTTTATCGTGAAAATATTTGAAAATATTTATTTCCGAGACTCAAGACCGAGACCCAAAAAACCCGAGACTTTTCTCGAGTCGAGACCGAGACTCTCGTGCATCACTAGTATTTATGCACGCGGATTAAACATTTGATAGTGAATTTGATCAAATAAAAGCCGAGTTAAAGCGAGACGGATTCAAAAATTCATATAAATGATAGATAAAACTATCTCAAAAGATTTTGGCATAACTGATAGAACAATTTGCATATGGAAAAGTGAACTTGGCCAAATCAGTGAGTTTTTCGAGCCCAATTTTATTATTTATATTTATATTTAAATTGTAAATTAAAATCATCAGATGCCAAATCGTTTTTTTACAAATCATTGACCAGTCAGTCATTCAAATACTCTCCGAATTCGAGGGCCCAATTTCCTGAACATTTGCCGCGGCATTTTCTTACACAGAATGTACATCGACAGAATTTATTGTAAATGAAATTGCTGTCGTTTAAATTGCTTTTTCCATCTACACAAAGTGAATCTGCTGATGTTCAGGCTTTTGGCAATATCCTTGTCATGAATTTTATTGCCCTTAATTTCATAATAACGTATCATCAATTCCTTATGGTTATGTTGTGGTGCTTTAAAAGAATTTTTTAATTAATAAAAAATAAAAATAAATTTGGGTTCGAAAAACTCACTGGTTTGGCCAAGTTCACGTTTCCATTTGTAAATTGTTCTATCACTTAGCCCCAACTCTTTTGCGACAGTTTTATCTAATTCATTTTGAGAGTTTTTGAATCCGGCCCGCTTTAACTCGGCTTTCATTTGATCAAATTTCTCTACCAAATGTTTACGTTGTTCTTTTCCATTGGGGTTTCCACTTATGCCTAATTCTTTTTTCCATTTATATATTTTTTTGCGACTGACTTTTAAATGTTTAGCAATTTTCTCCTCAATTTGATTCCTTTCTTTATTCGAATATTTTTGCTTAAATTCGTTTTTCATTGCGTGGAATTTGTCGATAATTGTACGTTTTCGCTCATCTTCAGCAATAAGTTCTTCCCCATTTTTGGTATTCTCAGAGTGATCAAACTCGGTGAGAGGGAGATTCTGATCAGTTGAATTGGGTTCAATTTGTCCAAAGTGATCAGACTCTGTGAGAGGAGGATTCTGATTAGTTGAATTGGATTCAAATTGTCGAAAGTGATCAAACTCGGTGAGAGGAAGATTTTGATCAGTTGAATTGGGTTCAATTTGTCCAAGCTGGGTGTTCTGCCGGTCGATTTGGTGATGGACATTTTTTCCAAAGATTGTTGGCGGCGTTTTCAAATTTTCGGCTTCATCTTTGTCCCACCATTCATCTACGAATAATTCGTCAAATGTTGG
This sequence comes from Globodera rostochiensis, assembly GCA_018350325.1. Classification (NCBI taxonomy): domain Eukaryota; kingdom Metazoa; phylum Nematoda; class Chromadorea; order Rhabditida; family Heteroderidae; genus Globodera; species Globodera rostochiensis. Next base: position 1,242,189 of record JAEVLN010000010.1, read on the forward strand.
GAGTGGCAATTCCTCCAATTGTACGGCTTCGGATTTGTCCATTAAATTTGTACCAAAGAATAAAATCAAAATTAAAATCCAAAATTCTCCCATTTTATTTAGGCAAAATAACCTCTGAATTTAGGTTGCATTTATATGAAATTTCATTCATTTTCTAATTTAAATAGAAAATTCGGTATGAGAAAATTTGCCAATTTAAAAATATCTCTAAAAAGTTCTTATTTATAAAATAATAAATATTTTAATTTTTACAATATAATAATATTGAAGGTAAGACAGCCCACAATTAATTCCTGACATCTCATAAAATTTCTCCAAAACCTTTTGAACCATGACCAAATCAATACTCCTGACAATTCGCACAATTCGCAAATATTGTTCTTAAATAAAATCATTTACAAAAATGCGATCGATTATGAATAGGCAAATTTAAAAGTATTTAAAATAATTTATAATTAGTTGACCCTGGAGGAAAAAACGACATTACACAGATTTTCCGTTGCTTTTCCTCCAATTTTATTTTGCGAATGGGGGCTTTTTTTAGTACATTCTTTGTTGAATAACATTTTTTTGTTACAAACTTTTATTTAAAATTTTTAAAGTAAATTAGGTTTATGAAAAAAACTTCAGAGAAACCTGAGATTCGGAATCCGGTTTTGGGACTATCTGGTTGGCACCAGGGAAATTTCGGATTTTGGATTTAAAATCGTTTTGGATTTTTGGAATTTCGGATTTCGGGTTTCGGATTTTTTTTTTCCCGATTTTGCCCCTTCTGGTTGGCACCCCGTCCCCGACCCCGCAAATTTAGGCTATTTTTGGGGGTTTTCCCCGACCCCGACACTACCAACCACGCAAACCATGATCCCCGAACCCTATCCCCGACTCGAGGTCGGGGTTAACATATACCCCTAAAGATGGCATCAGCGAGTGACAACATTCATTTTTCGCCGAGAACAGGGATGTAGTTGTGAGTACTTTTTGCTAAAAAATATATTTATGAAATATTCGGAGAAGGCTGTTAGGACAATGGCAAAGCCGAAGAATGGCATAAATTAACGCTTGAACAAAAACTGATCAGAATCCTCCTCACTCTCTTTTTAGCACACTATTTCTTCAAAAAATAAAATGTTCGTAAAAGTAAACTAAAACAATTTTTAGATGGGGTTCATGTCAAAATTACTCTCGCCGCCTGACTCTCTCGTTTTAGCACACTATTTCTTCAAAAAATAAAATGCTCAAAAACTAAAACAATTTTTAGATGGGGTTCATGTCAAAATTACTCTCGCCGCCTGACACTCTCTTTTTAGCACACTATTTCTTCAAAAAATAAAATGTTCAAAAAGTAAACTAAAACAATTTTTAGATGGGGTTCATGTCAAAATTACTCTCGCCGCCTGACACTCTCTTTTTAGAACACTATTTCTTCAAAAAATAAAATGTTCGTAAAAGTAAACTAAAACAATTTTTAGATGGGGTTCATGTCAAAATTACTCTCGCCGCCTGACTCTCTCGTTTTAGCACACTATTTCTTCAAAAAATAAAATGCTCAAAAACTAAAACAATTTTTAGATGGGGTTCATGTCAAAATTACTCTCGCCGCCTGACACTCTCTTTTTAGCACACTATTTCTTCAAAAAATAAAATGTTCAAAAAGTAAACTAAAACAATTTTTAGATGGGGTGCGTTGATGTCAAAATTACTCTCGCCGCCTGACTCTTTTTTTAGCACACTATTTCTTCAAAAAATAAAATGTTCAAAAAGTAAACTAAAAAAATTTTTAGATGGGGTGCGTTGATGTCAAATTACTCTCACCGCCTGACACTCTCTTTTTAGAACACTATTTCTTCAAAAAATAAAATGTTCAAAAAAGTAAACTAAAACAATTTTAGATGGGGTTCCTGTCAAAATTACTCTCGCCGCCTGACACTCTCTTTTTAACACACTATTTCTTCAAAAAATAAAAATTTCAGAAATTAAACTAAAACAATTTTTAGATGGGGTGCGTTGATGTCAAAATTACTCTCGCCGCCTGACTCTTTTTTTAGCACACTATTTCTTCAAAAAATAAAATGTTCAAAAAGTAAACTAAAAAAATTTTTAGATGGGGTTCATGTCAAAATTACTCTCGCCGCCTGACTCTTTTTTTTAGCACACTATTTCTTCAAAAAATAAAATGCTCAAAAACTAAAACAATTTTTAGATGGGGTGCGTTGATGTCAAATTACTCTCGCCGTCTGACTCTCTCTTTTTAGCACACTATTTCTTCAAAAAATAAAATGTTCAAAAAAGTAAACTAAAACAATTTTTAGATGGGGTGCGTTGATGTCAAAATTAGTCTCGCCGCCTGACTCTCTCTTTTTAGCACACTATTTCTTCAAAAAATAAAAATTTCAGAAATTAAACTAAAACAATTTTTAGATGGGGATCATGTCAAAATTACTCTCGCCGCCTGACTCTATCTTTTTAGAACACTATTTCTTCAAAAAATAAAATGTTCAAAAAAGTAAACTAAAACAATTTTTAGATGGGGTGCGAATCCTTAATCTCGACTTTCACCCAAAATTAAAGTCGATTCCAATTTTATTTAAAGTTTACAAAAATTACTTAGTAAATTAATGAAATTAAAATATCTTTATTATTTTGAAGGAAAAATATTTTCAACGTTTTTCAGAACTGAACAGATTCAAAAAAAAGTTGGAACAGTAAAACACTGGTCATAATCCGAAAAAACCGGTCGGTTAACCGGTCAAAAGTTCTAAACCGGTTACGAAAACTGGGGGTACCGGTTTTTAACCGGTACTGTCCTACCCTAATAAGCGCCCAACCATTCACTCTTTCACATAACAAAACCAAAATTTTTAAATTAACTTATAAATTTTAAAAATTAGCAGATGAAGACTTTGCAAATCCCAACCGGAACGCCAAAACCGTCCCCAATTGATATTAATTCTGAGACTCTCAAAAATAAGAGACGACAAAAGACACAATTGACCAAATGAATTTGCAAAAAAACCTTTCAACACCGATCAGAACAATTTATTTCAGAAGAAAAGCATTGCGGGGTGGGACCTATCACATTCACCTTTTTGTTGGAAAGACAATTCAAATGCTTTTGATCACAATTTTATCGACATTTTTTCGTCTGTAATGATTTTGATAAACTCTTTTCTTGTCATCGCTTTTGTAACCTTCAAGAAATTAATGTGTTTATGTAAGCGGATGCTTAAAAATCATTAGGTAATTATCAATACCAAATTTATGTCCCCATTACTGGTGTCGCTGATGTCCATGAATGCGCCGTTGGGGCAGTACTCCGTCTCCTCAATGTTGCCCACACTCAGCGCCGTTACCGTATCCCCCGAGCGTCCAATGTTACCGTACTCCGTCAACGAATTTGCAAAAACCACCAGCGCTTTTTTGGCCATTTGCGGTCCATGTAACAATTTGTAACAATATAACAGCACTCCGTGATGCGTTGTCTGATCAACAACATTTTTGCTGATTTCATAGTCGATGATCACTTTCACACCATCGTCACTTCCCAAATCGAGAATGATTGCGTCAGTGTCGGCCAAATTATGGACATTCAATTCAAATGTTTTCAAAAACATAATGCCACCGAATATTGGAGGAATGTTCATTAATATTTACATTTTCTTCTTGCGCTTCCGTACCCTTTGCGTAATTATTCTTAAATAAAAAAATAAAAAGTGTGTTAAATTTATGTGTACCGTTGATGTAGAGGCCGAATCTTCGCTAGGTTTCTTGAATTTTTTAACCAAAATGCCAAATTCACTATCAAATTTTTCGACTAACTGAAAATGGGGAAAAATTACATTTGTCATAAATTAATATACCATTTTAAAATGTTTATAACAAAAATGTGGCACTAAATCCTTCAAAAAGACACTTTGACTTTAACTTTGTCAGTTTTTGGCAGGCGTGGGCACGGATACGAATTTTGTATCCATATCCGTCCGCCCTCAAAATCTCATATCCGTTATCCGTCCGTATCCGTGACCTTCCAAAATCCCATATCCGGACAGTTATATCCGCGGATATCCGGATATCCGTGTCCACGCCTAGGTTTTTGGCCTTGGGGCGGGGACGGGGTGGCATTAATCTCGTCATTAATAATTATCAATTAGTTTACCTTATTAATATTATTCAGATGGATGAAAATTTTGTGGTCTTTGCAATATTCCATTAGTCCAATTTCAAAATCGATTAGACTTACGGCATCAGTGTTCGCATCTATCAAAATATCAGAAATGTTTTTGTAATTGCCGGCAAAATACGAATGGAAACAAAAAAAAAAACCCGAATCAAAGATACTAAAATAAATACGACTAGTTTTATTATTGGCTTATCTTTTTGTTAAGTAAATTGTGAATTTGTCGATGATTAAAATTAGAGTAGAACGGGATTGGAATTTTTAGGAAACTCGGGACCCGGGATTTATAAGTTAAAAATGACTAATTGACTAAAACAAAGATTTGTATTTGGGGTCCTATAAGGGAGAATTACTGTCCCAAAAAAGGGCATTTCAGTCTCAATCCCGATCCCACTTTGCTTTAATTAAAATTACGGCTTTTTTCGCCGGACCCTTATTAAAACATTATAAATTTTGACTAATTACCCGCCATTTTGAATCCCAACTGTACAATCTTTTCAAGCTTAATATGGTAACAGCATATTTGAATTTCCAACGGCAAATGTTTTTCGGCATTTTTCAAAATTAACTCAATTTTCTTCTTGCCATTGATTAGCAATTCTTCTTCTTCCGAACTTTTCTCGTCAATTTCAGACGAAGATGGGTAGTATAAATGCTACAAAAGATGCACAAATTAAAATGAGTTTTTTAATTTTAAATCCTTTTTGAAAAAAAACATAAATTTACCAAATCCGAAAAAACATCGCCCTGCGCACGTACCGCGTTTATGCTTGGAACGAAAAACAGCAATTGGTGGATGATGATAGAAAATAAAGGAGCGTAAAAATAAATCTTTTCCATTTAAACAAAATTATATTGTAAATTTTTAAAATAAACTGAATTTGTGGAAGTTGTCTGTAAATTTATATTTATAATTTCTTAGTTTAAACGTCACCAAATTTTTGTATTACATAATAAAATTTTGGTTGATCGATAATATGATAACATTAAGACTAATTATTGATAAATAATTTTAATCATTTAAGTAGGAAACATACCTAAGTGAAAAACATTTACGTCACCTTTATGAAATTTTAGTTGGTTAATCGATTAAAAAAATATGACAACATCAAGAATAATTATAAAATATTAGTGTTTAGTATAATTAGAAATTGGACTCAATAAAAGGTCGGAGAGTAACTCTAATATTAATTATCTAGGTAGGAAACATAATAAAAATATCACCATATACTTCATTAGTTTGTTAAATTTTGGTTTTCTGAATTCAAATTGAATTTGGACATTTTTGTAAACATCCAAAAAAAACAAAAATCTTAATGCTTTTAAATTCCAAATTTAGACATTCTTCCGCACTGCTTGTAATTGGTGCCCAGCTTGTGTCAAATCGCTTCTCACAGTATACCGTGAACAATGTTAACGAAATACAAAAGCCTAAGAAACTGATCACAACAGCTTTTTAATGTTCAACAAATGGTCCGTTCCGTTTGATCAATCCCCTCCCCGCATTTCGGTGACGTCACGTTCTTAGCCTTGGGCGACTCGACGTCGAACGGCGGACGGTGCATAAACGAACACTCAAAAAACAAACATTTTTTTTTGATATTGAACGCGCATTGCTGCAAAACCATTTAAAAAGCAGGTGCAAATGGTGTGCTTCCCGTCCGAATGTTCTTTCATTCATTGCACTTTTTTACAATATTATATTTAATAACTAATTAATAAATATGCTCAAAATATGGAAAAATGCCAATGCAGAAGTTCTCAAAATCCTAAAATATGCAATTTCACTTGTAAAAAGCTCAAACCTTAGTTTTTTCTGCATGAGTTGATTCATTTTTCCAGTTTATACATAGAATTAATTTTTGTTTTTGCTGGATTATCGGGTTATCCATATTCAAACAGAGATTTATTCTTAATACAACCAATACAATTTGGTTAAATTTGGGGAAAAAATGCTTTAAATTAAAATAGATTTAAAAAATATGTACACATATTATAAATTTGAAGCAATTAAATTGTTTTGCCATTCACCATTGAATAGACAAACATATAGAGTAAACGAACGACTTTCTGACACAAAAAAAAATTCTTTGAAGACTTTGCGCATGATTCATTTGATTACCTATTTGGCGTTCCGCGCGGGGGGGGGGGGGAGGGTATGGCCACAGTCGACGGCCACACCCAATTTGTCCCCCCCCCCCACCACTACTCACACCCAATTCCCATATAATGAATAATGATTTGCTCGCGCACTGTGTTGACCGAGTCCGATCCGACCACACCCCCAGAAGAAGTTCTAATTGAATTAGTGCGTTTGCTGTCCCCCACGAGTGCACCAAAAATGTTTTTGTGTGTTTGGTTGCGTGTTATCATCAGTTCAGGCGTGAATTTTGCTCACCGGGGTCAATTTCGAAGAAAAAAAATGGCTCTCAAATTAGTTAACCCAGCTCTATATTTACATAGAACGATTGATCGGATTAAAAGCAACTTTTGGCGTTTTATAAAAAATTATCTGCATAAATTTAAATTTTAAAAAATGCCCTACAAATTTGCTTGCGGAGACAACAAAAAAATTCTCCAACCGAAACCGAGATCTGGATCTGGCCAAAGTGTGGCATTAATGCCTCCAAAACAACTTGCGCACTACTTTGAGTGCCCACGCGCAAATCCGTTGACCTTTTTTTTAAATTTGAATTTTTGTGTGCACAGAACCGTTGTTTTTGGCCTCACATCTCCGCTCCATTCAAAGCGACATTGGGATAACAATATATATATAAATATATCCATTTATGATTAAGTCATAAATAATAATTATTTCGAGTAATAAAGATGAATTTAAAAAATAAATATATAGGTACCTAATTTATTTTAAAAAATTTTGCGAACTTATTACACACCCTAAATAAGTAAGTAGATGGTAGGTTAAAATTCTAGACGTTCAAAACCCCTGCCGAGCTAACACGATCATTTTGTTTTTTTACGCACATACTAGTCAGTCCAGTCAGCCCCATTCACATTTCCAATATATTTTTACACTCCTCAGCAATAGAAGAAACTGTAGAATGTTTAAAATAAGGCAGTTTTTTTCTTTTTTTCCACAAATCAGAGCACATTATCTATCTAACTTTGATTGTTTATATGCCCTCGGGGGAAATGCTTTAGGGAGAGGGGGCTAATTGTTCTTAAAGGTTACATTTTTATAAATGTAGTAATCAAATTAGCTAATTAATACATTTTTAAAGTGAATAGTTTTGTGTTGAGCGCCACAATTGGTATGACCCGAAAATTCTTTCACTGAATTGGCCCTTGAGGGGTCGTCATCGGTGCAATTATAAATCGTGCATACCTTGAATGTTCTTTATTCGACGCTAAAATGACTTACCTATTTATATACATTAAGAGCACAGGATGGTACTGACTGGAACTTTTTTGAAAATCCGGGACTAAAAAAGGTCTCGGTTAAAAAAACCTGTACTAATGGACAAAAAAAACTATTGATAAAAAACTGGGCGAGTTTTGGAGGAATTTGAAAACCCAGGACCAAAATTTTTCCGGGCACGGGTCATTAGGCCCCCTATTTTTCCGGGTTAAAAATGCGCATCTAATGATTGAGTTACCTCAATTATTTAGTGGGTCTCTTAATTGACCCGATTTGAACTACTCAAAATTTGGTCCGATTTTTTGTAATTGGCTCAATTTCCATAATAATTTGCACTCTAACTTTACTGACGGGGGAAAACTTTGGAACTGAAAAAAATAATAAGATTTAAGCGTCACCTTTCCGCTAAAAATAATGATCAAAATTGTTTAAAAAAATATTTTTGTTGAACCAAGTCTTCCTTATTCAATGACAATTTAAGAACGAATTGATCATTCGTCCATCCAATTTATTTTTACTATAATTGGTGCAAAACAAAACTCACAAATCATCATCAAAAATAATGGATGCCGCCGCTCCGCTTCAAAAATCGTTTACGATCGTAATTCTTGTACTTTTCATTGAATTGTGCTTGGTGGTCGACTCCTTCAACAAATATCGGTATAAAAATGATTTTGTTTGATGCAAAAATAATTCTAATCAGCAACAACTAACCTTCAAGGGATTTTTGGGACGTAGAATCCAGAATCATTCTTGCCGTTTCAGTTGTAATTTTATGCTTTTTGAGAATTGAGGCCCAATTTGATTTTTTGGAAAATTTTAAGAATTGGGACCGTGGTTCGAAATCGGTCAAAAAGGAGGTCATATTCGGATTCTATGCCCCCAAAAGCAAGAAATTCCCTTTTCCAGACGTTTAAAAATTTTTTTATTTTAAATATCATTTTTTGTACCGTACCCACACTTTTGTAGGGAACATCGAAAACACAGTACACTGCATGGCAACACCAACAACAACAACAACAATGCGTACGATGGTGACTACGGTGATGATGATGATGAATTTGCGTTGCACAACGAATGCTATTATCGTTATGTGGAAACTGATCACCATTACGCGTTCTTGCATTGGTTGCACCGCAAAAATGTGTCACACTACGCGCCCATTACACCATCATATGAGAAAGTGTTGCGCAAAATTCAGGTTATAAGAGTGGGTCGTGGGGATGTCATCCGTTCCGTATTCCGTATTATTTTTTAGCATTCCGTAATTCCGTATTCCACATTTTGCAAAAATACGGAACAAATACGGAATTTTGTTTATCTTAATTATGATTTAGTCTGTCCGTATTCCGTATTATTTTTTAGCATTCCGTAATTCCGTGTTCCTGCATTTTGCAAAAAATACGGAATAAATACGGAATTTTGTTTATTTTAATTATGATTTAGTCTGTCCGAATTCCGTCTTCCGTATTATTTTTAGCATTCCGTATTTCCGCATTTTGCAAAAAATACGGAATAAATACGGAATTTGTTTGTTTTAATTATGATTTAGTCTGTCCGTATTCCGTGTTTCCGTATTCCGTGTTCCGCATTTTGCAAAAAATACGGAATAAATACGGAATTTTGTTTCATTTTGATTATCATTTTTGTTACGATCTTTAGTTGCAAAATTAATTTTTTTTTTTTTTGCTGGAGCTTACTTGACTCGATTTGAATAACTAATTTTTTAATATTGTAACCCCTAAGAATGGGATTTTTTCGGCAGAGAAATGCATTATTGTGTGGTTTAATTTTCAGCCCGAAGACATAAAGGACGGACTGCAGATAACCATCGGGACACCCCAGCAGGCTGTGACAGACGACGCAGAATGAAGGTGAAAGATCCCGGGGATGAAGATGAAAATATTAAAAAAAAACATTATCAAATTACTACCACCTAGTTAAATAAGCTTTTAAGAAAAATTTGTTGACACTTTTCTGTTATACAACCCTCTCTCGCTCAAAATGTAAATTAGCTGGTTTAATACGACGTTTTTGGACCCGCATTTTTGCCAAAATTGTGTGCTGTTTGACAGAAAGATTTTTATGTAAAAGGATAAAAAATATTTTTTTTTAATTTAAAATTTCGTTACAGCAGCCAATCCATGCCAACATGCCAATCATCGACCGTGCCCTGTGCCCATACGAATACACACTCAACTACAAGCCAAATGTAAGTTGGGAAGAAGAATATTGTAGGGTAGGACGGGGCCGGGACTTTTGGGGAAAACTGGGACCGGGACTAAATTTGGTCTCGATCAAAAAACCGGAACTAAGGGAGGACAGAAACAGAGATTTTCGAAGAACTTGCAAAAAACCGGGACCATCTATAACAGAGCTTTAAAAAAACTAGGACCGGCATTTCAGCCCCAGGGTCACTTCAGTACTGTTCTCGGTCCCAGCCTTGAAGTTGCATTGACATTCCAGTGTTTTTTAGTCCCAGGGTGTACACTTTAGTACTGGTCCCGTTTCCTGGTCCCGTCCTACACTTGAAGATTGCATTGACATTCCAGGGTCAGACATTTCTGTCCCAGGGCGTACACTTCAGTCCTGTCCCGGTTCCCGTCCTACCTACCCTTGAAGATTTTGCATTTTGAAATTGTTGTTGGTGTAACATTAATTAATAAATATGTTAGCGAATTCCGGCAACCCTTTCTGAGGTGAAATGCACTTGCACGCGTCCGTTCATCACCATTGGGCGCGCCGGCGCTCAACTTGAGTGCGAACCGTTGTATTATCACGTGCGCGTGCTTTTGTTTGAATCCGAGTACTCTTTTTTTGGCTACCGGTCCGAATCCAACTCTGAGTGCAGATTCAGTTCCGTACTGAAGCTAAGCCTAAGCCTAGCTTAAGCCTCAGCCACCCTGGCTTGGGGTTTGTTAGGCTTAGGTCTAAGCCTAAGCTTAGCTTAACCAAGTTAGGCTTAGCCTAACGTCCAGGGGATTCCAGACACTTTTGGCTGGAGTAGGCTTCGGACCGGAAGCGCTTTTTTTGTTGTATTTGTTTTAAATTTTTCTTATAAAAATCAATTAATATTAATTTAGTTGTCTCAGCTTCGTGGAACATACAGAAAAAATCGCATTTGCGTGTGTGCCTGTTTTTAAGGTTTTTTCTTTGTTATTTTGTATTGTTTTTGTTAATGAATGATTTGATTGATTAATTTGTTACCAAAACAAATTAATTTCGGATGCTTTGAGTGTACAAAAAATGGGAATTTGCTAATTTAAAATAAAACTTTCTTCTTTTTATTTACCTATTTTTTCTGCTTTTTAAGGCTACCATTGAAAAAGACGATCTGTTAATCGACGTTCCGGCAGAAGAGCCCCCTGTTTAGAAATGTTGCACAATTTGATCAATTTTATTTTTTGATTACTTTAACCAATTTGATCTCCAAATATTTTATGATTATATATATAATACTTTCTCACTGAATCTAATTATAATTAAACTGGCAACCAACATTAACTGCAATTGGTATTTAAGTTAATTCTATCAATATTTGCAATAAATTAAAATAAATAAATCATCTTAAAATATTTCTAAAAAAGTGATTTGCCTTTCAATTATATCAAAAAATTATTAAAAATAAAAACCAGTGGCTTGAAATGGTTTACTGTTAAAAAGCTTTTAAAAACATCTTTTCTTGACAATTTTCATTTTTTTAAACTCTTTCCTATGACTTTTGTTTGCTCATCTCTCAAAGCTTAACGTCGAATTTCCGGTCATATTTTTGTGTGTTTTGCACGGATTTTCTCGGGAAACGGTGGGGGGTGGGGGGGGGGGAATTTTTGCCCTCAACTTTAAGCTTATATTTATATTCTTCTGCTGCTGATCGATGCTTTGGGATGTCTCTTTTTTCATTTTCGTTAAGCGATTCCAACAACAAAAAAAATTTTGTGTGGTGAAAAAGCGATGATTTTTAAGCTTTTTGCTGTTTGTCCTCATTGGTTGCGCAATTTAAAACTGCATAGAATAATAGCGTTAAATGGCACTTATAATGTAAAGAAATATTCTACTCTTTTTTTTTGTTTGTTTGACGAAAATGTAAAACCTAAATAAAATAAAATAAAAACAAAAGTGTTAATAAATTTTTAATAAATTTGTTTAGTGCAAGTATAGAAAATGGCAATGTCATCGATTCCAATTGAACACGATGCAGCATCGCAATGGGATTGTACGTATTAATTAAAATATGTTTAAATGTAAACATTTATTTTTGGTCAATTAAGAATTTAGTAAATCATAAAAAATTAACACATTCTTAATTACCAAAAAAATAATAATTAAATTTTTATCATCAAAATATCTCTGTGCAGGGCCTCTGCAGCACACGGACGGCGTTGTAAAAGTGCACAACACAAAGGACAAATTTGAGGTTGGATTGGACGTGCAGTTTTTTGCACCACAAGAAATTGAGGTAAAATATCACAAAAAAAATTTAAAAAAAAAAATTTAATAATTATATTTCAGGTCAAAGTGTCAGGTCAAGATGTGATCATTCATTGTCTCCATGAGGCACGCAAAGGTCCCCATATTTTTAAGTCAAGTGGATTTGAGAAACTAAATTGTTCTTATTATTGACTTTAAAGTTCTAAAATTGACTTCTCAAATCCACACATTATTATTTTAGGGCCACAAATTATATGGACAAAAAATCTCAAAATATGGTCATAAAATATGGCCCAAATGGACGAAATATTGAGAAATTTTTTTTTCAAAAATAGCAAAAAATTGGCAATATTTTCCTAATTGAAGTAAAGAGCAAATAAAAATGTTTATATGCAAATTAACGGCATTTAAGAAAAATTTTTTGAAAATAAGCAGAATTTTAAAAATTTTCATTTTTGGTGGCAGATGGATTTCCATATAATTTGTGGCCCTAATTATTATACACACATAATAATAGCGTTTTGAAAAAACTTATCAATATTCACAAATTTTTTCTGAAGCCTTTGAGAATGGCCATCAAAATCCATATTTTGCCTACATTTTCTCCATCCATAGATCAATGCTCTGGTTTTTTGGTCTGTTTTTTTTATTGGAAAAAAATTAATATTCCTGCCCCAATAATTAAGAAGCTTTTCGGTTAAGAGAGCTTCCACACGCCCACACACAAACAAAATTTTTGTGTGTTTAAATTTTAAAGGCACTTTTATGGAAAATCATCATTCCTAAACAAACACTTTAGTGGATTTTAATGTAAAAATTTGTTTGAAAATTTAATGTGATTTTTATCGTTTTGAATGGTGAGCGTCCGAACCAAAGCTGGACGTGATTAAAAAAGTGATCCGTTCCATTCAGAATCATTATGGTGAAGAAACAAAAGAAACTAACTCAAAGAAAAACAAGAAAACCCTAAAAAATAGGGTTTTTATATAGTTAAACTATATTTTTTGGAGGGGGGGGGGTACAAAAAATGCCATAAATTTTTGATCAAAAATTCAGATCAGCACGGAAGCGTCAAACGTGAAATACATCGTCAATATCGCCTTCCCAATGACGTTGAGCCGGCAACACTGAAGTCGCACCTCTCCACCCGTGGCGTGCTCACCTTGACTGCCTCGAAGAAGGCTTAAAAAAAGACGAGAAACAAAAAATTGGAAATTTAGGCTGCAGAAATTTTGTGTTCCTCCTATGAATTCTCTGAGTTAACATAAAACAGAAAATGATAAACAAATTTGCTCTTATATGTAATAATAATAATAAATAATTGGTAGAAAGCTGATCATTTACAAAAAATTTGTCACCCGGATCAAGCAAATATTGACAATCTTAAACATATTTCCAAATTTTAAGAGTAAAATGTGTAAATAAAAATTGATAAACCAACAATTTTTTGGGATTTCCTTTAAAAAATGCAATAATTTTGTACAATTTCCAAAATCCAATTTTATATAAATTTAAAAATTTTTCCGCCCCTCCGGGATGGGACTCTCGTTAAAAATCAAAGGTTTTCTTTAAAAAAAAAAATTGCAACTAAATTGTACAAAAAAAACAACAGAAAGGAGGATTAATTTAAAAAGAGTGAGTTTAAAAAACCATAGAAGTTATTTAGAAAAGAGATCTTATGATTTTTTTGCCCATTTTTCGGCATTCATTTCGAATTGTTCTGTTGACGAGCAAATAGACAATTGGTGGAATGCCTTAAAATTATTGTTTAAAAAGTGATTATTTAATTTTTAACTTACCGAACATCAAATAATTGCAGTAAAAGCCCACGACAATTAACCATTTGCTCATTGGCAAATGCTGCATAATTGAGAAGAGCACAAAAGTGGCAACATTTATGCCATTTATTGCGGCCACTTGGATAAACACCTGTTTATTTATTTATTTTAATTATTTATTTATGTTTTTGAAAGTTTCATATTTCTATTCATTTTCAATTGACGAAAATATTCTTTTTAATTTATTGTTCAATAAGATAAAAAAAACAAAGTAAATTAAACAATTCAAAAAGACCAACAATTTTTGCAAAATTTGCACTTGACGGACAACAAATGTTTTGTGGTGACGCCTTTAATTTGTAAAATTATTTATTTAGAAAAATTCAAATAACCTTTTGAAATAGCAAATTGTTTGTGTGACTAACAACACTTTGTTGTTCGTTCTTCTTTTTGAGCTGTCGTAAAAAAACCAAAACAAAAATTGCGTAAACGAGAGGGAATCCAAAGGACAGAAATGCGTCGTAATATACAATTAAGCATCGACGTACTGAAAACATAAAAAGATAATTTGCATTTGTTATATAAATTTTGGAAGTGTGAGATTAATGCCTTATGAAGGCGTGCTGGGTAAGCAATTGGACAATTCTCAAAAAAGTTATGGCCGGAAAACGCTTTTTTTGGCCACAATTAACCGTTAATGTTTGGCCAATCGCTTAGCTTTTACTTGCTAATAGCTTCTCTTTCTCCTCCTAAGCTTTCGAATAATACTAAAATTGTTGATTTGGTTAGCTTTGAAAGAAGTTATAACAAAAAACTTTTGAAAAGTGCCCAATTTGCCTTTTTACGAAACGACCTAGCACCTTCTGCTGAAGGGCAGCGGAGAAGGAAAAGAACCTCGACAGGTACGCCCCCGTGGGTCCGAGTCCCACCGGGCGGGTAACCATTTATGCGCTTCCGGTCCGAAGCCCACCACAGCCAAAAGTTTCCCAAATCCCCTCCACGTCTTAGGCTAAGCTTAGGCTTAGTCTACCTTAGGCTTAGGCCTAAGCCCAAGCCTGTGCGTAGGCTTAAGCTTAATCCTAAGCTAGGCTTAATCTTAGCTTCAGTACGGGACTAAATCGGCCATCGTGGTAGAATTCGGACCGGTAGCTCTTTTTATTTTCTACAGAAGCAAATTTTTTTACATCCTCCGGGGCAACCGTAATATTGTTGTAGTCCTGATACGGGTTCATAAACCAATTTCCGTAAGTAGGAGCAAAACATGGGGGTTTGACAAAGCAAAAATAGTAAAGTCCAAATACTGAAGAAGCCATTGTCCAGAGCCAGGCACGGCGCCCTACATAACCAAGTTTATTAAGGAATTAAGAAAAACGTAAATTACCTGAAAATAGCATTTTGCTATATCCAGAAAAAGTCATTTCGACAAGTCGGTCCAGTGCCAAGAAAAAATTGGCACTCGACTGAGCAGCAAACAAGCCTAAAAATATATTTATCAAAAAACAAAACAAAATTCCTTTCATCACCTGCAGCGCAAAAACCGATCAAAAAGTTGAAATCCCGGTATGAACAAAACTCAACGCCAAAGATACTGTAGAGAGCGGAGATTAGGCCCTGGATTGGCAGCATCAAAACGTCAGTGACTCCGATGAAGAAAAGGAACTTGTAGCATGAATGTTCACAATGCTTCCAAATTGCGATCAGACAGGGCAAATAGAGAAGCTATATATAAATAAATAAAAATTGTTAAGCATAATAGCCCAAATATTGCTTAAACTTCAAAAATAAAGAACAGAATCAGCATCACAGTGCCATTAACGATTTGCCGACGCTCCCACAACGGCACGTCGTCGATGTTCACTCGGCTGCAGTTGTACAATTGCTCCCAATACTCGGGCTGACGCAGATACATTTCCATTTGGAAAATGTCCAATTAAAAAAATAATTGAAAATGAATTTGAAATCTTATTAAAAGTATATTGAAAGAGGACTGGGGTTCGGAAATTCAATCGGTGCTCAATTCCAAAAGTGCAAATTGTTTATTATGGATCGATGAATAAAAATAAAAATTTCCCAAGAATATAATACAGATTTTTTGAATCTGTGTGAGCTATCAATAAAAAACTTTGTTCGGCTTTTTCTCCGGGCAACTCCCAAATGTAAATACATAAAATGATGGCGCACTTTCCGCTTCCGCGCAGACTGAGTTCAACAGCAGGTGCTAATTAACACAAAGGCATCATTTATTTTTTGTCCGCACTGAAACCAATTTTTTGATTCAACAAATATTAAAAATTAATTACACAGAATTTTATAAATGAACCACTTTCTTCAATTCTTTCATAATAGCCCTGCGCACTCAAATATAAAAATCCGGCCCCCTATTAATTATAGCTAAATTATATAAGGATAATAAAGATTATTTTAAAATACAAATTTATTTTTGCTCAGCGGAGGCAATTGTGACAAATTGAACACATTTACACTTTTTAGAATTAGAGCTAAACACAATTCCTTTCATCTTATTCCATCAAAATGATTGATGATTATTTAATAATAAAAATCATAATTTTTGTTCGTCAGCGCATCAGATCAGTTAGTGTTGATCAGCGTCGTCCCCATCCCCAACCGCCTCCTCGGCCCCATCCGCCGCCGTAGCCACCGCCCCAGCCTCTGTTCCATCCGCCTCCGTAACCACCGCCCCATCCGCCGCCTCCCCAGCCGCCGTAGCCGTAGCCCCAACGCTTTTCGCGTACAAGTTGTCTGAAATTAAATTTTGGTATGGCATTTTAAAAAAATAAAATTATTCTTTATAATTCTCACGGGTAAATTTATGTAAATATGGAGTATATACAAACCAGAGACAAAATCACTCAAAACCACTTTTATAGATTTTCTTAGGGGCTGAAAACGATAAAGCAATCAAAAACTTTATTGGATTCACAATTTAAATTCCTCAATTTTTATTTTCTATTGCCAAAATTCGTAATCTGTGCATCAAAGAACATATTTTCCAACAATTTTAGTATGAAAAATATTTCCATTGACCAAAGGGTCTCCCTATTACCCTGACATACTAAATTGCCATGATATTTTTGCTTTTTGCGAGTTTGTTGAACATACTTTTCTTGTCCCACCATCGGATCAGCGTCCACACAGCACAAAAGTACGGCAATGGCAAATGCTACAAGCAGCACCAGCAGCAATCGCATATTTTTTTTTTGTGTTTAGGTTCAGAATGGGTGTTAAAGTACAACAGTTTAGTGTTTAAATTGTTGGTTTGGTTGCTTTGGTGGTCAATATTTCGCCCTTTTATTCGGGCTGATTTTCTGTTTTCACGCTCCGAATTCGTCAAATTCGACATGGCGCTTTGTTCAAAACATCAAATGCACTTTTTAGATGGCCGAACGAGTGCGTGGGCCGGGCCGTGTCCCCCCGTCCGTCCGTCCTCTCCATGTGTGTGGTTTGGTTGACGCCGCCCCCATGGCGAGAAAACCATTTACATCATCAGTGCACTGATGATCAACCTCATGACCTGCTGCTGCTGATGATCAACCTCATGACCTGCTGCTGCTGATGATCAACCTCATGACCTGCTGCTGTGCTGACTGACTTTCAACAAC
This sequence comes from Globodera rostochiensis, assembly GCA_018350325.1. Taxonomy (NCBI): domain Eukaryota; kingdom Metazoa; phylum Nematoda; class Chromadorea; order Rhabditida; family Heteroderidae; genus Globodera; species Globodera rostochiensis. The sequence goes on from JAEVLN010000010.1 coordinate 1,259,568, forward strand.
ATTTAGGGGTTATTTGAATTTTTATTTATGGAATATTTATTGAATGAGGCCTGAAAAATAAAATATATTTGCTGATCATAAAATATTTACCTTTGCAGAAAATAACGTAAATTAATTGGTCCCTATTGTGCGCCCTACTGTACCCTTTTTTAGACAACGGTCGGCCCCATATATTGTAGCTGGTACGGTTAATTTTACAAATCGGCTTATGGAATTAACCGTTTAATTTTGGAAATGCTAAAGTGCCAGCAATTTGAAAGTCTATAACTTTTTAAACTTAACCACATCAAACAATCAAAGATGCCATTCGCCGATTTCGGGTGCTTTTTCACATTGAACTATTTAAAAAAGCAATTGAACCGTTTGGCTTTTTCCACAAAATGATTATTCTCATTTATAATTTTTTAAATGGCATATTATTGTTTGATTTGGTTAAGTTTAAAAAAGTTATAGACTTCTATTGTTGGCTTTAGCATTTCCAAAATTGCCCGGGTAGTTCCGGAATTACCTACCCGCTCAAAGCAGTTAATTTTAGAATTTGTGGAGAATTAATTCTGTTCGCTATTCATTCACTCAATTTGTTTTTATTAAACCAAAAAAATTTTTTAAAGCCCCCAGGTAACTAACTTTTTGCAAAATGGCGCCTCCATTGTGTATTTTATGGTCTTCGGATTAGCTTGAAGGAGACGTGTCTGATCAATTGGTTCAACTGCCATTTTTGATTAATATCAAAAGTTGTGCCATCATGAATAATTTTTTTTCGGATTGCAATTTTTTTTGCATACCTATATTAATATTTATTGCTAGGGAATTTTAATTGTTCCAATATGCCATTCCTTGACAAAATTTCGGGATTTGGAACCGGACGACCAGCGTAAAACAGCGACGGTTCGAACATAATATTATTATTATTCTTTAAGAAAGGATTTTGTTTTGAAATAAATCAGTCATTTATACTGATCAACCAATCAAATAAATGAAAGGAATTTGTAGAAAAATTGTTGGTCAACATTTATTTGCATTTTTTGATTATGCCATGCATGCATGCATGCATTCTTCAGCGTCCGATCAGTTTGATCAGTGTTGATCAGCGTCGTCCCCAGCCCCATCCTCCGCGTCGGCCCCATCCGCCTCCGTAGCCGCCGTAGCCACCGCCCCAGCCTCTGTTCCATCCGCCTCCGTATCCGCCGTAGCCACCGCCCCATCCGCCGCCTCCCCAACCTCCGTAGCCGTAGCCCCAACGCTTTTCGCGTACAAGTTGACTAAAATTACAGAATTTATAATTTTGTTTTTTTAATTATTCAATATTTTTATAATTGTGGATGTGTAAACGCATAAAATACTCTATATTGCCCCGCAATCGGCATCAGAGCATGGATCAAATAAATTGTGTTTGATCAATTTTTGAAATTTATTTTTTTGATATAAATCGTCATTATTGATTATATATCGTGAGACATAGGAATATGATTATAGATCGTGGAAATAGGAATATAATTATAGATAGTGGGACATAGGAATATGATTATAGATCGTGGGACATAGGAATATTTGGTTTTATATTTAGGGTTACCATTAGTTTTACACATATAATATTAATAATTTGTATTACTTTTCTTGTCCCATTGCTTCAGCTGTCACGTGGCACAAAAGTACAGCAACCAAAAGCGCTATTAAAAGTAGAAGTCGCATAGTATTTTTGGTGGCAATATTTGCAGCAAAAATTATAGTGCGTGTAAAAATGGAAGATTAAATTTTTGGATGATTTACGTTGCTGATCACAAGTGATTGGACCACCCCCCTTTTATTATAAATATTTTCTCTTCACGCAGAGGCACTCCGAATTCGGCAAATTCGTCGTTTGCCTATTCAAGGCACACCAAAGTCATTCAATCACAACCGCCCAAAAACCTGAATGTGAATTTTGTGTCTTGTGCCCAATTTTGACTGTGATTGGACAAGTTTGAGGGGGCGCCGTCGTCATTTTGTTGTACCCCCACCCCCAATCGGAGGAGTAAAAACAATAATATCATTTCTCATCATTCGTGGAACTCTAAACTTTTTCAACGAATTTGGGTAATTTGGTGATCATGATCACGCAATTGAGGACTCTGATCGTCTGTAGACACACAAACAACACACCACACAGATTTGCTGGTTGGTGGTACCACACCTATTTTAGAGTCACAAAGTAAAATTCTCCCAAATTAAAGTGATTCATTTAATTTGTGAGCCGCTGCACTGAGATCGGCCCCCACAGCAAGGGCCGAAAACTTAGGTAGTAAAATATGGAGAAAATAAATTTGAAAACGATTTTTTGTTTTGAGGGGTAGGGGGTCATATGATTAGGGAGGTCGCGCTACGACAATTATCGCCCGCATTTAGTGAGTCCACCACGCTATTTTTTGTGTTAACAATGGTAAAATTGGTGGGGGGCCATCAAAATTTCCAACAAAAAAAGAGTAAAATTTGTTTGTTTTGGTCGTTTTTGTTGCTCTTGCTGTCAAATAACTGATCCGGACTGCAGCAGAGTTAGAATAGGCAGATTTTATCGTTAAATGATTAAATAAACTATTTGTTTTTGTTACCTAAATTATTTCCAATTATTTTTAAATGAACTTTAGATTTTTTCAGTTTAATAGAGAATGACCATTTGATGAATAACTTTTAAGAATTAGAAAATGCAGGTTTGCCTTTTGTGCAATTTTAAAATTCTTTTATCATCATCTGTTAGCTTTTTAGCAACTTGAAACCCAAAATTTCTCAAAAATCAATTTTTAAAATTTTTATCTTGATCTTTCAAAAACGATCAAAATTTTTAATTATTTAACATAAATAATTTGTTGCTCTAAAATAATGCATGTCAAAATAAACGATTAGTTAAATTAATTCAAGTTGTCATCGCTATGTGGTGACCGTCATTGATTGAGCTTTCTACTAATTCCAGCTTTCAGATGACGAGTCATGCCCTGTTAAGGTATTTTTTGGAGATGAAATCTTCATAAAATTTCATAATTAAAAAACTTAAATTATTTAAATATATTAAAAATAAAAATAAACATTACATCGATGTCCTGGACATTGCCGTAACGGAACGCATTTGCCCCATCGATTGCGCACGTGGCCAAATTTGCAGAAGCAACGAGGAGATGATTTGCATTTCCATGGACAACGAGGATATATCAATTGGCAACTTCCGTCACAAAACGCACAAAATCTGCGACGTTCATTTGGAGGACATCGGACAGAAGAATTTGGGGTAGTTGAACCAAGACGTGCTGAAGTTGTAATAAAACGTGCCGATGATGTTGAATTTGAATTTTCCGCATCGTCTCTTTCAGGAAAATTAAATGAAGTTGAGGAAGGACGAGCAGTTGATGTTGAGGAAGGACGAGCAGTTGATGTTGAGGAAGGACGAGCAGTTGATTTTGAGCTAGGACGAGCAGTTGATGTTGAGCTAGGACGAGCAGTTGATGTTGAGCTAGGACGAGCAGTTGATGTTGAGCTAGGACGAGCAGTTGATGTTGAGCTAGGACGAGCAGTTGATGTTGAGCTAGGACGAGCAGTTGATGTTGAGCTAGGACGAGCAGTTGATGTTGAGCTAGGACGAGCAGTTGATGTTGAACCAGGACGCACACTTGAACCAGAACGAGCTGTAGTGGAACCAATGCCAGCTATAGTAGAACCAAAACGTGCCGATGATGTTGAATTTGAATTTTCCGGATCGTCTCTTCCAGGAAAATTAAATGAAGTTGAGGAAGGACGAGCTGTTGATGCTGAAGCAACAGTTGATGTTGAACCGGGACGAGCAGTTGTTGTACCAGGACGATCAGTTGACGTTGAGTTCTGTCTCAAGGTCGATGCGGCAATTGGCGGCCTCATTTCCCACTAAATCAGTTTAAATGGCTCCTCAAAAAATGTTAAAATAAATAATTTACAAATTGTAAATGGCTTTTTTGTTGTTGACGTTGATATGGAATTCAGTTTTGTTGTCCTCAAAAAACGATCTAAACAATGTTTTTTTTTGCTAATACATATTAATATGTACAAAATTGTACGTTTTCTTCTGTTCCATCTTCGCTCATACGATTCCGAGCTTGACGAAGACGACGAACTCCAGTTTGGGTGCCATCTTCGATATGCCAAAATGAATTCGACCGACAGAAATGTAAGCAGCAGAATTGATACCAACTTTTTTTTAATTTAAAATTTTAATATTATATGGTAAGTTATTAATTATATTACTTTCATCCTGTTCTTTTTGAAAAAGATTTGAAGTTAAGCAAATTGATAGAAAATAAAAGTGTTTGATTTGACATAAAAATTGCAAAATTTATTCTATATTTAGTGGCAAATGTACCAGTTTTGAATAAATTATCTTTGTAAATCCTTTGTTTGGGCGCCATTTTTGGACTCAATGTTCACAATATGCAAATTTATAAAATCAAATAACTCCCAGAAAACTTTGATGAACAAAAATTGTTCGTTTTTTAAAGATCATTTGAATATTAATTAAGATTCTTGTGATGAAGGTTCGGCAGCGGGAATCACTTTAGCATTCCCGGAGAAAATTTATCTAAACCGTGGTCTATTCTAAAGATGGATTCTGATAAATTTGATTTTTATAATATCTTTAAACCATTACAAAATTGCTTTATCCGTCGAAGCATTTTTGACTTATTCCTCCGTTCCAGATTAATTGCATCGATTAAATCTCTTCAAACATTATCATCATAAGGCGAAAATGTTTTTTTCAACATACGATCCACATATATTTTATATGTTAATTTCAACCAATTTCTCCGAAATCCGGTCATAATTTCCGATTTTTTTTGCCAAATTTTCGGCAAAAAAAAACAGGAGCAAAATTAAAAATCAGGAAGTCAAAAAAAAGGTAGTAGGAATGATTTTAATTTATATTCTCATTGATTTTTTCGACTGATATTATTTGAGGTTCTTTTGTGTAATCGTTCGTAATGTTCCATTTGCGAAAATAATTAAATGTGTAGCAAAAAACGGGAATTGATCGGCGAAAAGCACAAATAAACAAAACATTTTCCATTCATTGCCTAGAGGAAAATTCCATTGCAAATTATTAACCGTCGTTAAAAACTATTATATTTATCAATTATTAAAAAGATTTTTAAAAATAATTTTAAAATGTTGTTAAACAATTCAAAAAAGCTCAGACAGCAGCAGGCAAAATATTACAAATCACTCTTATTTTGTACAGCTTCGGACCAAAAACGGAAAAAAGTACCAAAAAAATATTTTCCCAAAATCCACAAATATATTTTTTTAATAAAATCATTGTTTTTATGAAGGAAAATGAATTATTCTATAAATATATTGCTCACAATTTGCATCATTTTTTCATGTTATTCACCCGCAACTGGTGCCCACCTGTCTTATGCCAACCTAACCACGGATGAAGCGGCCAAACTCACCAAAACATTGGCATATTTAGCCAACCAATCGTTGGAAACCAAAGAAAATGCGTTGAAATTGATGGCAACAAATGGCAGTGAAGCACTAAAGGCAAGTCTCAAGTCAAATTGGTCCGGCTCGGGTCGGTTCGGCACTCGGTTTCGATGCCGAAAACATTACATCTCCTTGTACAACCTCAACCAAACAATACAAATTTGGTATTGATTGAAAGCATTTGAAGAGTAGATAGATGTTTGTATTAGGGTTACTCCCCGAGCCCTCGGGCGGGAAAGTCGGAGGTCGGGGACGAAAACCCCGACCAAAAATTCGCCATGGATCCCGACCGACCGTCTTTGGGGGATCTTCGGGATTGGGCTGGGGAAATGATTAACCTAGTATCATTATGCTGAAAATCGATTTGTCCGCTTTCTAAATATATATTTACTTTTGAAAATAGTTAAAAAATAATATTTATTGTTTTTTAAGTTATTTTCGTTATTTTTTTCGGGCAGTTTATTTTTATTTTTTATTATTTAATTTTAAAACTACTTTTATTTTGTTTATTTTTCTACGAAAGCTCTACAAATTAAAACTATGAGTCGCGCATCGTTTAGCAATAATTCTCGGTACATTTTTAGCAGACGGTCGTTGCCTTGTTGATGGAAGAGGAGCAAACTCTTGATAAGTTTAAAAAGTTATCGGACGAAGAATCAGCAAATATGCCCCCAACTGCCAAACAGACGGTGAAGAATGCTGAAGACATTTTGCTGGACCGGAAATTAACGCCAAAAGAACAATTTGAACAAATTGCCAAATTGGACACGGCGAATTCATTTAATGAAATTGCCAAATTTGAAACGTTGCACAACATCACACATTCCAAGGCACTGAAATTGTGGCAATCAAAGCCCTACTGACGGATAATTTGGTGAAAAAAAGTCGGCATAAAAATGTTTTAACATTTAATCAATTCATTGAGAAAGCGAGCAAAAAACAAAAGGAAAAACGAAGGAAATAGGCTTTATCTTGCAGCTAATGACTATTAGTAAATTTTGGAATAATTAACAAAATGTTAAAATTTTAAACATTTACTTGAAATTGACCTAACAACACTGCAACATGCTAAACCAGGGATGTAATCGGATTTCGACATTTTTAGGTCCGGAATCCCGAACTTTTTGGCGAAAACTTTCCGACCCCGATCCCCGACGATTTTGATCCAATTCCCGACCCCGACACCCGTCCCCGACAAACTTTCTAGCATTATTATATATCCTAATTTCAACGAATTCAAAAAAACGATTGAAATAAGTTTTATCTTGAAGCTAATGCCTCGAGCAAGGCAAGTTTTTTACGCGCTTACAAAAAGAAGGTCCCCATGATTTGATTAAGATCATTATTTGTTTAATTTAGGGTACTTTCCGTTTTGCGACCCCCTCGCCAAATTTGCTGAAAACAGCATATATGGGGTTTTCAAGGGTGCTGATCACGAATCTGACAATATTTTTAAGATCTGACAACATCTAAAATTTTGAAAATCTATGATTTTTGATTTTTTTTTACCATTAATCATACAAAAGGTAGAGACTTAGGGGTTCGTTAGGCTTAGGCCTAAGCCACCCTGGCTTGGGGTTCGTTAGGCTTAGGCTTAGGCTTAAGCCACCCTGAGATGAACCCCTAAACTATTGACGGCCTAAGCCTAACGAATCCTAAGCGCAGGGCGGCTTAGGCCCAAGCCTAACGAACCCCAATCCAGGGTGGCTTAGGCCTAAGCCTAACGAACTTTTGACCAAAAGTTCCCCCTATGGTTTTTCAAAATTTGAACTGTTTCAAAAACCGGTTTAAAGGTCGAGCCCGCTTAAATTTTTGCTTTTTCCATCGTTTTCAGCATCCTAGAAAACCTATAAAATCGGTTTTGGATATTAATGGCAAAAAATTAACAAAATTCACCAATTTTGCAGTTATTTAAGCAACACAAGTACACTCTCAAGTATTTGGCTGTGTCTAATTCGATGATAGCGGCCTCCAAATGCCATGCCATGCCACGCACATTCACTTCGTCGCCTTTACGCTCAGTTCCAACCGGTTGTTTGACGAATTCGGAAAATTTGTCAAGCCGAAGCCTCAACTCGCCGGTGAGTGCGTCCGGATTACCTTTAAACTTAAAATAGAATTTCAAATTGTATTTTTTATTTATTATAATTTACAAAACTCACATCCGGCCAAATTTAGCAAAAATAAATAGAAAAAAATGTTTAAAATGAAGAAGACTCGTTTTGAAAAGCTCTTCATAGTATTAATATAAAAGATATATTATTTAAAAAAGTAATATGATAAAATTGCTAGAGTAAAATTGAAATATGCGCATTATTATTGATTTTTTACAATAAATAAATTAGGTCAGCGGAAATGCGTCAGCGGAAAATGCGTCAGTGATTATTAGAAGTCGAGAAAAAAAGTGTTTTTATCGGATTTAGGGGCTTAGACTACAATTCTAACAGCCATTTCTGCCGAACCTCGAACCAAATTCGAACAATTTTCAAAAATTCCAAATTTTACAAAAATCCAGTTTGGTCTCATCATTCAAAAATATGAATTCGATTATTACTTTCGTTGTAAAATGTCTCGAATCCCACCCAAAACTTCCCGAATTTCCTAACTAGCCTAAGCTAGGCTTAAGCTATGCTTAGGCCTCAGCCTAACAAACCCCAAGCCAGGTTGGTTTAGGCCTAAGCTAGGCTTAGGCTTAGGTACTGGACAGAATCGGCAATCGTGGTTGGCTTCGGACGAGTTAGCCGCCAAACTTGATTTTTGGAAAAATTTGAATTTTCGACCAAATGTTCGAATTCTGGTCCGGGGTTCGGAATTGGTTGTAACAGAGGTCAGAATTGGATTCTTCAGCCCCAAAAACCTCCAGAAACATGTTTTACATGACTTTTAATAATCACTGATGCATTTTCCACTGACGCATTTTCCGGGAGCCGTTAAAAACAAACAAAGAGAGAGGTGAATTTAAGCTTTATTTAAATTTCTTAAAGATTTAGTCAAATTTATTAAAGTTTAGAATTTTTTAAAATATTTTGTGGTTTACAAATATTTTCTATTTTTGCCGGAAGTCCCAAAATATATTTGTTTTTAAATATAAATCCATCGTTCAAAATTAAAATCAATTCAATATAAATATCCACATTATTTCCGTTAAACGTGGCAATTTACGTTATTTAATTGTATATATTTATTTACTCGTAAACATTTATTGCTATTATTATTCATTTTCACATCGATAGGTGAAATGCTTAGAATGATTGTGAATTTGTTGCTTATATTTATTTTTTTAAATCAATTCATCGAAATTAAAGCGGGAAATAATGGTAATCATTTTACAATTTTGTATTGAATGATGAAAACTATATTTTAAGGCTTCTTTCGCCGAAAGCGAGATGCTCCTGCATCGAATTCATCTCGACAAGAAGAACGTCCGATTTTAAATAATATAAATTCAAATTCTTTTCCAAATGATGTGAATGATGTTTCAGGTAGGTTATAAGCATTTTATAATTTTTGCATAAAATTAAAGAGTTTTTCTTTAAGCTTCTCTTCAACATTTGCAAACCAACGAGGCTGAACAACCTTCACAAAATTCACATGTTCAACCCGAAGAGAGTCATGGAATTAGCCAAGTGGCACAAACAACAGCGACTATAAATAGTAGGGTTGGTCTCCGACCCCCGAACCCCGACATTGTCAACCCCGACCCCGACTTTTCCGCCCCCGAGGGCGATCATCCAATGCCAGGCATCGACAACATTGAAATGCCACAAGGTCAGGCATCAAGCAGTTCGGATTTAGCATCAGATGGCAGCAACAACAAAGAGTGCGCAATTTGTTTGCAACCATTGCTGGCTTCGGAAGATGTGAAAAAGTTACTCTCATGCCAGGTACTTTTACATTTTAATTATATTTTTTATATAAATTTATATTTAGCACACCTTTCATCCTAATTGTATCGATACATGGTAATACAAACATTTAAATTAAAAAAGTCAAAATATCTAAAATGCAAAGTTAAGCATTAAATAGAGAAATTATATGATAAAACATTTGACAATTTATTTTAGGCTCGGAATCGGAAAAACGACTTGCCCAGTTTGTCGTTGCCAGGTTAACCCTATTGACCGGGTTGGCCGTGTTGAACCGGTTGTCTGGTATGACTTCGTTCTCGAATAGGTGGACGAACATATACTATATCTTTGAAAGTATGTTTTAACTTTAAATAGATTTTACATTGAAAATGTAAATGCATGTTGATTAAATTTATGTTAAATTTACCCTTTTTTAAAACAGGGGTTGCTGACTGGTGATGGGAATGTGAAACGGAAACAGTTTAAAGAATCCAAGGAAAAACCATTGTTATATCACCGTATAATTTCAAAAAAGTTGTTTATTTTTTGGCTGTTCTGACGAAAAAATTGTTTTAATTTGTCGGGATCAGGGGGCTGGACGTCATGCAGGCACATATTTAGGATTTTGCTTTGGGGGGGGGGAGGGGTACAACAAAAAAAAAGTCGATTTTAGGGGTGCATTTTTGGGTTTTATTGCATTTTTCTTAAGCAATTTATTCAAAAAACTGGTTTTGAGGGTAAAATGTAAAAGTACCAGGCATGATAATGCTTTAACATTGTCCGAAGCCAGCAATGATTGCAAACAAATTGGGCACTCTGGTGTGCCTACGTTGTTGCTGCCATCTGATGCTAAAGCCGAACTGCTTGATGCCTGGCCTTGTGGCATTATATGCGAATTTTGTGACGGTCGTTCAGCCTCGTTGATTTGCAAATGTTGAAAAACTGTTTAATTTTTATGGCAAAATTACAAAATGCTTATAATCTAAATGCAACATCATTCACATCATTTGGAAAAGAATTTGTATTTATATTATTTAAAATTAGACATGCTTGACGATTTCCATTAATCGAACCTCGAGATGAATGCGATGCAGCACCAACTCGCATTTGGCGAGAGGAGCCTTAAAAATATATTTTTTTATCATTTAATACAAAATTTTACCATTATTTCCCGCTTTAATTTCGATGAATTGATTTAAAGAAATAAATATAACCAACAAATTCAGAATCATTTTAAGCATTTCAACTATTGATGTGAAAATGAATAATAATAGCAAAAAAATAAAAAAATGTTTGAGTTAATAAATATTTACAATTAAATAACGTAAATTGCCACGTTTAACGGAAATAATGTGATATTTATATTGAATTGATTTTAATTTTGAACGATGGATTTAAATTTAAAAACAAATATATTTTAGGGACTTCCGGGAGAAAATAGAAAATATTTGTAAACCACAAAATATTAAAAAAAAATCCTAAAAAACCTTAATAAATTATAACAAAATCTTTCAAAATTTTTAGGAGTATTTGTTCCTAAAATACAAAATCTGATCATTCATATGTAAAATTACGTACCTTTTTAGGCGACTATTTTGCAATTTTTCTTGCCTAAAATTAGCACCCCTAAATAATAATTTTACCGTGCAAAAATTATTGTTTTTAGACTCGAACAAGGTGACCTCGGGTTCAAAAATTTTGAATAATTGATCGAACGAGATGATCACTTGGGTTCAATTTTGAATAATTGATCGAACGAGATGATCACTTGGGTTCAATTTTGAATAAATGATCAACGAGGTGACCTCGGGTGATGATCACTTGGGTTCAATTTTGAATAAATGATCAACGAGGTGACCTCGGGTGATGATCACTTGGGTTCAATTTTGAATAATTGATCGAACGAGATGATCACAAGAACATTTCAGCAGAGAGCAAACGTAACAGTACTTTTTTATATTTTAAATAGAAGATAAAAAAATTTGTAAATAGTTCCAAAAATTCGAAATTGCATTAAAAAGTTACAATTTTTGCGGTTTTCATATAAATCAGCAGCTAGTGCGGTTTTTAAGCAATTCCCATAAAATATAATTTCCTAAAAATGTCATTCTACGTTCAAGAGTTTTTTGGTAATAAACACTTTTAACACAACATTTATGAGTAAAATAACAACAATTTTGAATTAGTCATTGAAAAATTCCAAAATTTGCATCACTTTTTCTCGCAAACTTCCAAATTGTCTGTTTGTTCTTCTTTACCAATTTGGAGCCATATCAGCTCACTCACTTTCCTTTGAATTTTCCCAACAATTTTAACAACTTTTTTTGTCGTTGGACAGACTTTTTTGCATTCAGGTTTGGCATATTTGGCGAAACATTCAACAACAGCTCTGTTTAAATTAAAAACAGTTTTAAATTTCATTTCAAATTAATTCCTTCATTAACGATTTAGGGGGTTTGATCTTTTTTGGTTTTAATCTCATTTTCTCAATTTTTTTTTTCAAATTCTGGAATTTAGGCCTAAGTATCGATTGGCCCTGTGATTAGACCAATTTTTTTGTTGTTGCAAAACTTGCAATAAAATTCTAAGTGATTTATTTGTTTATGCGAAATCTAAATACCTTCAAAATCATTAACCATTTTTAAATAAAATTATTTTTTATATTTTATAATCATTCACTTGTCACAATTGCACATGTCACGTTTGCAGCCAACATTCACGGATGTGCATTTGATTGTTGGACGATTTTCGGGAGGAGAGACATAAACCTTGTCTTGTCGAACTATTTCATAAACTAAAAATATTTTCAATTTTTTTTATTATTAAAATAGTTAATTTTATTTTGAACATTAAACGCACCTTTATAGTTCAATCCGTCACAGGTCCAATTGTACGGATAAAACATATATTTTTGCAGCATATTTTTGCAAGACGAATTTTGATAGCATTTTTCGTGGATCTTGCAACACCTTAAATTAAAATTTATAACCGGTTGATTGCCTGCTTAACAATTTCGAATTTGTTCTGACATGGTTATTATAATAGGCAAGCCAAACTGTCTCAAATTTTTCTAGCAAACAATTGATTCGAGGTAAAATATAAACCTATGAATTTACTGGTTTGATCGTTCAACCTTTTTTTTTTTAAAAAAAAACACCCAATAATATTTTTAAAATAAATTCATATTTTGAATAGCCAATTTTATGTCCTGAAATTTTTGCTTAATACAGAAATCGATACAGACTATTAGTTGGCTAAGTCATGTTTTCGGGCCTCGGGTCAAAAAAATCCGGGTAGCCCTGACGCCGGACCCGGCCCGGGTGAAAGAATTTTAAACTAAAAAAATTTTTAATTTAATTAAATATCAATTTGCGCCTACTCGTCAATGCCATCAAGCGGTTTAGCAATCACTTCGTCCACAGCACACCTAAATTTTTGATTAAAATAAAAGTTAGACGTATTTTAAATGTTAAAAGTTACACTTACCAACATCCGTAGCCATTGTAAATCGCCATGCTGTGCCCCAAATGACACTTTGCCATGTTATGCAAATTTGATAAATCATTTGCGCATATTTGAAGCAAAAAAGAGAAGGAGAATAAGATTTTGATGATCAAATGATTCATTATTATATTTTAATGAACAAAATCTGAATGAAAAATTGTAATAGTAATGCTAAATTTAAGGCTTAATATAAAACCAAATAAAAATGGCCAACTGCGATTAACTAATAAATTTTTTAATCGATCAAAAAATCAATTTAAATTACGCAAAATGTTGTTTTCTCTGACTCCGGAAGTTGTAGCTTTTTAATAAAAATTCAATAAATAATTAACATAAAGCAAACAACTTAGAGTCTTTAAATGAAGAAAACAAATTTATAATTGGAAAAATCAAACTTTACCCGATCACACCACTTCAATTTGCGAATCGTATTTTGATTTTTTAATTTGATTATTCCGTTCATTTAAATTCTTTTCTTAAAAAACAAATTCAAGAATTTTTTGAATGACACTGCAGAACAAATAATAATTCACCCAATTTTATATTTGTTTAAGAACCCGATTAATTTTAAGTCACTAGCCTTACGCTTTCATTTTTATGAAAAATTGTTTTTATATTAGTGATTATTTTAATGTGGTTTTTATATTAGTGAATATTTTAATGTTTTAAGAAATTTTTATGAAAAATTGTTTTTATGTTAGTGATTATTTTAATGGTTTAAGAGCCGGGACTGACTATTTTGAATGTGCCTAAAAATTAATTAAACGAAAAGCAGAAAAGGATAACTCCAATTATTCGATTTATTCTTTAAGTAAAAAATTAAAAAGAAAATTTAAGTACATCACAAAAATAAATATTTTAAAATGTAAAGCATTACAAATACAAATCAAGGGACTTGGCCACCACATGTCAATGTGTTCAGACTGGGACAACCATTGCAGGACACATATTTGGCATTGAATGTATCGCCAATGCGATAACGGCACGTTGTCGTGCCCTGCAAGGCCAAACAACCAGTCGTTCTTGCACTGGTGCCGCCCACTAGCGCTTGTATAGTACAACCTTAAAACAAAATATATTTTTTAATAAAAGTTTGTTATGTTACGGCCACAAACATACCAACCATCAGAACTTGCGCAAGTTGCCGGACACTGGGTGGTGAGTCGGACCAAAATGTTCCCGTTGGACACCCCCGAGGGCTGATAGCACACATTGCTGGTGTCGCATATGCACGGACTCGCGCACATATTGTTCTGTTGTACGTCAAATGCGGCTGAGCCACGCGGCAAATACTCCGCATTGTTGCCCCCGGGGCATGCAAGCGTCGGGCATGCAGATTTTGTTGGTGCCGCAATTCCGCCCTGGTTCCGGTTAAAGACCAGCGTGGCAGTGCATGCTGTACACACTGAAAATTTGATAAAAACATCAGTTAATCCCTGGATTAAAATCTTGCTAGGCATGGCTTTGTTTTATGGGTGGGTTGTAAAATAGTACTTTAAAATTTTGTTTTATTTTTATTTATTTTTTCTTATTTTAAATAAATCATATCTGTTGTTGTTGTTGTTGTAGTTGTAGTAGTGGTTGTTGTAGTAGTAGTAGTTGTAGTTGTTGTTGGTGTAGTTGTTGCAATTGTTGTTGGTGTAGTTGTTGCAATTGTTGTTGGTGTAGTTGTTGCAATTGTTGTTGGTGTAGTTGTTAGCGTAGTTATTGCAGTTGTGGTTGGTGTAATTGAAGTTGGTGTCGTTACTGTAGTCGTTGATGTAGGTGCTGTTGTAGTTGCTGTTGGTGTAATTACTGTAATCGTAGATGATGGTGTTGTAGTAGTTAAAGTTGATGTCGTTACTGTCGTAGATGTAGGTGCTGTTGTAGTTGGTGTGGTTATTGTGGTTGTAGCGGTTAGTGTTGTTGTAGTTGAAGTTGAAGTTGGTGTCGTTGTTGCAGTCGTTGATGTAACTGTTGCTGTTGGTGTTCTGAATGGAACAACACTGTTTGAAGTACTCGCTGTCCGCATGCAACATTTTGCGCGATGTTCCAACACAATTGTTGCACAATACGTAAATAGTAGAAAAATTTTTGCCATATCAAAAAAGTTCACAAAAGATACAGAGATTTTTTTAAAAATTTTTGTTTTATCACTCAAAGCAATTTAAGTTAATGATCCGAGATTTGCTGCTGTTCCTGTTCGTTAATAACCAGTCGGTTTATGCTTCATCTAATTGGTAAAGTGCAATCCACAACCAACCAGTTCCCCCAGCTTTAAGCAGCTTTTACCACAAATAAGTTTGATATACTGCCCCAAAAAAGTCTAGTGACTCAACTCAACCGAAATTTGTTCATCGATAAATTGCAGATTGATAAATTGATCGAATCGCATTAAGTATTCATTATTCATGAAATTTTTAGCAAAAATTTGTACAGCAGGAATGTGATAACTATGCTCTTTTTTAAAGATTTGTCCCTTAACTATGCTCTTTTTTTTAAAGATTTGTCCCTTTTTGCGGTACGCGTCTTTTTTGTCCTTTATTTGAGATTTCAGTTTTTTGAAAAATTTTCTTTAAATTTTGAATAAATCTTAAAATAGATTGCCAAATTATTGGGGCTGATTCCGTCGTGAACCCTCCGAATACGGCACGGCACGTATAATGGAGCCTTTGCGCAAAGCATGTTATGAGTGCTTCAAGCATTCCTTTTTTTACAAAAAAAAACGCAAAAAATATAAAAAATATATTTTGGTGAAAAATGCAAGTCTGGGCTTTATAGATCATATTGCGAATTGTAAATATTTCAAACATATTTATAAAATAAATTATTTTAATAATATAATATTTTTTAATTTTTAAAAAAATTTTTGTTTTCAAAATCTGTTGAAGAAAGTGGTTCATTTATAAAATTCTGTGTAATTAACTTTAATATTTGTTGAATCAAAAAAAATTATGTCTTTGTGTTAATTAGCACCTGCTGTTGAACTCCGTCTGCGCGGAAGCGGAAAGTGCGCCATCATTTTATGTATTTACATTTGAGAGTTGCCCGGAGAAAAAGCCGAATAACTTTTTTATTGATAGTTCAACAGATTCAAAAAAATCTGTATTATATTCTTGGGAAATTTTTTATTTTTATTCAACGATCCATAATAAACAATTTGCATTTGTGGGAATTGAGCACCGACTGAATTTCCGAACGCCAGTCCTCTTTCAATATACTTTTAATATTTCAATTTTAATTTCAATTTTTTTTAATTGGACATTTTCCAAATGGAAATGTATCTGCGTCAGCCCGAGAATTGGGAGCAATTGTACAACTGCAGCCGAGTGAACATCGACGACGTGCCGTTGTGGGAGCGTCGGCAAATCGTTAATGGCACTGTGATGCTGATTATGTTCTTTATTTTTGAAGTTTAAGCAATATATGGGGCATGCTTAACAATTTTTATTTATTTGTATAGCTTCTCTATTTGCCCTGTCTGATCGCAATTTGGAAGCATTGTGAACATTCATGCTACAAGGTCCTTTTCTTCATCGGAGTCACTGACGTGTTGATGCTGCCAATCCAGGGCCTAATCTCCGCTCTCTACAGTATCTTTGGCGTTGAGTTCTGTTCATACCGGGATTTCAACTTTTTGATCGGTTTTTGCGCTGCAGGTGATGAAAGGAATTTTGTTTTGTTTTTTGATAAATATATTTTTAGGCTTGTTTGCTGCTCAGTCGAGTGCCAATTTTTTCTTGGCACTGGACCGACTTGTCGAAATGACTTTTTCTAGATATAGCAAAATGCTATTTTCAGGTAATTTACGTTTTTCTTAATTCCTTAATAAACTTGGTTATGTAGGGCGCCGTGCCTGGCTCTGGACAATGGCTTCTTCAGTATTTGGACTTTACTATTTTTGCTTTGTGAAACCCCCATGTTTTGCTCCTACCTACGGAAATTGGTTTATGAACCCGTATCAGGACTACAACAATATTACGGTTGCCCCGGAGGATGTAAAAAAATTTGCTTCTGTAGAAAATAAAAAGAGCTACCGGTCCGAATTCTTAGTCCCGTACTGAAGCTAAAATTAAGCCTAGCTTAGGATTAAGCTTAAGTCTACGCACAGGCTTGGGCTTAGGCCTAAGCCTAAGGTAGACTAAGCCTAAGCTTAGCCTAAGACGTGGAGGGGATTTGGGAAACTTTTGGCTGTGGTGGGCTTCGGACCGGATTACCCGCCCGGTGGGACTCGAACCCACGCCCATGACCTTCTCCCAAACCCCGCGGGCAGTTTCAGCTCCTCTGCTGACGTTGACTAGTGGGCGTACCTCTGCTGTCGAGGTTCAATTATATCTTTTTTTATGTTTTCAGTACGTCGATGCTCTAATTGTATATTACAACGCATTTCTGTCCTTTGGATTCCCTCTCGTTTACGCAATTTTTGTTTTGGTTTTTTTACGACAGCTCAAAAAAAAGAACGAACAACAAAGTTTTGTTAGTCACACAAACAATTTGCTATTTCAAAAGGTTATTTGAATTGTTTAAATAAATAATTTTATAAATTTAAAGGCGTCACCACAAAACATTTGTTGTCCGTCAAGTGCAAATTTTGCAAAAATTGTTGGTCTTGAATTGTTTAATTTACTTTGTTTTATTTATCTTATTGAACAATAAATTAAGAAGAATATTTTCGTCAATTGAAAATGAATAGAAATATGAAACTTTCAAAAACATAAATAAATAATTAAAATAAATAAATAAACAGGTGTTTATCCAAGTGGCCGCAATAAATGGCATAAATGTTGCCACTTTTGTGCTCTTCTCAATTATGCAGCATTTGCCAATGAGCAAATGGCTAATTGTCGTGGGCTTTTACTGCAATTATTTGATGTTCGGTAAGTTAAAAATTAAATAATCACTTTTTAAACAATAATTTTAAGGCATTCCACCAATTGTCTATTTGCTCGTCAACAGAACAATTCGAAATGAATGCCGAAAAATGGGCAAAAAAATCATAAGATCTCTTTTCTAAATAACTTCTATGGTTTTTTAAACTCACTCTTTTTAAATTAATCCTCCCTTCTGTTGTTTTTTTTGTACAATTTAGTTGCAATTTATTTTTTTTTAAAGAAAACCTTTGATTTTTAACGAGAGTCCCATCCCGGAGGGGCGGAAAAATTTTAAAATTTATATAAAATTGGATATGACAAAAAATGATGTTTTGATTAAAATTTCATCTATTTTTAGCCTTTGGGCCCATTCGGGTTAGGTCGCGTACCGGGCGGGATCCACGATTCTTGGCGTATTTTCAACGATTCTCGACGTGGAAACTTGTACCTCTATCCGCAACCGCCTGCGGCTAAATTTTAAAGGAATATTAATGCTTTTAATATGAGACCAATTCCTGTTTTACCTCGGATCCTCACAAAACAATAAAAATTGCTTAGTTTTAAGTTGTCGTTTTTTTCTTAATTTTCAAAAAGTTCAACCAATTCAAAAAGCGCTTTAAATTCTCAATTTTATTTTCTATTGGCGAATTCGTATATTAAAAAGGCAAAAAGGAATGAGGAGGGTAGGCGCCGCCGAGAAATTTTTTAAAATTTGATCTGTTTTTGTTAAGTCATGATCCTTTTTTTCTTGAAAAGGACTGAAAATCGTCAAAAAATTTTCAACAAGTCTATCAATGCCGGATTTTTTTTTGTTAAAAATTTCAACCATTTTTCTAAAGAAAATTGGGCTTTTTATTCGCTAAAATGCTCTCGATCCAATTCAATTTAATATTATTTTGTTTTTAATAAATTTTTGAAAATGCAACAAGGACCGCTGATATCGAATTAATAAGGGCAGAATCAGGAAAAAAACAAAAGTTTTTGATATTCTTCTTTACCGAAAAAAGTAGGTAATCATTTTATAATGCTTAAATTTTTAGAAGCCAGCAAAAAGAGAAAACATCCGAAAAACATTAAACACACACAGAGAGAGAGCGAGATAGAGAGAGAGAGAGAGGAGAGAGAGAGAGAGAGAGAGAGAGTGGTAGAGTGCTAGTGCAAAGAGAAATAGCACAGTAAACGTGCGCCTCTTTCTCTGTGTGTTTACAACTCATCATAAAAAGAGCGCTAAATTGTGCCCCTTTATATATAAGCGGGCATTGCGTACGCCACGCACGGTGATCTCTGCCCGGCGCCGTTTCCCGTCCTGGTCCAGTGCGTCACTCTCGGCCATCTCTGCACACTTCGATGCCCCACTCTGCGCTTCTCCATCTCCTCCCTCCTCCTCTTCCATCGACTCGCTCTCCACCCTGACCGTCTAGCCCACACACACTCTCTCCCCGTTTCCTTCTTCTCTCCGCCCCGTCTCCGGACACTCTTTGGCCTTCTTCTTCCTCCTGCGCCCTCCCTTCCTTCCTTCCTTCCTTCCCTCCACACTGCGTGTACTCCCCGCGGCGAGCGTGCCCACTGGATAGAGAAAAAGTAGCTCACTGGAACTCCGGCTCCGGGAGATACCTCCCGTCGATCCCGACGATCGCGGTTTTGATTGATCCAGGACGGTTGCATCCGGTCGGAGTCGGCAACAGAGATCCCTTCTTTTTTGTTTTAATTAATTTTTTTTTATTGTATTTAATGTGTTGGTGGAAGGGATATTTATTATAAGCAACTGATGATTAATGCTGCTCTTTTAACCGGTTTCAATTTGATTTAAAATAACCAAAAACAATTTTTATTATGTGTGAAATGAATACGAGGAAATGTTCAAGAGTCTCGATTTGAAATTCTCGTTTTTTTGGGTCTTGGTCTTAAGTCTCGGGTACAGTTTCGGTCTCGAGTCTTGGGGTCGGTCAAATTCTCTGTCTCGAGTTTTAGGATCAAGTCCCAGTAAATTTTGAGTCTCGAACATCCCTGGTGCGTAGCTTGTGGATTTCTGGCTGATTATCGAATTATCTTATTATTTATTACAAAAAATAATGTGAGGACTAATGATAAATGTGGGGAGGTTTCAGTTTATGAAAGCCAGAGACATATTTGGTTGATACGTTACGGGAACATCGACTCCACTGTAAAATGTGGGTATTTTAAACACTCTTCCGCCATCGTTCTGCATCCGTAATGATTTACTGAAAATTATTTTTAAAAAAATAAATTAAAATTATTTTTAAATTCCAAACCCCTCGATTCAGATGGAAATGGAGTTGTCTGCTGAGTGCGGAGCTCCACAAATTTTCGTCATTGTTGTTTTTTGGAGCGTAATAATGCAAAAAATCATCTTCTAAATTTGACAACAAAATTGATCATTTTAAATAATAATTTGTTTTAAATCATTTTTTAAATTTAACTTTGAGACACAATAACTACAGTTGGCTTTACAAAGGGTAGCTATTGAGATACCGTAACCACACTTACCACCGTATGGATGTTGTTGGGCCAGCTTTAGTGAGGAGACGGCGAATATTGGCGATGCGTTGTCCATGTTGTTGCCGAACATCACTGCTCTGGCCATGCCATATGCAACAACTGTTGTTAGTGCAAGCAAAATGGCAAAACATCGCTTCATTTTGCGTTGTTTTTTGTTGAAACTGTACGAGGATCAAAGCGCCAAATTTTCTAAGAAATTTGAAATAATTAATTGTTTTCACAAACAAATTTGTTTTACAATTATTTGAAATTTCAAAATAACGTCAGAACAAAACAAAAAAATCAAAAAAGATTGTTGAACTTAATCTATAAAGCAATTCCTGCTAAATGTTTTGCCAAATTTTTCGGATACTTTTAATCAACCAATTTAAAGTCGTTTGGTGAAGTATTTGAATGTGAAAAAATGAAAACCCAATTTTTTTTTTGCGTTTAAATATGCGAATTTTTAATTAATGCTTTCATGAAAAAATCCAAAAGCCAGATGAAAATTGCACTAATAAATTAGCACTTTTTCACGAGAATCCCAATTTTTTTTTGTTAACAATGAAAATGCCACAATAATTGGTCCCATGCGAATAAAAAAATTGCTTCAGACCGAATTTGAGAGATAGGCAGGCGGATGTCCATTTCCGTTGTGCTTTTCCACGGACATGGCATTTCCGGGAAATAAAATATCAAAATTAAATTTATGCAATTCAATTTATTAAAGCCAAATCAATTATCCATTAATTTTGTAAAACCATAATTTGATTAATTATGTATCAAAAGCTTATGATATAAAAAATAATGCCCTTTTAGTAGAGCCCGGGCTTGAGCTTCGAGCGAGATCTCAGGTCGAGATTCTCAAAAAATCTCGGGTCTCAAAAAATCTCGAGCCGGAATTTCTTAATAAGAGTTCAAATTTTTTTTTAATAAAAACTGGGTTCATAAGTAGAGCTGGGATTTTTAGGGACTAAAAAACGTGAAATAGGGACATATAATAGGGACTAAAAGCTCAAAAAGTGGCAAAATAGTTTTAGGGGTGCATTTTTGGGAAAGAAAAAATTTTGATTTTAGGGGTAGTTTTTCTCTTTTTTATTGCATTTTTTTTCTTAAAATTTTGCGAAAAAGTGCCTAAATAGGGACTAAAAATGCAAAAACGGCGAAAGGGATTTATTCTCAAAAAGGGTGAAATAGGGATTTTTAGGGACTAAAAAGTCGCTCTAATTCAAAAATTTTTCGAAATGAATGCTATTTCTGGGCTTCTCTCGTCAAACCCTATCCGCAAAAAAAAGGTAGGCATAAAAAATCTTCCGATGCCTCAAATAGGCTCGAGCCTATTTTTAGACGCGAAAACCCCAAAATAGGTGTTCCTAGGTCCGAATGCAATCATTGCTGGCTTCGGAAGATGTGAAAGTTTATTTTTTTCAAAAGGCAATTAATTATGAAAAATTAAATTAAGAATTAGAAGCGCTTTATTTAACAATGATTAAAATTTTAAATTTTCTTGGCAGATTTTACCGGAACATCGATCCTTACCACGTCAAAATATTTTTTTAAATAATTAAACTTATAAATTATTTTTTTGTAATTAAGTGAATTTTTTATTACTTATATATTATTGAAATTGTTGAGCTTCACTCAATCCACCCTCTTACCATTGAATAAAATTTGTCAACCCCAACATTTTGTATCCCGGAAATACATGTTTATGCTTTAGTTCTCAACATAATCAAAAAAAAAAAACAGAAACATTACAAAACATACACTTGGATTTGTAGATGGAAATTTGCAGCCAAAGTGCAAAAATATAACAAATGCGTAAAATTACTGGAAACTACTCAAAAGAAAAAGCTGTAATTTGATCAATTTCAGGTAAATATTGTTGATCAAAAATTTATAATGAATTTAAAAAAATAATTTTCAAATTGTTGCATTTTTTTTTAAACGCTCCATTAATAAAATTCGAATATTTTGGCACTTTTGTGTGTAGGACTAAAGCTGAAACAAATAAAATGGATGGATTGTCATCGCTCAAAAACTAAATGTTTTTTGAATCCTTTTTTGGAAGCTGCTGCTCATATAACCATGTCCAGTGGGCGACCACTTTGTCGCGCAGTTCAACCAACGCTTTTTTAAATTCTTCACCTAACTGCCCATTGGATATTCTGTCGTTCAGAAAGCTGAGGAGTTCAGTTCTCGCGTCTTCAAAATTTTTTTTGTACTTTAATTGTTTTTGTTCGCGTTCCTTAACGTAAAAAAATAAAATTTGATTTTTCATCCTTAATGTAAATAAATATAAAGATTTTTTTTATTTTGCGAAAAGTCTGGATTCAAATTAGCGTTGGTGCTGGGTGCGTGCACGGGGAAAACCGGGGATCCCCGGCCATTCTTATCCCCGTCCCCGGTATGCCCCCCGTTCCCCTGGGGATTCCCTCGCCTCTCAGGGCCAACACTAATTCAAATGTCATAAAATGTTTGTGGTTTGCTTTGCGATTTAAAAATTTGCAATAAAACTTAATCCCGAAAAGAAAGTCAATTTTAAACATCCTTAAAATACACCCGACCGTAAGATCGAATCCAAGTTCAGGGTTCAAAACAAGGCACAAAATGAACATTTTAATTTATGCCATCAAAAAGCTTTGTCACGCTCGCCTTTAAACCGGGTTTTAGACCTGATACTGAAATCGCCACAGTGGGTTTAGGATGATTTTATGATGTGATTTTACCATATTAAGATTAAATTCGAAATCAACCACTCCGAAATTAAACTAGGCACGTTTTTTTGACTATTATACTTTTTAAAGTTCGGAAAAAATATAACAAAAAAATTATTTCAAAAAATTTAAAAATCTAACAGGTGGTGGTGGATGGGAGTCATCTGCACTATTACTAACGCATATCCCTTCTGCTGGTTAAAAGTTTGCTTATTAATAGAGCTGTTCGAGACTTGAAATTTACCGAGAACCGAGAAATGACCCCGAGACTCGAGACCGAGAGCCAAAATAACCGAGAAATTTCATGACTCAAGACCGAGACTCTCGAACAGCTCTACTTATTAATTTGCTAATGAGCGGTCGGTGTCAGCTCGGTGCTGCACAACTCAGCGCCGCACGTTTGAAATATCATAAACTTTTGTGCCTTTCGAAAACTTTTTAACTTGGCGCGCCAAATTATAAACTTTCTTTGATTAAGTCGATCGACTAGCTCTTTACTAAGCATCTACATAATGCTTCCAAATGGTACCAAGATTGTTTGATTTTGTTACCAACAAAAAAAAAAAAAGTTATGATGATGTTTCAAACTTGTCGGTACTGACTGAGTTGTGCGGTGCTGAGTTAACAGAACCCCAATAATCAGCACCTGAGTACTGCCTTCATTGCTGTCATGTTTGGGTTTTGTCTTCAGCAAAAGTTTTTGCAGAATCAGCAATTGGAGTTCATAATTGACGCGTCGACAAATTGCCAAAATATTTTTCTTCACATTTTTATCAGCCATACAAAGCATGCCAGTCCGAAGGACGTCCCATTGTACTGTGCTTATAATAGATTCCTAAAAATAACATGTGTTCATAGTGGCATTCGACGAGAACGGCATTGCCTGCGGGAAAATTACGGGGATTCCCCGTGGGAAAATTACTGGGATTCCCCGCGGGGAAATTACGAGCATTCCCCGCGGGGAAATTAAGGAGATTTTCCCTCTAAAATTACGGGTGTGCGGATTCCCGTCCCTTGAAATTCCGTTTTCGCTATTTCAATTTTCTAGCGAAATTTGTAATTTTTGGTCCAACTTTCTTAACAAGGTTTGAATTTCCTCAGTTTCAAATTTTTGATCAAATGTTGTATTCGGGTTAAAATTTTAGTATGTATGCAAAATTTTGCTTTAAACTTTCACAAAAAGGGGACGACGGACAAAATGTTATGGCCACCCCAAAAAAATGGATGCAAATGGAGTACAAATTTTTATATACAATAATAAATTTAATTTGTTTGTTTTGTTTCAATTCACCTTAAAAATGGCTTCTTTATCAGCGTCCTTATCAAAGAATTCAGCTCCAACCGAAAGTGAACGTGCCATGCCGGCATTCCTTGTGCTGGATGACCGCTGCAAAACGCACGGCAAATTTTTGGATTCAGCACCGATTTCTGTGTACGAAGAATGCAATTCGATATGATTGTCCACGGAGCGGCGTCCCTATGCATAATTTACAACAATTAATATTAAAATAATTTCAGTATAAAAAGGGACACAATTTAATAATAAAGAAGATACAATTTAACAAAATAAATTAAAGTAGAGCGGTGGCATCGGCATTTTAAGGAAAACTCGGCATCCGGATTAAAAGAGACAAAATCCCGGGCACAAAAACCGGGACTAACAGATAAAAAATAAAAGATTTGTTTCTCTGGTCAAACCATGTTCGCAATAAAACATTTAAAAAAATAAAAATTTGGTCCCTAATATATCAGGGATAAGATTTTTAGGCTCGAAAAATCTCAAAATAGGCGTATAAATAAGTCTGAAAAAGTGAAGCAAAAATAGGTTGCGAAAAAAAAAGTTTGTGTAAAAATAACAATAAATTTTTAGCGACAGTTTTTAAAACAAAAAATAAGTGATCATTCCTGTTTTTCTTGCAATTACAAATCATAAAATTTTGATTAGATTTTCCGGCATAAAAGCGCATGAAAGATAAATAGGAAATTAATACAAATACTTGTTTTTTTTCATGGCCAAATTATCAGTCTGTATTTCAGATTTTTACCATCAAAAAAACAAGTCTTTAAATATAAAATTTTTCGAAATATCAAAAGTGCTTGAAATGTTTGATTTTTAAGGGTATTTGTGCAAAAAAAAGTTGGATTTTATGGGGTGCATTTTTGGGCAATAAAAAAATTCGCTTGAAAAGGTTCTTTTACAAGAAAAATTCGAATTTTGTCGAAATAGGCACAATAGTTCAAAAAACTCACAAAAACTTCTAATTTCTAAAATAAACTCGCGCCTATTTTAAAAAAACCCCCAAAAGGGTTTTCTAGGTCCGAATAGCCTCGTTAAACGACAAAGTTTCCGGCTAAAAACCCATATTTTTCGTGCATAACTTGCCAAAACAAAGCTGCAGAAAATTAGCTAAAACTCTAAAAATATTCTCCCTAACGATGAATATATTTCATTTGAATTTTCCCACCTCCACAAAATTCTTTTGCATTTTGCTCTTGCTAATTCCAGAATCAGTAGACTTTCTCGATGTAGAAGGTTGCATAGAGTTTCGCGGTAAAGTGCCATTGTCATTTGCAGAATTAGTAGACTTTGGCTTTGTAGAACGTTGCCGGGTTAAAGTGCCATTGTCAGAATCAGTAGACTTTGGCTTTGTAGAACGTTGCCGGGTTAAAGTGTCATTGCCAGAATCAGTAGACTTTCTCGATGTAGAACGTTGACGGGTTAAAGTGTCATTGCCAGAATCAGTAGACTTTCTCGATGTAGAAGGTTGCATGGAGTTTCGCGGTAAAGTGCCATTCTCATTTCCAGAATTAGTAGACTTTGTCTTTGTAGAACGTTGCCGGGTTAAAGTGCCATTGTCAGGCCGAGCTGACATAGAACGTTGCAAGGAGTTTGGCTGCGCATTGTCACCAAAGTCAAATCCAAAATTATTAGCCTTTGTCAATGTTGAACGTCGTATGGAGTTTTGCTGTAGAGTTTGTGACATATCGACACTTTTCCTCGACACAATTCGTTCGGAAGCGATGTCCAGTGAATGCCG
Source organism: Globodera rostochiensis (assembly GCA_018350325.1). Lineage (NCBI taxonomy): Eukaryota > Metazoa > Nematoda > Chromadorea > Rhabditida > Heteroderidae > Globodera > Globodera rostochiensis. The sequence continues at coordinate 1,285,505 of JAEVLN010000010.1, forward strand.
TGGCTATCAAATAAAAGTAAATCCAAAAAATGCATTTATCAAATTTTAATTTTATGTTTTGATTTGGCTTCTTCTCAAATACTAATAAATCCTATTATTAAATGATGATTTTTTCGTCGTTTAACGTTTATTAAGTAGATTTAAAGCTTTTTCGCGTATTATTTTAGTATTTTTGAAAAACTGAAAATTTGAAAAACAGGCCAACTCTTTTTTGGTCAAAAATTGCTTAAAATCAAAAAAATTTGCTAAAATAAAAAATTTTAAACCAATCAGTTCAAAAAGGCTCAAACCAACGGAAAATGCCATTTTTGCACCGTATTCTTTAAGCATAAAAATTATATGAAAACATAATCCTTCCCTATTAGTCTACAAATGTGCCTGCTTATTATTAAAAAAATTTGTATTTATTTTGCCAATCATCCATGTAATGCATTTTTGTACAAAATCCAAGATTAATGCCAAATTTAAAACGGTAAATGGTAGAAAGTATTCAGACCATTCCGGCACCTCACCTTCGGATTTGGCAATCTATCAATGCCATTGCCGTCATCATCGTCGTCCTCATAAATGGTGGAGCATTGGTTCAATTTAGCTGAATTTCCCATGGTATTGATCGCCGCCTTCACCGCAACCCATCCAGTCAATACATCCAATTTTCGGCATGCCTAATATTTAAAATAATTTTATGTTTTGCTTTTATTTGTTGTAAAATAAAATAAGAAAAGTCAACAATTCCTTCACGCGCGCCATGTCTTGGTCCCAATAAACTTTTGTGTACTTGAAAGGAGAAATCTCGATCGAAAACCACCGAGATCTCGAGCTTAAAATCTTGAAAAAGCACTAAGAACTCTAATAAACTTTCGTCGATCGAAATTTGATTGAGAAAAAAAGTTAGTTCAAAAATCCATAAAACCCTCAAAATAGGAACAAAAAATGGGCCTAAATACTTACTAAAACCCCCAAAATAGGGGTGTTATGGCCAAAAAAATTTTTTCGCGATATTTATTATTCAAAATTCATTTTTGTTATAACAATTTCGAATTAAAAGCAATTCAGTCAAAAAAATTGTTAATAGAAAATTAAAAATTGTATTTTTTTGGCGGGCAGAATATTAACTCTCAAAAAAAGTCCATTTATATAGGTGAAGTTTTCTTTTGTAAAGTCAATCTTTAAGTGTGCATTTTTTGTTTTATTGCATTTTTGTTAATTCAAAAAAGGCCGAATATTAAGAACTTTTTAGTTCCTAAAAAATAAAGAATCCTTATAAAATGCTTAAAAACACTCGCGGTGAGGCAAAAACATGCTTTTCGTTCATTTCAGAGCATGGTTCATGAACTAAACATTCCGACCCTAATAATGATGTGATCTTGATCAGTAACAAAACAAAAAAACTCTCTAACTTTAAAATCTTAGACTAAAATTTTCATACGCAAACATTGATCACCTCCACTCTCAATTCATAATCTTTGTAGAATTTTCCGGTGCTTGAGTTCCAAGTTGGTAAAAGTTGTTCGCATGCATTTTCCTCTGGTATATAATTCAAAAGCTTATTACTAAGTTCGGCATTTTTTGACTGTTTTTTCTCATTACTTTTGCTTTTAAAACTCGAAAATTGCTTTTTTAAAAGCTCCTTCAGACTGTTTGATCGTGGAATGTTTTTTTGAATCTGCTTCAAGTCCGCGCAAAGTTGCTCCTGAACTTTTTTGGTCTCTGTTATTCTTTTTCCGTCTTCAAAAGCATTGATCGTGCCCTCCTCCAATGATGGTGGCTGACTGTTGTTAGAAGACAACAAAGGCAGGGACTTAAATGTTATTATATTAACATGGACATTCCAACAAAAAAATGTTTATCATTAATCTTGGGCCATTTGGATTTGTTCAAATTAAGAAAAAGTGCAAAATTGGCAAATGCAAAAAAGCTGGACAAAGCGGAAAAATGCAAAAAAAAAGAAGAAGAAGAAAGCAAGTGCCAACAGGCAATTTGCCAGACGCGGCAAATGCTAAAAAGGAAAAGGATAAAAATCCCAGAGACAAAAAGCATTGAAGCAAAGTATTTTAGTCTAATCTGTTCATAACATGGTCGTTTCACCATACTTGGCAAAATCGTACTGTCCTAACCGATTGGTGCGCGCCGTAGGCGCTCATAAACTGGCAGTATAAAGTATTTAAAAAAACTCGCACATTCTTTTCCGGCTTGTTCATTTCAACGGATTGTCCCAAAAACAGTGGTCTACTACGAGTTCGGACCGACATTGATCTTGTGATTGCTCTGGGTTGCATTGGTCGTCGTCGTTCTCCATTCGAAGGGTTTTGATCGCTACTGGATTGCGGCGGGTCACCAGACCCACCGCTGATGGACTGCTGCACCAATACAATGATTAGGAGGAAGACGAGAACTGAAAAAATTATAACAATTTTTAATAATAAAAAAACATTTAAAGATTGGGAAGACGAGAACTGAAAATAATTATAACCTAATTTATTAATAAAAAAAACATTTAAAGATTACATGCAACATTTTGGTGATGCGTTGTCACAAATGGCGGCAACAAATGCATTAGGTTAGTTTCTGAAAAAAATATATTATTTCGCCAAATTTTTAAGATTTTCAAAAATTATTATAATAAAGAAAATGTGAATATGAATGCGAATATATGTTAAACTTAAATTATAATCGTAAAGCAGAAGAAAAAGCTATTTAAAATTTATTATACGTCAAACAATGTGATGGCATTAGAATTATAATGGAGATGAAATGTGGAGAAATAGAAATTATGTATCATATAAATCCAGAGCGCCAAAATCACTCAAATCCAATTTTATAGGGGGTTTCTTATTCTTAGGGGCTGAATGATAGAGCGGCAGAATATATTTTATTCAGCAAACTGACGACAGAAGATGATGTCATTTGGTGTAGAAATTTGCCTATAGTTTATAGGCTAATTTTTTTACACATTGTGCCATAGAATTTTAACAAAAAAAATGTCCTCCCTAATTTTAATAGGTTAAATTCAATCTCAAGTACTTTCAATCCGGAAGTTCAAGGTAGTGGCTTCGGCACATCGGAGGTTCAAGGCAGTGGTTTCGGCACATCCGGGGTCAGCAGTGCGCACATTTGAGGCGTTTAAGGCAGTCGGTAAGGCATATCCGGAGGTTTAAGGGAAATAAAATTATTGCTATTTTACTTTTTTATATTAAATCTCCTATAATTAGATTAGTTTCGGCACATCCGGGGTTCAGCAGTGCGCACATTTAAGGCGTTTAAGGCAGTGGGTTCGGCAAATCCCGAGGTTTAATTCACTGGTTTTGGCACATCCGGGGTTCAGCAGTGCGCACATTTAAGGCGTTTAAGGCAGTGGGTTCGGCAAATCCCGAGGTTTAATTCACTGGTTTTGGCACAGCCGGGGTTCAGCAGTGCGCACATCCGAAAGTTAAGGCAATGAGTGGGAACATCCGAAGGTTCAAGGAAATGGGTTCGGAACATCCGGGTTTAAGCGGTGGGTTCGGCACACACGAGGATTTAGCAGTGTGTTCAGCACATCGAGGGTTTTAGCAGTGCGCACATTCAGGTGTTTAAGTCAGTGGGTTCGGCAAATCCTGGTGAAGGCAGTGGTTTCGGCACATTCTCCGGGCTTCAGTAATGCGCACATTCGGGAGTTTCAAGACCCTGGGTTCGGCACACCGGTGGTTCTAGGCAGCGGTTTTGGCACATCAGGGGTTCAGCAGTGGGTTAGGCACATCCGGGGTTCAAGGCAGTTGGGTTCGGCACATTTGCCAATGTTATTCAAATCAACTATCATTTTTCTGTTAACATTTTACTCCAATTTTTTTTTGTCATTTAGGATACGATTCATTCATTCATATTTCTCTTTAAGGTTTCGCATTTGTTATTTTCCTTATGATTCATTGGTTTTTTATTTCAATGAGTTTTATATTTTCTTGTTAGATTATTTTTGCAAAATAAAAAAATTTCCAAATATAAAATTGTTCTTCTAAAATCAATTTTGTAGATTATTTTTAAATCCATAATATCCTAAATTTGTTTCAAAAAATGTATTCAAAAAATTTTCTCGTGAATTTTTCGGGCGGGCTGGTGGGTCATCGACGCTAATTCCATTGGCTTTTGATTCCATCCCGGAATTCAAGTCCGGCTGTGCCAGGCCAAAGGTCTCGAGCTGTTAAACGAGAAGTATATACTACCGCAGTTTTGCCTCGCTCGGCGCCTTGAATGCTGTTAGTAAGAAGACCAGGCCAACTGATCCTCCCGGAATTTCCGAAAACAATTTTTCAGTTTTTTGATAAAATGCCAAATTCTTCTGAAATGCCACCCAGGCTTTTATTGCCGAATTTGCCTTCTCGCTTTTGATGTTGAACTTTGCCGGACTGGCTTTTATTTGCGGCGGGAATTCGGTGTCGGTTTCAGTAAATTACCGATACCGATAACCGAACCGAAGCTTTCGGGTTCAAACCGAACCGAAACTAAACCGAACCTTTCGGTTTTATACCGAACCGTAAACTTTCGGTTTTATCCGAACAGAAAAAATGCCGGTTTTCGGTTCGGTTTGAAACCGACAGCCTTAGTCAATCCTCAACTATTCACCAAAAAGTCAATGAATGGAGGGAACGGCGGGGAAAAGGATGGACAGTGGAAATGGGTCAGGTGACTAAATGCTAAAGACAATTTGTCTTCCCAACATTTATAAAAGTGGATTTTACGGGAGCGGGTGACGGGAGTTCGGAATTTACCAGTCAGGAGCAGGAATCCCGATCAAATGAACTCAAATTTTCTAATAAACTCTTTTTTTGTTTGTAATGAAATTATTATATATTTGAAAAAATTTTGGATATTTTTTTTGCTCATTTTAACAAAAAATTGAAAAGATATTTTGGTGCCCTTTGTGTGTTGAAAAAACTAAAGATGAAACAAATAAAATGGATGGATTGTCATCGCTCAAAAAAAATGTCTTTTGATTCCTTTTTGCATGTCCAATTAGCGACGATGCTGCTCATACAACCATGTCCAGTGGGCGACCACTTTGTCGCGCAGTTCAACCAACGCTTTGTTAAATTCTTCGCCTAGCTGCCCTTTGCATATTCTGTCGTTCAGAAAGCTGAGGAGTTCAGGTTTCTCGTCAATGAAATTTTGTTTGTACTCTAACATATTTTCTCCAATTTTTAGTTCTCGTTCGCGTTTCTTAATGTAAAAAATTTCTTTAAATTGAATTTAAATGTAAAGAAATTTTTTTATTTTGCGATACGTATGGATTCCAATGTCATAAAATCTTTTGCGTTGTGTTATGCGATTTAAAAAATTTGCAATAAACCAAATTCTGTAAAAATCGATTTTAACATGCCTAAAATACACCGACCGGCCTAGTGTCCAACCAAATAATCGAGCCAAATCTGAGAAAATAGGGCACAAAATCAAAATTTGGAGAAATTCAAGAAAAAATTGCATCATAGCTCCTCAGCTCACAAAATCCAAATCAGCCAAAACGAATTTTTGTAGGCTTTTGTATGTGCTGTAATAATTTATTCCAATCAAAATTTTTGTCGGGGGACTCAAATGTCAAAAGATGTGGCGAAAATGCCCAAAATAATTAAAGACTGGGGGGTTTTTGAACCTTCGGATTTTTTACCGAAGGTTCGACCGAGACTTCCTCTCGGACCGAGATCACTTTTCGGAATTGACTTGAAGAGAACAAAGGGGAAGGTGGAAAGGGTTTTGGGGGGATTGAACCCTTTGAGTTTTAACCGAGAAACTCTCGGGACCAAACAACCAACTCTTTGCTAAAAGCGATAGAGTTTCTTCACGAGAGATGGGAGGTACTTAAACCCCTTCAAAAAACAACTCCACCTCATTCTTCCTTCATCCCTAATAAAACAATGTCTTCTTCCTCATCATCGGCAGGAGAGATATCCGATTCCAGTGTGGACTTGGAAAACGCCTCAAAAGAGGTGAGTGACGAATCAGGAAAAGAGGGAGGAGAACCTTCCCTTTCTCGCAAGAAAGGTTTACCCGGCTCAGGCCGTGGTCACTGATTTTGTTGATCAGGAAGCCCGAGAGGACCGGTGGGGGCGGGAGTGGGAGGGAAAAGAAGACCTCTAGCCAACTTTGTAAAGTCCCCGAACACCGACGGGGATCAAGGAAATGCCCCGTCTTTAAGAAGGACAGACATCCCGTAGAACCGGCACCAAAGAAGGACAGAATTCATCCAGTCCCTTCAAGAAACAATTCGTTTGCAGCAGGCTGCCTTGGAGACGGCCATTGAAAGATTGGAGAAAATGATACATCCTGTACTTACAGGAAGTAATTCTGAACCTTTGGGACGCCGTTGACGAAAGGGCCGAAAGCGCGAGACGTCTTCCAGCTCCAACTCATCTTGCCCGGATCACTGATGCAAAAAGAAAGTCCGCCATTTCAGTTATTTCCTTTTCCTTTTCCCCCGTGATAATTGGTCCCTCAAAATTTGTGCCTTTTTGCCCCGCCCCTTTTGAGCCTATAAAAGGAAGGGATTCTAGTCACTAATTACCATTCATACCAATCACCAATCATTCGACTATCCAACTGATTTGGACCATTCCATTTAAATCACTTTTGTCTCTTTGCTCTCTCGTAAATAAACTCTATCGCTTTTATCAAAGAGTTGGTTGTTTGGTCCCGAGAGTTTCTCGGTTAAAACTCAAAGGGTTCAATTCCCCCGAAACCATTTTCAAAAAATCACACACAAAAATACTTCTATACTTTTTAAATTTGTTGTCGAAAATGATTTAGGCGATTTTATAATGCAATTTACCATATTAAAATTAGATGTCAAATCAACCACTCTAAAATTAATGAAGGCACGTTTTTGAATAAACAAAGCTTTTTGACTATTAAAATGTTACCATCTATCCGGAACCGGGACCGGTATCCGGGTGTTTTGGGCAAATTTCCAGGACCGGTATCCGGGGGTGGAACCGGGCGGGTTAATCACCCTAGTGGTGGTATTATTTCGGAGAATTTTTTTTTTGATAGTCTTAGCGCTAGTAAAATTTTTGAATTTTGCGCAAGAGATTTTACCATTTCTTATTAAAATTAAAAAGCACCTCACGACTGCTTTCGTTGCTGTGACAGACCGATCTTGTCTTTAGCAAAAGGTTTTGCAGAATCAGCAATTGGAGTTCATAATTGACGCGTCGACACATTGCCAAAATATTTTTCTTTAATTTTGTATCACGCATACAAAACATGCCAGTTCAAGCACGTCCCATTTCACTGTGCATAAAATAGATTCCTAAAAATAACGTGTGTTCATAGTGGCATTCGACGAGAACGGCATTGCCTGCGGGAAAATTAAGGGGATTCCCCGCAGGAAAATTACGGGGATTCCCCGAGGGAAAATTACGGGGATTCCCCGCGGGAAAATTACAGGGATTCCCCGAGGGAATACGGGGATACCCCGAGGGAAAATTACGGGGATTACCCGCGGGGAAATTACGGGGATTCCCCGAGGGAAAAGTTAGGGTATTCCGTCTGGAAATTATGGGGATTTGTGCGGAATTCCTGTCACTTGTGCAAAATTGTAATTAATTCAGCTCCAACCGAAAGTGAACGTGCCATGCCGGTTTTCCTTGTGCTAGATGACCGCTGCATAACGCACGGCAAATTTTTGGATTGATCACCGATTTGTGTGTACGAAGAAGTCCTTTCATCCAGGGAGCGCCGTCCCTATTACACCCATTAATGTTAAAATTATTAAGGAACACAATTTAATAATAAAAAAGACACAATTTTAACAAATAAATTAGAGCAAAGCGGCGGCATTGGCATTTTAAGGAAATTCGGCATCGGAATTAAAAGAGACATTATTCCGGTCCCGGGCTAACAGATAAAAATAAAGTTTTTTTAAGTATTGAAAAACCCGGTATTATTTATGGGGAATTTCAATCCAAAAAGCAGGCATTCAGTCTCATTCCCAATTCCGCTCTACTCTAATATAAATATGACAAAATATCTGATGGACAAAATGTCTGATCGCGACAGACCTTTGGTCGATTAGACATTTTGTCCATTAACGTTTTGATGTTGCGCCGTATTTTCTAAAAATGAAAGGAATACTTTTTGAGATCATTGAGTGCTTTCAGCAATCGTGTGCTTATTCACTTTTTTTGGGAATAGGACGATCTTATCATTTTCGTATCAAATATGTTTTTTAAAAGCATGTTGAATATATTCATTTGAATTTTTCCACCTCCACAAAATTCTTTGACATTTTGCTCTTGCTAAATCCAAAATCAGTAGAATTTGTCGATGTAAAACGTTGCATGGAGTTTTGTGGTAAAGTGTCATTGTCAATTGGCCGAGCTGACGTAGAACGTTGCAAGGAATTTCGCGGTAAAACCCCATTGTCAATTGACCGAGCTGACGTAGAACGTTGCAAGGAGTTTGGCCGCGTTAACGCATTGTCCAATCCAAAATCAAATCCAAAATTATTAGACTGTGTCGATGTAGAAGGTTGTATTTGCCGCGTTAAAGTGTTATTGTCAAGTCCAAAATCAAATCCAAAACTATTAGACTGGGTCGATGTAGAAGGTTGTATTTGCCGCGTTAAAGTGTTATTGTCAAGTCCAAAATCAAATCCAAAACTATTAGACTGGGTCGATGTAAAAGGTTGTATGGAGTGCCGCGTTAAAGTGTTATTGTCAATTGGCCAAGCTGACGTAGAACGTTGCAAGGAGTTTGGCCGCGTTAACGCATTGTCCAATCCAAAATCAAATCCAAAACTATTAGACTGGGTCGATGTAAAAGGTTGTATGGAGTGCCGCGTTAAAGTGTTATTGTCAATTGGCCAAGCTGACGTAGAACGTTGCAAGGAGTTTGGCCGCGTTAACGCATTGTCAAGTCCAAAATCAAATCCAAAATTATTAGTCTGTGTCGATGTAGAAGGTTGTATTTGCCGCGTTAAAGTGTTATTGTCCAATCCAAAATCAAATCCAAAATCAGTAGAATTTGTCGATGTAAAACGTTGTATGGAGTGCCGCGTTAAAGTGTTATTGTCAAGTCCAAAATCAAATCCAAAATTATTAGCCTTTGTCGCTGCTGAACGTTGTATAGAGTTTTGCTGTAGAGTTTGTGACATATCGACACTTTCCGTCCTCGACGCAATTTGTTCGGAAGCGATGCCCAATGAATGCCGTGGCTATCAAATAAAAGTAAATCCAAAAAATGCATTTTTCGAATTTTGGTTTTACAATATCATTGTGCCTGCCTATTATTAAGAAGAATTTTGTACTTGTTTGCCAATTCATAATAAAATTTTACTTTTTAAGTAATTATAATTTGTCCCACCTCTATTAAGCCTTTGTGCATTTGTCTATTCTCATATTCATCGTCCCTAAACGAAATTGATCGCTGTTCAAAGCAGTCATTATTGCCCTTTGGTGAAGGCAAATAATCGTTGATTTTTTCCTTTTTCTTGTTAAATTTAAACAATTGCTTCAACTTTTCTGTTTTGCTTTTGCCCTTATCCCGTAGACTCGGCTAAAATTTAATGAATTTTTCATTGAAAAAATTAAATTAATATAAAAAAGAGTGAATTATTTAAACATATTCACGCTAGAGGGGGGCATTTTTGTACAAAATCCAAGATTAATGCCAAATTTAAAACGGTAAAATGGTAGAAAGCATTCAGAACATTCCGGCACTCCACCTTCGGATTTGACAATCTATCAATGCCATTGCCGTCATCATCGTCGTCCTCATAAATGGTGGAGCATTGGTTCAATTTAGCTGAATTTTCCATGGTATTGATCGCCGCCTTCACCGCAACCCATCCAGTCAATTCATCCAATTTTCGGCATGCCTAATATTTAAAATATTTTTTTTTGTTTTTGCTTTTATTTGTTGTAAAATAAAATAAGAAAAGTCAAGTCCAACACAAAAAAATCTGATCACACGCAATCTGACCATAGTTTTGGACAACGACAACTCAGATCATAACAATAGTGATGTGATCTTTATTAGTTCATACTCAAAATTAGAAAAAAGAAATAAATTTGTCAACAGTTCAAAGATAAATTCTTTGAAAAACCGTAGAAAAAAATTTCATCACACAAAAATTGTTCAATAAAATACCTCCTTTCTCAGTTCATAATCTTTGTAGGGTTTTCCGGTGATTGGGTCCCAAGTTGGTAAAAGTTGTTCGCATGCATTTTCCTCTGGTATATAATTCAAAAACTTATCACTAAGTTCGGCATTTTTTGCCAGTTTTTTCTCATTACTTTTGCCTTTAAAACTCGAAAATTGCTTTTTAAAACGCTCCTTCAAACTGTTTGATCGTGGAATGTTTTTTTGAATCTGCTTCAAGTCCGCGCAAAGTTGCTCCTGAATTTTTTTGGTCTCTGTTATTCTTTTTTCGTCCAAATTTTTCATTTTTTCTTTGTCTTCAAAAGCTTTGATCGTGTTCTCTAATGATGGTGACCAACTGTTGTTAAAAGACAACGAAGGCTAGAAATTAAATTTTATATCATGGACTATAAAAAGAAATTGTCATTAAGCTTCAAAAGTTGAGCTTATTATATGTAATTTTTATTGGGTTTTGGTCCAACAGAATTTTTTTGGTGGGGTTGTGAAGTGTACATATGTGTAAAAAATTTTATGACAAAATTTTTAGGGGTGAATTTATGTTAAGGAATTTTCAAAAAATGCAATTTTTTTTTTTTGCGAATTCTGTTTCACTTAATGGGGGGAGGGGACAGCGGTGCCGATAGGCGCCGCCAGGGAAATTTTTTCAATTTTTGATGGCAATTTGTATCTAGAAAATTGGTCCAAAAATTACGGATGTTGCAAAACAAATGGGTTCACCTATTTGCAACCAAAATTTTAAAAAATGCGAATTTTTTTTAAGAAATCCGGAAAAAATTTTTCTAAAGACCACAAAAATCCGCATTTCAAATCCTTATTGGACTTTTCAAAAACCACAAATGAGGAAAAATCCGCAGATAACAACCCTGGGTTAGGCTCACCTAAACCGCTAGTATAGTACTAAAACTTGCCATCTTCTCAGGATCATTTGTGTCGTTCATTTTAACAGGTCGTCCCAAAAACAGTGGTCCACTACGAGTTCGGACCAACATTGATCTAGAGATTGCTCTGGGCTGCATTGGTCGTCGTCGTTCTCCATCCGAAGAGCTTTGATCGCTACTGGATTGCGGCGAGTCATCAAATGGCACATCGCTAATGGACTGCTGCACCAATACAATGATTAGGAGGAATACGAGAACTGAAATAATTATAAACAATTAAAAAAACATTTAAAGATTAGGAAGACGAGAATTGAAAATAATTATAATAAAGGTTAATTTAAAAAACATTTAAAAATTAGAAAGACGAGAACTGAAAATAATTATAAAATTAATAAATAAAACATTTAAAGATTGGGAAGACGAGAACTGAAAATAATTATAAAATTAATAAACAAAACATTTAAAGATTAGGAAGACGAGAACTGAAAATAATTATAAAATTAATAAACAAAACATTTAAAGATTAGGAAGACGAGAACTGAAAATAATTATAAAATTAATAAACAAAACATTTAAAGATTAGGAAGACGAGAACTGAAAATAATTATAAAATTAATAAACAAAACATTTAAAGATTAGGAAGACGAGAACTGAAAATAATTATAAAATTAATAAACAAAACATTTAAAGATTAGGAAGACGAGAACTGAAAATAATTATAACAATTTTAATAATAAAAAAACATTTAAAAATTTACATGCAACATTTTGGTGATGCGTCGTCATAAATGGCGGCAATAAATGCATTAGGTTAGTTTCTGAAAAATATATATTTATTTAGCCGAATTTAAATGTTTTTTCAACTTATAATCAAGCGAAGGTGAATTGAAATACCTATGTTAAACTTAAATTATAATCGTAAAGCTGAGTTATTTTATTTGCAGAAAATTTATGAAAAGAATATTTCCAATCAATTTTTAGTGTGATGGCATAATGGAATTATAATGTGGAGATAAAATGTTGAGGAAATTTCTGTTAGAAAAAGCAATATATTTATTCTTGGCGAATATATTTTTTATCAGCAAACTGACGACAGAAGATAATCAATCATAAACGGCAAAAAAAGTGGATAAGTTTGGTAAAATAAAATTTCCCGGAACGGGCACAGCGTTTTCAAAAAGTACGGGACGGAAATCCCGTACCGGGAATCCCGTCCTTTTCCCATTCCCGTACTAATCCCGTTCAATTCTTGACGGGAATCCCATCTTTTTCCCGTTCCCGTACTAATCCGGTTCAATTCTTGACGGGAATCCGTATTTTTTCGACGCAGAATCCCAAACGGAGGCCGAAGGCGGTAGAGGATGTCGAAAATGGTGATGTTCTTTTAAACGTTTTCGCCAAATTCATAAGTCAGAAATTTGCGCGCCATAATACAGGGACTCCAGCAGGTGTTCCGTACGTTTTGCCACCTTATGTTTGGCGCTAGGAGAATTGCGCACCGTGAAAAAAAAATAGCAATATGGGGGGGGCCTTTTAGTCAACATTTTCAAAATATTTATTGTTGTGTCCGGTACACTACACTTGTTTTAGCCCCGGGTTATGGTCTAGTAACTTTGTGAAGAAACTTGGTGAAGAGTTTATTAAATAAAAGCAAAGTAAATTGGATCGTTTGGGGAATTGTGAGAAAGAGTGGGAAGTGAAAAAAGGTGAAGTGATGTTTTTCAGCAAAGCTTAAATAGTGACATTCATTGGGGAGGGGCCGAGCAGAAGGGCTTTACACAAATTGTTGTTGGGCACTGTTTGGCAGTGCCAGAATGAGGATTGGGATGGGTTGATGGATTTAGGGGATGGGAAGGGAAGATTTGTGGGATAGGAACAGAAGGGACGTTGAACAATAAACCGATGGAGTTGCGGATCCAGCATTTATATCTCCGAAAAAATAGTCTGAATATGTTATTTGATATGCTTGATTACGAATTCGTCAATAAAAAATAAAATTGAGAATTTTAAGTGGTTTAAGCCACCACCTTGGCTGTTCGATAGGCGTAGGCCTAAGCCACCCTGAGTTTAGGGGCTCAATCAGCGCATCAAATAAAATAATTTCAGACAATTTTGTATAAAAATATTTTGCGCAATTCTCCATACATTGTGACCAGTGTACTGCGATTTTGGGGCTTTTGTGCCTAATGCCTATTTGTGCCTATTTCGACATTTTCATGCCTATTTCGACATTTTTGGCAACTTTTTTCAGGATTTTGAGATATTTTGAAAAAATGCCAAAAATAAAGGCAAAAATAGCAAGCACAAAAAAATATTTTCAAAAGTACCATCACATGTAGCAAAATTTCGAGAGCCTTCGTTTTCGGCATACAAAAACCTTTTTCAGACAATCGGCTGTTAAACATTTTATTTGCCTATTTCACGGTTTTTGTACCTATTTGGTACCTATTTTGGCATTTTTTTTTCTCATCTATTAGGTGCCTATTTTGCAATTTTTCGTGCCTAAAAGTGCCAGCCCTGGTACTAATGATAAAAAGTTTTGAATGGAATGGGTAATAAATGTTCAGCAACAACATTCACTTTTTAAAAATATTTCTTTCTGGTCGGCTTAGCAGCTTCTTCTGAAGCAGTGCCCAATAGCGCGCGCGGTCCAACTGAACGTCGGTATCATCGCTCAATGCTTGCAGAAAATGCACCATTGACGGATTTAAATTTTTGATTTTGTGATTTTAGTTTAATAAAAATGTTAATGAGATAGTCCAATCAAACGCGATTGAATTGTGCCGACGGCATAAATGGTTGACTGTATTTAAAAAGTTAAAATGTGAAATGAATTAATATTTAAAAATCATAAATTTAAAATCTTGGATGTTGTCAGATCAATAAAATATAGTCAGATTCCTGATCAGTAGGTATCGGATTTATATGCTTCAAAAACTTGCACAAATCACCAGTAGGGTTTTTGTAACTTTATTCAAATCATGTTGAATGTTTTAAAATTTTGCACAAAAATACTTCTGAGCAAACCAAGCATTTATGCAAAATTTCAAATTTTTTTTTGCCCAATTACCTATAAATTTTTTACAAAATCCTCATAAGTCGTTTTTATTCCTTAATTCTCAAAAATTTGAACCGATTCAAAAAAGGTCGAGCGTGCTAATATTTTTGCTTGTTCATCGCTTTGGCACTTAAGAGAGCTTATAAAAGCGATTTTGGGTGATTGATGGTTAAAAAAATCAAAAATCATAGACTGTCAAAATTAGATGTTGTCAGATCTTAAAATATTATCAGACTCGTGATCAGCACCCTTTTACGTCACCGCTGGACAGGTTTCTGGAAGTTAATTTGTTTTCACGCAATTTTCTCTTAGCCTATAGCAAACTTAAAATTAATTTCCTACCAAACTATGTTTTGCTTTGAGGCATGTTTTACAGCAATTCTTTTGTTGAGTAAATAATTGATTTTGGATAATTTTTTTTTTTTTTGCTCATTGTTAACAAAGAATTTAAAAGATATTTTGGTCCTTTGTGCGTAAACTAGAGTTAGTCGCGACCGGTCGGGTAATTCTCGGTTTTTAAATCCAGGTCCCGGTTTTTAAAAAATCCGAATCCCGGATCTCGTCCCGGGGCTAACCGAAAAAAAGTACACCTCAAATATAATTTTCAAAAATTTTCCCGCAGGTGGTTGCAAAATCTCTTAACAAATTGAGGAGGCAATTGAAATTGAACAATAACATTTTGTATCCCGGAAATACATGTTTATGCTTTAGTTCTCAACATAATCAAAAAAAAAACAGAAACATTACAAAGCCAAAGTGCAAAAATATAACAAATGCGTAAAATTACTGGAAACTACTCAAAAGAAAAAGCTGTAATTTGATCAATTTCAGGTAAATATTGTTGATCTAAAATTTATAATGAATTTAAAAAACTAATTTTCAAATTGTTGCTTTTTTTTTAAACGCTCCATTAATAAAATTCGAATAATTTTGGCACTTTTTGTGTGTAGGACTAAAGCTGAAACAAATAAAATGGATGGATTGTCATCGCTCAAAAACTAAATGTTTTTTGAATCCTTTTTTGGAAGCTGCTGCTCATATAACCATGTCCAGTGGGCGACCACTTTGTCGCGCAGTTCAACCAACGCTTTGTTAAATTCTTCACCTAACTGCCCTTTGAATGTTCTGTTCAGCGAGTCGAGGAGATCAGTTTTCTCGGCCTTGAACTTTTCTTTGGAATCTATCATATTTTCTCTGATTTTTAGATTTTGTTCGCGATCCTTAATGTAAAAAAAAAAAATTACTTTTTCATCCATAATGTAAATAAATATAAAGAATTTTTTTTATTTTGCAAAAAGTATGGATTCCATGTCATAAAATCTTTTGCGTTTTGTTTTGTGATTTAAAAAATTTGCAATAAAACCAAATTCCGAAAAGAGTCGATTTTAACATCCCTAAAATACACCGATCGCCTTATTAATCACCTAAAACCACTTAATTAGCTATAATGAGCGGTCGGTGTCAACTCGGCGCCGCACAACTAAGCGCCGACACGTTTGAGATTTGCTATAATCAGCGGTCGGTGTCAAAACCGTACAACTCAGCGCCGACACGTTTGAAACATTTGATCTTAAATCAAAATAATCTTGGTACATTTTTCTCCAAAAAGTTATACGCTTAAGTGTTTGAAAATCTTCTGTATTTTGTGCCAACCTGGCAAGGCAATTATAACTTCTTAAGATTAAGTCGATCGGACTAGCTCTTTATTTTTATACTATCTAGAAGCACAATGCTTTCCGAATGGTACCAAGATTGTTTGATTTTGTTACCATAAAATGTTAGTGTTTCTTGTCGGCGCTGAGTTGTTCGGCGCCGAGTTGACCCGACCCAATAATGAGTACATCAAGACTGCCGCTGTCACTTGTCTTTAACAAAAGGTTTTGCAGAATCAGCAATTGGAGTTCATAATTGACGCTTCGGCACATTGCCAAAATATTTTTCTTCACATTTTTATCAGCCATACAAAGCATGCCAGTCCGAAGGACGTCCCATTGTACTGTGTTTATAATTGAATCCTAAAAATAAAATGTGTTCATAGTGGCATTTGACGAGAACGGCATTGCCTGCGGGAAAATTAGGGGGATTCCCTCAAATTTTAGATCGAATGTTCGTATTCGGGTTAGAAGTTTAGAAATGATCGAAATGGAGTTTAGTTTTGGTTCGCCGAGAAAAAAAACTTTTGAAAACATTTTCCTAGAGAAGAGAAAAAAATAATTTTGACAAAGAAATCATTTTTCGGAAACAAACTGCGAAAGAGGACATAAGCGTGGAAATCTTGCTACAAGTTTCACAAAAATAGGACAAACGACAAAATGTTCGGGTCCCAAAAAATGGATGCAAAACTTGCGCAAATTGTTCATCGATGGAAATTTGGGTACCAAATTAAAAAATATATATGCTGAAATAAAAATTTTTATAAAAATTAAAATTTTATACCTTAAAAATGTATTCTTCATCAGCTTTCTTATCAAAGAATTCAGCTCCAACCGAAAGTGAACGTGACCGCCGCAAAACGCACGGCAAATTTTTGGATTCAGCACCGATTTCTGTGTACGAAGAATGCAATTCGATATGATTGTCCACGGAGCGGCGTCCTCCCTATGCATAATTTACAACAATTAATATTAAAATAATAATTTCAGTATAAAAAGGCACACAATTTAATAATAAAAAGATACAATTTAACAAAATAAATTAGTGTAGAGCGGCGGCATCGGCATTCCGGTCCAAGAGAGGGGCCAACTCACATTTCAAGAAAATATGGCAACCGGCTCCAAAAATATGGCATAGGGGTCAAAAATATGGCACTTTTATGGCATCAAAAAAACAATTAAAGGATTTCAGTCCCAAAAACAGACATTTTTCAGTCTCAATTCCGGTCCCGTTCTAGTGTAAATATGACAAAAAATCTGAAGGACAAAATGTCTGATCGCGACAGACCTTTGGTCCATTAGACATTTTGTCCATTAACGGTTTGATGTTGCGCCGTATTTTCTAAAAAAAATGAAAAGAATACTTTTTGAGATCAGTAAGTACTTTCAGCAATCGTTTGTTTATTCAGTAAAAAACTGAAACTTTTTGTTCGGGATTAGAATGGCATCTTGACATTTTCTTAGCAGTATTTTTTTAAATAAAATATTGAAAACATTTTTTGCATTATGAATATGTTCATTTTGAATTTTCCCACCTCCACAAAATTCTTTGGCATTTTGCTCTTGCTAAATCCAGACATGGAGTGCCGCGTTAAAGTGCCATCAAAATGAGTAGATTGTGTCGATGTAGAACGTTGTATGGAGTTTCGCTGCAACGTTTGTGACTTATCGACACTTTCCGTCCTTGACACAATTTGCTCAAAAGTTTGGTCCAATGAACGCCGTGGCTATCAAATAAAAGTAAATCCAAAAAATGCATTTAGGTATCAGATTTTAATTTTATATTTTAATTTGGCTTCTTCTCAAATACTAATTAATTCTATTTTTATATGATGATTTCGAAGTAGATTTAAAGCTTTTTCGCGTATTATTTAGTATTTTTGAAAAACTGAAAAATTTAAAAACAGGCCAACTATCAGGAACATCTCACCTCAAATATTTATCGCTGACTATTTCTGCTCGACATTTCTCCCCATAAAATTTTATGCAAAAGTTCCATTTTCGTGTTTTTGTTTGAAATTATTAAAATTCTACATCTATGTATAAAGATGCATTATTTTTCAAATTTATTGTGTGCATTTTTTCAAATTTTGGGCAAAATGCCAAAATTCAAAATCAACAAAAAATTTGCTAAAATATTCAATTTGAAACCAGTCAGTCCAAAAAGGCTCAAACAAACGCGAAAATGCATTTCCGTACCGTATTCTTTAAGCATAAAATTATGTAAAAACATAAAAAAAATCCGTCTTTACTAATCTACAAGGAACAAAAGATCTAGGTTAAAGTTTTTTGTTTTTACTAAAAATTATTTTTAATATTTTAAATTTCGTCTGTAAAGATTATTTTAGTTTATAACAATGTGCCTGCCTATTATTAAAAAGTATTTGTATTTATTTTGCCAATTCATAATAAAATTTTACTTTTTAAGTGATTATAATTTGTCCCACCTCTATTAAGCCTTTGTGCATTTGTCTATTCTCATATCCATCGTCCCGAAACGAAATTGATCGCTGCGAATTGCACTTCAGTGAAGGCAAATAATCGTTGATCTTTTCCTTTTTCTTGTTAAATTTAAAAAATTGCTTCAACTTTTCTGTTTTGCTTTTGCCCTTATCCCGTGGACTCGGCTAAAACTGATTTTAAATAAATGCCAGATTTGGAAAATTGGCAAAAAACATTTTTCTGATTTTGCACACGGTTGGTGCCGGATGCGCGGCCGGGAGATGTTTTTTAATGAAATTTTCATTGGCAAAATTAATTTAATATAAAAAAGAGTGAATTATTTAAACATATTCTCGCTAGAGGGGTGCATTTTTATACAAAATCCAAGATTAATGCCAAATTTAAAACGGTAAAATGGTAGAAAGTATTCAGACCATTCCGGCATCTCCACCTTCGGATTTGACAATCTATCAATGCCATTGCCGTCATCATCGTCGTCCTCATAAATGGTGGAGCATTGGTTCAATTTAGCTGAATTTTCCATGGTATTGATCGCCGCCTTCACCGCAACCCATCCAGTCAATTCATCCAATTTTCGGCATGCCTAATATTTAAAATAATTTTTATGTTTTGCTTTTAATTGTTGTAAAATAAAATAAGAAAAGTCAACAATTCCTACACGCGCGCCATGTCTTGGTCCCAATAAACTTTTGTGTACACTTGAAAAAAAGAAACAATTCAGCTTTTTTTGTATTTAAAAATGTTTATCAATTCTAGCTCTAATAAAATCATTTATTTTTTAGAAATTATAATAGTTTGAAAATCAAAATTTCGATCGAGAATCTCGAGAAATCTCAACCGAAAACCACCGAGATCTCGAGAAAAAATCTTGAAAAAGCGCTAAGATCTCCTAATTTTTGTCGATCGAATTCGATCCGATATCTAATAACAGTAGACTGCAGAAAAAAAAACATAATATACTTAGATATAGCAATATGATGTGATCTGATCATCTCATACCCAAAACTTACGACTTTTCTAGAAAACAAAACAAAAAACTCTCTCTATCTTTAAAATCATAGACAAAAAATTTCATACGCAAATATTGATAACTAAATAAATAAAATAAAATAAAATACCTCCACTCTCAGTTCATAATCTTTGTAGGGTTTTCCGGTGATTGGGTCCCAAGTTGGTAAAAGCTGTTCGCATGCATTTTCCTCTGGTATATAATTCAAAAACTTATTACTAAGTTCGGCATTTTTTGCCAGTTTTTTCTCATTACTTTTGCTTTTAAAACTCAAAAATTGCTTTTTAAAACGCTCTTTCAGACTGTTTGGTCGTGGAATGTTCTTTTGAATCTGCTTCAAATACGCGCAAAGTAGATCCTGAATTCGGTTGGTCTCTGTTATTCTTGTTTTCGTCCAAATTTTTCATTTTTTCTTTGTCTTCAAAAGCTTTGATTGTGTTCTCCAATGATGGTGGTCGACTGTTGTTAGAAGACAACAAAGGTCGGGACTTAGGCACCAAGAGAAGCTAAAACAGGAAAAAATGCCAAATGGAAAAAAGTTTTGCCGAAAAAGAAAAAGGGTAAATGAGAAAAAAGTACTAAAATGGGAAAAGTAAAAAATGAGAAAAAGGACTAAAATGGGAAAAGTAACAAATAAAAAATGACAAAAGGTAACAAGTGAAAAATGGGGAAAAGTGACAAAGGGGAAAAAGCCAAAACGGGAAAACCAGCTAAAAGGTAACGACAAAGGGCAAAAAGCGGAAAAATGAAAAAAAAAGAAAGCATGTGCCAACAGGCAATTTGCCAAACGGGGTAAATGCTTAAAAAGGAAATGACAAAATTGATAAATTTCAGGGATAAAAAGTAGGGTTGGACAAACCCGGGGTATCCGGGTGTTTTCAGAAATCCAAATTACCCGGTATCCGGACGAATATCCGGGTGTGTTTTTGAGCTATCCGGTATCCGTGGGACCCGGATAATATCCGGGTTTTGTCCAACCCTACTAAAAAGCATGTAGGCGCTCCTAAACCGGCACGTAGTAAAAGTTTTTAAAAAACTCGCACATTCCTTCCCGGCTCGTTCATTTCAACGGGTCGTCCCAAAAACATTGGTCCACTATGACTTCGGCACGACATTGTCCTTGTGATTGACCTGGGCCAGGGTTGGGTCGAAACCTTTCGAGGTTAGATAATTTTAAGGTTTTTCATTTATTTCAATTTCGAAAATCGAAAGACGAATTCTTCGAAATTTTTGTCGAACGAGAAATTGTCTCAAATGTTTGAGAGGTCTAAGATTTTTAGCACATTTATTGGTCTTTGTTCCCGTACCCCGAAAATCGAAGGATGTTCAAACCTCTTTCTCCATGTCATTGACAATTTTTTGAACCTTTACACTAAATTTAACAAAAACCTATTGTAAACAGGCTGGACGTGATCACGGATCACGCCAATCACCCAATCACAAGCCTTTTTGGGGGTCCCTAAACACGGATCACGTGTCACCGATTTTTTTTTTGTTTTTAAATGCGCGCAAAAAATGAATTTTTGCTTTAATTTTCGTAACCAAAAATTGCCAATTTTTTTTTTTAAATTTTCCCGGCGACACCTGTCGGCACCGCCGGACCTCTCTCATTCCTAAAAAGTTTCAAAAATTACCGTATTTCTAAATTTTGGTTGCAATCTGTTAACAAATTGTTCAAAATTCAAAAATTTTCCCGGCGGGGCCTATCGGCACCGTCGACCCTCTCCCCAGAATATTTTTTGCCGTACTCAAGTCCACACAAAAATATGGGCAGCACTTACCTAACCTCTAAAAAATATTTAATTAAAAAAAGTCAATTTCTTACTGGAAAAATGTATATTTTTTAAATTGTTTCTTTCAAAAAAATTTCGAAAAATTTTTCGCCCACCCCTGCTCTGGGCTGGAATGGTCGTCGTCGTTCTCCATCCGAAGAACTTTGATCGCTACTGGATTGCGGCGAGTCATCAAATGGCGCATCGCTAATGCACTGCTGCACCAATACAATGATTAGGAGTAATACGAGAACTGAAAAAAACATTTAAAGATTAGAAAGACGAGAACTGAAAATAATTATAAAATTAATAAATAAAACATTTAAAGATTAGGAAGACGAGAACTGAAAATAATTATAAAATTAATAAACAAAACATTTAAAGATTAGGAAGACGAGAACTGAAAATAATTATAAAATTAATAAACAAAACATTTAAAGATTAGAAAGACGAGAACTGAAAATAATTATAAAATTAATAAACAAAACATTTAAAGATTAGAAAGACGAGAACTGAAAATAATTATAACAATTTATTAATAAAAAAAACATTTAAAAAATTTACATGCAACATTTTGATGATGCGTCGTCACAAATGGCGGCAATAAATGCATTAAGTTAGTTTCTAAACAAAAAAATTATTTATCCGCCGAATTTTTAAGATTTTCAAAAATAATAAAGCAAATGTGAATATGAATTATATGTTAAATTTAAATTATAATCGTAAAGCAAAAAGAAAAAGCTATTTTATTTGGAGAAAATTTATGAAAAGCCAATCCAAATTTCATGCGTCAAAGGCATAATGGAATTATATGTGGAGGTTGGTGAAATGTGAAGAAAATTTGCATTGTTAGCGAAAAAAAAATCAATTATTATTTTTAGTGAATATATTTTTTATTCATCAAATTGATGACAAAAGATAATGTTTTCTGGCAGAAATTTGACTTTAGTTTAACGGGTTACCGGCAATCACGTACTTTTCTCGCGGGAATCCCGTTCCCGCCGTTCACATCCGGAGGTTCAAGGCAGTGGGTTTGGCACATCCGAGAATTTAGCTGTTGATTTGGCACATCCGGGAGTTAAAGTTTAAGGCATTGGGTTCGGCACACCCGGGGGGTCAAGACAAAGGGTTTGGCGGGTTTAAGGCAGTGGGTTTGGCATATCCGAGAATTTAGCTGTTGATTTGGCACATCCGGGAGTTAAAGTTTAAGGCATTGGGTTTGGCACACCCGGGGGGTCAAGACAAAGGGTTTGGCGGGTTTAAGGCAGTAGGTTTGGCATATCCGAGAATTTAGCTGTTGATTTGGCACATCCGGGAGTTAAAGTTTAAGGCATTGGGTTCGGCACACCCGGGGGGTCAAGACAAAGGGTTTGGCGGGTTTAAGGCAGTGGGTTTGGCATATCCGTGGTTTTAAGGTAGTGAGTTTGGCACCTCCGTGGGCTTAAGGAAGCGGGTCCGGCACATCCGAGGGTTTAGCAATTGGTTTGGCACATCCGAGGGTTTAAGGCAATGAGTTTGGCACCTCCGGGGGCTTAAGGAAGCGGGTTCGGCACATCTGAGGGTTTAGCAGTGTGTTCGGCCAATGTTATTTTAAATTAAAACATTTTTCTATTACATTTTACATTTTTAGTCATTTTTTTAATTTTATTTGTCATTTTAAAATTTATTTATGATTAATTTATGTTTGTGGAAGACGACGATTCATTCATTCATAATTCTCTCTAATGTTTTACATTTGATATTTTCCATATGATTCATTCGATTTTATTTATTTAATTTTTTATTCCTATTTAGTTTTATAGTTTTTTCTTGTTAGTTTATTTTGCAAAGAAACATTTTTTTTTGTTACAGAAAGTGGGCAATGATTTTTTTTGAAAACCTCCAAAACAGTTTTTATTTGCCAAAATCAAATTAGTCATTTAAATATTATAGTTTTAACCTCCTATAACTGATTTCATGCTTATTTGAACTTTTTTTAAATTTTGTTTAATTAAAATACAATTTTAAACGTAATCAATTTAAAAAAATGTTTTAAAATTATCGCAATTAAATTTTATCAAATATTTCTTTGTCTGTTCTGATAGATGGAACTCAAATTACACAATGTCAATGCACAATAAAAATGGAGCAGAAAAGTCATTGTCGTTCAACCATAAAGAATTTTCAAATCTAAAATTGTTTCTTCTAAAATTCAAAACCATAATAAATTTGTTTCTAAAAAATTCAAAACATTTTCTTGTAAATTTTTTTAAAAATTTGGCATTTTGTCTAAGCCAGGAGCGGGAGACGAAAGTTCGAAATAACAGTTTTCTTTATTTTTCAAAAAAAAATTTTTTTTTCAAATTCGTTTTAATTGGATGATGTTAATAGCCGGTTGCGCACAAAAGAAACTCCCATCACCACATTATAAAAAGCAAAATTCACGTCATCAACTGGACAGGTTTCTGAAATTAAAATTTTTACAAAATTTTCTAACTTAGGATAACCTATCCGATCAATTTTAACATTAATTTTCTAACAAACTTTATTTTTTGCCTGTAGGTGTTTTACAGCAATTCTTTAACTTTATTATATAATTGGAAAAAAAATTTTGGATAACCTTTTTTTTTGTCATTGTTAACAATGAATTTTTTGTTACTATTTAAAAAGCTATTTAAAATTTTGTTTTATCAAAAATTGCTACAAATATTTGTTTTTATTTATCACATTCCGTGGGGAGTCTCATTTTATCACCGACTACTTTTAATTTGTTTTATTGCTTTTCCAATTGAATGTGTCGATCAATAAATAATTACCATTTTAATTAAATTTTGTACTTAATAAGTGCAAAAAGTGATTATTTTTAATTAATATATTGCTTTAGTTCATTATTAACAATAAATTAAATTCCGAATATTCGCTAATTAGATTCCGAATTTTGCTAATTAATTCCGACATATTCGTTAATGATGCAAAGCGATTTGACTACGACAAATTTGCCTTTATCAGATGAAGAGTGTGCCCGAATAAACCTCTTCTCAAAATGCAAAACACCCGACCAAATTCTGTCAATTCTAGGTAAAAAACAAATTATTGAATTCATTTTCAAATATATAAAATATATTTTCTCTTAATTCAAATAAATTTACAAATTTATTTTTAATACAAATTTAGGCCCAAAAAATCCATTCATTCTTTACATTTGGCTATCAATGGCCATGGTTTGGGCGTTGGCGGCAATGCCAATGATGAGCGGTGCCTTTTTGATGGATGACGGATGCCCGATGCTGTCAAATAGGACAAGTGGCCAATGCAACCCGAATAATGGCTCCATCAGAGCTGAGGTCAAAGTTTATAATTTTATTCAAATTAGGTAAAGCTTTTTTTTCATAAAAGTAAAATTTTATAAAAATGAATTATATGATTAGTGGTTCTCGTCATAATATTTAAATCTTTTTTTTTTAGTTTGGATTAAATGAAAATCAAAGTTATTTGGTGGAAATGTCCACATCCGCTTTTGTGGGAGGAATGGCTGTCGGCAGCGCAATCACGCCAATATTCACAGACTTGTGAGCAATGTTTATAAAAATTTAGAAAATTAATAAATTTGTAGATAATTTATAAAAATTAAAATATCCATACGGTTAGGGTCAATTCATTACTAAAATTTACGACAGATTTGCTTAAGGTTGGGCCGTCGTCCCGTTTTGGTCACAATATTATTAATTGCTGGAGGCAGCGGGTGTCTTTCAGCACTTTCGACAAATATTTTTGTGTTTAATGCGCTACGTTTTGTTCAGGGACTTTCATTCTCAGTTAGTCGTTACGCAAACATTACCATAAACGTTTTCGGGTAAAATTAAATGCACGAGTTGGTAACTAAAGCACGGACCGATCGAAATTGTTGATCGAAAAAACTCGATCGAGATTTTTTAGAGATTTGAGATTTTTCGAGCTCGAGATATTTTCGTTTTTAGTGATCTCGATAGATAAATTTTTTGGGATTTTTGATCAAAATTGTTGATCGAAAAAAACTAAATTTGGATCAAGATTTTTTAGAGATTTGAGATTTTTTGAGCTCGAGATATTTTCGTTTTTAGTGACTTCGATAGATAAATATTTTTTATGGATTTTTGATCAACATTTTGATTGGTCCTCAAGACCGGGCTCTATTTTTAAGACTATAAAATGAGTGTGTGCCATGGTATGCAAGAAAAATTAAAAATTTTGTCATTTAAATTCGGGAGGAGAAGCAGCAAAAGCCGCGATTAAGCTCAATCCAATTTATTGTTTTTTTAAATTTGAGGGTGTGTCTTTGACAAATTGGGTGCTTGCGTACGAGTGCATTCCGATGCAGCTTCGTGCACAATCAACGTTAGTGTTTGGTCTCGCGTGGGTGCTCGGCTATTGTTTGGTCGCTCCGATGGCATATTTTATACCAAATTGGCGCTTGCTGATCACAATGGTTTCTGCACCGTCGCTGCTTTTCGTCATCATTTTTTATTTGTACAGATAATAAATATTCTTATTTTTATATTACAAAATTTGAAAAGCTTTTTTAAAACTTTTATTGAAATAAATATTAATTTACATTAATGTTGTGCTTCTATTTGCACTTGATATAGTTCATTATTGTTTTTTAATTATATATTATATTTTATTAACTACTTTTAAGCACTGTGCCAGAAAGTTTCCATTATTTGGTGTCAAAGAAGCAAACCAATTTAATCGTTCAATGGATCAAAAGGGCTAATAAATTTGCCGACTTTACAAAGACAGCCAAAATTGAGCAGAGCGATGTTGAACTTCTGATTGATCATTTAGAACAACAAAAACTGCAAAGAACTGATCAAAATGTGGCTGAAACTGTGATCAAAAATGAAAAAATGATGACAAGCAAAAAGTGAGTAAAAAAAAAAAAAAAAATTAATAACGGCATTTAACAAATCCGAAAAAAGCAAATAATGGTTATAAAAATAAAATTTAATATTAAAATTCCCTGCCTCTTTTCAGAGGATTACGATTAAAAAAAAAAATTAAAATTAATAAACAAACATTTTGTTTATTTAAAATCCAACACAGATCTATAATGGAGAATATTCGAGCAAATGGTATGCTGATCAAATATCTTATCATTTTTATCTTGTTATGGTAAGTTTAATCAAATATATTAATTTAATGGCTTTCCTATTAATGCTAAGAAATTGGCTACAAATACTTCTTTTAGAAAAATAAATTAACAAAATTCTATAAAACGCCTACCTAAATTATTTATTACATTTAATTATAATATATTTTCAGGGTATGTGACGCGTTCATTTATTACGGGGTCAGCCTATTCAGCACCAAACTTGCCGGTAATCGTTATGTCAACTTCACACTCATTGCTCTAATCGAAGTGCCGTCCTTGTGTTTTTTCGCCATGGCTTATTGAAAAGTGGGGGCATTGTGACAAATATAAATATTTGATTTTAAATTTTTTCTTTAATTTTGAAAAAATCCACGAAATAAGAATGTAAATTCAAACTTTATTTCGGATTTTTGAAACTAGGTTGAGCGAGATTTCAAAAAAAATCGGGATCGGAATTAGTCGGGATTAGCAACGGTGAAACATTTTTTGGAAATTTTTTTAATTCACCATTTCTAAATATAATTCTAAAGGTTTTCATTTTCTTATCATTAAGTAATGACAAAGCTTTTAAAAACTACAGAATTTTGCCTAAATTTTTAATAAAATCTCTTTTTTTTCTCCCCTTTTCTTAACAAAATTTATTTAAACAACGTTATCGTTTTTCTAATAAAAACTTTGTCAGGTTGGGTCGTCGTCTGTTCACAGTGTTCACCCACCTGTTGGCATCGTTGGCTTTTCTGTCCACGCCCATTTTCCCTGCAAATGTGCCGTTTGTGCAACTGCTCCTTTGGCTAATTGCCAAATTTGCCATCATTTCCTCGTTCACCGGCCTTTTTGTGTACGCAAGTGAAGTGTTTCCGACACTGAAGCGTGGCATTTGCATGGGCATTTGCACGACAATCTCGCAAATTTGCTGCATCATTTTGCCGACTGCAATCAGACTGATGGTGGGTGGACTTTTTTTTTATAACAAAATTGTTAATTAATTTCTTCTTTATTATTTTGTTTAAAATTTTAATACCCGCCATGCGGGTATGGCCAATTGCGGGTATTGACAATATTGGTCCTGAATCAGGGGGATGCCAACTCACCTTCGAGAAAATATGGCAACCGCTCCAAAAAAATAAGGCAACTTTCCAAAATTATGGCATTTGCCTTAAAAATAAGGCCAATTGGCATCCCTGTCTTGAATGCCGGATTCAGGACTCTTGACTTTTTGGCAAAAAATCCGGAAATTTCACAAAAATTGGCTATCAGTTTCCAGTTAATATCTTTAAAATCTTTAAACATTTAAAGAAAGTTAACATTTTGATATATTATTTGCTATAAATTTTTGAACATTTAAAATGGATTATGCTTAGGCAGCAAAAAACCCCACTTTTGTCTGGGGAAATTAAAGATGGTAAATTTTATTTTTTAATTTTACAAATTCATTCTTTGTTTTAATTTATACCGCTATTTCTTTTTTTTAGTCGACATTCTCTCCAATTGCGCCAATGTTATTTTTTGGTGTTTACGCCTTTGTTGCGACACTTATAACATTTATGTTGCCGGAAACTCGGGGGAAAGAATTGCCCGATTGAAAATACTTGTTTGTTTGAATTTATTGGAAATCGCTTTAATTTAACTTAAATAATTGTATAAAAACTTAATACTATTTTTTACTTGTTTTTAGAAAAAAAAATGTAACAAATAATTTAAAACCCCTTTTTCAGTTGATATTTAAAGTAAACGCAAAAAAACGATCACTTCTGACGTTATTGTTAATCAAGGAAAAAATCATTTGTTAAGAATTTGGGGAGAATTTTAAAAAAATGAGCAAAAACCTTTTAATTTACTGACCAAAATTCAATGTTTCAAAGAAAAATTGAACAGAAATATAAATTTTTGTGAACTTTCCAAGCTATTTCAAATCAGTTAAAATTTCTGAATTTTTCTCCGCCGCGCTTATTGGCATGTGACTCTCACCCAAAATTCAAGCCTTGATTCCATTGCTTAAATTACAAAAATTACTTACAAAAGCAAATTAATTGAAAATTAAAATATATTTTTTTTAATGAAAAATATTTTCAAAACGTTTTTGATAACAGAAAAGATCGAAAAAATTCCGGTAATGAACAACCCTACTCCTTCACGCATTTGTTTTGGCCATCTGATTAAAATTATTTGATTATATTGAAATTTAAAAATTTTTGTATTATTACGCGACCGCCCAAGAGCTTTAAAAAGGTTGCTTTTTTCTTATTTGGTTTAGAAATAACGATCCTGCACACGAATGCGTAAAAGTAATCTAAAAACAAATTAAATCTAAGCACGTTTTAAGTCATTTTTATGAGGTAGTATTTTGTTAATCCAAATTTCTTTATTAAAAAAATAAAATAAATAAAGTAGCCAAGGTGCGTAACAGAAATGGTTTTGAACATTATAATAAAATGCGATTTCACCTTTTTGCCTATTATATTTTTAAGACCGGTGGTCCAAATACAGACCGGGGCAATACCATGCTTCAACCCTAACCGATTCAGACATTTTAAAAACCATTCGCAAGCTCTCATAAAGTAAAAGTTATCATTAAGGTAATATTTACGATTGGACAAACAACAAAAAAGTTATGGCCAGAAAACCCAAATTGGAATTTTTAAACTTTAGATAAGTTTTCAGGATATTTTTGAGGCTTGTTCAATCGTACAGGCTTAACTTAATAATTCAAAACCACACTGTAAATCAACAAGGCTGACAGTCTACTCGGGCCTTCTGCCTAATCTGTAGCGATGCACGAGAGTCTCAGTCTCGAGTCTCGACTCGAGAAATTTCTCGGGTTTTTTGGGTCTCGAGTCTCCGGTACTTGGTCTCGGTCTCGAGTCTCGGTGTCATTTCTCGGTCTCGACTCTCGAGTCTCGGTAAATTTTGAGTCTCGTGCATCACTATCAAAAGCCGAGAAAATTGTAAACTGCCCGAAATCATCGACGGACCTCAAATCTTGTTTGCTCTACGCATAGAAATATGAAGCAATACAATCAATAAAAGTAAAAATCTTTTCTAAATGTAATCGAATGAATAGAATGGAATGGCATGGTAAAAATGCCAAATTCTGCAATAATCAATAAATGTAAAAACGAACAATGGGAGCAAATTTTTGTTTTCGTCTTGTGTGTAAACAGGAAGTCCTGATTTTTGGCAAAAAATTTCCATTTAAAGGCTGAAATTAAAAGATTTGTTCATATTATATTTTGTAATTTTAGTCTTTAACTTAAAAGCAGGTGATTCTAGTAAAATTATTTTACTTATACTTTTTCTTTCACAATATTTAAATAAAATTTACAATTTTAAATTTTACTATGAATAAAAACTCGCGAATTTTTATAAATTCCTTTTTTTCGGTGAAACCAATCAGAGAGACGCCAAAGTGCTTTTTTTAATGGCAAATGCCGGCTTGGAAATTTGCCATTTTTTGTGAAATAGTTGTTTATTTAAAAAAATTATGTTACTTTTTGCGAGAAGGCACGAGGCAACTGTGGTCAATTTTGGCCAATATTGAAGTCAGTCGGATTCGCTGCTTTCGAACAAAGTGGGCGGGGGCCCTCTTGAATTTTCATTAAAAATTTTTTGTGTCCAAAGTGCACGGAATGCGTTTTTTTTACCAAATATGATTCACTAATCACGAATATGAATCAGTTTTGATTTACTTAGAATATTAAATTAAACTAAAGCACAAACAATTTTGCACTTTTATTTTACGAATACCGTAAGCTTAGAATACTTATTATTAGGGACCGGTGCCGGACCGGATTTTTCCGGCTCCGGAATCCGTGTTTTTGACCATTCCGGATTTTTCCGGACTGGGATTTTTTCGGACTTACCCAGAAAAATCCCTCCGGCAAATTTAAAAATTAAAAATCCGGTTCCAAATCCGGAATTTTTGATCCGGATTTCCGGATTAGCTATAACTTATTAAAATTCGAAATTATGCTTTGCATTTTGGCATATTTTTCTTTTTTTTTCCGCTTCAAAGTTCGGAATTTTTCTTCATATTTCGAATTTAGATTTTCAGTTTTTTTTTTTTTTTGCTTTGCTTTTTTCGCCAAAGAATTCTATGGAAAATTTGGCCTTAGATATGCCATACTTATTTATGCTTAAATAACTTCTACCACATGAAAATTTTTTAAATGCTTGTGTATTAAAGTTTTAATCACAACATTTTTAGAAAAACCTGCACTTTTAAATGATTTTATTAACGTCATTTTGGCTCATTTCACAAGCTTTTTTGAGCGACTGCAGCAGCCCAACGGATCCATTCATATTGAAGGGTACTGTAGTGCCCGCAGGCAATTACCATATTTACGTGCGTACCGTATCATCGGCTTACTTGTCGGCCATATTGCGATCGTATGACAAAGAAATTGGCGAAGTCAAGGCTACTGTAAACAATGCTCGGATGTGGCACAGTGACCTTCCGAATTTGGTGAACCAACGATTCGATGCCGAAACTTCTTTTGCATTATTGGGCCAAAGCGAAATTGTGAATGGCTCTAAATTTGAAATTCACTTGGACTGGCCAAAAGGGCACAATGCTTATTTTGATCGGAAGAAACATCCAATTTATGTGCAAATTTATACAAAAAACAAACCAACAGAAACGGTCTTTTTTTTAATAGAAATTTATTAAATTTTTGGTTTCTTTAAGTCATTGATGGAACGCATTCTGATCGATCCGAGCCCGGTGATTGAATATAAATTCCTTTATGGTAAGCCCAGAAATCAATCTGGGAAAAAATTGCTGCTGGGACATGTTTCAATTGATAGCGAAAAAGGGGAAAATTATAAGGTTAAAATTCACAAAGACAACAATCCGTTGGCCAATCCAATCAATGATCTGTTGGCCAATACCGGTACAATAAATATTTTTTTTTATTAAACTTTTAAAAAAGAATAAAGGGATAATATTTAATAATATTTTTTGAAAATTTAATTAAAACATATAAAGAATAATGATTATTTAGATGATGCTGGTAAATTTGTGGTTTTTATTTAAAAAAAATTAAAATAGGAATTTAATTGTTTAATATTAATTTAAAAATTTTGCTTAAAAAATATTTAGCCTAAAAAAGCATAATGCCATTATTTAGATGCGGATGGTAATTTTGTGCTTAAATTTGGAAGCAATATTCAACTACCAGAAAATTGTTATCTTTCGTTTTACGATCCCGTCAGATTGGGAAATAGCGTAATAATTTTGTTTTTAATTCATACGTTAAAACAAATCAATTATATATATATATTAAATTTATTTTTATGATTTTATTTTTTATATATGTATTAACACTAATATATATTTTTAGCCAAATGTAAAACCAAAGATTTTCACTGCACAACTAGAATACGACATAAAATACTTTCGCACGGTTGAAATTGACTTTTTAAACAATTTTTGTAGCACTGAAAGTAGTGAACGGCCTTTCCATAATGTCGTCTACGGAGAAATGATAATCAGAAATTTACCCGAATTTGAAGGACGTCAAGTGACGAAAATAGAGGTCTTAGAATTGTGTATTTCTTTAAATAATAGAATTATAAAATATATATATATAAATATTAACAAACATTCAAATTATTATTGGAATGCAGCTAGCATTAAAATTTTTAGGTTAAAAGCTCCTCCATAGGGATTTACGAAAAACAACCTTTCATTATTGAAGCACAAAAAGGAACCGACAAAAGCAAAAATATATTTATAACTAATACTTATCAAGATCTAAGATTTCCTTTGACGGTCACACCAATCGAATTCGAGCCAGCTGAAAAGGTTGGTTTATATTTAAAAAATTACAGTAGCCGGATTTTTAATGTTAATCCCGGTTATGAATACAGTATCCATTGTTCCAACATAAATTGACATACCCAACGTTGGCATCGACGTCGATTTGCTATGAAAATATGAAAGCATTAATACAATTTGAAGAGTCTGATGGTGAGAAGGCTCCGTGTTGGCGTTACAATTTTGAGCAGGGCCTGGAAAATGATGGCATTGGCATGGGTGAAGAAAAAGCAAAAGTATTAAATTCTTATTTTACAAATAATTATAATTCATAATTCAGATGATTGATCTATACAAAACTTATCTCAAAGAGCGATCGGATATTACCAATGCTGAGCATATCCAGGATATCAGATCCAATGCTGAGGATATTCGCGTAAACATTGACGCTTATGCATTATCGCTTCAAATGGTGGACATGAAAAAGATTGGCAACAATTAGAGGAGCATCTTAACCCATACTAAGTCAGTCGCGTACGTACGTATATTTTTTGAATTATTTTTGATTTTTTATTGACACGAAAACTTTTGAGGAGACAGGAAAACAAAAGGGAGAAAGAAAACAAAATAGACAGTGATAGAAGAAAACATCTGCTTTTTTGTGTGAAATATAGATAAAAATAGGCAAAGAAGCGTTAGAGTTTCTTCCACCGCCATTGTTTCTGCTTCATTATTTTTTTTGTAAACAGCAGTTTCATCATAATAATGGAAAATTAACAAAAATCCAGTTTCGTCAATAATGGAAAACTCCAGTAATTTGTAACGGGATTTTTTAATAATACTTAAAAATTAAATATTTTTAAAATCGAGAGAAGCAGGCCTCTAAACAAGAAAGAGGTATCGAAATTTCGGTTTTCGACTGGGCAGTGGGTCTTGCCAACTTTTTGACAAAATTTCAATATTTTTTACATGTGTCGCCTTTGTAAACGGATAGCTCATTTGTCAGTGTTTTGTCTTTTCTATGTTGTGTTTTGGGTTCGAACTCGCTTCAGTGCGATCATTTTTTTAGCCTTTCTTCGGCCTTCACATTCTATCCCCCATTAACGGAACATTTTTAATGATTTTCAAATATTTTTAAACTAGAATGCGCACAAAAAAAGAATTTTTGAAATAACTTAATCACATATTCTTGAATTTTTGAATAACTTAATCACATATTCTTGAATTTTTGCTTTTATTTTCTTAACAAATTCATTTAATGTTTAAAAAATTTCCCCGGCGGCGCCGACAGGCGCCGCCGAACTCTTCCACTCTTACGTAATTTTTTTTTAAATTCCTAAATTCCTAAGGAAAATGCTTAATTTCGTTATAATTTTGATGAAATTTCTTCACAAAAATTGAGTAAAAATTACAAAAATTTGCTCGGTGGCGTCTATCGGCACCGCTAACCCACCCCCCCCCCCCCACAAGGCAAGTCAAGAATCAAAGCAAGTCGAAATTCAATCACGAGTCAAGTCAGGAGTCAAGAGTCAAGGTAACAGAAAAAATTTAAACAAAAAAAAAGATTAAAGGCAACGAAGAGCGGTTGGCTGCCGCGAAGCGGCAGTCAAGCGCTCGTAACTAACAAAGTTGTGGACAACTAACTACTAACAAGGACTTCAGGATTTCAAATTCTGCTTGGCTATCTGCTTTATTGGCTTTATGGTGTTATTATGGGTTCTAAAATTGGGGTTCAAACATTTTTCATTTCATTTATTTACATTTGTCTATTGATAAAAACTGTTGCTTAAATTTTATGATTGATAATTGTAACCGGGCTTTCTCTTGACCTCCATCCCCATACAATTAAGGTGATTTATTCCAAAGCGCGAGGTTACAAACAATATGGGAACCGACTCAGTATGCTGGGAATAATGGTAGGGATTTGGGATCCTGATCTGATCAAGAGTGGAGTGATCGGGGGAGGGGGGGGGGGGGGGGAGGGAAGGTGTATATTGTTTGTCTGGTTAGTTGTAGCTTGTCCCTATTTTGAGGGGTTTTTAGTCCCTATATTATATGACCCTATTTCACGTTTTTTAGTCATAAAAATCCGAACCCTATTTATAACAAAGCAAACCACAATAAAAAAATCCCGAGAGCCTATCGGCGCCGTCGAACCTGTTATTATAAGAAAATATGCAGTAAATTTTAAATGATAAAACGTGTGATTTTGGCGAAAATTTAGACAAATTTCTTATCAAAATGTCTTAAAAACTTCATATTTCTAACCTATGCTAAAGACCTTAATTGCATTGTTCATATTTGTCCAACTCTTGACTAAAGCTATTAGTATGCCATTTTTTTTTCTTCATTGTTGTGAATCAATATATTGACATAAACATATTTTATTGAATGAATGAATAAAACTGGCACCGCATGATGTTATGTGTATGCCATATATTGATATTTTGTGAAGAATTGCCACTCACAAATAAAATAAATGCAAAAATCTAAAATTATTATTTTTATAGTAATGTTTCGTTTGTCTTAAATTCTAGTTAAGGTCTTTAAAAATAAATGCTGCAATATTTTAGAATGGATCAAAATCATTTAATCCTTCTAAGTTTATCGTTTTTAATCCTGATCGCAAATGATGAAGCAGTGCGAACACCAACAGAATCACCTAACAGGGGTCGTCGTCCATTAGTTCCGAGTACACCGGGCTACAATATTCCGACTACACCGGGCTACGATACAGGTCCTTTTGTACCCATTCAGTCCGATAGAGTGACATATATATTTTTGATATTTTATAAGGAT
Organism: Globodera rostochiensis; assembly: GCA_018350325.1. NCBI lineage: Eukaryota > Metazoa > Nematoda > Chromadorea > Rhabditida > Heteroderidae > Globodera > Globodera rostochiensis. Next base: position 1,320,128 of record JAEVLN010000010.1, read on the forward strand.
ATGAAGATTGTTTTTTTTATATTTTTATTATAATTTTATTTGCCAGTTATTGTTCATTTTCATTAATTATTTATCAGTGGAGAAATGATGTTTGGGAGGCGGGTTTTGTAAACTTTATTTTATTAGGTGGATTTTTTTATTATCTTTTTAGATGGAGTTGGCCGTGACCGGGATTTTTGGGAAAACCGGACCGGGATTGAGAAAATTAAAAAACCGGCATTTTATAAGGGGGAAATTCAGTCCCAAAATTGGAAACTTCAGTACCAGTCCCGGCCCCTGCCAACTCTAATTTTAGCTGAGAAATACTTTTTTTAATTTTGGTTTTGAGTTTATTATTTTGGATCTTAGGACGTAATCCGTCAATGCAAAATTTGGGTGCCAGTCAAGGAAGTTATCCGCCATCAAATCCATTTATGACAAGTGGTTGGGACACAATGCCAAACATGTCAATGGCACCAGGGTCGTTGCAACAGCAGCAACAACTACAACAAAATTGGGGCCAGCAACAGCAAAGGCATTTATTGTTTTTCTTTAAAAAATATTTTTAAAAAATTTAAAAATATTTTAAAGTTTAATTCGAAAGTTTTAGCGCATTTTTATACTAATTGTCAATGAATTACATACAATGCTTTCTTGGACCCGGGGTAATTATACTAATGACATTTGGAGAGGAAATTTTTGCGGTTAAAATTGTCTGTGGCATTGACAATTTTAGCCAAATTGCCCGGCACTCCAGGCTTATGTCCATTTAACAGATCACCAAAATGCCATAATATTTTTTTTGAAAACTGTCCATTTATTCACCTGAACAGCGTGCTGCAACAATACACTGCTACAGAATACCTCTCGCCGAGCTTCAACCAGCCAAGAAAGCAAACTGTCAGCAACAGCGGACGCCATGTAATGTTTTTCTAAAATTAAAAAAATGTTGTTTTTGTTGTTGTTAATTTATGTAGTTTAAATATGTCTAACGCGCCCTTCGTTTTATCTCGCGAGTTTATTTTTGCGAATTTCCTGTTTTGTTTTTATTCAGAATTCTTTTACTTTAGTAGTGGCAAAAGATCAGTCATTTTTGGTTAAAATGCCCTTTTTACGTAAAAAAACGGGGAAAAAATAACACCACTAAGAATGAATTATGGTAAACAAGTTTGTAAATTTTTGGTTTAATTTTCAAAAATTTAGTGCGAATTTCCTAACAAAACAAACAACAATTTTTTTTTAAATTTTCGCGACGGCATCTATCGGCGATGCCTTTTGCGGCGGCTCCTATCGGCACCGCCGACTCCCGCCCCTCCCTAAAAGCTTAAAATAGGCTTAAGAAGAAGCAAAAAATGACAACCCTCAAAATTTTTAAGTGAATACTTTGAATATTTCAAACAATATTTATTAAAAAAAGTTTTTTTAAAAAACAATATATTTTTTAATTCACTTGACAATTTTTCCGTTTTCCGCTAAAATAAAGCTTTCCCGTTTGCCCATTCCTGGTCACAATGAGACGTTATTAGTGAGTAAACATTGTAATCGGATTGGCACAGATAAGTAACACTTTCAAATTTGGACACAATTTTTTCTACCAGTGTAGATTTTGGAATCAAAAATTAATGTCAAATGTGCCATATTGGTGATCAGCAACACAAATACCACAAGTATCCAAAGTACCGTAATCATATTTTCAGAATGGCGCAGCTAATGCAAATCTAGAGCAATGGTCCAATCCTTCCACCTATGAGACAATTGTGAAGCAGCAAAAAGCGGACGGCTACAATTATGGCGATTATGAGGGCGAACTCATTTTGGACTTTGAATTTGCGCGACCCGCCGAGGACACTGAAAATGAAGACGAGGCAGAGAAAGAGGACAATACTACAGGATCAGACACAAAACCCGGTGGCGAGAGAGTGGACAAAAGTGAGAGGCCCAAAAAGAAGACAGAGAAAAAAGTTGAAGACAGTAGTAGTGAAGTGAAGAAGACGAAAACAGCCAAAAAGAAAGTTGATGAGAGTGAGAGTACGAAGACAGACAAAAAGAAAGTTGATGAGAGTACGAGGACAGACAAAAAGAAAGTTGATGAGAGTACGAGGACAGACAAAAAGAAAGCAAAAAAGGGCAACGTGGAGGTGACCCAATTGGAGGAAAAATATGAAAAGAAGTTGAAGAAGTCTGTCGAGCAGTTGCGCTTGTCCCTGAACGAGCAGAAGATGTGCAGCTTGCAAAATTCGAAGGATTGTTGGATGCGTTTATTTGACGCGTTGGCCGAATTGGATGACGAATTGCGATACAGTAATATGATACAGTATTGTTCGGAAAACAAGCAACAGATCAGATATTGCGGTGGATCAAACTGTCCTGACATTGAGGTCGGCTTTCTTAATTACCTACAATTATTAAACAAATAGTTATTTATTTAATAACATTTTTGCCTAATCATTTCAATTGTAAAATTTTATTTTACAGAATGTAATTGTATTTAAAAATAAAACGGAAGAAGATGAAGTTGTAATAGAAAAGGAGAAAGGTGATGAGGAAGAAAACGAATCGGGCAAAAAGGAACAGAAAAGTGAAGAGCAAAATGTACCCAAAACAGACGAACGGGTTGATGGCGACCATTCAGCAGATCAACAAAGTTTTTATGAAGGCCAAGCACAGAGTGAGTTATTTATTCTAATTTAAATAAAAGCATTATCAAATAAAATTGTGATCATGATCACTCAGTTGATTTAAACAAATTGGGTTTTCGCTATACGTTGTCACTGTTAAAATTCAGAACCAACAAATCCGAAAATTAAGCCACTCAAACAACAAACCTCTGCACAACAAACCCAAGCAGTTCAACATGCAGACCATTATTCACAAGCTTTCAATATGCCAGAAAGAAAATTTGATGGGATAGCAGAATACTTGCAACACACAAGATCGCAAATTGAACCCACAGGGTATGGTCGAATGGGAACTCCACCAAATGCACCACAATCAGCAACAGCACCTCAATACCATTTCCCTTCTGATGGACACAGTATGGCACAGTTACCGTACTCGTATGAACTAAATGTGCCGCAGCAACCAAATCCGTCTAGTATATACAGTATGCTTAACCCAATGAATGCACAAGCTGAACAGCCATTTTACCAACCTGAACATCAGCAACTTGATCATCATCATCAACAGCCACTTCCCCCAATTGTTAATGAAGCACCAAAAAAGCGGAGAAATAAGCCTGCCCAATCACAGCCTTTCAGTATGCCAGAAACACAACCAGATGGGACAGCATCATTCTTGCAACATTCGGCATCCCGAATTGAGTCCACCGGACAGTATGGTAGTAGAATGGGAACTGCACCAATTGGACGACCAGTAGCAGAACCTCAATACCCATATTCACCGGCATTTAATCAGCACGATCATCATCATCAACAACACCCATTTTCGGCAATGGCTCATCATCCGTCGTCATACGGTGCAACGGGTTATCAATCTTCTGATGGAGTGTCTCCAAATCGTCCGGTATATTAATTTAATTTAAAAATTTTGGGTTTAAAAATGGCAACAATTTGTTTTTTTTTTGTGGTTTAAATTTGTATCATTTTAGGCATATGGACAACCACAATCTGACCATATTACGGATCCGAACATTTATTATCCGTACAGTCAACCGAAAACCCAACAAAAGCGTGCTGGTGGCACAGATCGTCAAGGATATTATGCACAGCATTCACAATCCGGCAATTTTATTCCGCAAGATAATTTGCAAAATTCTGCAGCATACGCACCGCAACAACAGCCTTCACAATACGGAATGCCAGGATACTCGCAATTGTCAAATTATTCAATGCAACAACAACAACCGGGAGCTGCTGGAACTGCACCACAATATGCTCAACAGGGCAATCAGAATGCCGAAACCGGTGGTTACTATGGCCACGGTCCCGCAATGCCAAGACCAGTGTATACTGTGCCATCCGGCGGCGGTAGGAAGCCCAGCAGCATGAAACCTAATGCTGCTGGTGCTGTTCCGGCAAATCCACGTCGCCCAAAGGGAACTGCTCGACCACCATCGGCACGGCATGGGTCCGTGAGCGGGCCAAATGCGGTGGACGAATACGATTTCACAGTGTTTAATGTGAACGAAAACCGGAAGCAGTCATCTACAACATCAAAAGCAAGCAGTTCATCATCATCTGCCAAACTGGAGGCAATCATCTCATTACGTTTATAGCAAATTTTGCTATTTAACATTTTTTTTTTAACGCTAATATTTTGCGCGCAAGGTTAACGGCACCCAATGAAAAACACCATTTAATTATTTATTTAATTCAATATTTTTTAAGCAACGAAAACCAGAAACAGCCGAAGAAAAGAAGGAACATATGGGAAACCATTTAAGCATGTACATGCGTTGCGTCAACAAATTGTTGACGGTATCATTAAAAGTTTTTGTGGGTCTTGAATAGGGCTGCGATTTATACGTTCCTGAAAAGCCCAAAACAATTAATTCGGGCAATTGATTTGATCAACTTCCTGTCACAAATGAGCATTTTGTGAAAAATCAAAGCACAAACGATCAACCTTTTAGAGGACGTTGGGGGGGGGGGCGGGGGGCGTCGGCGAGAACATTAAGATTTTAAAGATATTTTTTAAGAAAAAATGCTTTTTTTTATTGCAGTTTTTCCCAAAAAAAAAAACATAAAAAAGATCTCGAAAGACCATTTTAACAAAAATCCTTATTGGCTTTCCCTAAAAGCCCACATCGCAGCCCTAAATTAATGCATAGTTCCAAAAAAATAGGTAGGCACTAAAAATAGCTTAAATATTTTCTAAAAAGTCACAAAATTTTTTTTCTAGAATTGTTAAAATGTAAAAAAATTTTAAAATCTTTTGTCAAGTCAATTTTTATGGCATATTTTTTGGCTTTTATTGCATTTTTCTTATAAACTATGAATTTGTCTTCTAAGGAGAGAGCGCCAATTGGACTAATTAACGCTGGAGACAAAGTGTCGACAAACTTTTTGCAATTGCTTTACGGTATGTTGTTGCCGAAGCCGTTGTTCCTTGCACAGCAGCTGAACATGGCATTGAACGGCGTGCCAAAAGATCAAATTGACAACCCGTTGTTGATGGCACCCAAAATTGCGCCTTCGGCGTCGGACACATTGTCAGTGGAAACATCAATGAGCAAAAACGTGCTCAACAAATTGAGCAAAAGCAACAGACAGCAGCCATCAAATGTGAAGCACGATGTGCGGGCAGTGCTGGAGATTGCCAGCACGCAGAGCAGGTATAAAAAGAAGCATAAAATGAGCAATAATTTCATAATGAGAAAACGATTACTGTACATACCGTTGACAAATGATCTATCTCTATATGAATGTATTCAACGCATCCTTTGCAGATGTAAAGCTGTCATTATTCTAGTTTATTCATAAATTTGTCAAATTATAAATAGAAAAAATAGATAAGCGTATTCGATAAGCTTTATTAAAAAGAAAATTTCAAATTATAAATTTAAAAAATATTTTCCTTTTTATTCGAATAAGTTTTATTAAAATCATCAAATTATAAATAAAAAAATAAATGAAATTTCTTTTTATTCAAAACAACATTTATAAAAAACAAAATCATCAAATTAATTTCATTTAAAAGAAAAGGTTTTGTTTTAACTATTTTAAATTAAAGCAAAAATTTTAATTCATACTCTGACGTCATTTGCAACCTTTTGTTAAAAATGTTGTTGTATTGTTAACTTTTATTCCAATTTATAAATTTAGGGACCAACTTAAACAAATTCGAAAAATTTCGGAGGCACTCGGCTACCCGAATTTTGCGGACGCAGGAAAAATATTTATTAAACAACAATCGGCTACATTTGAAGCGAAGGAAAGCATTGTCAAATTCTTAGATTGGCGCCTTATGGGCCGGGCAGTGGCGCCAATTGTGTGTTTTGAAATAAAACTTAAAAATCATAAAAAATAAATATAATTTATTTTAAGAAAATTTTTCTTTATTAAAAATGCAAAAACATTAATTTATGTATTTGTAGAAGGAAGATTATTCAAAGAAACACCCTGAAATTCGGAGTGCAAAAGCAGACGCCAAGACATTGTACATAGCGATGAAGGTAAAAGTGTGATTATGTTGATTTTATTATATAATTAATCAATTTTATGCATAATTTGACCTGTTTTACGTTTAACAAATAAATGTTCAAAATTTAAATTAACAAATATATATTTTTATTATTTTTGTAATAATTTCAACATTTAAATTTCATGCTCTCTTTTCAGGGAGTCGGGACTAATGTGAACACACTTAATGAGGCATTGTCCAGTTTTTTTTAAATTAAATTTTTTCGTTTTTTTTAAGATTTTGGTCAACCGATCCAACAAAGAATTAATTATGATTCAAAAAGCATTGAAAGCGTTGTATGGAAATACGTTGAAACATTATATCAAAAATGAAAAGGGATTGAGCGCCGAATATCAGGAATTGTTGTACGATTTGATCGACGCAAATCGAGATGAAATATTTTGCAATGACCAATATCAGGCGAAAGAGGTAATATATAAAATTAATTAAAATAAATAAAATTTTTAATTAAAATTTATTTATGTAACTATTGGGCTAATCTGCTGGTATCAGATTGGTTTTATTCATTATGCGTTTAGGGTTGTTTTTTTAAAAATTTAAATCGATTCAAAAATTGGTTTAAATTTTCCATTTTATTTAATGGTACTTTTGTTATGGAATTCCAGACCAAATAATAGACATAGCCAATCAAACAAACAATACAACGTTTTTATGACTAAATGTGAAAACATGTTAGCTCTAAAAATTCCATCTTTAACTCCATAAAAAGATTAAAATTGTTTTTATAATAAAAATATTATTTTTGTTTTTTAAGGATGCTTTTACGTTAAAAGAAGGGGGTATTGACAAAATAGGAACAGAAGGAGGAAAATTCATTAGAATTTTGTCAAACGCAAATTTGTTTCATTTGCATTTGGTGATTGAGCAGGTAGTATAACGTAAATTAAAAACAATATAGCTTTTAATTAATTATAAAAATAAATAAAAATTTTTATTCTAAAATATTTCGATTGCTTTTTTGTTAAACTGTAATTAATTTTACTTTTGTTTTGACAATGTTTTTTGGGTGAAAATCAATGAATTAAACAGATATAATAATTGAAAATTTATTGTTTTTAGTACAATCTCTTGCGATACATGTCTTCATTTGAAGCTGACATTGATGAAGAATTTTCCGATCCATTAAAAAGCGGTTTATTGGCCATTGTGAGTGCTGTGCAAAAGCATCGGCCGCCCAGAGGCAATTCAATGCAAATTAACGGCGAAAATGATGAGGTACAAATTTATAAAAAAATATTTAGCTGATTTTAATTTTGTATAAATTTATCTGATTGTAATTAGAGATCGGACCGATCGAGATTCTCGATCGAAATCTCATCTCGGTAAATCTCGTCGAGATTCTTTGATCGACAAATTTTGAGAAAAAAACTGTTGACAAAAAAAATATTTACTGAGATTTTTCGAGATTTCAGATTTTTTCAAGATCTATCAGTGATCTCGAACAAATCTCATCGTTAAGTTTTTTTTCGAGATTTTTCGAGATACGAGATTCTCAATTAAAATTTCGATTGGTCCTCAAGTCCGATCTCTAATTGTAATTAATATAATGAAAAAGTGTGATTATATTAATATTTAAACTTCATACGGTTCAATAATGTGAAATTGTTATTAAAATTGATTTTAAAAATATATAAATGTTTATTTTAAGCGTTGTCCAGCTTATTACTATACTAAAAAGAATGACTATATTATGGCTGAAGCTGAACGACTCTACAAAGCAGTTCATGTAGGCTTTTTTATAATAAACAAGAATTAAGTAATTTTTTGCAAATTTTATAGGGACGTGGTTGTACTAAAGAAGAAGTTGTTAAAGTGAGTTATTTATTATTTTGATTTATGTGAATTGACTTATAATATTCAAATATTTAATTTTTTTTTGGTTAATTTTTGAAATTCACACATTTCAAATATTATGTTTAAATTTTGGGCAATTATGTCGCGATAACAATTTTACCAATACATCGTTATATTATTTGATCAAAGCTTTGGTCTCAAACAGTAAATAAGCATTAATTTGAATAATCTTTTAATGATCGATTTTAAATTCACATTTTTTAATGACTTTTTGTTGTTGTTGCAGGTTTTGGTGCATAATAACAATGCGCAAATTCGTGCCATAACGCGAGCTTACAATGAAACACATGGACACCGTAAGCCAAAAACGACAAAAAATCAAAAAAGTTCGAGAAGTTTGCGCGATCGGATCAAGGATGAGTTGAAAGATGATGTTGGACTGCTCGCGTTGGACCTGCTGGAAGGCAATCGCAATGAGCAACAAAACTTTGTGCCGGACTGTGAGAAGGCAGAAAATGTTGGCCTTTTGACACAAAAATCGCACTCAATTTATAAGGGGATAAAATTTATCATTAATAAATTTGGGTGCTTTTCTGTTTTGTTCCGATTTTTGGGGTATTTTTTGTACAGTTTCTGTTTTTCGCTCCAAAGTATCCCTAAAAATGTGAAAAACATTTTTTTAGCGGGGGGGGGGGGGGGGAAACCATTTTAAATTTTTATTTTTAAATTTAAAGTTTTATTTTAAAGATAACAAAATTTTGCATTGAATCAACAAACCAATTAATTTGAAATTTGTTGATATTCTTAAAAATATTTAAATTATAAAAATGTTCAGCAAGCGGCTGAATTACTTCATCCGGGCAAAGGAGCGTTGTTCAATTTTGCTCGCCGTTTTACAACAAAAATTGGGGTGAAAGTTTTTATTGCAATTTTGGCAAATGAACACTTCAAACAATTGCGACTGATTTTTGAAATGGTTAATAATTTTGCTATGCAAATTTTAAAATTTATATTTATTTTTTAATTACAAAATGTTTTTATAGTAAAATCGTGTGCTGATTTGAGACAAAGATTTTTGGCTATTTGTACAATTTTTATAAATAATTGCGACAAATTTAGTACAAAAAAAATTCGGGCACGAATGGAAGTGCCATTGACGTAATTAAAGCGGCCATTGACAACATTACCAATAGCAACACTCTTAAAGATGGCTTGAAAACGGTGGTTGATTTAGCTGTACAAAAGGTTAACGACAACGAATTGGAAAAAATATTAAACGATTGTAAAAAGGTAAAAAAATATTTTTGGCAAAATGTACAAATTGACGAATTTTCCAACTAAAATTTGAAAAATAAATAATACGAGGAGTTAGTATAATTTAATTAGTTTAATTTGAATACATTCACAAATTAAATTTTAGTAGAATTTTGAGTATTACAAGTAAAATAAATTTGCAAATTCCGCTTTTCTTTATCGTTTTCTATATTTTTTCTTGAAAAAAAGAGGAGTTCAAATTTTACTAGTTAAATTTGAATGATCTAAATATTCAAATAATACGCCGACATACATATCAGGGATGTAATCGGATGTCAAAAAAAGTTCCGGAATTCCTGACCCAAAATAGTCCGGAAATCCGGATTCGATCCCTATACAATATATATATATATATTATTTTTAAATTCTAATTAATGCAAATTGTTAGCTTAATGATGAACAACAAATTGAAAATCTGAGTGACGAATATTATGTAACCGATGCGGAGAAAGACGCGGCACTTTTGCGAAAAGCAATGCAAGTCAGTAAAAATTCATTGAATAACAAACATATTGTAACAACAAATGCATTTTAAGGGTTGGGGCACCAACGAAAAAACGCTTATATGGGTAAGCATTTTTATTATTATTAATTAGAGTTTCAATAAGTCGGACAACATTTTAAAAATATATTAAATTTTGATAAGAATAAAAGGATTTCCCAATTTATTCATTAGGGCGTGCATATTTTTTGTTTGAAATAATTTTCCAACAAATTTTTCTTCCCAAGCAGCAGTTTTGCATCTCGTGGCATTCAAAATGCATTTTTTTGTTGAGAATTCAGAATTCTGTTTTACTTCTGGGGGGGGGGGGGTAGGCACGCCGGGAAAATTTTTGAAGATTTTAACAATTTTGTTAAGAAAATTGCTTTAAAATTTTAGCTATTTGGATAAAAATAAGCAAATATTGTTACATTTTGGACATTTTTAAGCAAAAATTTCAAGAATTAAAAATTAACTAATTTGGCTATCTGTCTAAAGATTTATCCAAAAATTTAAACGAAAATTCTTCAAACCAGAAATCTCAAACAAAGGGACGGAAAAGGACGCATACCCCAAAAAATGACGAATCTTTGAAAAATGGGAAATTCTAAAGATCAGGGTACCCTAAAAAAGGACATATCGAAACCCTGATATTAATACATTATTCAAATTGATTTAAAAATGATTGATTATTGTTTCAAGTAGAGTTGGTCGGGAGTACTTTTTTCCCGGTTAGTCCCGGTGCGACCGGGACCGGGATCGGGATTTCGCCTTTTCAAAAACCGAGACCGGGATCGGGATCGGGATTCCAAAAACCGGGAATTTCCCGACCGGTCCCGGTCGGGATCCCGGTCTCGACCAACTCTAGTTTCAAGGTTTGTTTCTATTCGTTAAAGTTATTAAAAAATAAAAAACACTTTTATAGTTTAATAAATAATATGATAATAAATAATAATATTAATTTTATTTTTGTTGTAGATTTTAACAACACGTAAAAATAACAGAGAAATTTCGGACGTGTACAAAACGATGTATGGCAATGAATTGCTTGACAGAATCAAAGAGGAGACGAGCGGAATTGGGGAAAGCAATTTTCAAGATGCGTTAAAGCAACTTTTGGGATCGACCCGAGAAGACAGTCCGACCTTCAAACCTGACAAAATTAAAGCAAAAAAGGTCCTAATATTGTTTGAAACTTCTGAAAAAATATAATTAATTAATAAACTATTTTGTATTGAATATTTGACGTTTGGACATTTTAAAGCAATATTGTTAAGCGAAACTTGAAAATTTACAGTTTCAGGGGGTTTTAAATGAAACAAAAATTCAAATTACAAATTTTAAAAATAAACATAAATACAACTAATTTTGTTCATATTTAAAAAAAAGAAAATAGTCTAATTAATTACATAACCCTTAGAAATTTAAAAAATAAAACGTTCAAATTTTACTAAAGTTTCTATTTAAGCAAGCTGTCGAACTTTTTGATGGCAATGGCACAAAGTTTGTGAACATAATGGCAACAATGCATTCAAATCAGCTTCTTTTGATCTTTGACGAGGTGAAATTATTCGATTTATTTATTTTTATTTAATTATTTATTTTTATAGTATGAAAAATTGTACAAAATAAAAAATCGCATGAAATTGAAACCGTCAACAAACTACACCTTTGAAATACTTTTGAAGAAAAAATTTGATGGCGATTTTTTGAGAACATTGTTGGCCATTGTGAGTTTGGCCCGAAAGGGAATTGACGAGACGGAAAGAGTTTTGCAAAAGGACGCGCAGGAGGTTTAAAATTATTTTAAAAAATAAATAAAGCTTTTCAAGACAAATTTTATTCTTTAAAAAGAGGTAATTTTCCGGTGTTAGGTGCTTCTCATCCCGCCCGCTGATCCAACATTATTTGAGCTCCATCCAAAAATGGGCCAACTCGGCGCCGGTAACTCGGCGCCACAGTCATAACATAGTCGTTAGAAAAGAAAGTTAAATAAAATCAATATAATATAAAAGTTCTTCTCAGTTTGTTGAATCTTTGATCAAGCGAAAGCTAACTATAGAACAGACATAGTGCTTTCGAATGGTACCAAGAAGATTTGGTTATCAAACAAAAAAAGTTATTATAATGTTTTAAATTTGTAGGCGCTGAGTTGACCCCGACCGCCAAAATACAAATAAGAACATTTTAAAATATAGAAAAAATATACAACAAATTCATTTTTTTATTCCAAAAAATCATTAATTTAACTACCTAAATTCTTTTTTTTTCAATATAAAACTTTTCTTTAAAAATTGATTAGAAAAAACTCAACAATGTTTTTTAACATAAAATAATTTTTTATATTCAAACAGAAGAATTGGATTAAAACATTTTGGCATTACTTGGTGGATCTGTACAAAGGTTACAAGTCGGTAACCGAGTTGGAATTGAACGAATACAACGATTTTGTGAAATATTGTGATGAGGGCGGCTCAGAAGTAGGAACAGAACAAATAATTAATTACAAACATTAAAAAAGCGTCAAAATAAAAAAAAAGCGTTAAAATTCAACAAACCAATATAAAATATGCAAAGAATTGGGCAGTATATAAATATAAAAAATGTATTAAAAATAAATATTATCCCATCACTGCCTCAGGCGCGCGCATGCAGCACTACCATAACGCCAGAGGACAAATACCGTATACGGGATCTGCACGAAAAATATTTCACCAAAAAGATCACGCGCTCCCTAAAGGATTTGTTGGGCATTTTCAAATTGCCCTCCACCAAAGAAAGGGCCAAAATTGACTTGCACCGGGTGATCATTGCGCGCTATCAGCACGATTTGGGCGACATTTTGCGCAGCATTGATCGCCTGTCACTGAAGCAAATTGTGGACAGATTCGAGTAAACTAAACAAAACAAAAAATAAATTGTACATTGGCATAGGGGATATAACCGAATGCCAAGAAAAATTTGGCATCCGGATTCTGGCTACCAAAAAAATCCGCAATCCAGTATGCCGGACCCAAAAATATCCTAAATCCGGCATCCGGAATCCGGCAAATATTGAAATCTTAGAAATTTGACTTTTCAACATTTTTTCTGATGTTCTCTCTCAATACAATAATTTTTCTTAAAACTTTTTTCCTAACGTTCGCATTATAAAAAATAAAAATAGTATTTTCTTTTAGGAGTTGGCATTTCACATTTGGAGAAATAGCCAACGGTAAATTATTTGAGACGGAGGACAAACTGTACGCACATGCACTGAAAAAACTGCTCAATATTGGTGGGTGAAAAATGCTGTGCAAAAAGCTTCAAAAAATTTTTTGATCGTCGTTCTTAAACATTATATAAAGCTTTTTTATATTTTTTAATAAATTTATTTAAAGAAAATGCCAAACAAATCACCGGTTATGAGGATTTCTTGGAAAATTATGGACCAAATTTGCAAGACTTTATGGAAAAACTTCAAAATGACCAATACGAATTTGGTATTGAGATGAAGAAGCCGAAGAAAGGTGAAGATGAGCGCGTTTCCGTCAATATTCACTTATACAATTTGCCAAAGCCTCCGGATGGCACCAGCGTTTCAAATCAATACGAAAATGTTTCGAAAAAGGAGTTGAGAAAGTAAAGAAAGCAATGTTTTGTAATAATTAAAAATATATTTTTTTAAATTGAATTTTCTCGGTGACCGGATCTGATCACTGATGAGATTTTAATCTTCAAACAACATAATTATAATTTACTTATGGTTGAAATAGGTACTGTATAACACTAACATTTCAAATCAACAACATTTAGGCCCACAAACTTGGCCAAATACATGTCCGAGTCAAAATTCATGCACGATCTGTTGCAAATCATGAGCCAAGATTTGATCGATCGGCTTGATCTGATGTACCGGGCACGACTCAAGAAGACACTTTTGGCTAAGGACGACGTAAAGAAATTTGAGCAACGAATTCTCGGCAATCCGGAAGTGATGGAAAATTTGATAGAACAGTGGAAGCGGGGACAGCAAAAGCACCAATCTTACAATGAAAACATAGAGAACATCAAACCGACTCTGATTGAGATGGAAATGAACCCAGAAAAGTCGTCAGATTCGTACAAATACCAGGTGGAACTAACATTGTTGTTAAATTTTTTTTTGTTAGTGACATTTTTTTAAAAATAATAATTCCACAATAAGCATCATTTGAAAAGCCCCCAAAATTTGAATCCCCCCATTTTATGTAATTACAGGTGTGGAATATTTGGGGAGAAGCGAAGGAAAAGCCTACACGCCAAGCGATCACTACGCAACTGTACATCGACCATGTCAACGTGTTCAAGCTGTTGTTCTGGGCACGCTTTTATGCGCTTGCAATCGCACTGCAACGGGTGCCAATGCAAATGGCAAATGTTAGTGACGGCTTATAACAAATTACGCAATAAATAGGCTCCTAGCCCTAAATATGATAATTATTATCAGAATATTATTTTTAATGATTTTAATTTCTTGTTTTCTAACTGATCAAAAAACATTTCATCTATGTTCACTACCCAAGACTATATGATTGTGCTGACCACTTTTGATGGAAACCACTAATTGATCAACACCAATTTTAAGGATGGTGAAGCGAAAGGGGTGGGCAAGAAAGAGAGTGCTCAACTCTTCGGCATGGAATACGATCAGCGTAACAATTTAGTGGAAAGTGCCGAGCTGGGCGCCACCTTCCGCCTCGACATTCCACATGAGGCTTGGCCCGATGAGACGCGTCAAGCGACGGAAGAGATGCGCAAGAAGTTCGAGCAGGACCTTGACTGTTTGGAGGAGTACATCCTGTACAACTTCAACCATCAAATGTTCTACGGAGGCCAGCCTCGATTCTATCAGGTCCAGATTATGAAAAATCCCAAAAACAATTTTGTTTTGAAATGATCGGACAATCAATAATAAGAAAAATTGTTTTTTCTTTCAGGTCGGTTACGAAACGATACTGAAACTGGGATACGATGACGTGCTGAAGGGGACAAAGCTGCGCACGTTGTTGGTCCACGAGATGGAGGAGATGTTGGAGGAGGTGGACAGCGGGGGTAAGACTAAAACACTGAAAATATTCATCAAAATTTACAGAAAAATTGTGCGCGTACCCAAAATGAGAATTGGTTCCACCCCCACCTCCGGTGTTGATAGAAAAATTTTTAAAAAATTAACGCATTTTTTGTGGATCCAAGAATTGGGTCCTCCCCCACCTCCGGTGTTGACAGAAAATTTAAAAAAATGAACGCAAATTTTTGTGCCAAAATTGATCCAAAAAACCATTTTAATAATTTTACATAGTTAATTGTAATAAATTTAAAATTATTTATTTCAGTGAACAAAGAAAATGATGATGATTTTTCACTGAAAACTGTTCACTTCACCAAAGCAAATGTGCAACTGTTCAAGAAACGGGAAGGCGAGGAAAAGTTGCATGGTGTGCAAAAATGGATTCAAAAAGCGTTCACTTGGCTGGACGGACTCGTGGACAAAATGCACAAAAAATCGTTGACAAAACGAAATCGAATGCAGCGATATTTATTCGAGTGATTTTTGTTTTAAATATTCTATTTATATATAAATATATATATATATCAGGGATGGGAATCGCTATCGCGCGATATTTATCGCTTTTTGGGGTATATCGCCGATCGCATATCGCTATCGCATTAAATAATTCGATTCGCCAATCGCTTTTTATCCGGCGCGATTCCCTCCCCTGATATAATATATATAAATGTCGGATACTTTTTAAAAAATAAAATCTAACAATTTTGAAATAGGAACAAATTAAAATAACAAATGAATGTCTGTTTTCGAAATTTTTAAAATTTATATTTAAAAATACTCTTTTATTCGGTTTAATATGCCAAATTTAAGTCATTTAATTTAAAGCAAAATGCAAACATTCACATCGGAGCTTCGTGGACTGTTCACGGGCCAAACGCCGCCCATTAAATGGATAATGAAAAAGTGTATGCCAATGCTTTATTACGGTGCAAAATACGGTAAAAAACTGCTGAAAGGCGTCGGCAAATTGTTCAAGCCAATGCTCTCAATATTCAAGGCATTTAATTTTATTTACTCCTTTAAATTAATAAATACATTTTAAATTTATTTTTTAGCTAAATAATATACATTTTTTAATTAAATTGTTTTTTACACTAAAATGGTTTTAATATTTAATTTAATTAAATATAAAATACTGTAAATTTTTGTTTTACAAAAATAACAAATTAATTGAACAGAGTTCAAAAGAAAAAATGGGTTACAAACATAAAAAGAGCCGATTGGAGTCAAAAAAAGCGATGTTCGGCTTACTGCTGGAAATTGACTCGGCGGTGCAGGACAACACGAAGATGAAGAACAATTGGCGTGGCAAATCAAATGCAATTTGGGCAAATGATAAGGAAATGGAACGTTCGTGGACGTTATATCAAAATTCATTTATAATTTCATTTTTAAATATTTAAAACAAATATGCAATTCAAATTAAATGCAAAAACAATAACAAAAAATTTAGGAATATGGGCAACAGAGATAAATAAGGTAAAAGTTGATGACAAAGACAAAGTGTCTGAAGATGATCGGGAGGAAATGATTGGAATGATTAAAGATGGATCAGAGGTGCCATGGTGGATGGTTAAGGTTAAGCCTCCCGGAGGTTCGGCGGTAAGCGAAATTTTGTCAAATTTCCAAAAAATTTTTTTGGGTAATTAATTGTTTATTCATTCATAAATTCGAATCTTTTATAGAGGCGCATAATATTTTATGTAAATTGCATTATTTTTTTAAATAATTTAAATTTTTACAAGCGCTTTAAATTGTTCTAATGTTTAGAATGCGAAAAAGGAAACATCAAAAGTGAACTCAAGACGTAAGAAACGTCTCGCAATTCGCAAAGCAACAGGAACTGACAATGTATTCATTTAAAATACGCAATTTCTTCAAAATTTACGCTAAAAAAATTGACAAAAGAAAAAATTCAAAAAAAGGAGTACATTTTTCTCTAAAATTTAAGTTAAATTCTGGATTTTTTAATTTTTTGTCCTGTTAATTCGTTCAAAAAAAATTCTGTTAGAAAAAATATTGCTTCAATTCAATTCAGCAACGTTTTGACATCGATGGTGTGCAGTCAATTGCGGCGGCACCATTTGCAGTTGCAGATGATGCAGTGGACAATGCACGTCCGCGTCGCCGCAAGCGTTTTGCAATGGGCGGGCGCGCGATGGCGGCACGTTCCGTGGCACGGCGCGCTTACTCGCCCTCTTATCATCCGTTCGGCGGCTCCTATTACACGGGCTATCACTATTCTCCCTACAATTGCTATTATTACCGTCCCTATCACTTGACACACAAACAGGTGAGTAACAATTATCGAATCGATAAAAAAACTTCGATTGTTTTGTTTCTGGAGTCGGTACTGATTTGAAAAACCGATTCCGGGGAGACCGGGAAAGGTTTTAAATAAGATTGGTGGGGTCTGACACAATCTGATCGATATTTGTGTGATCAACAATTAACATTCCGGGGAGACCGGGAAAGGTTTTAAATAAGATTGGTGGGGTCTGACACAATCTGGTCGATGTTTATGTGATCAAAAATTAACATTCCGGGAGACCGGGAAAGGTTTTAAATAAGATTGGTGGGGCCTGACACAATCTGGTCGATGTTTATGTAATCAAAAATTAACATTCCGGGAGACCGGGAAAGGTTTTAAATAAGATTGGTGGGGCCTGACACAATCTGGTCGATGTTTATGTGATCAAAAATTAACACTGATCAATTTTTAGCTGTTGGCCGAGCTTTGGACCGTAATCAACATCTTCGCCGCGTTCATTGTTGTGCCAATTTCGGCCGCTTTCTGGGATTTGGACTGCAGCAGCAGTGGAAGCAGTTCTTCGTCCTACTACGGTGGCAGTTACCACTACGACTATACGGCAGCACAAAAGTTGAGAGGTGCGGTTTGTTAAGTGGCATTTGATTAATTATTTTAAAAACATGATTTTTTGTTTGAAAATTTTTTACTTTTTTTTTATTGATTATATTAAAATCATTTAAACATTTTTTAATTTAGAAAAGGCAGAAAAGAAAAGAATAAAGCAAGAAAAGGAAAGTGAATTGGACTACCAAATTGCTGACTGGAATAAGGAGATCAGCTATGGAACAAAACAAAATAAAAGTGTCAAAATATAAATATATTGTTTAATAAATTAATATTTGAAAATAAAATTCAATTAAGGTGGCCATCGACGAAAGAAGCGTTCTTCTGCTGGAATGGACTCCAAAATTGTTGGATGGCAAACGGAGGACAGCTTTGGCTTAAATAAAAATGACGGTAATTACATAATTATAAAATATATTAAAATGGGTTGCATAAATTTGTTTTTTAAATACAAATCATTTAAATTTTCTTATGCAAATAGAGCGCCATCGACGAACAAAGCGCTCCGTGGCACAAGACTGTGGTGCGTACATTGGAACACTTATCTTTTTGCTCTGGATTATTGTTTGGATTGGCGGTTACTTCTTAATCGCTTTTGGACCAATTTGAGATGGAATTAATTTGATTGATTAATGGAATTTTTGTGAATTTTGAAACAAAAAAAATTAAAAAATGGGGAAATCGATTTTTTGAACCTTGCGCTTATATTTTTTGTTTTTTCATTTCGGTGTATTTTGACGTTTATTATTATTACATAAAGGCGCGAATGGCGGACAATTTGGAATATTCTTCAAAGAGCAGTTTTTTCTGATTGGTAAAAATTCTTTTTTTGTTTGAACATAAGTCAAAATATGCAATTTAAATGGTCAAAATAAAGGACCAACGTAAAAAAACATTTCTTTAAGCCAACTTCATCGAAATTTAATTGCATTAAATAAGCAAAAGCACATAAATCACAAACTCTAAAAACTTTGTGAAAACAGAAATTTTTTTTTACTTTTTAGTCGGAAAAAGTTTTGGAATTCTTAATTATAGTGTGGTTAAACTCACTTTCCAAAGATTTTATTTAGTAAAAGTTAATTTTTTGTTTTCTTTTAGCGCCTTAAATTCTTACATTTTACGAACGCTAGAAATCGCTTCTCCCATAAAAGTGAAGCAAAATTAAATTACGAAAAAATCACGATTTAAACATCTCTAAAGATCGTATTTAATTTTTTTAAATTCAAAGTAGCCTTCAATTCACAATAACACTCATAATCAACCAATTTATGTTCTGTCGGAAGTGTGCGGAGTTCGTTTAGCCCGAGAAAGGGCTTCATCTTGCGCCTTTTCCAAATTATCTGTCGTCGTCGTCGCCGTCGTCGTGCTTTTTCACTTCCCCCAAACATTCGCGCGCTTTATTTATTTATATTTTATTCCTAATCATTATCGCAAAATAATATAATTTTATTTATGTTGGACCAATGAAAAATAGCCACCATTTTTAATCTTTATTTGGCACTTTTTGCCTGCATTTGGATGGAATCTTTGGAGTTTTGGTTCAAGTTAATTTGGGAATGGCTCCAAAAACAGCTGATTACCGTATATACTGTTTTAATCCCACAGGTGGGATTATTTTTCAACTTACTCAGAGCGGGATTATTAGAGGGGGTGGGATTATTACAGGGGGTGGAATTATTTTTCAAATTGTTTAGCGATATGTCCTCTATCATGAAAATTCTTCACTTTTTCCACACAACTTTCATACTTCAGCTGGCGAAAATTTTTTTGAGAAAAACCCATATGGGGTCTCCTTTTGTTTTGCAAAATTTTAGTTTTTTGTATAACAAATTCAACGAAAATTCAAAAATGCACCATTAACTTTTTCAAATTTTCAAAAAATACACCCCTAAAATCCAATTTTTCTTAAGAATAATGCAATAAAATCCAAAAATGCACCGCTAAAGATTGACTTTTTTCGAATTATGTAGAAGAAGCGGACTTGTCAGAAAATGAAAATGAATTGGAGCGTGGCGGTGTTGGCGAAGATGATGAATTACTTTTTCAAATTTAGAACACACTCATGTTTGCGCATTTTTAACAATTTCCAGCAACTTCTCGTCAAATTTTACCCAGTGGCAAAAGAAACGAAATTGGGGTTCGAATTTAATAGGGGCGGGATTATTAGAGGTGGCGGGATTATTACAGGGGGTGGGATTATTTCTCAATCCCCTCCTAGGGGCGGGATTATTAGAGGTGGCGGGATTATTACAGGGGGTGGGATTATTTCTTAACCCCCTCCTAGGGTGCGGGATTATTAGAGGTGGCGGGATTATTACAGGGGGTGGGATTATTTCTCAATCCCCTCCTAGGGGCGGGATTATTAGAGGTGGCGGGATTATTACAGGGGGTGGGATTATTTCTTAACCCCCTCCTAGGGTGCGGGATTATTAGAGGTGGCGGGATTATTACAGGGGGTGGGATTATTTCTTAACCCCCTCCTAGGGTGCGGGATTATTAGAGGTGGCGGGATTATTACATGGGGTGGGATTATTTCTCAACCCCCTCCTAGGGTGCGGGATTATTAGAGGTGGCGGGATTATTACAGGGGGTGGGATTATTTCTTAACCCCCTCCTAGGGTGCGGGATTATTAGAGGTAGCGGGATTATTACAGGGGGTGGGATTATTTCTCAATCCCCTCCTAGGGGCGGGATTATTAGAAATGGCGGGATTATTACAGGGGGTGGGATTAAAACAGTATATACGGTATATGTAAATAAAATCCGCAAAAATTGTAACCTTTTTGCTCTAATTTTGAATTTTACAAATTTTTAATCTTCCATTTAAAAAATAAAAAAAAACGTAAATAGCATAATTTATCCCCAAAAGTTTAAAAGACAAAACATAACAAATCCAATGAAAGTTTCCCAAAAATTTCGCAAATGTCCTCAACAAATTCTTTCATCTCATGAAAGTTTCCCAAAATTTCGTAAATTCCTCAACAAATTCTTTCATCTCATGAAAGTTTTCCAAAATTTCGTAAATTCCTCAACAAATTCTTTCATCCCATGAAAGTTTCCCAAAATTTCGTAAATTCCTCAACAAATTCTTTCATCCCATGAAAGTTTCCCAAAAATTTCGTAAATTTCCTCAACAAAATTCTTTCATCAAATCTTTTCAATGCAAAACGTCTTCGCCTTCTCCAACTCATCATTCAGAGTCACAATCAAACCAAAAGCATTTTTGTCATCATTTTCAGTGCCCTTTCTTTCAATTGCCATCAATTCTTTATAATTTTGCTGAATTTTTTTAAAATTCTCCAAAGTTTGCAATTTCGGCATTAATTTATCCAATTTGAAATGATCATAATTTTTACTTTGAATTATATTCATTAATTCACGATCCTCTTCTGTTTCTTGACCCTCATTTACCAAATCTGTTTATTGCAAAAACAGAATAATAAAATAAATTCAAAATTTGTTTTTTTATAAGTTAAATTGAATAGAAAACTGGTGGGTGTTTAATGATAAACACATAAAATTATGCATGTATATTATTAAACAGGGCTTGGATTCGTAGTTGAATGGCAAGTACCGTACTTGAAAATCGATCCCCCTAATTACAAAGTTAAAACTGTACTTCAAGAAAGTACTTTAAAATAACAAATATGTACTTGAAAATCAACATACTTGTACTGGAACTTAATGTTAAGTCGATCCGAGCCCTGATATTAAATGTACAAAACCAACCTTGCCACAGTTTTAAGCTTTCAATAATCCTTCCAAAGTAGCCCAATCTTTTTTTCGAACATAAATAAACGTATTTGAACGTTTTTAATGTAATTAATAGTTCTTTAAAATAAAATGAGAATTTATTATTGAATTTAGAATAAATTTAAACGTTTAAAATTTTAGTACTAGCCTTTGTATGGGTTCCAATTCACATGGACAGCCTCCGCAAAATGGAGAAAATCTTGATGCTCATTAATATCATTGCTAACATAATTTTGTTTACAATAATGTTCATATTCATTCTCCAACTGATGAAATTTTTTCAACTTTTGCTCCAATTCTGTAGAAAACTCGGCATTTACAAAATATTCACTCAAATTTGGCGATTCCTTCACACGGTTCATCAATTGCAACATAAAATTCACTAAGTTACAATAATGCTCAACTTTAAACTCCACCTGAAAAGTGTTAATATTAATTTGTATTAACGAAATTGCTTTATTAAATTACAACAAAAATGATTTCACCTTGTAAAATTCGGAGATTGGTCCGAATCGGTAAAAGTGATCAAGGACTAAGTAATAAATGTCCTTTATATTTGGACCAGCAAAATTGCTGTGTAGGTCAAATTCAATTTCTTTCGCCAAAATTAATATGTCAAATGGCGTCAATTCAATTTCCGATAATTTCAAAAGAAAATTGAAATTTTCTAAAAAATAAAAAAATAAATAATTAAAAATAGACAATTTTTAATTACGTTTGCTCTCTGTTGATATGTTTTTATTCAAGCTAATTGCAACTATTTCGCCGGTTGAATGCCCTAATTTGCCAATGTTATTATTTGAATAAATTGGCAAAATACCAAAGGAATATATTCTAAATGTATAAAATTTATTAAAAATTTAATTATAATTTTACATTGGCGGAGTTTTGCTTTGATCTTTGCTTGAACATTTATAAGCTGTCAAAAATGTTTGAAGCTCATTTTTCGGGCCAATCATTGCACAAATTCGAACGGCGACCGATAAAATCATCAAAAATGGTTTTTTTATATTTTCGGAATAATTTTCATCCTTTCGAATTTTTATTTTAAAAATTTTTTCTTTAATCAATTTTAATGCTTCTTTCATTTTGGAGGGAATTTCTTTTGCGCAAATCCATCGTTTGTTCACTTCCGACTTTATTATAACGTTGTTTTTGATGGCAAATGAAATTTGGTCCAACAAATTCTTTGCTTTTGCATTACTGATTTCCATTAAATTTTCAGAATGTTTTTCAATTTTTCCATTGTTAAAATCTTGGAGGATTTTATAGGCGCCTTCATTCCGAATTTTTTCAGCGTTCGATGCCAATTCTTCAAAAATTTCTTTCAAATTTGCCTCAATTTTTGCGTTTTTTGAATGATTCCAAAATTTTAAATTATCCATAGAATCAGCTGGAACAACCCAAAATGCGGTTGTAATAAGCATAAGCAATAGCAAAGACATTTTTAAAAATTATAAAATAAAATGAATATTATGAAAATAAGTGAGAATTTATATGAAAAGTTTTTGCCCTTTTTGGCATGTGGCATTATATAAGAAATATTGCTATTTTTTATCTATAAAATAGTAATGCCATTCTTTCTATTGATTTTGGCAGTGCCATTATTATAAGAAATATTGCTAATTTTCTTTCTATAAAATCGTAAAGTAACTTTTTTGAAATCACCCCATAACCCGGCAAATGTCAGGTTTTTAGGTCAAAATGAAGTTCCTGCTCGCCTATTGCAGACAATAATTTCGCTCACTTTATGGACAAAAATGCAACGCAACAAAATGCCAAAAAGGTTTAGAAGAAGGTTTATGGAAAAAATCACTTCACTTTTTTATTTGGGACTCATCGAATTTTGAATTCACTGAAAGGTTTATATTTATTTTTAATTTCCTGTTTTTTTATTTAATGTTATTTTAGCAGCTGGGAAGTGGGAAATGTTGGCCTAAATGGAACATTGGCATCCGTTTATGTGCGCAGACAAAAACGTGCCTCCCGGGACCAAGATTTTCAACCGGTACCGGTACCGGGACTTTTCAAGGGAGACTTTTTTTTATAATGTTAATAGTAAAACAAAAATTTTTTTTTGTTATTCAAATATCTTCCTCATTGTCAATAGCCATTATTTTTAACAGATACTATTCTGCAAACAAAAAGGTTCAAAAGCCTGTCAAGCCATACAAAATGTTCCTCAAAACGATGGAACAGCATTTTCCTAAGTTTTACCAAATCATTGAGGTCAGTTATTGATTGTGGAGTCAAAATTTTAAATTTATAAAATTTGTTTGTTTTCAAATTTTTATTAATTTTGTTGGCTTGTCCTCAGTAGCAACCCTCAGCATAGACCAACTGCAAAAGGGATTAAGGATTTTTTGGACGGAAAATGCAAATTCCCTAATTGGACACATGTTAAAAGAAAGAACAAATGCGACACGGGAGTTTGGACTAAGCCGCCAAAAATGGTTGAAAACAAGTGGCCCAGAGCTTTGCCAATGGATTATCATTTTTTTCATTTATAAATGATTGATTTTGTTTGTTTAAATTGTCAATTTACCAAACAAAATCATTTCTTCATATTGTAACTAGAGTTGGTGGGAGTCAGGACTGGTACTGAAGTTTTCAATTTTAGGACTGAATTTCCCCCTTATAAAATCCCGGTTTTTTCAAAATTATTTTGATTATTAGTCCCGGTTTTTTTGACCGGTTAATTTTCCGCTTTATTAAATCCCGGGTTTTTCAAAATTATTTTGATTATTAGTCCCGTTTTTTTTGACCGGTTAATTTTCCGCTTTATTAAATCCCGGGTTTTTAATTTTCTTAATCCCGGTCTCGGCTTTTCCCAAAAATCCCGGTTCAGGCCAACTCTATTTGTAGCTATCAGTTTTAATTAGAGTAGATCGGGACCGGGGCCGGTCGGGAAATCCCGGTTTTTTGAATCCCGGTCCCGGTTTCTGAAAAATCGAAATTTCCTGTCGGACCGGGACTATCCGAGAAGTACGTACACCTCTAAGAAAAGGATTTTTGAGCGTACACCTCTAAGAAAAGGATTTTTGAGCAATTACGATGTGTAAACAATTCTAAATTTTTTTTTTTTTAACTTTTTGCAATTTTAAAAAATATTTTAGATGACTCATAAGCTTTTATTTTTTGGTTGAACGAAATCACAAAACCATAGTGAAAAGTCGAAATCCCGATCCCCGATCTTAAGAAAATACGCTTCAAAAAATAAAATGTTCAAAAAGTAAACTAAAACAATTTTTAGATGGGGTGCGTTGATGTCAAATTACTCTCGCCGCCTGACACTCTCTTTTTGGCACACTATTTCTTAAAAAAATGAAAATTTCAGAAATTAAACTAAGACAATTTTTAGATGGGGTGCGTTGATGTCCAAATGACTCTCGCCGCCTGATTTTTGGCACACTATTTCTTCAAAAAATAAAAATTTCAGAAATTAAACTAAAACAATTTTTAGATGGGGTGCGTTGATGTCCAAATTACTCTCGCCGCCTGACTCTCTCTTTTTGGCACACTATTTCTTAAAAAAATAAAAATTTCAGAAATTAAACTAAGACAATTTTTAGATGGGGTGCGTTGATGTCCAAATGACTCTCGCCGCCTGATTTTTGGCACACTATTTCTTCAAAAAATAAAAATTTCAGAAATTAAACTAAAACAATTTTTAGATGGGGTGCGTTGATGTCCAAATTACTCTCGCCGCCTGACTCTCTCTTTTTGGCACACTATTTCTTAAAAAAATAAAAATTTCAGAAATTAAACTAAAACAATTTTTAGATGAGGTGCGTTGATGTCAAATAACTCTCACCGTCTCTGACTCTCTTTTTAGCACACTATTTCTTCAAAAAATAAAAATTTCAGAAATTAAACTAAAACAATTTTTAAATGGGGTGCGTTCATGTCCAAATTACTCTCGCCGCCTGACTCTCTCTTTTTGGCACACTATTTCTTAAAAAAATAAAAATTTCAGAAATTAAACTAAAACAATTTTTAGATGGGGTGCGTTGATGTCCAAATTACTCTCACCGTCTCTGACTCTCTCTTTTTGGCACACTATTTCTTAAAAAAATAAAAATTTCAGAAATTAAACTAAAACAATTTTTAGATGGGGTGCGTTCATGTCCAAATTACTCTCGCCGCCTGACTCTCTCTTTTTAGCACACTATTTCTTCAAAAAATAAAAATTTCAGAAATTAAACTAAAACAATTTTTAGATGGGGTGCGTTGATGTCCAAATTACTCTCGCCGCCTGACTCTCTCTTTTTGGCACACTATTTCTTAAAAAAATAAAAATTTCAGAAATTAAACTAAAACAATTTTTAGATGAGGTGCGTTGATGTCAAATAACTCTCACCGTCTCTGACTCTCTTTTTAGCACACTATTTCTTCAAAAAATAAAAATTTCAGAAATTAAACTAAAACAATTTTTAGATGGGGTGCGTTGATGTCAAATTACTCTCGCCGCCTGACACTCTCTTTTTAGCACACTATTTCTTAAAAAAATAAAAATTTCAGAAATTAAACTAAAACAATTTTTAGATGGGGTGCGTTGATGTCCAAATTACTCTCGCCGCCTGACTCTCTCTTTTTGGCACACTATTTCTTAAAAAAATAAAAATTTCAGAAATTAAACTAAAACAATTTTTAGATGGGGTGCGTTGATGTCAAATTACTCTCGCCGCCTGACACTCTCTTTTTAGCACA
Organism: Globodera rostochiensis; assembly: GCA_018350325.1. Lineage (NCBI taxonomy): Eukaryota > Metazoa > Nematoda > Chromadorea > Rhabditida > Heteroderidae > Globodera > Globodera rostochiensis. The sequence continues at coordinate 1,346,285 of JAEVLN010000010.1, forward strand.
CTATTTCTTAAAAAAATAAAAATTTCAGAAATTAAACTAAAACAATTTTTAGATGGGGTGCGTTGATGTCCAAATTACTCTCGCCGCCTGACTCTCTCTTTTTGGCACACTATTTCTTAAAAAAATGAAAATTTCAGAAATTAAACTAAGACAATTTTTAGATGGGGTGCGTTGATGTCCAAATGACTCTCGCCGCCTGATTTTTGGCACACTATTTCTTCAAAAAATAAAAATTTCAGAAATTAAACTAAAACAATTTTTAGATGGGGTGCGTTGATGTCCAAATTACTCTCGCCGCCTGACTCTCTCTTTTTGGCACACTATTTCTTAAAAAAATAAAAATTTCAGAAATTAAACTAAAACAATTTTTAGATGAGGTGCGTTGATGTCAAATAACTCTCACCGTCTCTGACTCTCTTTTTAGCACACTATTTCTTCAAAAAATAAAAATTTCAGAAATTAAACTAAAACAATTTTTAAATGGGGTGCGTTGATGTCCAAATTATTCTCACCGTCTCTGACTCTCTCTTTTTAGCACACTATTTCTTCAAAAAATAAAAATTTCAGAAATTAAACTAAAACAATTTTTAGATGGGGTACATGTCAAAATTACTCTCGCCGCCTGACTCTCTCTTTTTGGCACACTATTTCTTAAAAAAATAAAAATTTCAGAAATTAAACTAAAACAATTTTTAGATGGGGTGCGTTGATGTCCAAATTACTCTCGCCGCCTGACTCTCTCTTTTTGGCACACTATTTCTTAAAAAAATAAAAATTTCAGAAATTAAACTAAAACAATTTTTAGATGGGGTGCGTTGATGTCCAAATTACTCTCGCGGCCTGACTCTCTCTTTTTGGCACACTATTTCTTAAAAAAATAAAAATTTCAGAAATTAAACTAAAACAATTTTTAGATGGGGTGCGTTGATGTCCAAATTACTCTCGCCGCCTGACTCTCTCTTTTTGGCACACTATTTCTTAAAAAAATGAAAATTTCAGAAATTAAACTAAGACAATTTTTAGATGGGGTGCGTTGATGTCCAAATTACTCTCGCCGCCTGACTCTCTCTTTTTGGCACACTATTTCTTAAAATTAAACTAAAACAATTTTTAGATGGGGTGCGTTGATGTCCAAATTACTCTCGCCGCCTGACTCTCTCTTTTTGGCACACTATTTCTTAAAAAAATAAAAATTTCAGAAATTAAACTAAAACAATTTTTAGATGGGGTGCGTTGATGTCCAAATTACTCTCGCCGCCTGACTCTCTCTTTTTGGCACACTATTTCTTAAAAAAATAAAAATTTCAGAAATTAAACTAAAACAATTTTTAGATGGGGTGCGTTGATGTCCAAATTACTCTCGCCGCCTGACTCTCTCTTTTTGGCACACTATTTCTTAAAAAAATAAAAATTTCAGAAATTAAACTAAGACAATTTTTAGATGGGGTGCGTTGATGTCCAAATGACTCTCGCCGCCTGATTTTTGGCACACTATTTCTTCAAAAAATAAAAATTTCAGAAATTAAACTAAAACAATTTTTAGATGGGGTGCGTTGATGTCCAAATTACTCTCGCCGCCTGACTCTCTCTTTTTGGCACACTATTTCTTAAAAAAATAAAAATTTCAGAAATTAAACTAAAACAATTTTTAGATGAGGTGCGTTGATGTCAAATAACTCTCACCGTCTCTGACTCTCTTTTTAGCACACTATTTCTTCAAAAAATAAAAATTTCAGAAATTAAACTAAAACAATTTTTAAATGGGGTGCGTTCATGTCCAAATTACTCTCGCCGCCTGACTCTCTCTTTTTGGCACACTATTTCTTAAAAAAATAAAAATTTCAGAAATTAAACTAAAACAATTTTTAGATGGGGTGCGTTGATGTCCAAATTACTCTCACCGTCTCTGACTCTCTCTTTTTAGCACACTATTTCTTAAAAAAATAAAAATTTCAGAAATTAAACTAAAACAATTTTTAGATGGGGTGCGTTGATGTCAAATAACTCTCACCGTCTCTGACTCTCTCTTTTTAGCACACTATTTCTTCAAAAAATAAAAATTTCAGAAATTAAACTAAAACAATTTTTAAATGGGGTGCGTTCATGTCCAAATTACTCTCGCCGCCTGACTCTCTCTTTTTGGCACACTATTTCTTAAAAAAATAAAAATTTCAGAAATTAAACTAAAACAATTTTTAGATGGGGTGCGTTGATGTCCAAATTATTCTCACCGTCTCTGACTCTCTCTTTTTAGCACACTATTTCTTCAAAAAATAAAAATTTCAGAAATTAAACTAAAACAATTTTTAGATGGGGTACATGTCAAAATTACTCTCGCCGCCTGACTCTCTCTTTTTGGCACACTATTTCTTAAAAAAATAAAAATTTCAGAAATTAAACTAAAACAATTTTTAGATGGGGTGCGTTGATGTCCAAATTACTCTCGCCGCCTGACTCTCTCTTTTTGGCACACTATTTCTTAAAAAAATAAAAATTTCAGAAATTAAACTAAAACAATTTTTAGATGGGGTGCGTTGATGTCCAAATTACTCTCGCGGCCTGACTCTCTCTTTTTGGCACACTATTTCTTAAAAAAATAAAAATTTCAGAAATTAAACTAAAACAATTTTTAGATGGGGTGCGTTCATGTCCAAATTACTCTCGCCGCCTGACTCTCTCTTTTTAGCACACTATTTTCTTCAAAAAATAAAAATTCAGAAATTAAACTAAAACAATTTTTAGATGGGGTGCGTTCACATTTCGCCGTAAGGCAAATTAGAAATTTGTGCCGAAAACGCATTTTTACCGGTCACCCGACCATAAGTGCCCAAAGTTAAAAATTGACTTTGATGTTGCGTTAAATAAGCAAATGCACATAAAGCACAATCAAAACTCCCAAACCTTTTCGAAACAGAAGACTTTTTAACAGTAATATTTCTAAATCGCCAAATTTGGAATCTTTTCCAATCACTTTATGGCTTGATTAAATAACAATTTTCAAATACCTTCTTTTTCTGCTCAAAAATAGCATTTATTTTCAAAAATTTTGAATTTGTCAAGCAAGCTTTGCATTATAAAAAAATCTGGTCCCGCGCTTCGGTTGTTGGTTGACCCTCCCCCCCCCTATTCAGATGCTCATAATCAACCGGTTTATGTTCTGTCGGGAGTGTGCGGAGTTCGTTTAGCCCGAGAAGAGGCTTCATCTTGCGCCTTTTCCAAATTATCTGTCGTCGTCGTCGCCGTCGTCGTGCTTTTCACTTCCCCCAAACATTCGCGCGCTTTATTTATTTATATTTTATTCCTAATCATTATCGGAAAATAATATAATTTTATTTATGTTGGATTCAAAATAGCCATTTTTAATCTTTATTTGGCACTTTTTGGTGGAATATTTTAATCTAATTTTGGAATCATTGAGTTTTGGTTTATGTCAATTTGGGAATGGCTCAAAAACAGCTGATTTTATGTAAATAAAATCCGCAAAAATTGTAACCTTTTAGCTCTAATTTCTTTTACAAATTTTTAATCTTTCATTTAAAATATAAAAAAATACGAAAAAAGCATAATTTATCCCCGAAAGTTTAAAAGACAAAACATAACAAATCCCATGAAAGTTTCCCAAAAATTTCGTAAATTCCTCAACAAATTCTTTCATCCCATGAAAGTTTCCCAAATTTCCGTAAAATTCCTCAACAAAATTCTTTCTTCAAATCTTTTCCATGCAAATCGTCTTCGCCTTCTCCAACTCATCATTCAGAGTCACAATCAAACCAAAAGCATTTTTGTCATCATTTTCTGTGCACCTTCTTTTAACGAATAATTCTTCAAATGTTAACAATTTTTCATAATTTTGCTGAATTAGTTTAAAATTCTCCAAAGTTTGCAATTGCGGCATTAATTTATCCAATTCCTTACGAAAGGAATTAATTTGAATTATTATCATTAATTCACGATCCTTTTCTGTTTCTTTACCTTCTTTTACCAAATCTGTTTATTGTAAAAACAGAATAATAAAATAAATTAAATTTATTTATTTTATAAGTTAAATTGAATAGAAAACTATTTTGTGAGAATTATCCTATTATGCAACAAAAACATTCTTTTAATATTTTTTTTTCCAAAAATGCTGGGTGTTTAATGATTAACATACATAGGTATGTATATTATTAAACAGGGCTTGGTGTAGTTGAAATAGCAAGTACCGTACTTGAAAATCGATCCCCGTAAATTACAAATTTGAAACTGTACTTCAAGAATGTACTTGAAAATAACCATTATGTACTTGAAATCAACATAGTACTTGAACTTAATGTTGAGTCGATCCGAGCCCTGATATTAAATATCAAAACCAACCATTCAACAGTTTTTGGTCAAAGCGTTCAATAATGCTTCCAAAGTAGCCCAATCCGGTTTCCGAACATAAATAAACGTATTTGAACGTTTTTAATGCAATTAATAGTTCTAGAAACAAATAATGGGTATTTATTAGTGAAATTAATTTATTGTGTTGAATTGCGCGTTATTTTTAAGATTTTATTGGAATAAATTTAAACGTTTAAAATTTAAGTATTAGCCTTTGTATGGGTTCCAATTCACATGGACAGCCTCCGCAAAATGGAGAAAATCTTGATGCTCATTAATTTTACGGACGTCGTTTTGTTCACAATTTTTACTATATTCAACCTTCAACTGATGAAATTCACCCAACTTTTGCTCCAATTCTGTAGAAAACTTGGCTTTTACAAAATAATCACTCGAATTTGGCGATTTCTTCACACGGTTCATCAATTGCAACATAAAATTCGTCAAGTTAAAATAATCCGAACGCTTAAAATCCACCTGAACAGTTTAATATTAATTTGTATTACCGAAATTGCTTTATTAATTACAAGAAAATGATTTCACCTGGTAATCGCTGGAAATTGCTTCGTATTCTCGGTAAAAGTGAGCAATGACTAAGTCATAAAAGGTCGGGTGCTCAAAATTAATATTAATTTTACTAACTTGTAGGTCAAATTCAATTGTTTTTGCCAAATTTAATATGGAAAATGGCGTCAATTCAATTTCCGATAATTTCAAAAGTAAATTGAAATTTTCTAAAAAAAAATTAAAAATATTATATAATTTTTAAATACGTTTGCTCGCTGCTGAAATGTCCGTATTCAAGCTAATTGAAGAAATTTTGCTGGCTGAATGCCCTAATTTTCCAATGATTTCCTCTGAATAATTGGGCAAAATGCCGAAGGAATACATTCTAAATGTATAAAATTCATTAAAAATTTAAATATAATTTTACATTGGCGGCCTTTCGCTTTGATCTTCGCTTGAACATTTATAAGCTTTCAAAAATGTTTGAAGCTCATCATTATTCGAGCCAATCATTGCACAAATTCGAACGGCGACCGATAAAATCATCAAAAATGGTTTTTTTATATTTTCGGAATAATTTTCATCCTTTCGAATTTTGAAAATTCTTTCATTAATCAATTTTAATGCTTCTTTCATTTTGGAGGGAATTTCTTCTGCGCAAATCCATCGTTTGTTCTCTTCCGACCTTATAACGTTTTTTTTGATGGCCAGTGATATTTGGGCCAATAAATTTTTGTTCGTTTTTTTCTTTTCCAAATTGATAACTTTGCTTTTTTTGATGGCAAATAATATTTGATCCAAAAAATCTTTTGCTTTTTCAATGCAAATTTTGAATTTTGAATTTTCAGAATGGGTTTTAATTTTTTCATCGGTAAAATCACGGAGTATTTCATAGGCGCCTTCATTCCGAATTGTTTCATCGTCCGATGCCAATTTTTCAAAATTTTTTGAATCATTTGGAACAACCCAAAATGCGGTTGTAATAAGCATAAGCAATAGTAAAGACATTTTAAAAATTATAAAATAAAATGAATATTATAAAAATAAGTTAGAATTTATATGAAAAGTTTTTGCCCTTTTTTGCATGTGGCATTATATAAGAAATATTGCTATTTTTTATATATGAAATAGTAATGTCATTCTTTCTATTGATTTTGGCATGTGCCATTATTATAAGAAATATTGCTATTTTCTATCTATAAAATAGTAATGCCATTCTTTCTGTTGGGCGTTGTAATTTGCCCTTTTTGGCATGTGCCATTATTATAAGAAATATTGCTAATTCTCTATCTATAAAATAGTAATGCCATTCTTTCTATTGATTTTGGCATATGCCATTATTATATGAATATTGCTATTTTCTATAAAATAGTAATGTCATTCTTCTATTGATTTTGACATGCGCCATTATTATATGAAATTGCTAATTTTCTTTCTATAAAATCGTAAAGTAACTCATTTGAAATCACCCCATAACCCGGCAAATGTCAGGTTTTTAGGTAAAAATAAAGTTCCTGCTCTGGCCTCTTGCAGACAATAATTTCGCTTACTTTTAATGGACAAAAAAGCAACGCAACAAAATGCCTAAAAGGTTTAGGAAAAAGTTTAATCATTTTAAATTAAATATAAAATTGAATTATTCAACCGAGTGTGTCGAATAGTGAAAAAAATGTCCCAGTGTCGAAAGTCCCAGTGTCGAAAAGTCTGAGTGTCGAAAGTCCCAATGTCGAAATGTCCGAGTGTCGAATAGTACTAAAAATGTCCGCGTGTCGAAAGTCCCAGTGTCGAAAAGTCTGAGTGTCGAATAGTTCAAATACTATCCGAGTGTCGAACAGAAAAAAAATGTCCGAGTGTCGAAAGTCCCAATGTCGAAAAGTCTGAGTGTCGAATAGTTCAAATACTATCCGAGTGTCGAACAGAAAAAAAATGTCCGAGTGTCGAAAGTCCCAATGTCGAAATGTCTGAGTGTCGAATAGTTCAAATACTATCCGAGTGTCAAACAGAACAAAAAATGTCCGAGTGTCGAAAAGTCTAAGTGTCGAGCACCTCTTTTTGTTTGAGTTCAACAAAGGTTCTAAGGCGTCGGAAGCATCTCAAAACATTTGTGCCGTGTACGGAGAAGGTGCAACGAATGAAAGGACTGCACAAAAATGGTTTGTGCGGTTTAGGGAGGGGGTTTTTGACCTCATAAACACACCGCACACTGGTCGGCGTTCGGCCTTTGATGAAGAGCGTTTGACCACACACCGCCAACATGACAAAAATTGCACTCCAAGAGCTGGGCTGGGAAGTTTTGCCACATCCGCCCTATAGTCCGGATGTGGCTCCAAGCGACTACCACCTTTTCAGGTCCCTGTCCAATGCCCTCTCTGGAGTGACCCTCGAAAATGCCGCGGCACTCCAAAATTGGCTTGATGAATTCTTTGCCTCAAAACCACCGGCTTTTTACAAAAGGGGAATCGAAAAACTGCCTGGGCGTTGGGAGGAGATCGTGAACAATGCGGGGGAATATATTATTGATTGATTCGGTGTCCCTTTTTGTTATTTCGTGCAATATAAAATGTGAAAAAAAACCGACAGCACTTATTACTCAACCCAATAGTTTTAAAAATTCAGAATATATGTTTTCTAGAGTGAAATAATGCGTAGAGCACGAATCCGAGCTCGGAATTTGCTTAAGTCGAACCCCGAACCCGAATTCAAAATTTTTCGAAATTTGAATTAATGATTTTTTTATGCATTTAACCCAACCAAAGCGAGTGGAAATTGCGACAAAAGTGCACAAAAATGTTAGCAACAACAAAACAAAAATAATTCAATTGTTAGTGGGGTAGAAATGTGCAATTTGTGACAAAATAATGGACCCACCACGGACATATCTTCGCGAAGTTGGAAAAAGGGTTGCTTGGGTTTTGTCTTCAATCAATTCAAGGATCTCGCAAAGGAATTGAATCGCATTTTCGTTGGTGTTAATTCGTTCAAAAAGTTCAAATAGATTCATACTTGATGCAAAAAATTGGTCAAACCAGAAAAATCATTAATTCAAATTTCGAAAAATGCTCGAATTCGGGTTCGGGGTTCGACTTTTGCAAAATCCGATCTCGGATTCGTGCTCTACGCATTATTTCACTCTAGAAAACATATATTCTGAATTTTTAAAACTATTTTTCGCCGGGACCCGAAAAAAATGTCCGAGTGTCGAACAGAACAAAAAATGTCCGAGTGTGGAAAGTCCCAGTGTCGAAAAGTCTGAGTGTCGAATAGTTCAAATACTATCCGAGTGTCGAACAGAACAAAAAATGCCCGAGTTCGAAAGTCCCAATGTCGAAAAGTCTGAGTGTCGAATAGTTCAAATACCGACCGAGTCTCGAATTCTAATTTTAGCGAGTGGAGTTTGAGATCGGAAACCCACCACAAAGTGCGAGGTACCCTGGTATGAATGCGTTGGTGAGGGCTAATAAATTTAGTGTTATGTTTTTTAATTAGGATTCCGATTTTGTTAAAAGAAGACGGGAGATGAGTATATTGGCGGTGTGAGTCATTAGGGAAATAACCATCTTTAGGGGTGCATTTTTCGGGTAACGGTATGGAATTGGGGTCCCGAGGAAAATTTTAAAAAAATTTTTTGAATGTTTAAAATTTTAATAGAGTTAAAATATGCGTAGAACACGAATCCGAGCTCGGCTCGGATTTTGCGAATGTCGAACCTTGAATTAGAACATCTCGGATTCGTTTCGGCACTGGGACCTTCTCTGGTTTATTCGGCACTCGGACATTGTTTGTTCTGTTCGACACTCGGATAGTATTTGCACTATTCGACACTCAGACTTTTCGACACTGGGACTTTCGACACTCGGGCATTTTTAGTTCGGACTGTATTTGGTTTATTCGACACTCTGACTATTCGACACTCGGACCGGTAGCCTTAATTTTGGAAAAGAATTTTTTAAATGCTCAAAAAATTCAAAAAGATTTTTGTTTGGAATTGAGCAATGGAAAAAGCATTGAAAAGGCGCGGAAAAGATTGAAAATATGCTCATAAAATTGGTTAATTCAAAAATCGCTGGAAGCAAATCAAAATAGTTTCAAAACAAATGTAAGTATTGAAAAAAGAATTATTCAAAAACTTTTCAAATGAAACTTTTGGGAAATGTTGGCCTAAATGGAGCATTGGCATCCGTTTATTTGCTCCGACAAAAACGTACCAATTTTCTTGATTATGGATGTTGGATTATTTTTAATCCGGACAGCTCAATTCAAAGAAAACTGCTCGAACTTCTTCAACACAAACACACCGAACACAATTCAATTGGTTTCTGTTCAGCCTTAGCTTTTCAATGATGGCTATTAATTAGTGTTCACTTTGTTTCAATTATTTCGTTAATCTTCGACTTTTTAGGGCCTAATTATGTGGAAATTGTAGTCATGGTTCTTTTTATCCTTTTAGGAATTTTCTCGGAAATTTCTTTAAATGTTTCATATTATTTTTTAGAAAACTTTCACATTTTGATCTACAGGCATAAAAAGGGCATTAGTGTATGAGTTTTTTGTACGTTTAGAATATCGATTAAGATTTTGATTGGGCTACCAATTAAAAATTTAATTGATTAAAATTGATTAATATGCTGCATTGATAACCGCATTATAAATGTTTTTATAGTCATTGGACCGCTTGACTACCACCGGATCAATGTTGAACACTGGAGTCATCAACAGAAATTCAATTAAAAACCGGTTTTTGAATCGCAACGGCTTGGGGAAAAGTTAGACTTAGTGGGTTCGTTAGGCTTAGGCCTAGCCACCCTGGCTTAGGGTTCGTTAGACTTAGGCCTAAGCTTAATAAACCCTAACCTATGGTGGCATAGGCCTAGCCTGACGAAGCATCTAAGTCTAACTTTTCCTCAAGCCTCTTTTTACTTAATTTTGAAAAAAAAAGATAATCCATTGGCAAAGCTCTGGGCCACTTGTTTTCAACCTTTTTTGGCGGCTTAGTCCAAACTCCCGTGCCCAATTAGGGAATTCGCATTTTCCATCCAAAAAATCCTTAATCCCTTTTGCAGTTGGTCTATGTTGAGGGTTGCTACTGAGGCAAGCCTACAAAATTAATAACAATTGAAAACAAACAAATTTTATATTTAAAAATTTGCCTCCACAATTAATAACTGACCTCAATGACTCGATGCTTTTCGATCGAGATGCTTCGAAATTCTCGATCGAACTCTCGATCGGCCTCAAGTCCGATTTCTAATTTTAAATATAAATGACTATTTTTTGTACGTTTAGAATATCGATTAAAACTTTGATTGGGCTACCAATTAAAATTTAAATTGATTAATATGCTGCACCTATTCAGGTTGATCACCGCATTATAAATGTTTGAACACTGGAGTCATCGACAGAATTTCAATTAACATCATGCCAATTGCCCAAATGTTCGACTTTGATGAAACCTAGATAAATAATTTTGATGGAAAATTAAATTAGTTAAATTTTCATTTTTATAATTATTATATGAATACGAACGGGATTAACTGGTTCATTTTCTTCAACAACTTCGCACAACTCGACATTTGCGCCGCAGACATTTCGCCGTAAGGCAAATTATACATTTACGCCGCAGACATTTCGCCTAAGGCAAATTAGACATTTGCGCCGCAGACATTTCGCCTAAGGCAAATTAGACATTTGCGCCGCAGAATGTCGCCGTAAGGCAAAAATTAGACATTTGCGCCGCAGACATTTCGCCGTAAAGCAAAAATTAGACATTTGCGCCGCAGACATTTCGCCGTAAGGCAAAAATTAGACATTTGCGCCGCAGGCATTTCGCCGTAAGGCAAAAATTAGACATTTGCGCCGCAGACATTTCGCCGTAAGGCAAATTATACATTTACGCCGCAGACATTTCGCCTAAGGCAAATTAGACATTTGCGCCGCAGAATGTCGCCGTAAGGCAAAAATTAGACATTTGCGCCGCAGGCTTGATTAAATAACAATTTTAAAGTACCTACCTACTTTTTAAGCTCCAAAATAGCATTTATTTTCAAAAATTTTGAATTTGTCAACCAAGCTCTGCATTATAAAAAATCTGGTCCCGCGTTTCGGTTGTTGGTTGACCCCCCCCCCCTTATTTAGATGCTCATAATCAACCGGTTTCATTATCCCAAAATAATATAATTATTTATGTTGGATCCAATGATAAATAGCCATTTTTAATCATTTGGCACTTTTTTGCCTGTATTTGGCCTAATTTTGGAATCTTTGGTTTAAGTCAATTTGGGAATGCCTCAAAAACAGCTGATTTTATGTAAATAAAATCCGCAAAAATTGTAACCTTTTAGCTCTAATTTCTTTTACAAATTTTTAATCTTTCATTTAAAATATAAAAAAATACGAAAAAAGCATAATTTATCCCCGAAAGTTTAAAAGACAAAACATAACAAATCCCATGAAAGTTTCCCAAAAATTTCGTAAATTCCTCAACAAATTCTTTCATCCCATGAAAGTTTCCCAAAAATTTCGCAAATTTCCTCAACAAAATTCTTTCATCAAATCTTTCCGATGCAAAACGTCTTCGCCTTCTCCAACTCAGCATTGAGAATCACAATGAAATCAAAAGCATTTTTGTCATCATTTTCAGTGCCCTTTCTTTCAATTGCCATCAATTCTTTATAATTTTGCTGAATTTTTTTAAAATTCTCCAAAGTTTGCAATTTCGGCATTAATTTATCCAATTTGAAATGATCATAATTTTTACTTTGAATTATATTCATTAATTCATGATCCTCTTCTGTTTCTTTACGCTCTTTTACCAAATCTGTTTATTGTATAAATTAAAATTTGTTTTTTTATAACTTAAATTGAATAGAAAACTATTTAGTGATATTGATCCTATTATGCAACAAAAAACGTTGTTTTAATAATTTTTTTTCTTCAAAAATTTGGTGTTTAATGATAAACATACATAATATTATGCATGTATATTATTAAACAGGGCTCGGATTCGTACCTGAATGGCAAGTACCGTAATTGAAAATCGATCCCCGCTTTCAAGAATGTACTTGACAATAACCATTATGTACTTGAAAATCAATATACTTGTACTTGAACTTAATGTTGAGTCGATCCGAGCCCTGATATTAAATATACAAAACCAACCATTCCACAGTTCGTTTTTTTGGTCAAAGCGTTCAATAATCCTTCCAAAGTAGCCCAATCTTTTTTTCGAACAGAAATAAACGTATTTGAACGTTTTTAATGTAATTAATAGTTCTTTAAAATAAAATGAGAATTTATTATTGAAACTAGAATAAATTTAAACGTTTAAAATTTTAGTACTAGCCTTTGTATGGGTTCCAATTCACATGGACAGCCTCCGCAAAATGGAGAAAATCTTGATACTCATTAATTTTACGGACGACGTCGTTTTTATTACAATATTTGCTATATTCATCCTCCAATTGATGAAATTCACCCAACTTTTGCTCCAATTCTGTAGAAAACTTGGCTTCTACAAAATAATCACTCGAATTTGGCGATTTCTTCACACGGTTCATCAATTGCAACATAAAATTCACTAAGTTACAATAATGCTCAACTTTAAAATTCACCTGAAGAGTTTAATTATTAATTTGTATTCCAAAAATTGCTTTATTAAATTACAACAAAAATGATTTCACTTTGTAAAAGTCAGAGATTGGTCCGAATCGGTAAAAGTGATCAAGGACTAAGTAATAAATGTCCTTTATATTTGGAACAGCAAAATTGCTGTGTAGGTCAAATTCAATTTTTTTTGCCAAAATTAATATGCCAAATGGCGTCAATTCAATTTCCGATAATTTCAAAAGAAAATTGAAATTTTCTAAAAAGAAAAATAATTTAAAAAAACTTTTTGTATATTACTTTTGCTTTCTGCTGAAATGTCCGTATTCAAGCTGATTGAAGAAATTTCGCCGGTTGAATGGCCTAATTTTCCAGTGTTATTATTTGAATAATTGGGCAAAATGCCGAAGGAATACATTCTAAATGTATAAAATTCATTAAAAATTTAAATATAATTTTACATTGGCGGCGTTTCGCTTTGATCTTCGCTTGAACATTTATAAGCTGCCAAAAATGCTTGAAGCTCATCATTATTCGGGCCAATCATTGCACAAATTCGAACGGCGACCGATAAAATCATCAAAAATGGTTTTTTTATATTTTCGGAATAATTTTTACCCTTTCGAATTTTTATTTTAAAAATTTTTAATGCTTCTTTCATTTTGTCGGGATTTTCTTTTGCGCAAATCCATTTTCCGTTCTCTTCCGACCTTATAACGTTGTCTTTGATGGCAAATAAAATTTTGTCCAAAAAATCTTTTGCCTTTTCAATGCAAATTTCAAAAGGATTTTGATTGGTAAAATGTTGGAGTATTTTATAGGCGCCTTCATTTCGAATTGTTTCATCGTCCGATGCCAATTCTGCCTCTATGTTTGCGTTTTTTGGCTGACGATTCCAAAATTTATCCATAGAATCAGTTGGATCAACCCAAAATGCGGTTGTAATAAGCATAAGCAATAGAAAAGACATTTTTAAAAATTATAAAATAAAATGTATATTATGAAAATAAGTGAGAATTTATATGAAAAGTTTTTGCTCTTTTTGGCATGCGCCGTTATTATAAGAAATATTGCTAATTCTCTATCTATAAAATAGTAATGTCATTCTTTCTATTGATTTTAGCATATGCCATTATTATAGGAATATTGCTATTTTCTATCTATAAAATAGTAATGACATTCTTTCTGTTGAGCGTTGTAATTTGCCCTTTTGGCATGTGACATTATTATATGAATATTGCTATTTTCTATTAAAATAGTAATGTCATTCTTCTATTGATTTTGACATGCGCCATTATTATATGAATATTGCTAATTTACTTTCTATAAAATCGTAAAGTAACTTTTTTGAAATCACCCCATAACCCGGCAAAGTCAGGTTTTTAGGTCAAAATGAAGTTCCTGCTATGGCCTCTTGCAGACAATAATTTCGCTCACTTTGAATGGACAAAAATGGAACGCAACAAAATGCCAAAAAGGTTTAGAAAAAAGTTTAATTATTTAAAATTAAATATTAAATTGAAAATTCAGATTGGATCGCAACGGTAAATGATTTGATTGACTCGGCTCAAAAAGCTTTTTCTGCTTCTGATCGTCAACTCTCTGATGAATAATTGCAAAAGTATATTCATGGCGTTTTGTGCTGCGAAACATTTGAAATTAAATTTAAAAATATTCCGTATTTTTCCTTATATTTGAAACCCCTCTCTAATTGTACCCCCCCCCCCCCCCCCCCTCCCTCCCAAGCCGTGAACTTTTAAAATTAAATTATTTACCTACCTAAGTCCCAAAGCGTAAACTTGGAAATTTAGTTTGACGCTTCTGAGAAATAGATAAATTAACAAATCATAATAATAAGTTTTTAAGCTTTTATTAATAAGTAGGAAACAGAAAAACTTGTATTTCAGTGAGAAATCGGGATTTATACGGCCAAAAATTATTGTACTACAGTACTCCCTACGCACGGTGTCCATGTAAAGTTGTGCAGAATTTTTTCAATGCTCAAAAAATTCATGTTAGGAATTGAGCAAAGGAAAAAGCATTAAAAAGGCTGTTGAAAACATTGAAAATATGGCCATAAAATTTGTTGAAGAATTGGCGCATGATAAAAATATAAAGAAAAATATTCAAAACTCGCTGGAAGCAAATCTTCTTTGTAAATTTCTTGTGTTATTTATTTGTTATTTTTAGCTTTAAAAGTGGAAAATTTTGGCAAAAATGGAGCATTGTCATCCGTTTATGAGCATCGGCAAAAACGTAACAATTTCCGAGCAAATTATGTGAGCAGGATAAAATGTGTAGTTCTTATTATTGTGTAAGGATTTGTGTGTTCCGCTGGTTGGAAGCGAACGGTTAAAACGCCTATGGCGGGGGCAAAAGATCATCCACACCGGTAGCTCAGATGGAAGAGCTACCCACGGATTGGGTGGAGGACGTGGGTTCGAGTCCCACCCGGGGCTAACATTTTGCCTATTCTTTACTATTGTCACAATTTTTCTTGCTTTTTGAATTCGGATTATTATTCATACCATGCGTGATTCAAATTTAACTTTCTGGTACATTTGTCATCTTTGTTGTATTATTTTTAATCTGGGAACCCTATATCAATGAGGAATTCTCTGACTTCTTCAACACAAACCGACCATTTTCACTTCAAAATTTGGAAAGTTCAAAGATAGAGAACTAAAATTGTAAATCGATAATTTTTGGACCAATTTTTAACAAATTTCGTTAAAATCGTCATAAAATTTTCCCGGCGGCGCCTATCGGCGCCACCGGACCTCTCCCATTTTCCTAAAAAACTTCAAAAAATTGAGTTTTTTAAATTTTCGTTGCAAATCTCTTAACAAATTAAGCAAAAAGTTCAAAATTTCTCCCGGCGTCGCCTATCGGCACGACCGAGCCCCCGCATCTCCCTAGTCTCAATCACGTTTGGACCGTGATAAAAATTAAACCCCAATTAAAAAACTTTTGATGACAATTTGGAAATTTTTTTTTCTCGATTTACAAAAATTATTTTGTTTAGCGGGAAGAGGGAGGTATTGGCGGTGCCGATAGGCGCCGCCGAGAAAATTTTTTAAAAATAGGCCAATTTTGTTTAAAAAATTTTTTCCGATTTTCCCGGTTAGTCCCGGTCCGACCGAAACGGGGTCCGAGATTTTTAATTTTTCAGAAACCTGGACCCTTATGGTCCAAAACAAAGATTTATAATTTAAAAAAAACCGGAATTTTATAAGAGAGAAATTAATTCCCAAAATTGGACCCGTTCCCGGCCAACTCTAGTTACAATATGAAGAAATGATTTTGTTTGGTAAATTGAAATTTAAACAAACAAAATCAATCATTTATAAATGAAAAAAATGATAATCCATTGGCAAAGCTCTGGGCCACTTGTTTTCAACCTTTTTTGGTGGCTTAACCCAAACTCCCGTGCCCAATTAGGGAATTCGCATTTTCCATCCAAAAAATCCTTAATCCCTTTTGCAGTTGGTCTATGTTGAGGGTTGCTACTGAGGCAAGCCTACAAAATTAATAAAAATTTGAAACAAACAAATTTTATAATTTAAAATTTTGACTCCACAATTAATAACTGACCTCAATGATTTGGTAGAACTTAGGAAAATGCTGTTCCATCGTTTTGAGGTACATTTTGTATGGCATGACAGGCTTTTGAACCTTTTTTTTGCGAATGGTATCTGTTAAAAATAATGGTTATTTTTGTAGAGATTGGGCCGCTCGGGATTCTTGATCAAAATCTCGGTAAATAACAATCGAAAGTGTTCGAGATTCTCGATCGAAACCTCGATGCTTTTCGATTGAGATGGTTCGAAATTATCGATCGAACTCTCGACCGGCCTCAAGTCCGATTTCTAATTTTAAATATAAGTGACTATTTTTTGTACGTTTAGAATATCGATTAAGATTTTGATTGGGCTACCAATTAAAATTTAAATTGATTAAAATTGATTAATATGCTGCATTGATAACCGCATTATAAATGTTTTTATAGTCATTGGACCGCTTAACTACCACCCGGATCAATGTTGAACAATGGAGTCCTCAACAGAAATTCAATTAACATCATGCCAATTGCCCAAATGTCCGACTTTGATGAAACCTACATAAATAATTTTGATGGAAAACTTAATCAGTTAAATTTTCATTTTTATAATTATTATATGAATACGAACGGGATTAACTGGTTCATTTTCTTCAACAACTTCGCACAACTCGACATTTGCGCCGCAGACATTTCGCCGTAAGGCAAATTATACATTTACGTTGCAGACATTTCGCCTAAGGCAAATTAGACATTTGCGACGCAGACATTTCGCCTAAGGCAAATTAGACATTTGCGCCGCAGAATGTCGCCGTAAGGCAAAAATTAGACATTTGCGCCGCAGACATTTCGCCGTAAGGCAAAAATTAGACATTTGCGACGCAGACATTTCGCCGTAAGGCAAAAATTAGACATTTGCACCGCAGACATATCGCCGTAAAGCAAAAATTAGACATTTTTGCCGAAGACATTTCGCCGTAAGGCAATTCACCAAAAGTGGCATTTTATGTGATTTTTTGTTGTTGCTAAATATGCTTCGAAAACCCACCAAAATGCCCATTTTTAATGCATTTTTGTAAAGAATTAGTTCATAAGTCAAAAATGTCCAAAAAATAAAAGACCAATGTAAAATAAACACTCTTTAAGCCAATTTCATCGAAATTTAATTGCATTAAATAAGCAAATGCACATAAATCACAATCAAAACTCCCAAAACTTGTGAAACAGAAAACTTTTTAACATTAAATATTTCAAATCGCCAAATTTGGAATCTTTTCCAATCACTTTATGGCTTGATTAAATAACAATTTTAAAGTACCTACCTACTTTTTAAGCTCCAAAATAGCATTTATTTTCAAAAATTTTGAATTTGTCAACCAAGCTCTGCATTATAAAAAATCTGGTCCCGCGTTTCGGTTGTTGGTTGACCCCCCCCCCCCTTATTTAGATGCTCATAATCAACCGGTTTATGTTCTGTCGGGAGTGTGCGGAGTTCGTTTAGCCCGAGAAGAGGCTTCATCTTGCGCCTTTTCCAAATTATCAGCCGTCGTCGCCGTCGTCGTCGTACTTTTTCACTTCCCCCAAACATTCGCGCGCTTTATTTATTTATTTTTTGTTCCTAATCATTATCCCAAAATAATATAATTATTTATGTTGGATCCAATGATAAATAGCCATTTTTAATCATTTGGCACTTTTTTGCCTGTATTTGGTCTAATTTTGGAATCTTTGGTTTAAGTCAATTTGGGAATGGCTCAAAAACAGCTGATTATATGTAAATAAAATCCGCAAAAATTGTAATTTTTGTTCTAGTTTTGAATTTTACAATTTTTAATCTTCCATTTAAATATAAAAAAATACAAAAATAGCATAATAGCATAATTTATCCCCGAAAGTTTAAAAGACAAAACATAACAAATCCCATGAAAGTTTCCCAAAAATTTCGAAAATTTTCTCAACAAAATTCTTTCATCCCATGAAAGTTTCCCAAAATTCCGTAAATTTCCTCAACAAAATTCTTTCATCAAATCTTTTCAATGCAAAACGTCTTCGCCTTCTCCAACTCATCATTGAGAATCACAAATAAATTAAAAGCATATTTTTCATCCTTTCTGTCATCGAGTAATCTTTCAAATATTACCAATTTTTCATAATTTTGCTTAATTTCTTCATAATTCTTCAAAGTTTGCAATTTCGGCATTAACTTTTCCAATTCGAGGCGATAGCAATTACTTTGAACTATCATCATTAATTCACTATCCTTTTTTGTTTCTTGACACTCTTGTACCAAATCTGTTTATTGAAAAACAGAATAATAAAATAAATTAAAATTTGTTTATTTTATAAGTTAAATTGAATAGAAAACTATTTTTGAGATTTTTTATCCTATTATGCAACAAAAAACGTTTTTTTAATAATTTTTTTTTTCAAAAATGGTCAGTGTTTAATGATTAACATACATAAAATTATGCATGTATATTAAACAGGGCTCGGATTCGTACTTGAAAATCGATCCCCGTAATTACAAAGTTGAAACTGTACTTCAAGAATGTACTTGAAAATCAATATACTTGTACTTGAACTTAATGTTGAGTTGATCCGAGCCCTGATATTAAATATCAAAACCAACCTGTCAACTGTTTTTTTTGGCCAAAGCGATTAATAAGGCTTTCAAAGTATCCACTTCCATTACTCGAACATAAATAAACGTATTTGATCGTTTGTAATGTGATTAATAGTTCTTTAAAATAAAAGGGAATTTATTATTGATATTAATTAATCGAATTGAATTGGTCGTTATTTTAAAGATTTTATTGGGATAAATTTAAACGTTTAAAATTTAATACTAGCCTTTGTATGGGTTCCAAATCACATGGACAGCCTCCGCAAAATGGAGAAAATCTTGATGCTTTTTAATTTGACGGATGACGTCGTTTTTATTACAATATTTGCTATATTCATCCTCCAATTGATGAAATTCACCCAACTTTTGCTCAAATCCTGTAGAAAACTTGGCTTCTACAAAATAATCACTCCAATTTTGCGGTTCCTTCACACGGTTCATCAATTGCAACATAAAATTTGTCAAGTTACAAGAATGCTCAACTTTAAAATTCACCTGAAGAGTTTAATTATTAATTTGTATTCCAAAAATTGCTTTATTAAATTACAACAAAAATGATTTCACCTGGTAATTGCTGGAAATTGCTTCGTATTTTCGGTGAAAGTGAGCAATGACTAAGTCATAAATGGCCGGGTGCTCAATATTAATATAAGGTGTTTGCAAGTTTAGTGCATCTTCAATTTTTTTCGCCAAATTTAATATGGAAAATGGCGTCAATTCAATTTCCGATAATTTCAAAAGGAAGTTGAAATTTTCTAAAACAACAAATTACCTATTAATAGTTTATATATTTTTTAATTACGTTTGCTCGTTGCTGAAATGTCCGTATTCAAGCTGATTGCAACAATTTCGCCGGTTGAATGGCCTAATTTGCCAATGTTATTATTTGAATAAATTGGCAAAATATCAAAGGAATACATTCTAAATGTATAAAATTCATTAAAAATTTAAATATAATTTTACATTGGCGGCGTTTGGCTTTGATCTTTGCTTGAACATTTATAAGCTGCCAAAAATGCTTGAAGCTCATTTTTCGGGCCAATCATTGCACAAATTCGAACGGCGACCGATAAAATCATCAAAAATTGTTTTATATTGTCGGAATTTTCTTTATCCAAATTGATTTCAGCATTATTTGTTTTGAAAATTCTTTCATTAATCCGGTTTAATGCTTCTTTCATTTTGGAGGGAATTCCTTTTGCGCAAATCCATTTTCCGTTCTCTTCCGACCTTATAACGTTGTCTTTGATGGCAAATGAAATTTTGTCCAAAAAATCCTTTGCTTTTGCATTACTGATTTCCATTAAATTTGCAGAATGTTTTTTAGATTTTCCATTGGTAAAATACTGGAGCATTTTATAGGCGTCTTCATTCCGAATTTTTTCCGATGCCAATTCAGCCTCAATTTTTGCGGGTTTCGACTGACGATGCCAAAATTTATCCATAGAATCAGTCGGCACAACCCAAAATGCGGCTGTAATAAGCATAAGCAATAGAAAAGACATTTTTAAAAATGATAAAATAAAATGAATAATATGAAATTAAGTGAGAATTTATATGAAAAGTTTTTGCCCTTTTTGGCATGTGGCATTATATAAGAAATATCGCTATTTTCTATCTATAAAATAGTAATGCCATTCATTCTATTGATTTTGGCATGTGCCATTATTATATGAATATTGCTATTTTCTATCTATAAAATAGTAATGCCATTCTTTCTGTTGAGCGTTGTAATTTACCCTTTTTGGCATGTGCCATTATTATAAGAAATATTGCTAATTCTCTATCTATAAAATAGTAATGCCATTCTTTCTATTGATTTTGGCATATGCCATTATTATATGAATATTGCTATTTTCTATAAAATAGTAATGTCATTCTTTCTATTGATTTTGGCATGTGCCATTATTATAAGAAATATTGGTAATTTTCTTTCTATAAAATCGTAAAGTAACTCTTTTGAAAATCCTAAAAACCCACCCCATAACCCGGCAGTCAGTGTTTAAGGCAAATTGAGATCCACTCTTTTTGAAAGACAAATGCATTTGAATAAAAAGTTTATTTTAAATAAAAACATTTATTTTAAATATATTATTAAAATCAATTTTCTGTGCAAAAATGCACAAGTGGGCGCCTAAACAAAAATGCCCATCCGTTTTGTGCTTGATCGCCGCCTTTTCCCGTTTCCTGCCCCGCGCATAAACGGCGCGCGATCAATCGCACCGGAAAAGCATCGCATTTTTGTGGTTGGGTTTTGCTTTCACATTTTGCTCCCCCCCCCCACACCCCCCCTCCCCCACTCCCGTTTTCCCCACAATTATAACCGCAATATTCCATCCCCCCCCATTATCCCCCTCTCCAACAATCGTCTTCGTCGTTGTCATCATCATAATCCAATCCAATCCAATAATCTTCTCCAACATATAATGTATGAGCGGGCATATTTGTGATGGGAGGGGATGTGTTGTGTTCATTGCCAGTTTGCTAAGCTTTTACGAAAGTGAAATGCTTTTGCAAATTTAAATTTTATGCCCAAATAAAGTTAATATATAAATCAACAAAATGGCACTTTTCCGTTCGGTGTCAACCGCGCCCCCCCCAAATTTGGTGCTTTAAAATTCATTTCTGGGGCTTAAACGGCAACTGTTAATCCACGAAACGAGCAAATTCTTAACAAAATGCTTCCATTTAAACATTCTTGGAGAATAAAACCTACACTTTGTCGAAGCGGAATTCAACAAAGTTTTAAAATGCAATTAGGTCCAGACCTAAGCGAGCTTAAGTCTAAAGCCTAAGCCTAATCATAAGTTACTGAAGTCGCTAAATTTAGAATTTTATTTAATTTTGAAAAAACATAGAGATTTTGATATTCTTCGAAACTTTGTTAATGACCAATTTTTTACGGCATCATTTAAATAAAATATTATTTTTGAATTTATTTACTTTTAATAGTTTTTATTTTCCTTTTCTAAAAAGCATGCAATGGTCGCTTCTGAAGCGTATTCCTGCACCATAAGCCGCCAAACGAAACAACAATTTGTGTTATTGCCACCATTTCTGATCATCATTATCATTTTTACAACTTCTTGTTCTGCCTGTATGCCTGGGTACGAGGTACGGTTACCGTCTTCATTTAAGTATATTTCACTAGGGTTGGACAAGACTGGTTATGGTCCCCCCACTGATTCCCGAATTTTTATCATTTTTTCGGCATTCGGTGAGCGGTCCCCGGTCTTTAATCAATGGATGGCACTTTTTTATTTAATATTTAAGTCCATATCCATATTTTTGTTGCGATTTTTAGTTCATATGAATCCGAACGCAATTTATATAATTTATTTTTGTTTACCCATTTTATTTAGTACGAACGATCCAGGTTAAGGCAATGTGAGTTGTTTTTGGTTCAATTTAATAATAAAATAATAAATATAAAAAATACAAATTCAAATGTTTTTGCAGATCTTGGCATTGAATGGGTGCCAGGTGGACTCGAAAAGATGGATGGTTTATTAATTTTACAAAAACTAAAATATCATTAATAATTTATAGCTCCACATCCGCACAATGTGCGGCACCCGAGCGAGCTAAATTGCGATTTTTCGAAGCCTGAATTATGTAAATTTTTAATCATTTAAATATTTAAAGCTTTATTGTTAAAATTTATTTTAATTTTTTGAAATAAAACAGGCAAATGGCGTAATGTTCGGGGTGGTGGACTCGACACATTGGATTTTTATTTGTTTCGGAAAGAAGACAATACTGAATTTCCCGTAAATTTTGCTTTTAATATCCTTAAAAAAATTAAACAAACAACAACAACATTGTTTTAGGTTGTACAAGTTCGACCTGGTCCATCAAAAGTTGCCGTTGGTCAGTATCAAATAATTAGCATTTAAATAAAATAATAATTAATTAATTACATTTAGGTGACAAAAATTGTTTTAGGTAATTGCATTACAAAAATTTGTTTAAGGTGACCAAGTTTTGCTTACGGGCGACAGAAAACGTGAGGAACAAATTGCACTGTTTGTCTTTTACCGTTTGCATATTAATTAATTAAAGGGTTTTATTTGTTAAACTTTTTTTTCTGGTATAAATAAACTATTCAATAACAAATAACCGGTAAAAAATTTTAATTTAAATTATTTTCTATTTAAATTTAGCTTGGCCAGCCATCCAATTAAGTGCCAGAACACAACGGGCAAACTCACATTCACTTTTTGGGTTTACAACGGTGCCCGAATTGAGGTGCTCATTTTGGAGGACCGCGAAGACGAAGTGCGAGCGAATGTTTTGTTTTTTTGAATTATACAAATTTATTAAAATAATTTTTACAATTTTAGCGCATTTTCCAATTTTAGGGTTTGCACGCTTTGCCTGAAAAGCCGCAAATTGATTGTGGGACAGTGGAAATGAATACAGAATGGTTAAATTACAAAGCATAAGCAAAAAGATGTCATTTTTGGGAAAATTCAATTACAAAATTGTTTTATTAAATGCAAAATTTGTCTTTTCATTTATAGGCATAATTTTGAGTCATATTTTTTTTTGTTTTACCATTTAAATTTTATTTTTTTTTGTAGAAATTTTTTGACCCAATTTAAATTTGTGTTCAAATTTAGCTCTGTGTCAATTCCGCCAAATTTGCAACCATTTCAACTTGGCCTACGCGCGTACGACATCCGAAACACGGAGGGGTCCTTCGTAATGTTGGACAGCATCAATTATGAGGCTCAATTTTGCAAAATTTCCAGTAAATTTTTTGTACCCAAATATTTGGTGAATTTTACAAATTTTTTTATTTTGTTTTGTTTTTAGCCGATTTTGGTCCAATGACTTACGAACCTTTGCTGACTGGGGCCAGAGGGCAATTTGTGAACGCAATGGCCGAATTAAATTGTGACCAATTCGGCGCAACTTGTCGCTGGCGACAGAGTGGGACGGGAAAAGCCGTAAAATTTTTAAAAACTTTCAATTAGATTAAAGTTAAATCGTTAACAATTCTCATACTTTTTTTATTAAATTCACAAATGATTTATTAAGACTTTTTAGAACCTTGCAGAATAAATGAAACGTGTGATTAAACTAAAAATTTATGATTTCTAATAAAGTTTATTATATTACCAAAATTTATGTAAAATTTAGAAATTATGCTTTAAATTTGGGTTGCTTCCCGACCCCTTTGTCGGGGGTTTTTCGCCCCCCCGAACGTGAAATTTCGGGGTTTTATGTAAAAAACCCTTACATTTTTGTCGGGGTTTTTTTGGCCTCTCCCGAATCCCGACATTCCCGCCCCCGTAGGGTCGGGTATCCGACTCTGCTTTAAATTGTAATCATTAGATATGGAAGCGCGCCATCGGCTCACCGCCACCGGCAGTGATGCTTCTGAATGAGACAGGCACAAACATTGAGCCCGATTTGCCAAGGTCGCGAACATAAAACAATTTTGATAAAAGAATTTAAATTTAAATAATTGGATTCAAACATTTCCCCCTTTTAGTGCCTTTCTTTACATTGAGGAGGGAAGTGGTGGAGCTTCACAGCACAATAACGTGTTGGATGCGGACACAACGTCAAACGAATTTCGAATGCTCATTTCTGATCCAATTCATTGCGTTGGCCCGTCAAGTATCGACCTGAAATTTAGGCATGCATAAATATAGTTGTTAAAATTTAAATTTAAATTTCTTTTTTTAATTTAGAATATGGGCAACTAAAGGCATTAAGGTAGTAATTGTGAGAAAATTATTTGAAAACAGAAATGATTTTAGTTATTGATATTCATAATAGGGTTGGCACCACGAGGTTCGGGGGCAAAAAAGTCGGGGACGGGGTTTTTAGGTGTAAGTCGAAGATCGGGCTTGAGTGCGAACAAGTTAGTCGGGAACTGGGTGTTGGTTGTCGGGGGTGGGAACTGGCGGGAGTCGGGGAATTAGCCAAAATTGTCGGAGATTTTGAGGTTGTGGTACCAACCCTAGTTCATAAAAACTTAAATAGTAAAATATATTTAATTAAATGAATCGTTTAGTAAATAATAAAAAAATAATTTTGCCTATTTTACAGCTCAGTGTCTGCATAATAGAAGCCGAATCGCTGCACATACACATCTGTCAGCCAGTCATACCATCACTTTCTCCAGCACAAATTCAACACAACTTTCAGCCAAGCGTTTTAAATTTTGCGGTTAATTTTAACCCAAAAACAATCATTTTTAAATGACAATTTTTTGTGTAATTTAGAAATTTTTGTTATTTAATATTTATTAAAATGCAAAAGGTTTACTAATAAAAAATATCATTTTATATCTTGTTAAGAATTATTTTTTGGAATTCTTTGCGTTTATTTCAATTTGTTGGATTTTGTTTCAAAAATAAGAAATTAAAAACTAACTTTTGGACCTTTAATTTTTTGCATAATCAAAAAAAGGTGGGCTGTTTTTTTCCTAAAATTTTTACAAACAAAAAAATAAAAATTAATAAAACAGATTGCTTTCCGAGTGGACAGTGTCAACATTGATTTTGATAATTTTGTGCTTGTTGACGATTTTGAAGTTGGTGGAGGTGATCAGTGTGGTGATTTGGCGGCAAAATCGGAGAATAAATTACTTGATCAGTTCCTTCCAGTAAGTTAAAGCCTATTAATTTTAAATTAATTAATCTTTATTAACATTAAATTTCTAATATTTCGGTTTAAAAAAAAGTAATAATCGAAAAATATTTCAGGTTCCTATGCTTAGCAGTTTGCTTAGTCGCCCAATTCACTCAGCGCAGGCATAAAAATATTTTAAAATAAAAATTGTTAATATCCAGGCATAAAAATATTTTAAAATAAAAATTATTAATTTATTATTATATCCAGGCATAAAATAAAAATAAAAATTGTTAATTTATTATTTATCCAGGCATAAAAATATATTTTTTTATTATATCCAGTCATAAAATTAAAATTAAAATTGTAAGTATAACCAGGCATAAAAATATTTTAAACTTATTATATTTATTTTAGGAATTGTCTTGCGATTTTTCTAAGCGTGCAATTGCTTGCAAATGGGCAAATCCGGAAGGGTTGGCTGGTGAAGTAAATTCGTGGGAAATTGGCGTGAAGAAGCAGCAAAAAGATGCTGCAAATACACTTTTTGGTCTAAATTTTATGCATTTTGTCCATTAATTTATTAGTTCATTTCAAACGGATTTCTTTTCAAATTTTTGATTTTGTTATTAATTTAGGTCTTGTTTTTTTGTTGTTGGTATATTTGGGATTTTTATTATTTTTTTAATGGAAGAAAACTTTTTAGTTCTTTTGTTAACGTAAATTTTAAACATTCTGTATTTTGTTTAAAAAAAATTTACTGTCTTTTTAATTCCTAAAAATTTTACAAAAAATTAAATTATTTCCTGACAATTTTTAGATGGAGATGCTGCGATAGCGCGTCTGCATAAAAATGCACCCGCTTATTTGCTGTCCGAAACTATTCAGGCAAAAATTTGTTTAAATTTTTTTGCAATATTAAAATTAAACAAAGTTTTAATTAATTAATTTTATGCGACAAATTGTAGTGCATTCTGCAAAATGACGGAATGCTAAAACTGAAGACATGGAATAATGGAAATGCTCGTTTGTCGGTAATTAGATTATTAAGAATTTTAAAAGCGTAGGTTATTTTAATTTATTAGGTTTGCATTGTTCGAGCTCATTCTATGGAAATTTTGGATTGCCAAAATGTGGAGATTGAGGACGGCAGAATAGAGGAAGAAGTTGTTTTTTAAATTTTTTTTGTTTAAAAATTTAATTTCCTAAAATGTTTTTCATAGGTTCTGGTAGACATTCCAACAACTGATGAACCTGTTAAACTTGTGAGTTCATAAAGTATTATGTCAGAAATATAGCAATAAAAAAAAATTTTAAAAATCTTTTGATAAATTTTTATGTTTTAGTTGTTGCGAGCAGAAGCTGCAGGAAACGGTGATCATGAAGGCCAAGTTGCAGTTGACTCCATCCAATTTGAGGTCAAAAATTAACGTCAAGCAAAATATTTGAGAATTAATTTAAGATAAATAAAATTATATTTAAAATTCCCTATATAAAATTTTTTTTCAAATGAAAATTTATAGGGGAATCCCATCCAATCAGGACAGATGATTTATTTTTTAATATTTTTTCAATTTGTTTTTTGTTTTAATTTTTAGGCCAAAATTTGTCCGTCCATCGCTTCTGCTTCCGTTGCTGTGCATGGCGTTCAAAACACGCCACTTGGATCGGCTCTATCTATCGCCCCCAATTCGTTGCCATCTGACAATTCTTCCCCACATCCTGTGCCAGATGAAAGTCAGTGTTTTTAAAACAATTTTTGACAAAAAAAAAATTGGTTTTATCAATAAATTAGCAAAAAACAAACAAATAAACAAAGAAATTTAAATATTATTATATTCTGAAGATCGCCCTAATAAATTAGTGTCAAATAACATTTAGCACCAAATCAAATTGGTCCACCTCTTTAGATGTGTGCCGATTGTTATCATGCGATTTTAACTATGGGGGCAGTATGTGCTTGTATAGCAGGTTAAAAATTACCATTAAATTCAAATTAAAATAAAAATAAAAATGTTATTTTATTCAAATTTTAGTGTACGTATTTCCTCTTCACTGTCGCTGTTTCGGTCGTTCAATCAAAGCGCTTTCTCAATGCTTTTTGGGCGGAACAAAGTTGCAATGATTGAGGCAGGAATTGAAGAAATAAATTTAAAAATGTTTTTTAATTAATTTTAGTCCTCACAATTTCATTTGAATGCGCCGGCTCGACTGCATTTTGACTTCATAATTCAGGCATTTTTTAAATGGCTGATCTTAATACATATTAAGACAAAAGTTTTTTAATTGACAATTTTACAAATTAAATTTTGAGTTTTTTTCAATTAAATTTTTTTTGAAAATTTCAGAAAGGCTCTGCAAATTTGCACGTATGCCAAGACAGTGCACTTCGCGAGTTGGACACGTGTTTAGCCATTTTTGAAGGCGGCGAAACGTTGGGTTGGCAACACGACTTTATCGAAGTCGGGGCGATTGCTTTTAAATATTTTGACTAAAAACTGATCAAAAACAATTCCAAATCGGTTTTAGCTCTCTGAAAATGATCGCAAAGTTTACATAATCGCAAGGTTGAGCAACGGAGCGCGAAAGGCCAGCGTTCAAATCGATAATTTGCTGGTATTATTATTATATATTATAGATTTTTGTATTAATAACAATAAAAAATATAAAAATATATTTCAAAATAATTTTTGTGTGTATTTATTTTTGGAGTTAATTTTGAATTTAATTAATATATTTAAAAATTAAATTAAATGTAAATTTTGTTCGAAACACTCAAAATTTTAGCTTACGGATATTGGAAATCACAGAGCATGTTGATGAATTGTTAGCCTAAGAAAGGAAGTCTTACAAAACGAGAATAGATTGATACTCGTCAAAATCGCATAAAACGGGTCGTCGTAAACAAAATGTGATTGAATGCCATATTTTGCATATATGTATGTTGTTATAATATTTGCTAGAGAATTGGGATAAAAAATACAGAAACAAAAAAAAATTTTTGATTGAAATATAAAAGCAAATTTTTTAATTAATATTATCAATTTTCTTTTAAAAGATAGATTTATTAAATTGGATCGTATATGTTGTTATAATATTTGCTAGAGAAAAAATGGGGATAAAAAATACAAAAACAAAAAGGATTGAAATATAAAAAGCAAATTTTTTGAATTAATTAATAGTATCAACATTTATAATAAAAATCAATGTTTGTTTTAAAAGATTTATTTATTAAAATTGAATAAGTTATCTGTTTTACCTAAAATAAAAAATGCAAAAATTGCTGCTGTTTTGCGTTCCCTTTTTTCGTATTACTCAAATTGAATTTTTTTTTTGAAATTTTTTTAAACGCTATTAACTTTTTCACATCTGTTCAAACAAGCCTTGCCCAGTGACTGACGACTATGATGATCCTCACCTAATGCCTAATTTTTGAGCAAACAAAGCCAAAAATGGATAAAACTTTAGCGATAAATTCATGAAATATGCGAAATGATTAAAGCATGCTTAAGGCTACAGCTGCAAAAACATTGCATTTTTCAGCTTTTGGTAATGTTGAGGGTCACAGAAATTGACAAAAAATTGTTTGATAAATGACGTCCACAAATTCACAACCCTTGACACTATAAAAGCGCACCAAAATAGCGAAAAGTTATCAGTTCCATTAATTCATTATTTTCATATAAATAAATTTCTATTTTAAATTTAAGTCAAAAAATAAATTTAAAAAACTCGAACAATTCGCTTTTTTGTTTGAAACAAAACAATACAACATTTATTATCGTTTTAAATTAAGAAATAAAAGTTTCCAATGCATTCGTTCATGCTCTTCACAAACACCGCGCTTTTTGCGATCATTTTGGTACAATTTTTGCCCAGCGATAATGGTTTGGTGAATGCGATTCCGGTGAGTATCAATCAGTTTCATGTTTTCTCAAATAATCACTTCAATATTGTTGTGGGCCTGTAATTGAATAGTGATTATTAATGATACTTATTATAAATTGAATATCGATTATAATGATACCAATTATAAATTGAATTTATTATTATTATATTATTCATTATTAGACTTTCAACGGGGCCGATGCGTTGTTGGTGCGAAAGAAGCGCCAGGATGAAGATGGTGGAGGCGATGGTGAAGCCGATGGTGACGCAGAGGGTGGAGCCGAAGGCGAAGGAGACGAAAAAGAAGGTGACGGAAAAGAAGAAGGAGACGAAAAAGAAGGTGACGGAAAAGAAGAAGGAGACGAAAAAGAAGGTGACGGAAAAGAAGAAGGAGATGAAGAAGGAAAAGGCGAAGGAGATGAAGAAGGAAAAGGCGAAGGAGATGAAGAAGATAAGAAGGACGGGGACGACAAAGAGGAGGAAAAAGGTTGGTGTTGGACATTTGAGCGCCGCGCCGAGTTTTAACTATAAATTCTTTGGCTAACCGTCAATTAACCGAACCGAACTGAACCTCAAATTTTAAGTGCAGGCAAAAGATTTTATTAAAAAAAAAATCTTTAAACAGGAGATGAAGAAGAAGGAGAAGGAAAAAAAGGTGGAAAAGCAGGAGGAAAAAAAGGAGGTAAAGGAGAAACACCGGGAAATGGAAATCCAGCACCGGGCGGTGGTGGCGGTGCCGGTGCCGGTGCCGGCGGTTGCATTGACAATGCCGACGGTTGTGAGCGAGGCTTTTGCACAAATGTGGACTGGGCCAGAGCACATTGTGCCCGTACATGCGCATCGGTGTTGCCCGAGTGCAAACAGGTTGCGTCGATGCCAGACCCAGGTGAGCGGCTCGCTGCTTTTTTTCTTCTAAAATTTATTGTTTCTCGGCATAGGGGGTGGCTTTTTTTTCTAAAATTTATTGTTTCTCGGCATAGGGGTTGGCTTTTTTTTCTAAAATTTATTGTTTCTCGGCATAGGGGTTGGCTTTTTTTTCTAAAATGTATTGTTTCTCGGCATAGGGGTTGGCTTTTTTTTCTAAAAATTGTTTCTCGGCATAGGGATTGGTTGGTATGTACCTACATATATGAAAATTCAGAAAAGAGTTGCATTGATCGGGCCGACAATTGTGGTTCCAATGCCGACATTTGCCAGGTTGGTCAAGTATTTTTTCGGGCCTTTTTTTATCAATCAAATTTATTGTTTAAGGATGAAAATTTGGCCATTTGCGGCTGCCCACAAAAGTGCGGACGATGCACCCAGCACCAGAATTTCGTTGCGCAAGGCCGATGCCAATCCGTGTTCGGCAAAAAGTGAAAGCGACAAAAGAAGAATGATGGAGGAAGAGAATGAATGCTCTTTTTAGTCCCGAATGTTTATTTTTGAGTCAGTTTACCATTTGTAAACGTCCAATTAACTGACCGAACACCTGTCGTAGACAAACTAAACAAAAAGTTTTTGTAAAACATTTGTCGTTTTTGATACAATTTTCAATTGCTTCTTGATTGTTCATATCTGTCTGTATGCACACATTCTCATAAAAATTGGACGAAAAATGGTAATATTTTAGTTATTAATTACGAAATAGGTGTTAGGTTTTGCAGAAAAAATTGG
The DNA here is from genome assembly GCA_018350325.1 of Globodera rostochiensis. Classification (NCBI taxonomy): domain Eukaryota; kingdom Metazoa; phylum Nematoda; class Chromadorea; order Rhabditida; family Heteroderidae; genus Globodera; species Globodera rostochiensis. The sequence goes on from JAEVLN010000010.1 coordinate 1,377,067, forward strand.
AAGACTACTGTCAGGGGGACTAAATCACAAATATTTAATAATATTCCAAAAAAATAAAAACAAATAGTAAAATTCTAAAAACTTTTCAAAAGATGTCTGTCTGTCAATTAAATTTTTTCTTCACTTATAATTTGCATATTTTCTAAACATCCAATAGCAATTGAATTTGCTTCATTTTTAGTCGTTTTAATTCTTTGCAACGTCATCATTGACATGACAATATGGTCAAACAAATTTTGTTGATTATTGCGAACTTTCTCAAGTTCTAATTGAATCCTCTGAAAATTTGGGCTTTCTTCAAATCCTTCAGCTCCAATTCCAAATAATTTTTCGTCATTAATGCCATCAAGATTTAAAAAATCTATTTTTGATAGCATAACACGCACAGTTTGTTCACTGCTATTCACAAAAGCCGCAATTTTTTTAATCGCACTTTTTGCTTGAATTTGTTTAAAGTCGTCGTCGTCCGTTTGTCCATTGGCAATTTGAACTAATTTAGCCATTGGATTTATACTCATAAATAAAGACATTTGTGTTGATCCGTTGAATATTGCACGAAATGTTGTTGACTAAAATATTAATATAATACATAGGTAATTAATATTACTATTTAATTGCATTTTTAAAGTTAAAATGATTAAGACAAAATAACAATATTCTTTTTAAATTAATGTAAAATAAAAAAATTTAAATTTATTACATTCATTAATTTTAATTAGACAAATGGTCGAATAAATTAATTACCGTTACGAATGTTGTTTCTTTGTTACAAAGCGGACAGCGGATTTTTCCTTGCGCTCCAATCCTTTTAAAAATTATATATTTATAATTTAATTATATTGAGGCCCATTAATACAAACCATTTTATAATGCAATCCTTGTGAAAAATGTGCTAAATTTCCATTTTATAACTTTTTTGCAAAAAAAAAATTATTAGAGTTATACCTGAGAATTTTGGTTGTGACTTTCGTGCAATTTCATTGTCAACTTTTCACTATTTAATGTTTCTAAACAAATTGAGCAATCATTTCGTTCGTCATTGTCAGCTTTTACTTCAGCAAAAGATAAGCTATTTTCATTAATCTTTTCATTGCTCTAAAAGTTAAATTATAAATTTAAAATAAATTAATAGTATAAATTGAACAAACATTTGTGCTGTTAGCATTTTGTTCAGGTAAATTGTTGTTTTGATCATTTGATTCATTTAAATTCTTGTCCTTAAAGCATATTTTTATTTAAATATAAATTTAAATGTTATTATCCAAGTTTGATGCCGATAAATATATGTAGTTCAAAATACCTCTTTATAGGCAAAAATGCTCAAAGTTAAACGCATCAATTTCAACTTAAAAAGCTGATTTCCATTTATTGGAATTGATAATTGATATTCAGTGAACTGAAAATAGTAAAATTAATATTCAATAAATAATATCACAAATATTATTTACTTTTTGATGGCTGTTTTTTAAGCTTTCTCCTTCAATTTTTGTTAATGGAGCATATCCCAATAAAATGTCTTCAATAAATGAATAGTTAAGAGTTCGTTTATTTTTGATCATCGTGGCATATAAAAATGCGTGAAAATTGCCCGCGGCGTTTTTCGTCTCAACAAAAACTCTCCGACTCCAAAAAAGCTCCGGAGGGTCAATTTTGCCCAAATTGATTGTGTATCGCTTCGAGAAATTCGGCACGTACAGGACAACATTGACTGATCGAACCATGGCCCGAATGTCGTCCATTTCATATTCAAATTGTTGATCATAAAATGGCTGGTGATCTGTTGGGTCCGCGTCATCGCCATCCGGCTGATACTCATTGTCAAGTGGATTTACATAAATATCAAATAATAAATGGATTTTTTCAAATTCAACATTGTCAGAAATAAATATTTCAAAATTTTCATCACTTTTTATATTTTGTCGAATATTTTTGTCTTCAATTTTATTGTTTATATGAATTGAGTCTAAATTAATTTTGGTTTCGCGCATCTTCACTGTTTTTTCGTATATGACGCTTATTTTGAGTTCTTTAGGTTCGCAAATGTTCAAAATGCAAAGAAGTAGAAGAATAAATAAAGAAATAGTGGCGTTTTTCATTTTAATTCTTATGCAATATTTTATTATAAAGCTATATTTATGTTTAAAAAATTTTTCTGCGTATTATTTTTCATATTTTTCTTTTATTTTATATTAAATTTTTTTATAATAATGACGTAACTGTACGTATAGGTAATAACAAAATATTATTTTAAATCATTACATCTGTCTGTTCAGGCTAACGTCAATATTATTAAATGACAACATTGAACTCGAAGATTGTGACATCGACGACGGGTATGTATTAGACAAAATGACCTTACAAATCGTTTAGAAAATTTTTAATTTTCTGAAGACGCAAACTAAGGCCCCTAGCGTGCAAAATTGAGCAATTAACGGAATTTGACTGATAATTTTTGCTTTCCCACATACATATTGTGAAAAATTAATAAATCTTCGTTTAAATCAGGGTTCCCACTTTTAGTCTTTTCGGAAGAAGTTTTTTTTTATTAATAAAATTTGAAAAAATATCAAGAAAGATGTAGATTATGTAAAAATAGTCGCAATGGAAACTTCTGATTCAACTTTCCCCGACTAGTGGCCTTGGGACAAAGTTTAGTAGCGGAGCTGGACGAGTAGACCCAGAACCCGAAATTTGAACAATTTTAAAAGATGAGCACTTTCCTTCCAATTGTTTATATTTTTGTAAAGAGTGTAAATTTGCAATATCTTGAACGTAAAACCGTCTGATCAAATAAAAATAATGATTGAATCCTCAACAAAAATGCATAATTTCCGGCAGACCAATGGCAACATCCGGCGGCATTGTCTAAATGTTGAAATTAAATACAGTCGGATGTCAAACTATTGCACAAAAATAAGCGCTTCTTCCAAATTTTCAATGAAAATTGTAATGCTTCATTTATTCCCTCCCCCCGTATTTTTTGAAAAAAAAAGTTTGTTTCAAAATTTAATTAAAAAAACATTACAAAGGAATATCAGAGTCGTGGAATCGAATCTGGCCTCGTTTTGACCGATTTCAAACCCCAAACTCGAATAATCTTTCGAAACCTTATTTGTTAGCTAAGGGGAGGTGCAATATAAACAGAAAATATGCATTTAATTTTCAATTAACTTTAGTTGCGAAAAGTCCGGACACGAAATAACAAATAAGAACATTAAACGAACGTCCAATAAAATCGATTTTGAAAAGATACGTTTTTCATTTGAGTTTTAACCAAAAAATTTCGCCCTAAATTTTTTAGATCCCCATTTTTTATAGCCATGCGCGGATTTCTCGTGTAAATTATTATGTTGAAAATCCAAAATGACCTCCACCCCTATGGTTTGGTCACCTCCCCCCCCAGCCCCCCGCCCCCCCTCCGACATAAGTGTCGCGAACCTTTTTGAAAGTGAATTGCCTGATTAGGCATACAGCCCGAGGCGATTAATGAAATCATTCGTCCACTTCTTGCAGTTCTTGGTGACCGCGTGGAAATCACGCCACATGCCCTCAAAGACACGGTTAACATCCATGAACATTTTCGTGCCACTGCAATAGAGCCGTTTCGTATACGGATGAGAATAGCGCTTGGAGTAACGTCCAGCAGTGCGGCTGCTCTTATGGCGTGTGATCTCGTAAGTGAAGTGCACTTCATGACCACACTGGTCGCATTTGTACAACACCTCCAGACAATCGTGGGTAATGTCTGAAAACAACGGAAACGTTAAAGTTAGAGCGATTCGTATTATTATTTTCAAAAATAATAACAATGTCCAACACATACAATATACAACCAATCTTTGCCAAACACTGAACAGCGAAGTAATTCCGAAATGAAATTGTGCAGAAATTAGTTTGCGAGTTCAAATTTTCAAAAAAACCGTATATACCGTTTTAATCCCTCGGTGGGATTATTTTTCAACCTACTCAGAAAGGGCGGGCGTGTCGAAACTTAGAATTAAGAAAGTACAATTCGGAATCTACGTACTCTATGATTTGAAAATATTTTTTTCAAAAAATGGGGGGAGGGGAGGGAACGAGTGGGGGTCTTTTCGGCCCCGCCGTTTCGGCCCCGACGTTTCGGCGCCGCCCTTTCCGCCCCGGGACGTTCGGCCCCGGACGTTTCGGCCCCGGACGTTTCGGCCCCGGACGTTTCGGCCCCACCCTGCAATTTCTTTCTTGCATATTCACCGACCAATTTTTATTCAGAAATTTTTTTCAGATGAATTAAAACATAACATTTTTAATCTGAAAATTTGCAAGAATTTAGGGGCTCATTGGTAATTACTAGAAAGCCAAGAAGAAATTCCAATTTTGACGTGTAGAATCCGATTCTTCAAATTCAAGCCCAGGCTCAAATTCTAACATTTTTTTCGAAATTCAAAAATCAATTTTGGCCTCGAATCATTTAAAAAAGGCTGGGTTTCCTTATTAGGCCTAGGCCTAAGCCAACCTAAGCTTAGGCTTAGGCTTAGGCCTAACTCACCCTAAGCTCAAAGATGTAAAAAGTACGTAATATCTGAAAACTATGATGTATTTTTCTTTATATGCATCTGGGTTGCGTCGAAACAGTTCTATAATTTCGAGCTTTTTTTCGAAAATCGAAATAAAAAAATTTCGTTTTTGAATTTTTTTTTTTCGATGAAACCATATTTTTCCTTGGGGACGAAACGTCCGGGGCCGAAACGTCCTTGGGGCCGAAACGGTGGGGCCGAAAGGGCGGGGCCGAAACGTCGGGGCCGAAACGACGGGGCCGAAACGTCCTGTTCCCGAGGGAACACAGCTGCACAATTACCAAAAGCGATGCTCTGAGCTTGAACAAAAAATTGAAATAATATACTGACCATCCTTAATCGCCAGCGCGTCTCCAACTACATCGACTGTGACAGCTCCCATAAGGGCGACGGGAATACCAACAGGGCCGGCGAACGCGACGGCGAATGCGGCAGCGACCCCGGACCCTGCCGCCACAACCGTAGCCAAAGCCCCACGCCCAACATTGGCCAAGCGTTTAACATCACGATCCATACTGTCGACTTCGACCTTGAATGATACAAAATTGCCAAACACTTCAGTAAATGAAACAAAACAAAAAAACAATTTTGAAATCAAAATTCAGTTAGTACATTCACAATTTACCTTCCAGAACGAGATGGCGCGAAGTTTCGAGACGCAACATGAACAGAGATTCTCCTTCACAAAATTTCCATGTTTTCTCGTGTTACTGGAGCTACTAGTACCCATTGCTTGTTTAAGAAAGAGTTTAACGAACCTGAAGTTGTGAAAAATTGGAAAAAGGGACCTAGTGTGTTTTGTCCTCAATTTGGGTCAAATTTGTTTAATTGTTTTACTTTTTTATAATCAGAAACGCTTTTGGATCATGGAGGAGCTTACAGATTTCCTCTACATGAAAAAAATGGAAAATCTCCAGTTGGAAACAACAATTGATCCAAATTGAAGAAACAAACTACCTATTACTGGTAACGAAAAAGAATTGCTTATTTTGTCCCAATTCTAAAAACTTAAAAAATTATGCATTCATTTTAATTACTAATTGAACCTCATTAAAACTGTACAAAAATATCGATCGAATCAAAAGGACACTAAAAAAGAGTTGAGCAGAAAAAAATGAAGCACATTGGAAGACGAATCAGACACTTTTGCAAAATTCGTAATTTTTTGACCAATATCTTAACAAATCTCTTTAAAATCTTCAAAATTTTTCCCGGCGGCGCCTATCGGCGCCATCGGACCTCCCCACACTTAAAAAGCGTCAAGAAATTACCGTATTTTTAAAAAATTTTGATGCAAATTTCTTAACAAATTGAATAAAAATTCAAAATTTTCTCCACCCCAAAACAATAAAACGAAAAATGCATCCCTAAAAGCCGAACATTTTTTCAATGCAACAAACACCAAAAATAACCCCCTAAAAATCGACTTCCACAATTTATGCAAAATACCAAGAACAGTCAATGATTTGGAAATAAACAAAAAAAAACAGAATAGGTAACGTAGAAAAGAAGACAAAAAAAGGAATGGATCTATTGTATGCCTCTTCTGTGCATGCATTAACAATGAACGGCCATCAACTCGCTTTTCACCAACTCGCTTTTTAATCAACTCGCTTTTTCTGATTCGACTCGCTTTTTCTGATTCGACTCGCTTTTTTTGTTTCAACTCGCTATTTTTTAGTAACAAGAAGCATTTATAAATGGAATTTCAAGATTTATGCAATTCTTTAAGTGTATTCAGGGGTTATTGAGGTCGCTGATTACGAATATGATGTCAGATTTATCATATGACATCATCTAATCTATGATTTCAACATCTATGTTTTAAAAAAAATTAAAAATTTTTTTTTGTAAAGCCGCTAAAAAAGTGTTTCGAAGGGTATTCGGGGGCGTAGAATTCAAATCTGACATCTGTTTCAACCGAATGCGCATCAGGAACCCGATTTCGAACAAATTTTCAAAATTCAAAATTTTCAAAAATCGATTTTATGGTAGTGGAACAAACACGAGCAATTCAAATCGATTCCTCTCATTGAGCTGAGCACGAAAAAAAAATTTACACGAAAACCACTTTTAAGGAAGTTACAAGCAAATAAAGTCGGCTAAAAAATATTTTGAGCATATGTTCGAAACCGGATTTTTTTTCAAAAAATCATAGATTAGATGATGTCATATGATAAATCTGACATCATATTCGTAATCAGCGACCTCAATAACCCCTGAATACACTTAAAGAATTGCATAAATCTTGAAATTCCATTTATAAATGCTTCTTGTTACTAAAAAATAGCGAGTTGAAACAAAAAAAGCGAGTCGAATCAGAAAAAGCGAGTTGATTAAAAAGCGAGTTGGTGAAAGCGAGTTGATATTTTACCATTAACAATAAGATCAGGGTTCGTAACTGTCCTTATTTATAAGATTTGTCCTTATTTGAGGTGTGCCAATCTTATAAATTTTAAATGTCCTTATTTATAAGATTTGTCCTTATTTCAGACCTTCGTCCTTATTTTTCGAATTTTGTGAAGATTTTCATAATATTTTGATCCAATTTTCAAAATTAGCGAAGCGAATTGGACCAATTTTCATTACAAAGTAAGTCAAAATTCCAAAAAATTTTCTCGGCGGCGCCACTTGGCACCACCGACCTCCCAGAACCCAAAAATTTTTTAAAGTGTCCTTATTTTTGCCAGCAAAATCTTATTTTTGACCTTCACTGTCCTTATTTTGGAAAATTTTAGTTACGAACCCTGAATAAGATAGAGGGGAGAACAGATATTTGGTTTCTCTGGATTTATATGGCCAGATGATAAAAAAATCAATACATGAAAACGACGGGGCGGTCACTTCAGTGCCAGCAATTTTGAAAGCCTAACTTTTTTTAAACTCGGCAAATCAGATGCATTCGAGAGCTCTAAATGAGAAGAATCATTTTAAAAAAAGCCAAGCGGTTCAATTAGTTTTTTAAAAGTTCAATGTGAAAAACACCCAACATTTGAGTTTTTTTTTTTTTTTGCAATAAGTTTTTCACGAATTTTCTAATTGAGTTCGGAGCTTATTGGATCGGGTCGCCGACATTTCGTTGAAAGACATTTCGTCGAGTTTTTAAATGCGTGGTTTTTGAAGTAAAAGTATGCACCGGAACTCGAAACAGAGCTCGGATTTTGCGAATCTCGAACCCAAATTCGTACAGTCGAATAAAGGGGTCCCTCCCCCTGTGGTTTTGGCCAGGCCCGGCCGCAAATGTCGGGCAACGCCCGGCCGACAATGATTTGCAATTTTATTGCTGAATTTGAGAAATTTACAAAGAAGCACAACATTTTTACCATTTTTCCACAAAAATTTACAAAATTAAAGAGAGAGAGGAACGGCGGACAACAAAAATTCCGAAATCCGAAACGCCAAAAAACCCGGTATTTCCGAAATTCCGTAACCCGAAATCCGAAATTTTGCCCATCCCTGGTTGGCATCCCGACGCGGGGCTAAGATTCTCGAGGTTCGGAAACAAAAACCGCGACAAAATTTTGGGATTATGGCTTTTTTCGCCTACAACCCATGAAAAGTCGGAAATTCAGGGTCCGAGGGCAAAAACCGCGACCAAAAAATGTCGGGGTCGGGAGTGCCAACCTTAATTTCAAGAAGTTAAACTTAACCGACCCAGAGCCCCCCAAAAAAAAGTTGGATAGAACGGATCAGTAGAAATAATATACAGTGCCCTGCTTCACAGGGCTGTGCTCTGGTCATTTTTAAATTTAGAAATTTCTGATCCCAAAAAAACGGTTTTCAAAAATTTTATCAGAAAAACAACCGGATTTGTTAAAGAATGTTTCAAAAAGAAAACAGAACTCGGAGCACATCCCGGCGCTGCTTCACTAAACGGAATCATCAGCCAAAAATGAATGCAACAAAGAAAATAATGTACAAAGCGGTGGACACAAAAATGATGGCCCATCCCATCGTTTCCCCATACATGACGGCCATGTGGACGGCCAGCTTCAACGCATGCCACCAGTAGAGCATGCTGGCAATAGCAAAGAGCACAAGCACGCAGGTAACGAACGACATGGCGAGGTTGTACTTGCCGAGCATGACGGCGTGGTTGAAGTGTATCCAGTGAAGTTGCAGACCAGGAAGCGGCGTGGTCAAGCTGGTCTCCGTGAGTTTGGCATCAATCAGCAACGCCTCGATGGTGGAAGAGCCCGGTTTTCCTGAAAAGTACGAATTTGCTAACAAAAATGTTTACCTACTTTTAAGAAAATGAATATTTTTAATAAAAATACTAAATTAAAACACAATTTTAAAATAAAATCAAGCGTTTGCCTGCAGGGATATACGCATTGATGCCGGCTCCGGCTGTAATGCCGCGCTTTCGTCGCCGTTGGCGTTTTTTTGTATTGGCAACAGCAGGGCTCTAAAATTTGCTTTTAAAAATATTTTATGTAATTATTGTTTATTAAAAAATAGTCACTCAAAAATATAAAAAATAATAATCAAACTCTTCCACAACATTTTCTGCCTTTTCGTCATCGCCCACTTTAATGAATTTGTGTCCATTTTGCAATACAAAATTTGTGAACAGATCTTTAAGCGTTTTTGCAAATTCTTTGAACTTTTCCAACGGTTTATTGGTTTTCAAATTTTTCTTTTTATTTGTCGATGCTTCTTTTTCTTCCGCCATCATTTTTTGAAGAATTGGTTTCAGACTTTCGTTTAACGACAGCGGGGCATTGGGAAAATGAATGGACGGATCAATTTTGGACAACTCAATTTCTTTGATTTGAACTTCCCCTATAAACAAATATAATTTTAAAATTAAAATTTGAATTTAGTTTTTTTAAATTATTTTTTAACCCTTTTGCTTTTGCGCTTCAAATTGTTCGTCTTTGTCGTTAATGCTCAACTCGGCTCTTGCAAGTAAATCGACTACCCAAGCTCGGAATGTTTCAGTCGGTCCCACCACCACTTTTTTCATCACAAAGTTGATCGAATCCTTGATGGGCAAGTAAAATGGGATGATAATCTAAAGTTTTAATGGAATATAAGCGTTTCCAATTACCATAAATTCCAGCCCCCGGGGGGGGGGGCTGGCTTAATGCCACAAAAGTCATAATGTGTTTAGAGCATTTTGTGCAAAATTGCTTGCCTCAAATGGAGACAGTTGATCAGTCATCAGTTTTGGGATGCCTCCAACAATCGTTTCAATGTTTGAAAAATAAAATCGCTTAAACAAGTTGCCGTTCCGCTTCCTCTTCTGGCCAAATTTGTAACTCCACCGGTTTAGCTTTTTGAACAAACTTTCGACCGCCCTTTGTAATGTGCCCATTTCGTCATTTCCCTTTCCCAACAAAGAAAACTTTTCGAGCTGTTCAGCGAAATCGAGTCCGTCCGAGGCGGCAAAACAATCGGTCAAATCATTGGTCAGATCACACTGAGCTATAATTATCAAATACTGTTTTAACTATGTTGGCACCCCGACGTTCGGGGGCGGAATTGTCGGGGTTTGGAATCGCCCTAAATTATCCGGTTCGGAGTCCAGGGAATGAATGACCCCTTGCCGGGGTTCGGAGTCGAGGAATGCCCCCAAATTTTGGGCTTCAGAGTAGGGAAAACTCCAAAATTTTTGTGGTTCAAAATCGGAGAATAATCCCGAATTATCAAGGTTCGGGGTCGGGCTTTTTGGGTCAGGGTGCCAACGCTAATTAATAATTAAAGAATACTCAGGCAATGGAATTCTGAATTAATAATAGCGACAAATTAATTGGATAAATAAGAATTAAAGGATGACCATCGAAGCTCATGTTGAACTGGTCCAGGTTCAGCTTCATCTCGTCCTGCAACGATTCCAACAGTTCGGCTCCGCTGTTTTCAATGGTGTAGCCCATAAAACGCAATTCAAAGCCCATGCCAATGTTTTCGTCTTCCCCAAGTCCTCCTCCTCCTCCCGCTTTGTCTTCTGATTTTGTCTTCGGCATATTGCCAATTGTCTCCGATTTTTTCAAATTTTTCGACGACGATTTTGACACTTTTTTACCCATTCTTTTCACAATTTCATCAAAAATTTGCAATTGTTTTTTGATCATTTCTACGTTTTCTTTGTCTTTCGCCGATACTTTTTGCTGAGGTTCATCTGTCCTCAACACAAAGTGCCAATTTGTCATTCCCTGATTTTCCATCCGATCAAATAATTCGAGGGCCAAAGCGATATAAAAAGCGCGGAAAAACAGTTGGTAAACTTTCAGACGCTTTCCCAACGCATCGTTTTCGATTTCGCCTCGAATTTCAATAAGTTTTTTATCAATTTTTTTCACAGCATTTTGGGGCGTATCCGTTGGCAACGATTCTGATGTATGCATATGTATATATATAAATTATTAAATTTTTAATTTACAAATTATTATACCGATGTCATGTTCCTCGTCCAAAAAATCTTTCAACGTTTTGTGTTCTTTTTTACACTGTTTATCGCCTCCTCCTAAATGACCGCTGCTGCTGCCGCTGCGGTTTTGCTGCTTTTTGGACAAAATGTCATCCTTTTGCCCAATTGTCCGCTTTTTTCGGCGCTTTGTTATTGCCTTGCCGAGTTTGGCCATTGCCTGTTTTGTGCCCTCCAGCGCTTTTCGATACTCGTCTCTAATCGGATGCGTCAGTGTCCCGGACGCGTTCCATTTGTGCAATTTCCGCTCAATGCTTTGGTAACCTAGTGCCAGTTTTGTGCCCATTCTGTGCAAAAAATTGTTGTCCAATTTCTCTAAATCCAAATTTTCGTATTGTTGGTGCAACGATGTCCAACGCTCCTTCTCTTTACGTGTCGTTATTTTTTGAAAATTCAAACGATGCGCCAAATTTTTGTTCAACGATATTAACAATTCTCTAAACAAGGCCAAAATTAGAGTTGGTCGGGATCGAGATTTTGGGAAAACCTGGGACCGGGATTGAAAAAATTCAAAAAACGGGATTTTATAAGGGGGAAATTTAATCAAATCCCGGTCAATAAAACCGGGACTAATGGTCAAAAAACAAAGATTCGTAATTTTGAAAAAAAAACCGGGACTTTATAAGGGGCAAATTCAGTCCCAAAATTGGAGACTTCATTACCAGCCCGGCGCGACCAACTCTAGCCAAAATTTGCTATTCATTATAAAAATTTAAAATTTTTTTTTTAAAATACCGCATCATAAAGCACTGGTCTCTGGCATTATGTTGACCGTTTGTTGGTGTTTTGTCGATTTTCATTGTAAGCGGAAATTCCATTTTTGCGTCCAATTGCATTGTGTGAACATTGACAAATAAAGCGTATTCAAATTGATCTCCGGCGACTGCCGCAAAAAATTTGCTGGCACATGGCAACAAAAACTCATCAAAACTTTTGTCCAATAAACCGCCTGTTTTTGCAAAATAAAAAAATATTATACACATTTTTGCGCCTTTTTAATTAATTTTTTTTTGTTTTTTTACCCTCTCCAATCAGTACAGTATCCTCCTCCCCAACATTGTGGCTTTCTGTAACATTTGCACAATTTTTGAACGGGTCTTCCATTTCAGCGCCATCGTTTTCAGCTTCTGCCGCTCTATCAGACGATGAGCACTTTTCGCTGTCCAACCATTTGTCCAATTCCTTCACTCCGTCCGCATAAAATGCCACTTCCAAACGTTTCCGCGTTTTTCCCCGCAATTTCTTATAAATTCCGCCCAATTTTTTGTCGAAATTTTTACTTTTTTTCTCAATTTTCCCGATCAAATTTTGCGAAAATGCATACATATAATGGTAAATGCATACAACAAAATCGGAGCTGATTTCTTCCAACGCATTTTCCGTGTCGGAATTGTTATCGTCGTCACTTGCAGTACCATCATTGCCTCCTCCTTTGACATTATCAGAATTTTGCATATTTCCAACAGTTTCATAAATGTTAATGCCCAATTTTTTGATCGGTTTCAACGGATTTCTTTGCAATTTTTGGCAAATTCTCTCCGCCACGTTGGCCAACACTTGCACACGCACTCTGATCGATGGTTCTGCCAGTTTCCAATTTTTGATCGCAATTTTGGCCACCCCTTCACCGTCCTTGCCCGCCTTCAACTCCTTCGCCTCGTCCTTTCGCCTCTCCGCCCTCAGCGAATTGAAAATGTTTGTCCCAATTAATTGGGCCTTTTTGGCCCGATTTTGTTCAAATTCGGGCTCATAAACAATTCGGTGAAAATATTTGACAAACATTTCCGCATTTTCGGTGCTAATTGCATTACATTTCAATTCTAAATTTTTAAATTCGAACAAATAGAGAGAGCAAAAAGCAATAAATACTTACGCGTTTCTCCCTCAATTATGAGACAAAAATCAAATTTTATTCGAATAAGGTCGTTTGTTTTGGTCAAATCCACCAATTTTTCATTATATATAGTCAACATTGTTTTCCAAGCAATCATTTTTTTCTTTGTATAAATTTCCAAAAGTGCCAAATTTTCTTTGCCCGTTTCTTTGTCGTTCAGCGCATAATTGTTGCCAAAATTAACTCCCCATTTGTTTTCAAGACGCCACACAAGTTTTTGCATGTGATGGTAAAGCAGAAATTTTACACAATGAATGTATCCCGATGCCATTTGCGCACTTAAGGAAATTGGCATTAAATTATTTACAGGCGTTGGTTGCTCAGAATCGCAAACTTCGGAAGTCCCGGATTACGGTATCGATAATGATGTCCAAAATAGGGTTTTTATTTTGAGATAAAAGATTTTTTTTACTCAAAAAAGGGGTGGGGGGAGGAGAGACCGGCAGTCGAGAGCAATTTTGAAAATTAAATTTTTTTCTCAAAAATTCCTCTTTCTTCCAAAAATTTGTGTAAAAACCATTTATTTTAACAAAAATTAGATTGGGCATGGTGAAACTTTTCTCTCCCATTGCCAGGAATAATTTGATTTTGAACAGTTTTTTTAACAAATCGAAAAGATGCTAGATTTGAAATACCTATATTCCTTTAAACATTTTAATAAATCAATTATGAAACTTTTCCAAAAATGACACAAAACAAAAAAACAGATTTAGCCCCTTTTTGTCACTTTTGGCACATAACTCATAGAGCGACAGCGCCGACCAAATGCCGACAATCGTGATGATCACTTGCGTTGAAAGGCAGCAGGTGAACATATTTTTGCTATTACTAAATAAAAATAAAAATTATTTTAAATAAATAAATTGTAGTATTTTCACTAACTAATAATGATATAACTGCTGCATTGGGTGGAGTGGACTTCACAACACATATTTTAAAATGAATCATCGTCTAGGACCAGATTTTGTCGGCTGATAGAACGATTCACTGGGTCTTTTGAGAAAAATGAATTAATGTCGTTTAATTTATTTGTATTAAATAATAAAATATAACATCAAATTATCAATACGTGTGCCTTTTCCGTTATCTTTGTTTAAAAAACCAAATATTTTCAAGCATTTATCTGAACAGCGGCTGTTCAAAATTTTGATTATTTTGTGCATACTTTTGATGGTGCATTTATAATCGAAGAATTCTTCGCATAAGATCTTAAGGAGATGAAGATCAGTGCTTTGAACGGACAATTTAAAGAATTCAATTTTGAAGAAGGTGCCGACTAAACCGGAGCGGTGTGACTTTTTCGGTTCTTTATATATTGTTTGGTAGTATTAGTATTAAATTCATATTTTGTTTCGTCTTATTTTCTGTTTTGGTCTTTGTTTGAAAACAACAAATATTTTCCAATTGAATCGGATGAAATTAATTGTTCACGGACTGCGGCGAGTGCTGCTTTGGGTCGGGTAACTTGCAGTGCGGCCATCCTCAATCTGACAAATTGTTGATTATTAAAGTTAAAAATCGGGGTTCCGAGGTGTTAGAAAATAAGTGAAATTTTAGGATTCCAATCAATTTTACTTATTTAAAAATTACGAATGCAAAAAAAATTTCGCATTTTTAAAATTTCTATGTAATTCTCTTAACAAAAACAAACATTTAAAAATTTTCTCGGCGGCCGATCTTTCTCCTCCCTTCGCCCACAAAAATTTTTAAAAATATTTAAAAACTTTAATGAATTTGTCAATTTGCATAAATGCTTTTTAAAAGCTTCTTTTATTATTTTGGGCGACGGTGCCGATAGCTGTCATTTGAATTTTACAAATTAAGCGCAATTTGCTGAGGGAATTGGTAAAAAGCATTTGACTGAAAAACTGAAATTAAATCATTTATAAAAAAATTACACCCTTTAAAGCTTGGATTGAATTGCCCCGGTCCACCTGTGTAAGTGTTGCTAGAATGTAGGACATAAGCGGTGTCCAATATTTAGAGAGTGCCACAGGACTACTGTAAATGGCCTCGGCGATATCCCATGACTAAAGGTAAAATTAAAATAATTAACTAATTCACACAAAAATAAAAATTCTATGTATATTGGGATTTTAAATTTATAGACCAATCACGTTTGAGTTATGTTTTATTTTTTTAAATATTCATACAATTCTTTCTTGCGCAGGCAATTGAATAAACACAAAACTGCAGCGGAAAATCTTGGAAATTGCGTTTGCGGCCCCGGTGAAATGTGTGTGCACAATTTGCCGCTAAAATATCGCATTTCTTAGAAGGAATTTTAATTAATAACCCAAAATGTTATTGTTCATTCACCACTGGTTAAAATTTACTGATGAGATACATTTCCAAATTTTCAATTGAAAAGAAGTTCCCTCAATTCTGGAAATCCAATCCCGAAGCCAGGCTGCTTCTGTTTTTTTTTGGAGGCATAAGCCGACCCGGCAGGAAAATAAAAATAAATAAAGGTAGATTGTTAACAAATTTTTTTTTGGCTTTTGTGAAGAAATTTTTGAAAAATGCCAAAAAATATGCACATAAATAGCGAAATATGCACATGGAAATGCGTTCTAAACGCTTCAAACCATGCATGTGCATATTTGGACGCTCTAATAATTATTGTTTCGTTTATTAAAACAATAAAATTTGTTTTGCATTCTCGATGTTTGTGCATTTTTTATTATCATCCGCTACAGAATAGTGTCAAAATTAATTTTATGTGCTATTTGATTGAAACAAAAAATTTCGGATGGATTTGTAGATGGAAAATTTTAGCGGGAACTTGAACGAAAACGAATTTCCTAATTTGTAAGACTCGATCACTGAGCGAGCGGTACTTTTTGAGTTGAGATTTTTTCGATAAATATAAGTTTTAAAATGAAGGCACTTTTAGCCTAATTATGTTGTTACAAGAGATCCGGCAGTGCCAACAATAGGCTTCACCGGAAATGGTGAACAATAAGTGATTTATTATAATTAGCCCAACTCGTTGCTTACGCCAGATTCATTGCCAACGCGCAGCGAGATCAAAAGCCCTCGCTCATGATCAGACACCCAGCGAAGATACTTTTTTAATGGGTGTAAATTCCAGACAAATTGTTGCAAATCACGGTGGTCAAAGTAACGCGGGAGGAGGGCACGGAATGGCACCAGTTGATGGGCATGGTCTTTGGTGGAAGGGACGAAGTTTGGCGGGCAACCGAAAATTGTCAAATTTTTAGCTTGTTTTTTGAAACAGCTTTTACGACGGTGCCGATAGGCAAAATTTTGAAAAATTTTTGCGAATAATATTTTTAAAAATTGCCACGTTTCTTGCTTGATGAGAGCCAATTTTCGAGTCGAATTTGGCTAAATTTTTCTAGTCGAGGTTCAAATCTGAAAACTTTCGAGTCCTCGTGGCAACCCTGGTCTGTGATCGTTGTTCTGAAATGCGGGAAATTTGTAAGCACGACGAGCATAGAAAAGATAACCCTGGGAGGAAGTCGCATAACTTAAAAATACAAACATGATAAGTCACCAGGTATTCACAGATGGCATCCGTCTTAATCAAGAATTTAAGTCATACTTTGGAAAAACTATAAGTAGGGCTGGGATTTTTATGTTATAACATATTTTTTTCGTAGATTCCTTACCATGAGAGAAGCCCAAAAATAGTATTTGTTTTGAAAAATTTTTGAATTAGGGCGACTTTTTAGCACATATTAAAACATATTTTGGGGGTATTTTTTAGCACATATTTACTGACATATTTTAAGCTTTTTCAGAGTTTTAGGACATATTTCGCCATTTTTCAAAAATTCCTTAACAAAAATGCAATAAAAACGAAAAATACACCCCTAAGAAATCGACTTTTCAAAAATTTTCAAAAATGCACCCCTAAAAATTGACTTTTTCTTGGACCAAAAATCCACTCACAAAGATCGACATTTTCCCTAAAATTTTTTACTTTTGATATTTATAAAATTTTTAAAACATGTGAAAAATAGTATATTTACAACTGTAGGAGCAAAATTAATAAAGATAGATGAATTTTGAAGGTTTTTATGCATAAACTGACTAGATTTTGGCCATTTTTGGCATATATTTTAGCACATATTTTAGCATTTTTTGGGATTTTTAGCACATATTTTGGCATTTTTTAGTACATAAAAACATACATATTTTAGGTTTTTTAGCACATATAAATCCCAGCCCTAACTATAAGAATAATTGGAAAAAATGTCGTTTACCGGTGTAAAATATTTTCGGTCGAATCATATACCACTCGACTCCACTCTAAGCCTAACGCACGAATCTGCAAAAATTTTTGCGCGGAAAGCACTTTGAAGCAAGTTATGAGCCCGGGACTGAAGTGTCTTTTTCAGTGGGGACTCAGTTGTCCACGGATTAAAAATAAGGGGAAATTTAGACAGTAAGGTGGAAAATAGCAGCCAAAGTACCGCACACTCGACTACGGCGGCCAGTAGGTGGGGCGAGACTCCGGGCTCCGGAAGAAGTCCGCGCGTGACCCGGCTGGGGGTCTCGCGCGCGCCCGCTCCGCGGGTCCCCGCGCGCTCGCCCCCCAGTGGCGCTCGTCAGACTTCTTCCTCCGCCCTCCGTCTCGCCCCACTACTTGCTCCGTCATCGCATGCTCGCTGTTGGCGGGCCGATACACGGCCTTATTCTTACCCCAGAAAACATGCATTTAAAATTTTAAACATAATCAAAATTTTTAAATTTTCTTTCCGGGGGGACCCCAAATCTCTACCATTACAAGTAATAAACTCGAGCAAAATGCACGAAAATACTCCCCCCCCCCCTTCCGCCGTTTTTATGTTTAAAAACAATTTTCGATTTTTCAAAAAATAGGGGGGGGGGGCACGGCTTAAGTATTATCAAACAATAAATAAATAAATTATTAAAATGTATAATGGTCCAACATTGTTTTGCCATTGCTTTGCACGTTTAGTTCCGCGCAACAAAAGGTAAAAAAGAGAATTTGTCGGCATCAACATATTTTTGTAAAATGGCCCATTAATAAATTGAGCAATTTCATTAGTAAGTTCAGGCGGAAGACTGCTTTGAAACTGAGCTCCCATAATTCTGTAAAAAAATTGTAAAATTTATTTGTTGAAAATGTAAAATTGATGAATAAAATAAACATAAAATTCTACCCTGCATTTTTAAAAATGCGGGAACGGACAGCGGTCAATGATTTGGGGGTGTGCTGTATCGGGCGCCAAAATATTTTAGATGCCAAACTTATGAAACCCCACTAATTACTAAACGATTCAAATACATATTTCTACATTAATTAACGCTTATTTATTCACATGAAAAACATCTTTTATTATTTTCCAAAAAGATAAAATAATTCATTCTTTTAGCTAGCCTTTTCAAACGTTTAAATTTAAATTTTTGGCTTTTTTAGCCCATTGTCCAGAAAGACATTTTTACAACAGTTTTTTTTTGAAAAAAATTAAGTATTTGTCCTTATTTTTGAAGTCGAAAGTGCATTTTCGTTTTTATTGCATTTCGTTAAGGAATTTTCAAAAATGCCGAAAATGTATCAAATGGCATAAATAATGTAATCGTAACAATTATTGTTGACTGCTTCAAAATTAAATAAAATGTTTTTTGAATAAAATCCATAAACATTTTAAATGCATTTTTTTAAACATATTTATTTTGTATGGGATCCCAAGCACTCATTTACAAAGTGTGTGTGAGTGGACTCTGTGGGTAGGTAAATCAATAAAAAATGATGCTGAAAATGCTAGGGAAAATGAACACACAAAACATTTGCTGTTAAATTAAAAGTGTTTGAAAGATATCACTTTTAAATTGAAATCCTCGATATTGATTATAGATTCTTAGGGGTGTATTTTTTGTGCATTTTTTTAAGAATTTTTGAAAAATAGCGAAATATGGAAAAAAATATGGAATATGGATATAAATCGTGAAATATGGAAGACTATGGATTATAAAATGAGCTCTAGAAGCTCCAAACAAAGCTAAACACATCATTTATGGTATTTATACGCTGTTCCGATGCGCAAAAAAAAATATGGATTTCCATATAATTTGTGGCCCTAATGATTAGTAGGTAAGTCTTTTATTATTACTCTTAGCGTGATGTTGAAATTGTCGTTTTTGCCAAGGCAATTTTGCCAGTTAAACACTAGCATTGTTTAAGAAACAATTTAGGTTACATACAAAATAAACTTGGCGCCGACAAGTTTGAAAACTTCCAAATTTTTTTTTTGTCAGATAATCAACTCAAATGAATTTGCCATTAATTGAAAATTGCAAATTATCTAACCGATTGGACGGAATCGAAATTTTTGACGGCATATTTGGGTGTTCGGATTGGGCCCACAATTCAAACTACCCAATTTGAACATAATTAAATATACTTTTTTTCTTTAACATTATAAAAAAAATTCTTACGATCTTCGCAATAAAGCACATTTTATGGTACTATTAATTTGTAGCCTTTTTAAAAATATTCTTGCAGAATCTAAAAATTATAATAAAAAAAGGCACAATTATTTGGATAAATTCAAATAAAAATATCACTTTCGTAAATATGCAAATTCCATTCTGTTGTGATTTCTCCCGTTGTTCGAATAATAATGTAGTTTCTTTTGTATTATTACATTAATGAAAAATTACTAATACAAATAATATGATTTATGCATACAAAATAGCAAAATTAACCTGTTTTAATGGTTTAATTTTTGTATATTTTTAAATTGCTACTATTTAAATAACCTTAATATTTTAGATGCTTTTTCTGTTGCTGCTTATTTTGTTTGCTAATTCATTTGCACAAAATTTGACTTTTAGTTCATCAACAACAGATGATTCAACGAAATTTACAACCAAAATTAGCCTAAATGTTGTCCAGAATGCAACTACAAGCCCAACGTTGGCGCTATTTTCAACAATTACCAACCAAATTCATTCCACTAAAGGTGGTTTTTAAATTTGTAATTTATTAATTACACAAAATAAATTTTTGTCAAGAAACTGCATCGATACAAACGATTGATAATGTTACAACAGACGATTTTTCAACAACAAGTAATTAAAGCTTACTATGTAAATTAAAAAATAATTTTCTTTTTAATTGCATAAAACCAATTTTAGCAAATAAATTTACACAAATGAATGACAATTTGACGACTGTTGATGATTTGTCCAACACTTTGACAACACAAAAACTGCTCAATCAAAGCACACAACAAGAAGAAATCAGCAGCAACGCTTCATGTGCATTTTAAATTAAATGTTTTTTTAACAAAACAAAAAGTTTAGCAACGAAAAAAGACTTATTTATTTTGCCAAGAAAAAACATATTTAAATGTAAATAAATCCTTGTAATAATCACCAGAATGTGGCCATTATTTTTTAACAGATGAATATTTAACAACACCAATATATCCGGTGAATAATTTGTCTTCAAATTCTACGCCATCACAAAATCTGTTGAATGCAACGAAAAATGCACAAATGGTGAACGGTTCAAGTTGGTCAACATTTAATTTTATAAATAAAAAATTTAAAATGCATTGATTTTCTTTTAATATTTTTATTAAATTAAATTAAATTCTATAAAGCAAAAACTAATTTATTAGGGCCGCTTTTTTATTGCCAAAAAGGCGAGGAAATACGAATTTGTGCCTTTTGTGAACGAACTTGTCGGCATCAATTCCAATTTTGTGGGGTACTCAATTGCCTGTTACCGCCAAAATGTTATTGCAAAATGGGATTTGTGCGCGATATGAATAACATGTGCATACCAGCACACGAATGTCCGCACGGTGATAATAAAAATTTTTATTAGTAAATTTTTTACTAATGGAAATAATTAATATAAATTAAATAATAATAAAAGATAAAATAAAAATAGTTACTCCTTTGAAATATACAAGCAATAGACATTAGTCAAGAGGCGGGGGGGGGGGGTGGGCTGACCTCACCTTTCTTTCCAACACTAAAAAAATAAAAAATATTTTTGTTATAGAGATTTGTGTTTGAAGTTAAAGTTCACAAATTTTCTGATTAAAAAAATTCAGAATGTTGCGTCGGGTCAACTTGCATTGTGTGCAGCACCGGGAACGGTTGCGTCGTGCACGATGGACAGCCAAAATGCGTGTTGGACAGTCACATTGTGTGCAACATAAAGTGCACGAATGGCCACCGGTGCATTGTGCGCAACGGTCGTCCAATGTGCACAACAACAAATCAATGAAACCGGCACAATATTTGTGATGAATAATAATTAAATTCTTATCATAATAATGTATGATCGTTGTTGCCTAGGCAATTTTGGAATATTCTTTGGTAACGCGAAGCAATCGAAATTTTTGGGGGACCAAATCTAACCAATAATTTGCCCAAAAATAAAGTGAAACAAACTCTATCGATTGGACTAAGATAATGCAAAAAAATTATTGTATTGAAATACATATTTATTGTAAACTATAATTAACAGTCAAAAAAGTACTTTTAAAAAGCATAGTCAAGAACAGGCATGGCCACGGATATCCGCGGATTATCCGGATATGGATGGATAGGGATAAGGAATTTCAAAATGGGACGGATAACGGATATGAAAAATCCACTTATCCGGATATATCCGCTGTATATCCGCGGATAACCGGATAACGGATACGAATTTTGAAAAATGAGACGGATACAAATGGATACACGGATTCAAAAGGCACGGATAATCCGGACACGGATTTAAAAAATTGTATCCATGGCTATGCCTGGTCAAGAATAATTAAAAAAAAAAAATTTCTAAAAAGATTGTTAAAATCAAACAAAACATATTAACTAAAAGACTAGACAATTCAACGATTTTTTAATGGGTTCATCATTAATTTTTAAAATCAACAAAATCCGCATGTTACAGGACATTGAATTTGCATTCGGTTCCGATACAACTGACAATAGTTTTTTGAATGTTTGTCCGCGCAGCTCATCATTCCCGACGATGCAATCCAGTCTTGGCATCCTGTCAAATAACACATTTTCATAAATTTTAAAATAAATTTGAGGACAATTTTGTGTTCAGCAAAATCCGCATGACAATGGACAGTCCGTTGCCATTTGGGCACGTTGCATATGGCATAAGCCCAATCCGACTTTGGTCGGGCAGTTCGGCTGTCCTGATCCCGGTGTGGGGATCAAGTCACCGCAGCCTGAATTTATTTACGCCCAAATTCAATAAGCCTTATTCAAAAATATTTTAAAATATGAAAGCACACAACAAGAAGAAATCAGCAGCAACGCTTCATGTGCGTTTTAAATTAAATATTTTTTTTAACAAAACAAAAAGTTTACCAACGAAAATAGACTTATTTATTTTGCCAAGAAAAAACATATTTAAATGTAAATAAATCCTTGTAATAATCACCAAAATGTGGCCATTATTTTTTAACAGATGAATATTTAACAACACCAATATATCCGGTGAATAATTTGTCTTCAAATTCCACGCCATCACAAAATCTGTTGAATGCAACGAAAAATGCACAAATGGTGAACGGTTCAAGTTGGTCAACATTTAATTTTATAAATAAAAAATTTAAAATGCATTGATTTTCTTTTAATATTTTTATTAAATTAAATTAAATTCTATAAAGCAAAAACTAATTTATTAGGGCCGCTTTTTTATTGCCAAAAAGGCGAGGAAATACGAATTTGTGCCTTTTGTGAACGAACTTGTCGGCATCAATTCCAATTTTGTGGGGTACTCAATTGCCTGTTACCGCCAAAATGTTATTGCAAAATGGGATTTGTGCGCGATATGAATAACATGTGCATACCAGCACACGAATGTCCGCACGGTGATAATAAAAATTTTTATTAGTAAATTTTTTACTAATGGAAATAATTAATATAAATTAAATAATAATAAAAGATAAAATAAAAATAGTTACTCCTTTGAAATATACAAGCAATAGACATTAGTCAAGAGGCGGGGGGGGGGGGGTGGGCTGACCTCACCTTTCTTTCCAACACTAAAAAAATAAAAAATATTTTTGTTATAGAGATTTGTGTTTGAAGTTAAAGTTCACAAATTTTCTGATTAAAAAAATTCAGAATGTTGCGTCGGGTCAACTTGCATTGTGTGCAGCACCGGGAACGGTTGCGTCGTGCACGATGGACAGCCAAAATGCGTGTTGGACAGTCACATTGTGTGCAACATAAAGTGCACGAATGGCCACCGGTGCATTGTGCGCAACGGTCGTCCAATGTGCACAACAACAAATCAATGAAACCGGCACAATATTTGTGATGAATAATAATTAAATTCTTATCATAATAATGTATGATCGTTGTTGCCTAGGCAATTTTGGAATATTCTTTGGTAACGCGAAGCAATCGAAATTTTTGGGGGACCAAATCTAACCAATAATTTGCCCAAAAATAAAGTGAAACAAACTCTATCGATTGGATTAAAATAATGCAAAAAAATTAATGTATTGCAATACATTTTTATTGTAAAACTATAATAACAGTCAAAAAAGTACTTTTAAAAAGCATAGTCAAGAACAGGCATGGCCACGGATATCCGCGGATTATCCGGATATGGATGGATAGGGATAAGGAATTTCAAAATGGGACGGATAACGGATATGAAAAATCCACTTATCCGGATATATCCGCTGTATATCCGCGGATAACCGGATAACGGATACGAATTTTGAAAAATGAGACGGATACAAACGGATACGGATTCAAAAGGCACGGATACGGACACGGATTTAAAAAATTGTGTCCATGGCCATGCCTGGTCAACAATAATTAACAAAAAAAAAATTTCTAAAAAGATTGTTAAAATCAAACAAAACATATTAACTAAAAGACTAGACAATTCAACGATTTTTTAATGGGTTCATCATTAATTTTTAAAATCAACAAAATCCGCATGTTACAGGACATTGAATTTGCATTCGGTTCCGATACAACTGACAATAGTTTTTTGAATGTTTGTCCGCGCAGCTCATCATTCCCGACGATGCAATCCAGTCTTGGCATCCTGTCAAATAACACATTTTCATAAATTTTAAAATAAATTTGAGGACAATTTTGTGTTCAGCAAAATCCGCATGACAATGGACAGTCCGTTGCCATTTGGGCACGTTGCATATGGCATAAGCCCAATCCGACTTTGGTCGGGCAGTTCGGCTGTCCTGATCCCGGTGTGGGGATCAAGTCACCGCAGCCTGAATTTATTTACGCCCAAATTCAATAAGCCTTATTCAAAAATATTTTAAAATAGCTTCGGGCGCCAATCGGGGCCCGCTAGTCTCTCACAAAGCAAAATTTTAATTATTTATTTTTTCCGCCAATTTTTTGCAAAATTTTGTAGGGGTTTAAAAATTTAATCTTCTTCTTTGAAACACACACAGACCTCTTCCACCGCCGATGTGATTTGATCGGAGAGGCAAGCCAGCTCCATAAATAGTGGCCGCCTGCTGCTGTTGTGCCGGGGCACGAGCTGAGCCAGTAGCTGAACATAGGCCGCACGTCATTGGACATTGCTGTGCCATCAAATTGCTCCACAACGTGTCTGTGCAACGGTGCGCGTTTGCCGCACAGTCCGACGCACGGCCTGGCATGTTTAAGTCGCGGCACGTGGCACTGACTAAAGATGGAAAGTTACTTTTAACTTCATATTGTTTAAAACAATTAAATTTTAAAATTTATATTTGAGAGATTAAAAAGTTATTTGCCATAAATACCTCCTCCGGTGTACGGCGTCCATCTGCCACCACCACCAGTGCCCCAATTTGTTGGCCATGGCCACACGGATAGCGAACCGCTGGCCCCACCATTCTGTTGTCCCGTACCGTCCGGTTGTGGCCGCTGTCCGTCGGCTCCGAGGTGAGCGGTTGCGACCTGCTCATTTTGTATATCAGATTTTTTACTATAATAATTATTCGTATATATTATAATTACATATAATATATATAACATATAATGCTACATTTTATGCTAGGACCGGATTCGTGGCGCAATCAGCCACAGAAATGAAATCGTGCTGGGTCGTTTCGTACAAACTGCAAATGGGGCGCTTTTCAAAAGTTTTTTCATTATAACTTCTTTCAAAGCTAACCAAATCAAACAATTTTAGTATTATTCGAAAGCTTAGGAGGAGGAGAAGCTATTAGCAAGCAAAAGCTAAGCGATTGGCCAAACATTAAAGGCCAATTGTGGCCAAAACGGGTCATAACTTTTTTGATAATTGTCCAATCGCTTAGCTTTTGCTTGCTAATAGCTTCTCCTCTTCCTAAGCTTTCGAATAATACTAAATTGTTTGATTTGGTTAGCTTTGAAAGAAGTTATAACAAAAAAACTTTTAAAAGCGCCCCATTTGCAGTTTTTACGAAACGACCTAGCACCAAATGAAATGATCAAAATGAAACGATTATTTTGTTTTATTTTAAAATGAATTATTGTTAATAATTTTATTTGCTTTGTTGTGTTTAAACGAACATTTAACTCTGACGAGTAACTGGAAATTTAATTTTAATTTTTTTGCACTATTTGACAAAAGAATAACACCAGCACATGATAAAGCATGCCTTTAGCCCCCGCGGCGGTGCACTGGAACTTGGACAGCACACCGGGATCACGTCCGCAAATGTGGGGTCCCAATTGCTGTAGGCGTCCTCCCCAGTTTTGCAAACATATTGGCCAATGGTTGCATCGTGCAAAGCCGCTGAATTTTTTCGCTCTCAAAATTCGATTCAAATGGAATTTTTTAAATTTTCTGTTTGAATTAATTTAAAAAAAATGAAAATATACACTAAAAAACAGATTACTATAAATTTACTCTTTTTCAATAAATGTAAAAATATATTTAAATACTCAAAATATTTTTAAACTTACTCGATTCAATATAGAATTGTAAAAATATTATTGTAAAATTTTCTGTCCGATTTAATTTTAAAAACAATGAAAATATACACTAAAAAACAGATTACTATTAATTTACCCTTTTTCAATAAATGTAAAATATATTTAAATACTCAAAACATTTTTAAACTTACGCGTGCACCCCTGCGGAAATGCCTGGGGCGGTTCTGTTTCAAATGTTCGGTAGACAAGTGCTGAGCCTAAATTGGCGTCATTTTTGCAGCAAAGATGCACAGATGCGTAGTAAGTGAGTGGCGGCTCTGTTGGAGGGCAAAGATTTTGTCCAGCTTCGTACACAAAATCTTAACAGGCATTTAATTAATGATAAAATTGTTTATTAAAATTTTAATCAATTAAAATAAAAAGAGTTCTTCATGCTTTTAATATGCAAATGCAAACATCTTAAATGCTTGGAATAGTAAACTTTTTAAATGTTTGAACCACTTTTTTTACCTACGATTCAAAATTTATAAATTCCAATTAAATAAAATGGAGTACTTAAATTTGAGATTTGAAAATAAAGCTCTCTCAATACAAGGACAAATATTAAATTTAAAAAACAATCATTATTTGCTTTAAAATATAAAAGATTCTCTTTTTATTAATCAAAATATTTAAATTTATAAGCAACATACGTGTACAATAATACAGCGCGTTGACCAAAGAAATTAGTGCGAATTTGCTCAAAAATATTTGCAAGAAAAATTTAGCCATTTTCACAATTGTAATGACATTTTTGCTGTTTCGCTAATATTTAAATATTTTTATTTGAATAGTATGCACAATGAAAATAAAAAATAAAAATGGGCAACTTTTTGCTATCAAAAATTTTGCTTTAACCAAAAAATAGAAATAAAAAGGTGAAGAAGAGCTAGCTTTATTTGTTGGAACAGCTGATTAAAATATGCACAAAAGACAAAAAATTAAAATTATGAAATCAAACAAAAATTTATATTAATTCATTCTTTCGAAATATTGGAAAATTTGCATTAAAAAGATTGTACGACAAAAAAAAATTATTTTAAAAATCAAAGATTGCTATTCACTTTATCACAATAAATATAAGATGAAAACGTGTTATTCATCATGAATTCATTTTATTTTATTATACTTGTTAATCAATCAATTACGTCCATCAGCCTTATTTTTAATAATCCACCGTCCACTATTTGATGTTGTCTTAATTAAAATTTTAAATAAAATTAATATAAAATGTAAAACATAAAATTAAGCCTAATTATGCTTCCCATTTCATTTTTTCTACTTTTTCAAAACAACCTTCTTTGATCATGGAGAGTCCGCTAAATTTGTAAAAAAACAATATTAGTAAAAAAAATAATTTAAAAATACTATTAAAATAAATAATAAAATAATTTAAATCATTGCATCTTTTACGTGGGCTATTGTCTGGAGAAGCTCTCGTAAATATCAATAAACGATTAAATTGGTCAATAGCTTCCATTACATCCCCATCCCAAGATTGGACTAAAAATGGTTTTATATATAAAAAACAATAAATTCCAACTTACGATTTTCCAGGACATTAGCTTAACATAATTGTTTAATTTAAAATTAAATCAATTTGGCATGATTACAATGTTAATAATATAGAAAATCGCAATTAACATGTTTTCTTTCGACCAAAACAGTTGTTAAAAATTTTTTGATTTTCATTTTAATCATAAAAGAACTGAATTAAAATGACTGATGATAATTTAGATTCCCTAATCTGATCCAAAACTGAAGATTAAATCAGTTAAAATTAGTCAAGACCAAATCATATTCTTGTACGGTTAAACACAACATTTGCACGTTAAAAAAAAAATTAAAAATTATTGTAATCATGCCTTAAAATTTAAAATTTCTTTTAATTACTAGAAGTTAAGAGAACATGATCGCCAGTGCCCACTAAAATTATAGAAATTATTTTTGTTTTATTTGATTAAATTAAAATTAATTTTAAACTCCTTCAAACACTCCACTCCTATAAAAAGCAAAAATTATTTTAAAATAATTCTTTAAAACAATAATTATTATGTAAATGCAAAAAAAACATATTAATTATTTTAACTGTTAATATTTTACCATCATTTCCTTCATTATTGATTAGATAAAATCCGACTCTGACTAAAGTAAAATTGGTTTTTAGACTATATTAATTAAAATATATAATTTAACTTACTATCCGGTGCCACATTAACTAAAATTTATTGAAACGCTATGAAAACATTCATTGTTATAAAAAAAATATTTTATTTATCAAAAGCAATTTTTTTATTGTTATAATTATTACTAAAAATGTTAAAATTTAATTATAAAACAGCAAAATTTTTTGTTATTTTACGTAGCAAAAGCCGTCGATGGCCAGCCGCAGGCGGTAGATCATCTCGATCAACTTGATCACGACAAACTGGACAAGTCGTATTCAGAATTTGCACAAGCCTGGTCATTTTATTGATGATTGAGAATGAGAACATTTTACAAAAAAATTACTATTCTTTCTAATTAATGTATTATTAATGTAAACATATTACCATCGATCGACGCATTCCCGGTGGAATCGGTGCTAACAAATATTTATTTTAAATTAAAAAAATTGTTTTATATGTACATCTTTGGGTGGCGTATTATTTGAAAATTTGAATTATTCGAATTAAAAATAATTGTTTAATTGAAATAATACTAACTCGCCATACTAGGATTACTCGAATAGGTAATCCTAATTTCCAAATAATAACGCCGACATATGTATTAAAAAAACGGACACGGCAAGAGCGCAATTGCTTCACATCTGCTTCAGCTGAGAATGCTTCCAAACAAATTGGGCACTCCGCCAACGTGCAGTTGTTGTTGTGATTTGATGAAGTGGTGGCCAGGCTGCTGCTGCTGCTGTCTGATGCCGGATTTTGTGGCATTTCCGGGTTGCCAATGTTCGAAGAAGTTGAGTGGTCCGCAGTATTTGAGTCCAAAATTGTTTGCTGCTGATGGTCCAAAGCGTGTGACGATTGTGCAGAAGACGCATCATTAATTCGCAATTGATGTAAATCCTCTAAAAAATCAATTTTATAAATTCATTTAAAAGGCTTAATGTTAGGAATGGGGGCGCCTTGACACTTGGGCAAAAAATTGCGCAATTGAATTACAGTACCGATTAGTTCATCCACCGTATTCGAATTTTGTTCAGCCTCTTGATTATGAATGGGATCTTGCAATGTATGAGAACCAGAAACACCGCCTAAAGGAGCTTGAAACAAATTTAATAAATTTCAAAAACACCCACCAATGTTAAAGAAATTGCCGCTGTATCCCAAACCAATTTTGTTGGAAAAAATAATAAAAGACAAATAAAAAGGCAAAAAATTCATCGCTACTTGTCTCTGGAATTTTAACCATTTTTTTTTGATAAAAAATATCTTTTATATAAATACAAATTTTTGCGATGAATTAATAATCATTATTATGACAAACAATTTTTGAACAAAATTACTAAATTGAAGGAATGTTGGCTTTGCAAATTAAAATGATTTATATTTGCTTAAATGATCGAATCCATCAATTATTTGATTGGCTATGTTGTGGCGGAAATTCATTTATTGATTTGAAACATTTATGCCAACGGCTAGTAAACAGGAAACACAAATAATTTAATTTTGAATGATTTGATAACATTTAATTTTGGTACTTTCGCATTTTGCTGAAAACATCATATATGGGGTTTTCAAGGGGGCTGATGACGAATCTGACAATATTTTTAAGATTAGACAACATCTAAGATTTTGAAAATCTATGAATTATTATTATTATTTTTTACTAGGGTTGTCACCCCGAACCCGTCCCCGCAAATTTAGGCCATTTTTCGGGGTTTTCCCCGACCCCGACCACGACACTTCTAACCCCGAAAAACCGCGACCCCGAACCCCATCCCAGACTCGGCGTTAGTATACACCCCTAAAGATGGCATCATTGAGTGACAAAAATTAATTTTTTCCGAAGGCTTGACTGCGGGGGACGCAAAATATTTTAATTAAAATGTGCGCAAAAATAAGATTTTTTTTTGAAAAAAAGGCCTAAGCCGTCCTGCGCTTAGGACTCGTTAGCTTTAGGCCTAAACCGTCCAGAGCTTAGGGGTTCATTTCAGGGTGGCTTACAAATTAGGCCTAAGCCTAACGAACCCCAAGCCAGGGTGGCTTAGGCCTAAGCCTAACATACCCCTAAGTCTCTACCATTTGTGTAATTAATGGTAAAAAAAAAATA
Organism: Globodera rostochiensis; assembly: GCA_018350325.1. Lineage (NCBI taxonomy): Eukaryota > Metazoa > Nematoda > Chromadorea > Rhabditida > Heteroderidae > Globodera > Globodera rostochiensis. The sequence continues at coordinate 1,407,119 of JAEVLN010000010.1, forward strand.
ATAAATCATAGATTTTTAAACCTTCGAATTTTAAGTTATAACTTTTTTCAGAAAAGACAAACCAAATCAACAATTTAAAAACTGAGAGCTTTCGAGTGACTTAAGTGCCAATTTTTGGGGTTAGTAGTGTGCAAATTTTGGAAATTTATAAATCGCAATTGCTTGGAAATATGTCACGCCATTTAAAGAGGATGAATATTTTAATTTCCGGAAAGATTGGCGTGTCAATATGTGGCCAAACTATGAAAAAATCACATAATTATTATTAACAAACATCGATCGGTGGCCATATAAAAGGCAAAAAGTTTTAAGTGAGGAATCATAATCCCACTTTATTTCATTTATTGCATTTAACATATAGACGAATTACTTCCCAATTACCCAATGAATATGGCAAACATTCTCCTCATATTATTTTTGTTCTGCTTCATTAATTTTGGAAATGCAACTCCGACAACGCACAATCAGGGTCAGATAATTTTGAAATAAATTTGCCCGGGAAAAGATCCCGGCTTTTGACAAGTTCCTGGAAGGCCTGAAAATCATTAAATTACGGGTTTTAAATGTTTTATTCCTGGTGCCGTTTTTTCCAAAATTCAACAAAATGAACAAATAAATAATGAATTTAATTTTATTAAAAAATCATTTCTGGGTGCCTATTCTGGCCCCGGATTCAGATAAAACAGACAAAAAACAACAATATTGTGTGTCGAATATTGAGCAGGATCCGCAAATTTTGTTGGAACAAAGTTTGGATGCCAAAGATTGGGCCCTGTCCAACGGATTGGTCAAATTCGTCGACGTCCCAACCTGTCCGGAGTGTGGCAAAAAATCGGAAAAAGTTGTAAATTAATTGAATAAATTTTATAAAAATTAAAGCAGGATTTTGAAAAATTATAGACAATAAAAAAAGCATAATGTAACTAATATTTAGTAAAAAAAAACAGTTCATTTGGCTACCAGCGCTTTTAGAGCGACTCATATTATATTTAGTTATTAATATTGTTTATAATGGAATAATTTTAAAAATAATTCCTACAACATTTTAATACCCGAAACAACAGGGTTTAAATTAGAAACGATATAAATGTATCAATAACAATTTATTATTGTTGTTTAATTTTATTCGAATTAAATATTTTATATTCTGCATTTCAGCCCAACGTCATGACCCAATTTTTGCCATTGTCACTGTATCCGTCGCCATTCCCACGCAAATTATTCGAACAAGCTGTGGACGTACACAAAGTAATTCTTTCTGACCACAAACTGATCAGAGGCATTCTCATATCAAGCTTGACGAAAGCAGTGCTTTTGATCATAATGATCTAGGAATGAGTATTAATTTGTAAGCATCATTCAAACTCAAATTCTAACTTAATCATGATCTGATCACGCTTTTATTCAAATTACCGATGATCCGGATATTAATCGAATTACAATCACCCCAATCCGTTCAAATGCTTTTTATTTCAGGCAATGTTATTGTTGTATTTTCGCGCATCCTGTGACTATGCATTTTTGAAAGAAGCGCATCGGGAAGTGCTGAATAGTGAGCTCTATGGTGGAATAAAAAAACTTGTGACAAGACTCGACGGAAGGATCAGTGATGGAATCCGACAGCCGGTGGCAATGTTTTGTCAACGAGCGGTAGCCAATTTTTTGCTTAACATTTAAATAAATAACCATTTTTAATATATTTTTTATTTTATTTTTCACAATTTTTAAGGATTATATGGCGAGCCAAGAAGATGATGGACAATACGTGCTAAAGCAGGTGGTTTCAGGCTGTTTTTTTGCTTAGTTTTAAATAAATCACAAAATATTCAGGTTGAAGTGAACACCGGCGCAATTGGTGGCTTTGCGATGAGCCCCCGGTTTTCCCGACTTCACCGACGAATGGTCTCGAATGCGGGCATTGATGCTTCAGAATCAGTGATGCCATTGGACCAAACCGATACAATGGTGGCAGAAACATTGTACCAGGCTTGGTAAGCACATGACAAAGGTTTAGTCGCAAAATTGGAACATTTTTAAACGCATCAAAACTCTCTGTATTATAAATCTAGGGCTCGGAATTTTGAAAAAAGCTGGGCCCGTGTACCCGGATTTAATTACTCTCGTACCAGGCCCGTGTCAAATAATCCGGATAGTCCGGGTTCAGACGGATGTCCCGGCTTCCGTTGCGTTAAAATGAAAATCATTTTGTCAACAAATCGGCTCGAAACTTTAAATCTTAAATGCTTTGTAAGGTTGCAATTCGGAAACGCTGAAGCCGTAATTCTTTTTCTACATGGCAGCCCAAATAGTAATTTAATGCTCGAGTCACGCCAAATAATGCATCAATTGGAGAGCATTTCGACAGAAGGAATAAAATGCCGATTCATCACCATAACGGAGGGCCTCAACCGGTCAGTGTTTTTGACAAACAATTCTTAAACTTAGGCCGGCCAGGAGAAAGACATTTGAGTCTAGAATATCATTTCGATCATTTACCTGCGTATTTTACCAGCAGCTTTTTTATGCTCCAATTTTGGGGTGATTCGTCCTAAGCTGATCCCAAAGATACGGCACATTAAATGGATCTGGCGCGCCAGTGCCAGATCATGATCGATCAGTGTTTAGGAAACCGCTTTGCAATTTAGGTTAAAGCGCGACCCGGACAATTTTTCACTAATTTTGGACGACAAATTCGTTGTTGCCGTTGTGTTCGATCGACTTGCTGGTTCCATATCTAAGGAAGAAATGGATCTTAACTTCGTAATTGACCATTCAACAGCCATTGTAAGTAGAGTAGGCCGGGATCGGGATTTCGTTTTTTCAGAAACCGGGATCGGGATTAACCGGGAGACAATTGAAAATATTTTCAAAACATCTTCCTATTGCCTCATCCATCATTAATTTTTTGAGATTCTGATTAACTTTTAGGGGGGAGGGGAGGGTGGGAGGGTCGACTGTGCCGATAGGCGCTGCCGGAAATTTTCTTGAAGATTGAAGAAGATTTGTTAAGAAAATTGGACCAAAAATTTGAAATTTTTATCCCGGAAAGGATCCCCTATGGTTTTTTGATTTCGCTTAGTTTTATCCGGGTTAATCCCGACCCTACCGGGATTTTTATTTTTTAAAAACCGGGACCGGGATCGGGATTCCAAAAACCGGGATAATCCCGCCAGATCCCGGTTTACTCTAATTGTAAGTACAAATTTGAAATTATATTTTTAAATTGATCTAACTTAAACAAAATGAATTTTTGTTAATTTTGATTGTGAATGTTACATATTTAAGAAAATTACAAAAATGCATTATTTATCCATTTTATCAGAACACACCACCGTACATAATTGTACTGTCTCACACGAAGAGAATGCAACAGGTCTTCTTCAACAAACAATTTAAATATAAATTACAATTTAGAGAACAAATCCAAATTTTCGGACCAAAAACTCCACTAACTCCAAACCAAAATTGATCATTTAATTTAAAAAAACAGAAAAAATAATTATTTGCAATATTTGTCGTAACATAGGTATTCACAAAGCCTGGAATGGTGGAGAAATTCTTCAATAATCCCGAAGAAGAACATATGGCCGAAGCAATTCGCAAGGTTCAAACGAAAGGTTGGGCCATCGGGAAAGACGAAGACTTAACTGAGGATATAATAAAGGTAATAGCCAAATCATCATTATTAATAATTGAATAAATATATTTTAAAAATCAGAATTAATTTTTGGACTATTTTCATTTAATAGAAAGCGACAGAGAATCCGCAGCGGTATGTGCTGAAAAGCAACGAATGTCGACGAATGCCTGGAAAGATTTTCTTTAACGAAAACATACCAAAAAAATTGGAATCTATGGCACCGGCTGACCGCGACTTCTATTACTTGACGGAAAAATTGCGCCCAATGGTTGTTAAGGTGGGGAATAAAGTGAATTTAAAGTCTGGATCAATAAGTAAATATCCTGATTTTTGTACATCACAGGTCTGGGTTTGGTACTAGAATTATACAGCACTAATTAGTTTTGTAATTGTTTTTTTATAGAATCATTTTATTCGTCCAAACATGGAGCCCGCTCTGAATGTTGACGCAACCCCAGAGCTGGGCATCTTCGGCTGTTTGCTGGGCAACACGGAGACTGGCAAAGTGTCGTACTTCTCCAGAACTGGACATATGATGAAGACCAAACTGGCCAGCGTGGACGAGGGCGGAGTCTGGAAGGGGTACAGTGTCGGCGATTCGCCATATCTGGTCTAGATCAGTGATCGGAATCGGACGGTGTAACCTGCCGAACTTCATTTTCTTTCTTGTTTATTCTGTAATACGTAACATTTTTCTTAATATAGTCTAGATCAATGATTGTTCCAACTAAAGATTGATATTTCTTGAAAATTATTTTATATTTTTATACATTTCCAAAACAGTTGATAAAATTGTGAGAGGGATGAAGATTGACTGATTTTGAAGTTTTTACGCATAGATTGACTGGATATGGGCAGTTTTAGACCATTTTACTCCATATTTTTGGCACTTTTTGGTGGTTAGCCCATATTTTTGGGATTTTTAGTCAATGTTTTATGTCAATTTTACGTTTTTTAGTTAATATAAATCTCGACTCTAGTGATCAACTACAAAGAAAACTATCGGAACACCCATGAGATCTTTGTTGAGTCTGATCTAATCAAAATGCTAAATCAGTAATCTCCAATTACTCCATAACGGTCAAAAATAGCCAATTGACAATCCAACGAACAAATTCCCAATAATATAGACATAATAAGACAAAAAGGAATTTAAAAAAATGTTCAAAAATAGGAAAATTTGGCATGAATTTTTTAACATACTGAGAAACATAGAGAATGCCGTTATGGCGAAATATGGAAAAAAATATGGAATATGGATAAAAATCGCGAAATATGGAAAATATAGATTATAAAATGGGCTGTAGAAGCTCCAAACAAAGCTAAAAAATCATTTATGGTATTTATACGCTGTTCCGAGTGCGCAAAAAAATACGGATTTCCATATAAATCGTGGCCCTAGTATAATAAAAAAGCACATACAGTATTTTCCTATTAGTAGCCCATAGGCTTCTATTTTTCAACCCTCCCCCTAGGGGAAGCTACAATTAGAGAGGGAGCTTCAAATGGAGAGTGGGCTATACTAATAGGAAAAATACGGTAAAACCCCCACCAAATTAGTGTTTCAAATTAAATACTTTCTTATTTTCTTCTTAATAAATTGAATTAAAAAAATGTTCAAAAATAGGAAATTTGGCATGAATTTTTTAACAGACTGAGGAACATAGAGAATGCCGTTTCCACACACCTTTTGGCCGGCATTCTTCAGGGTGGCGGACTCGGAATTTTTCACTTTTTAATTTTATTTTTAGTGCAAAGCATGTTTCTTTAAGAAGAATGAAACAAATCGATTTATTGCCAGAAAAAATGCTTAATTTAAAGTTGATGAATTTCCCGACGCCGATAGGCGCCGCAGGGAAATGTAAAAAGTACGATTTTCTATGAATTAATAGCTTAGCCCATCTTAAAAGCAATATTTTATTTAGTCAAAATGCCAATCTTTACACCAATTTAAAAAAAGACTCATTGAAGCTTGTTATTCAACCAAAATCTCGATTTTAGGGAAGGTAAATCGTTGTTCCTGTGTCGCTTGTCGTGCTAAAACAATCCAACGAAAATTTCGCGCCGTTAAAAAAACAAAAACAACAACAAAAGTAATTTAAATTCTGCTCAACAATATTACATTTTTTGAATTTTGGTACAATAAACATAAAATGCCATAAAAATTGGATCTTTGTTGACTGTTGTAAACAAGGCTTCTACGTTTAGGCTCGAAGAATCTCAAAATAGGCGTCTAAGAGAAAAAAAAAAGCCAAAATAGGCTCCAAAAACCGGGTCATAAGCAAAAATAGGTGTTAAAAAAATGGGTGTAAAAATAACAATAATGAATAGAGCCAAGATTTATATTGACTAAAAACTGCGAAATATTGACTTCCCCAAAAAGTGCCAAAATATTAATTAAAAAATGGGTTAAGACTAACCAAATCCTGTCATTTTATGCTAAAACCCTTCAAAAATCGTCAATCTTCACAATTCTAAATGTATTATTTTTTACATGTTTTTTGAAAATTTTATAAAAAATATTAAATCAAAAAAATTTTAGGAAAAATGTCGACCTTTGGGGTTGGATTTTTGGTCAAAGAAAAAGTCATTTTTAGGTGTGCATTTTTGGTTTGAAAAATTTTTTGATTTTTACGGCTACATTTTCGTTTTTATTACATTTTTCTTAAGAAAAAGTGACAATTTTGAAATTTTAGGGATTTTGATCCTGTCACACCTCGACCCGGTTTTGCTATTTTTGTGCAACTCTAATCATGTAATTATTTTTTTTTGTTATTGCTATTTTCATATTACGCGATCACTATTTTACACAAATTTCATCTTTTCCCAATACAACCACTTTTTTTGCATAAAATTTGCAGAATATTCTCTTTAAACTTACAATCCAAGCCATCCGCGTTCTTTATGCTAAAACCATTCATTCCGCACCTTCTTCACACAGCTGCGGGGGTTGGCCGATTCCAATTTCGTTTTTTCTTCGATTTTCCATTGTTTACGATAAAATAGTCGTCAGTCCAACACATTTTTACCTATCTCACATTTAAATCTTTGCTCCACCGACAATGTTTTTTAGCTCATTTAGAAACATTCTGCAGAAAAGCAAATTTTTTTTAAAGTTTAATATGAAACTTTTTTGAAATATATTTGCATAATCAATTAAAAAAAGACCTTAAATTAAAATATAAATAATTTTATTGCTTAAGCCAATTGCTTACAATGAATTCTGTTGACATTGTTGCCAAATATACGCAAAAGCATTCAAATGAAAGTGCGCAGCGACATCAAATACGGTAAGTTCCAAAAATTCAAATTTTAAATCCTTAACAATTTAAATTGTTTTAATTATTTTTAAGGTTTCAAAGGACAATCGCCAAAGATTCTGTCGACATTGTTGCCAAATATACGCAAAATCACGCAAATGGATTGGAGAAAAAGTAAAACGGCTAATTAGTTAATTTTCTTTAAAATCAATTTTAATATTTTTAGAAAGGCAATTGATGTGGCGGATTCCGATCATTTTGTTTCAAAATATACAAAAAAGGAGCCGCTTAACCTTCGCTTTTCTCGTATTTCAATTAGTAAAGAAAAAAGCGCACCTCCTCGTCTGATCACAACAACGACAAACAAAAAATGGACTTTGTGGAGCTATGATTGCCGTGATTTTTCCGTTCATACATGCTTCTATGATCCGTGCCAATATTGTGTAAGTTTATTTTTGTGATGAATAAACAAAAAATAATTTTAAAAATTTGCAAATATTACAATTTTTTAGGCTTTTGAACACTAAATTTAAATAGGACACACCTAATAATAATAATGAAATGGTGTTACGTTTTGTTTGGGTTGAATAAAGTTTTTTAAATATCAAATATTACAATTTTTAGGCTTTTGAACATTAAATTTAAATAGTGTTTCACCACATTTTAAGGCTGTGATACATAAATTGCGATTGTTCTTCAAAAAAACAGACGACGAAAGCAAAGATTGTTGGGAGAATTATCTGCAAAAGGGCAACATATATGACGACGAAACAACATTGTTGGATGGATTGGCTGAATGTTTGCCCAGCAAATTGGCCAAGGATGTTTGTGGGTTCATTTTTGAATATTTTCAAATTATGCCACAATGCCAATAGTGCCATCGAAAAATTTTGAAAATTTGCTTTATTTTTCGGTTTAAATCAGCAAAAAATGTTGAGGTGTGGAAACAATAATAAAATTAACGACTTGTTCAGATTTCAAACGCAAGTTGGGCGTCGGCATTTTCCGTGGAGACATTATGCCAAACAACGAAAGTGCCGAGAACATCGCCGGCGGTGTCTACCAACTGCTGCTGTTGGCAACGGCCGGCCAACGAAGTGCGGCGCTTTTGCCCAAATTTGACGCACTTTTTATGCAAACGCTCCGACTGATCTTTGGCATGTCTCCAACCATTGCGTGCCATGTGAATGGGTTGTTCTACCGATGCCAGATCAACCCGGGCAAGGGACTCGAGCAACAGATGGAGCCCTATGGAGACATGGGGGATTTGCCCTTCTTGGCCAAGTTGGAGGTGGGCACAACTACTTGAAAGCATTATTTATACATAATTAGCAAAAAGTAATATAGAGCATTTTATATATAGGAGGAAATAGATCGGATTTTCAGGTTTTACCTATTTTTTGCGAATAGTTTATATGAGAAAAAAATAGCATTCATTTTGAAAATTTTTTGAATTAAAGCGATTTTTTAGTCAATAAAAATAAAATTTTGCATTTTTGGATAATATCCATATTTCAGCAATTTTTTATGGACAATTCTTGAAAAAATTCAATATTTTAGGCAAATTTTCCGAAATTTTTCAAGAGATTGCAATAAAAACAAAAAAATATTTTTGGAAATCAAAAAATTTTTACTAAAAAAGCATAAATTGACTGGATTTGGTCAGTTTTAGCACTTTTTTCGCTTTTAGTGCATATTTTAACGTTTCTTAGTGAATATAAATCCGATCCCTAACAAATTTTGGCAGATTTATATAAAAAACAACAAAATTCTTTAAGCAATATTTTAGCTGATATTGTCAAATTTCAGATTTGGATCGATGATCATGAACGCGAAAAATTGATTTATGCCACTCTGATCAGCAACATCAACAAATTGATCAACGAATTGGAAATTCCTTTCAACGCATTTCGGCGATTTTGCTTCTTCCAACGAATTCACGATGGTGTTTATTTTGACATAACAGCAATGCGAAAGAAAGGGTACACGAGAAACAAATATTTTTGAATTTTGGGACAAATCGTGTGAATGATAAATAATAGTAATAAGAATAATTTTTTATTTAACTAAAAAACTAACTCCTTAATTTATGCTTTAATTCTGTTTTATTTATTTTTACATTTATTTTTGATCTGAATCTTTCCTCCTCTAAAATGATGTGTATGAATAATAATTGTTCAGCGTAATGTTAATGCCATAAATTTAACTCTTATTTTTTGATAAATTGTTGATCGTTGGTCTGTCTTTTCAATATATTTTACCTTAATAAAAAATAAAATTATATGCCAATTAACAAATTAGGGCACCAAAGCTACGATGTTAATTAATGCTAATTATTAATTAGAAAATAATTATTGAAAACAAACTATTTTTTGTTTTGTTGTCCATTAGTTTATTCGAAAGCCCTTTAAATACACAGCGAAAAGACCGAAAAGCGGTGATTTTGAGCCGTTTTAAAAGGATTTTCTTGAAAATTTGCATGTTTAACCGCTGTACATCAGGGATGGGAGCCAGGGCTGTGTCGAAATTTCGATTTTCGAATTTCGATTTTCGACGTTTTTTTCCTTTCGATTTTCGATTTCGACAAAAATGGGCTGTTTTTCGAAAATAATTTCGAAAGTCGGAGGTCCCGGTTTTTAAATTTTTGGCAATGATGGGCAGTGGTCTTACCAACTTTTTGACAAATTTTCAATCATTTTTATATGCGTCCAATAGGTAAATTTATAGCTCAGTGGTTTGTCTTTACGATTTTGTCTTTTGGGTTCGAACCCGCTACAGTGCGATCACTTTTTTAACCTTTCTTCGGCCTTCACATTCTATCCCCCATTAACGGAACATTTTTAATGATTTTAAAATTATTTTTAAATTAAAATACTTACAAAAAAAGACCGCCGTAAATCCTCCACTCTTATGTAAAAATGTTTTCCCCGAAATTACGAAGAAAAATGCTTAATTTTGCGAAAATTTTGGTGAAATTGCTTAACAAAACCCCCAAATTTCTCCCAGCGGCGCCTATCGGCACCGACGGGCCGCCACTGAAAGCATAAAGTCGACCAATTCATTGTGGTTTTTGGTTCATTTTTCTTAACAAATTGAGTCAAAAATTCAAAATTTTCTCGGCGGCGCCTATCGGCACCGCCGACACCCCACCCTCCTAAAAGCTTAAAATGGGCATATGAAGGCCTCTGAAACAAAAAATGCATCCTTCAAAATTTTAAAAATGAACAAGTGAATATTTCAAAAAATATTTATTAAATAAATTATTTTAAAAAAAAATTTTTCTAATCACATAAAAAAAATTTTCGATTTTGTTTCGATTTTCGATTTTCGAATTTCGATTTTCGACGTTTTTTTCCTTTCGATTTTCGATTTCGAACTTTTCAGTTTCGATTTTCGATTTCGACTTTTTTTTTTACTTTCGACACAGCCCTGATGGGAGCTGACGACTAGTGTTCGGCAAATGGCTTCGATCGATAAACGATACGATATTTCGATAAATTATCGTTATCGAAAAAAAGTTCGATTATAGCGATAAATATCGAAGTAATCTTTTGTTTCCCTTTAGGTTTAAAACAATTAATAAAACAATCAATATTTATAGTTCAATACTATTGCTTTGTTAAGGAAGATCAGCATTTATATCTTTAAATTAGAGTTGGCCGGGCGGGATTTTTGGTAAAAACCGGGATCGATTTCGACTTTTCAAAAACCGGGATGCCCCCCCCCCCCTCCCCTATGGTTTTGTGATTTTGTCCAAGCAAAAAATAAAATGAAAATTGTGAATTGTCATGATAAAATATTTATTTTTAAATTGGAAAAATTTAAAAGAATTTTTAGAATTGTTTATACTACAACAGTAAATGTTCAGAAATAGTCAGAAAAAATTATTTACATAGTCGGGGAACTGAACCCAACCTAGGCAAACTTAAAATACATCCACCACTCACCACTACAACAGAACCAAGTTGCGATTTTTCGCTCAAACCTCCATCCTTTGGGGTGCATTTTGGATTTCCAAGTCCACGCTATAATTTCTATTTTTCGATCGATAAACGATACGATATTTCGATCTTTTATTGATTTTGCTTTGGAATATTGTGGTTAAAGGTAGATTAAAATTTTAAAAAAGTGAGGATAAAGCTAAAATTTTGGTTTTTGGATAATCCGGAATCCAGTTTTCGGATCCGGTCATTTCAATTTTAAGAATTGGAGAGGTCCGACAGCGCCGGTAGACACCGCCGGAAATTTTTTTTTGAAGATTTTAACGATTTTTGTTAAGAAAATTGGCCAAAAATTATGAGCAAATCAAAAGGGTCCCGCCTATTGGTTGAAGAAAACGGGTTTTAGTTTCGGTAACCGGGTGTCGCCTAAAACCGAAAAAATTAATATCAATTATAAGTACAAAATAAAATTTTCTTTTAAAAATCCCAAAATTGGACAAATTATTGAAAAACCTAAAAATATGTTTAGGTAGTAAAGCATAAAATAATCAAATTTATTTTTATAATATTGCTGGCCATGTAACCGGAAATTAAATTTGTTTTTATGTGAATTGGTGAAGTTCTGGCCGGGACATGTTGTTGGTTGTTGGTTCTGCTAGTGCCACCTAAAATTTTTGACAATGTGTAAATAAATAACAATGTTTATGAGAGAATGTAAGTTGTGTGGGGTAGAGCCCGGAACATCGAGATTCTCGTCGAGATTTTTGTTGAGATTTTTTCGAAATTCGACGAAAGTTTACCAAGATCTTCGAGCTTTGGGGGGGGGGGGGGGCGAAGCCGGAAAATGCGACGGTCGAATGGACAAAAGCGCCAGGGATGTCGATGTCGTCTCCTCAAAATACGATACACGATATACAATATTTACGATACACCAAATTACGATACGAATTTTTTGACGATACACGATATGGCCTAAATTACGATATTTATGATTATAATACGATACATCCCTGATAAGTACCGTGCTTCCGGTACGTCGGTTGAATTGTTCGAGGGTCGAAAGTGTTGTAACTTTCTTAAACCTAAACCAATTAGGTCGAACATAATACAAAATGAAAACATGCGATAAGTTAGCGTTATCCCATAAAGCTAAAGCTTTGCGATTGGCCAATGGTTAAAAAAAGTTATGGCCAAAAAAGTAAAAAAGTCGAAAAATGGCCATTTTTGTACCGCAACTGCGTTGAATATAATTTGAAATTTTGAATTTTTCCGGACATTTTTGGGTCAGGAATTGCGGTTTCCGGACATTTTTTGACATCCGGTTACATCGATTATCTTTAAAAAATTAACGGCTCTGATGTTATTTTTTCAGTAACACGTTATTTTTTAAATTATTCAATAAAACAAAATTTGACACCTAAAATTTTAGAGAAAATTTTTCCGACCGATTTGGGTAACCCCGACCCTGACAGTCCAGCCCCGAAAAACCCCAACCCCATAATTCTCAACCTCGAAGTTTGGGGTGCTAAAAAATTCGCTTCTATCAATCACTCACTAACTCAGAGAATTCAAACAATTTTTCTTGCGATTTTTGAATCAAAATAAAAGAACAATCTCCAATTATCAAACTCAAAATGTGTCATGATTGAAGGAATAAAATAAAATTCGGGTAGTTAACAAATAAACTGCAATCGAATAAAGTATAAGTTATTCTTTTAGATCTATTAAATAAGGTCATGATAGAGCGATTAGTTAAAAATGAAATGTCAAAAAAAAAAATTGATGAAAAAAGTATGAATCAACTTCCAGAAAGATCATTCGAATTTTTTCTTAATTGAAGTTTTCCGAGCCCACGATGGAGATAAAACTCCAACTCGGCTGGCATAAATGTCATCTATAAGAAAATGAAAATTATAAAATTTACATTAAGTTTCAATAAAATTAGCACAAAAAAAGTGTTTTAACATTGGAACTTATTTTGAGGAATATTTTTGCAAAAAAAATAATAAAAGAAATGCAATTTTTTTATGAAATTACCATGTTTTTTCGAAGCACTCTGTTGTCGTGAAGTATCATAATAAATACGGCGTTTTGATTGCCCCTAAAATAATCTATAATAAGTTTTGATATCCAACATTTTTTCATTTTTTAAATTCAAATGATTTAAAAAGGGTTGCTCTCCGACTCTCGACCCTCGACATTTTTTGGCATCATCCCCGACACGCCACCTCCGAAAAACCCCGACTTTTTGGGCCTCAGCCCCGAGCCCCGACATACCGTCCCTGAAAAACCCCGGCCCCCAAAAAACCCCGACTTTTTAGGCCTCACCCCCGAGCCCCGACATACCGTCCCTAAAAAACCCCGGCCTCAAAAAACCCCGACTTTTTAGGCCTCACCCCCGAGCCCCGACATACCGTCCCTGAAAAACCCCGGCCCAAAAAACCCCGACGCCCAAGGGTTGGGGAGCACCCTAATTTAAAGCTCAAATTTATTTTGAGTATTTTTTTCACCTTTGGGTTTGCAGCTTCATTTTCCGAATCTGCTTCATAATCCGGAATTTGGTTCCTTTTAGTTAATGTAAGTCTCGGAGTCTTAATTGTAGTACATAAATAAATTTAAAAATCATTTAACATAATTTTTGCAACTCTTTCACCTTTGAGTCTACAGCTTTTGTTTCTGAGTCAGCTTCGTAGTCGGTAGCAGAACTGGTTCTTGATGGCTTCCTTTTAGTTAACGTAACAATTCGTCTCGGTGTCTTAATGATATATTAAATATTTTAATATAAAATTAAAATTGACTTGAAAGAATCAATCTCAATTAAATGTGTGAACAAAATTCAAATTGTTTGACACCTTTATCACGCTTGTCTCTTCATCATTCTCGGCGGCACTTGCGTCATTTTTCTCCTTCGATGTGATCACATTCATAAAACTTTGATCCATCTTCTGCTGATGGTTTGAAATAGAGCCACTGTCAGCAAAGCTCACTTTCTTCAATTTTATTGGTGTACCTAATTAAAAAATAAACGATTATTTATGCATTTGCATATTTTTAGTGCAATTAAGTTTCGATGAAATTAGCTAAAAAAATTGTTTGTTGTTGCGTTAGTCTTTTTCTTTTTTGACCATGTTAAAAATTAGTGTTCGGCACGGTACGGTATTACCGCGGTTTTCGGTATTACCGCGGTATTTTACCGAAATACCGATACCGAAAAAATTGTGAGATTTCGATATTTTTTCGGTATCGGTATTTTACCGAAATACCGATACCGAATACCGAAAAACCCCATTTGCCGAACAGTATTAAAAATGCCATATTTTGGCACTTTTTTGACTAAAAATTCAAGGAAAAATATAATAAAAAAAGAATTTGAGCATAATTGAAGTTTTTGGGAATATTTTGATAACAAATAATTTTTAAACATTATTCACCTGTGTGACCAATTTCCGCCTCAATGTTTTTCAATTGTCTCAGTTTCGTCGAAATGTCACGGTCCAAATTGTGCAGTTCGTGCTGTTTGGCTGCCAATGTTGAGTTTAGTGTATCAACGCGATTTGCTTCTTCTAAAAATAAATAAATATTGAAATTGGCAAATTTAGCATTTTATATAAAACTCTTCAGATCACAACCAACATTGCCAAATTTATATTATACATTTTTTTGAATATGCTAACTCAATCAAAAATATATAAAAATATTTTAATGATTGATTTATTTGGTTTAAAATTGCAAATTTAAAAAAATGTTTATTTCCACTTTATAGTCTATTCTTTTCTTGCTTTTCTGATCTAAAATGTTGAACAGTCTAAGGTGTTTGGCCTGGTATGTACCAGGGATGTCGATCGCGCCGAAAAAAAGCGATCGGCGATATGCGATATCGAATTTTTTAATGCGATAGCGATAAGCGATAAGGGATATGCCCAAAGAAGGCGATAACTATCGCGCGATAGCGATAGCGATCGACACCCCTGGTATGTACTAGTGTTCGGCAAATGGGGTTTTTCGGTATTCGGTATCGGTATTTCGGTATAATACCGATACCAAAAAAATACCGAAATTTTCAAAAAATTCTTCGGTACGGTATTTCGGTAAAATACCGAAAAAATACCGTTACCGAAAAATACCGACCAAAAAAATTCGGTTTACCGACAGGTATTCGGTATTTTTTTGGAAATTTTGATTTTCAATTTAAAACGACAAAAACTTTTATCAGTACTTATAATTGATTATTGTCAATGTTTTGTTGAGAAAAATAAGCATTTCAGCGGTTTCCGGGTTCATTTCAACTGAATTTGAAGAAGAAAATTTTCTATTAAATCTCAAAAGGGTCCCCCTTTGTGAAAATTTAATTTTGACAAAAGATTGAAACGATTTTTGCATTTTTAAACTTTATTTCATTTAAATCTCAACTTTACGTTGAGATTTGCATTCTTTAAAAATTTACTCAATTTTGCTGAGCAAAAAATCAAAATTCCAAAATTTATAAATGTTGCCCAAAAAAAAATATTTTAAAAATCTGAAATTTTTAAATTTTACGAAATAGTTTTCTCCACAATATAATGCTTACAGAAATTTAAAAAAATAATTTCACCGGTGCGGATCCGAACCCCCATCTGACTAACCGACAGACCCGCCACTCACCACTACACCACACTGGTGTCAATTTGTGAAAATTAAAGCGAAATACCGAAAAATACCGCGGTATTCAGATATGGCTCGGTACGGTATTTCGCTAAAATACCGCACCGAAAAAATATCGTCGGTACGGTATTTCGGTAAAATACCGAAAAAAATACCGCGGTAATACCGAAAAATACCGCGGTATTACCGTACCGTGCCGAACACTAGTTTATGTACCATATTTTGATCAGTCCCACCTTCTGCTCCGCCTCCGAACAGTTTGTTGAAAATTCCGCCACGATTTGGTGCTGTAGCAGCAACATCTCCGTTCTTTAATTCAGTAATTTCTTTTTCTTTCATCGCCAATTCTTTTTCCATTCGTTGATTCTTTTCACTGTAAAGGTGTTCATTCTTTTTGAGCTGATTCAACTCTTTTTCCCTGTTTTCCAACTCCTTTTCCAATCGTTCACTCTTTACTTTATAGTACATTTCACTCCTTTTCAGCTCAGAAATTTCCTTTTCTCGACTCTCCAACTTTTTTTTCAGTGTTCGTCCCTTTTCTTTGTACACTTTCGACTTTTGTTTCTTTTTCAAATATTTTTGCTCAAACATTGCCTTTTCTTCAGTCATTTTATGTAGGTTCCATTCGTGTGTTTCTTGACTTTTATGATTTTTAAGTTCTGATAAATTTGCAAAAGTTTTCAAACGTCTGGGTGTTGACACTTTTGAGCCGTTGATCATATTGGTTTGCTGGATTTTTTGTGCCACTTTCTGATCAGTGATGCGCAAATTATGCTTCTCCCTCTGACTCATCTCTTTAAAAATTGGGCTAACTCGCAAAACCTCTTTAATATCGCCTAAATTTTAATGTGGTATTTAATTGAAATTTTAAATATATAACTTTGGGGGCGGACCTGGATTTTAAATCTTAAAATTGCATTATGGTCAAACCAAAATTCCTTGAAAAATCTACTAAAAATAGTCAAAATAGTGAGTTTATCAAAAAGGTGCATTTTTTGATCAGTAAGCTAAGAGATTTTATTTAATAAAAAATAAACAATTTAATTCACTTAATTTTGGGTTTAGCTTGATTTAAGAGCATAAATTATTTGACCTTTATCTTCAAGCAGTCCCGCCGTCTTAATTTCCTCATAAATTTGGGTGCGCAATGCAAGTCCATTGGTTTCCATCTTTTTGAACACTTTGTCCAGAGAATCCACATCCAAATAGTACTTTGAAGCGCTTTGCTCAACAAATTGCGTGTTCGCAAAATTGGGGTCGCTCAAAAGTTTGCCCGCAAAAATATTTGCCAATTTTTGCAGTTCACTTCGCCTCCATTTTTGCAGCTTTTCATCTTCAATTAAGATTTATTTGTATAAATGGCACATTTAAACTTTGAAACAAATCATTGCCTAAGGCTACGGGTTTTCAAAATTAAGTTCCAGCGCCAAATCCGTTCGATCTAGCTAATCATTTTTTCGCTTAATGGTGTCTCTCTCCGGCAATTATCGGATGGACACTGTGACACCGGCGGGGCTTTTCAGCGGATCCTGTCGTGTTGGCGCCGATCGTTTTGGCGTGATCAGTCATAACTTAGTCATTAAGTTCAGAAGCTCTCCGTTTATTGAATCTTTGATCTAGCGAAAACTACCCAATTTCGTCTTTTTTCAAAAAATTTATAGCTTAAACGCTAAAAATAGCCATTTTGGCGTGCTGTGTTATAACTTCCTTTGCTTAATTAAGTCTAATCGCCTAGCTATTTTCTATTATTTTTACATCTACCGACATAGTGCTTTCGAATGGTACCAAATGCCGGATTCCGGATTTTGGGGGAAAAATCTGGAAGTGGGGTGTCGGCAGTGCCGATACATTTCGGGTTCGGGGTTCAAAGTTGGTCAAAATGAAGGCCAGCTTTGGGTTCTGTGCCCAAATACCTCTAGAAACATCATTGCCTGTTGCTTTACGAATGCTTGGTTGAACGTGGAGCTCAAAGGCAACTGTACAAAAATTTGTAAATATTTTTTAACCAAATATTTTATTTCTTACTTATGTTGTGAAGAAGCAGCAACGATAGCAATACGTAAAATTTCATAATTATTTGAATAAAATATTAATTTACGAGCAAATAAAATTTGTTATTATGATATTATATTATAAAAAATATTCATCAAAGAAAATTCCATTTACATTCAAACCATTCCTATTGACATTACATTTTTTTTATTGACATTTTCTACTCAGTCGGCGTGGCAATTGCAAAGGCAAATAGAGTCATAAATTGGCATTAAAATGTTAAATTAATTTTAGGCTGAAGATTTCAAACGAAAGAAAAAGTTGTAATCACAATTAGAAATGGCCCGATCGAGATTTTTGATCTAAATTTCGGCCTTTTTCGATCAAGATGCATTGAGATTCTCGATTGAAAAGCTTGATTGGTCGGTTCGACCTTTGTGCCGCGAGCGAAAATCGACAATTGTGCCGCGAGCGAAAATCGACCTTTGTGCCGCGAGCGAAAATCGACAATTGTGCCGCGAGCGAAAATCGATCTTTGTGCCGCGCGCAAAAATCGACAATTGTGCCGCGAGCGAAAATCGACAATTGTGCCGCGAGCGAAAATCGACCTTTGTGCCGCGCGCAAAAATCGACAATTGTACCGCGAGCGAAAATCGACAATTGTGCCGCGAGCGAAAATCGACCTTTGTGCCGCGCGCAAAAATCGACAATTGTACCGCGAGCGAAAATCGACAATTGTGCCGCGAGCGAAAATCGATCTTTGTGCCGCGCGCAAAAATCGACAATTGTACCGCGAGCGAAAATCGACAATTGTGCCGCGAGCGAAAATCGACCTTTGTGCCGCGAGCGAAAATCGACCTTTGTGCCGCGACCTTTGCGCCGCAAATTTGCGCCAAAAGAGGGAAATTCCACTGGATAAAAAGCTTCTATGTTATTCATAGTCTACTTTGTGAAATCTGTATTAAAGTGCAAAATTTTATTTTCATATTTAAAAAAAATTAATTCTTCTGTAAATCAATTAAAAGCACTTAATAAGAAACGCGTGCTCTGCCCTTCAATTTACATCCGATTTTTGTATTGTTAAAATATGCCAGCACTTTAGCCAAACATTTTTTGTTGGCAACACACTTCCTGTATAAAAAACAGATTATATTTTTTAAAATATTTTATATATTTTATTCACCATACTCACACATATTTTTTAAATTAAAAATATAAAAAAACTATTGCGCATAATTTCTTATACCTATTAAAAGCCTCCAAAATAATGTGGACTTTATTTCTGTCCATTTTATTGTCCATAACTTTTTGCAAGACGACTTTTGGAAGTTCTCATGAAGTCAGCCAAGAAGCGGCGATGGCAATTCACTCAAATGAAATTAAGCCGATAAATGGGCGCAAAGTGTTGCAACCACCGCCCCCACCATACACTGAAGGTTGAAAAGAATTGAAATTTCTTTTCTAAAATTAATCAAAATTAACGATCAAATGTTAATGAATCTAATAGAGCCCGGACACTCAAGACTCTAATTGAGATTGTTTCGAGATTATTGATAAAAATTCGATGCCGAAATTTTACTGAGTTTTTTTGAAATTTGATATCTTTTAGTGATCTTGAACGTAATTCGAACAATGAAATTTTTTGAAATATTTTAACATTTTTGATCAAAATCTTGATCGGTCAACAAGTACGGGCTTCAGAAATAAACAAAATCTTTTTGGCGTTAACACTGGGGGGGGGGGGGGTTATTAAGCGATGATCGATCGACAACTAATCGTTTAATAATATAACATTTTAACCCGAACTCCAAGCGAGTTTGTCATGTGTTGAGCTGTGATGTTATGATCAGCACAATTGATTAATTGATTTTTTAACAAATTTGTGACAAAGAGACAACATCTGTTTAGATGGCTAAATTTTATTTATTATCGTTGAGGTCAATCACTTAATTTAATAAAACCAGAATTAAAAAAATCTATTTTTTAGATGACATTCGCAAAGTTGAAAACGAAGTAAAGTATGAGACTGATGATCGTAATTCAAATGATTGGCATTATGGTATTGAGCGTCGAATGGACATGCCAATGTCGGAAGCGTCGGAGGTTTACTATGATCCAATCTTTGGCCAATCAGTGGTCAACGAGAAAAACATGCGCCGAGCATTGAAAAATGAACGACGCAAGAATCGGAATAAAATTGGAATGGTGGACAAAAAGCATCACAAATTGGCACTGCACAGCATGGAGAAGCATCGTCAGATCAGCCAGTATGCACAGGTGGCATTTTGGGTATCGATCTAAAATGCCGTATTAGAAGTTTGGCTTTTGTGCTATATTTGGATTGAAATAATGAATTTTGGAGATAAAAAGTCAAAAATTTTGGACATTTTGCCTCCGGAATTTCAAAAATTATCCGGGATTCAAAACTGATTCGGCGGGAGTTACGGTGCCGCTGGTATATATTTGTAATGGTACTGGTGCTTTATTCAATATTTTGAAAATAGATTATATATAGCATTTTGTAAAAATTTAAAATTACTTTAAATTAGGTAAACAGAAGAAAATATTTAAATTTTATTATTTTTTTCCAAAATAATTCAATTTGAACATTCGAATTTGTTTATTGAAGAAGAAACCAACCCTACCTTTGCGCAGGACGTAGACGGCAAAGTGGACACGCTGCATGCGGACCACGTTGCGACGCGTAAACTGGCCCAGGCCACACATGGCAGACTTGGCAACGTGAAGTCGGCCTTGGATAAGCATAAGGCGATTGCGGACGAACGCTTGAAGCGCTATTCGGGCGAACTGAAGGAGAAGGATGGGCGTTTGAAGGTAATAATACCTATTAATGATGATTTATTTTAAATAATAATATTTAAAAATGATTGCATTAAAAGGTGCATTAAATAAATTTGGATTAAATCATTGCGTTTCTCTAAATATTTTAATTAAATTTGAATTAATAAAATCCCGGAGAGACCAATTTGCTTTGCCCGAGGACATTCGACGACGGGCGATGGCATTTTCTGTCGGCATTGCAGCATAAATAACTCCCATAGTAGTAATCAACCCACTTTAAGACTATCGAAGAAGCCGTGAATGGTCAGCAACAGCAGGCGGACGAGAACATGGAGACAATTGTCAAACAGTTGGGCAAACAAGCCATGCACGCGAGCCAAGTGCGCGACAAAATTGGTGGGGTGCTTGAACTGCACGGCAAGCACATTGACAAGACCAGCAACACGGTGCAGAAGATGAAGACTCGCACCAAGCACCTGTACACCTCAATGGAGGTGCAGGGTAAGTTGGCGCCGGTCTAATTTTTTTGTAAACAAAAAAAGATAAATAAGAGCCCGACATTTTGAAAATTCCTGGACCCGGATCCTGGAACTGGACTTGGAGAAGGTGCCTGGACCTGATTTCCTGAACCAAAGTCCAGGAAAAATCCAGGGTCGTGAAGGCTCCACTGGACCTGGACTCTGGGTACAGGAAAAATCCAGGCCTACCAAGGTCCATGTTGGGCTCTAAAGATAAATTTAGAAAATTTGAAACTACCTTCGACTAAAATTCAAATTTAAAAACAGCAAAATCAGCAGAAGGGGATAGGTAAATATAAATTCGGGTGATGTTGTTGATTACGAAAATTTTTTAAATTTTGATTCAAAAAAAATTGTTTGATCTTCTCTACACCTTTTACGTAATGACATCATTGAATTGTTAATAAAGGTGGAGAGGTGGACAAATTGAACACAAACATTGGCACAGTGGTCGAAGACGTGAAGGCATTGAAGCAGGTCACGGCCGCGCACACTGCTGCATTGGAGAATGTTGCGTTGCATGACAATGAAATGTTCGGGAAAATGATTGAAAGCCAACAAATGTTGACGAAGCATATGCTGGAGAGCAACAAGCAGGTGCTCTGCTGGTTAAAATTTGGTGCGGAATACCAAAATGTCGCGCCTTCACATTATAAAATTGGATCAATTTATTTAAAGTTCCAAATTTTTTTTAAAAAAATTGAATTATTTGGTAAAATTTCTATCAGCTGGCACCTAGTTGAATCAATTAAAAAATATATTTCGATTTTTGCTTAAAAATTGATACAAACATTGAACCAACATTTAAAAATTTAATTCTTAAATTTATTCAAATAATGTCCATAATTTAAAAACATTTTGAAAATTCCTGGACCCGGATCATGGATCTATCAGGCCCAGGAAGGGCTCTATTTGGCATTTATACGGCATGTTCATTCCGCCAAAAATCTCCAATTAATTCATTTTTCAGGTGCTCGAAGTGCTTGCCGACTTTGCGCACCAGCTTGACAACAAAGTGTTGAATGCCCTTGACAATGCCAATGCGCGGTTGGCACAAGCAGCAAGCATCGGCGATCATCAGGTTGAAGAGTCCCCCCCCCCTCCCCCGTGGGCACGCACGCTTACGCAAAACAATCGCTAAAATATTTTAAGATGTCGAAGCTGAACGTGAATCTAAACGTCAGTAGAAATCCAATGTGGGTTAAATAGATCGAATTAAACACAAAAAATTTGTGTTTTGTTCCTTATTTTGACCAAATAGGTCCCACTTTTCTTTTTCAAAATTTGAACTGGTTCAAAAATCGGTTTAAACGCATTTTGGCACCTTGAGACCTATCAAAGATTTGTTTAAATAGAAATTGTAAAACATGCGCTCTGGGCACGCACAGAGTGGGCCAAATTAAAGTTTTGAAATTGTTGGACAATTTAAAAAAATTTATATTAAAAACATATTGAAATTTATATATAAAAATTAGATTTCCAAATAAAACATCAAAAGCACCATTTAAAAATTTAATCAATGCCAGAGACAATGTGCCAAGTCTGGCTGCTCAAGTGCAGCATCCGCTCTTCCTCAAGAAGCACGACCCGAGGCGTGAGCAATACGAAAATGAGCAACGCGAGGCCAATGTGAACAACAACAAGACCAACGAACACGGCATGGACAAGCCGTACACGGAGGAGCTCAAGTCGAGCACCGATGAAAGCAATATTACTTATGAGGACGCGTTGAAGGCGCTGGGATTGAAGAAAAATGGCAACAAACTGTTCAAGTCCACCAAAGAAGAAGAGGAGGGCACAACAAATTGGTAAAAAATTGTACTGTTACGGCGTAACAGAGTCGTAACGGACCGAGAAAAATTGTTTGAAACCCAAATTTTTCGTTTATTGTAAGGCAAAAAACGACTTTATGCAATGATTTCAAATTAATTAATTTTTTAAAGATTTTGACCATGAAAGGATTGTGTCAAAAGATGAAACTGAAGTGATGGAGTCGGTGAAATTGGCGTCTTTTGCGCGATTATCATAGATAGAGCGGATTTGAATAAACTTTTATGTATATTCAGCATATTTTGGATTTGTATTTGCTGAAAATTGTCTCTTAAAAGCTTCAACAAATTCTATTATTTTTTTAATTAATTAGAAAGACAAAACTTAAAACCGTTTTTTTGCGGTGTCCGGACATTTCACACAGTAGTGCAAATTTACGTTTCACACATAGAGGGGGAAAAAGACATTTCACACATAAATTTCGCACACATTTAATAAAAGCTTGTTTTTAATGTGGATGAATAAATTTGAAATTAAGCTAAAGTTGAATAGTTGGCTAAAATTGTTTTTTGCGGATTCTTACTCAGCTCGACGAGAGGAATCGATTGGTAGTATTTTAATTCAGATTTGAATCATCGGGAACCGGTTCCGGAACCGGGAATCACTGTGTGTGAAACGTCCGAAATTGCATTACTGTGGGAATGTCCAATGTGTGAAATGTCTTATGTGTGAAATGTCCAATGTGTGAAATGTCCGATAGCCGTTTTTGCGCTTTAAAATATAGCCTACTGTATTTATAGTTAGATTCTACCAAGTGGCGGCTAACAGCCAAAAAAGCGTTAATGTCTTTTACGAATTTTATTTTTTAAATTTTTCTAAAATTCACAATTTTTATGCATTTATTAATTTGAAACCATATTAACTTTAATAATAATAAGTAGTGTTGCGCGGATACCGACCCTTTTCCACTCGAGCGTACCACCTGTTTTCAGTACGATAAACATTTTATGAAATTTGGCGACCCCACCTCACAAAAAAACGTGTGTTCTACCCATATGCATTTATTTTAGTTTGTTTATAATTTAAAAAATTTTAAAACGCCTAAAGCCACGGTCTGTGGGGGCGTGCCGATAGCTCCGACAGTAAGAGCATTGTCGCATGAGTGTGAAGCTGATTGCGGGAGCCGGAAGTGCGTGGGTTTGATTCCCGTCCCCGGAGGTACCATTTAGCAAATTGTTTAATATTAAAGTTTTTAACAAGTAATTAAAATTAAAACAACTTGTTTTAAACAAAGAATCGAGTTATTAATCAAAAGTTTCTATTCATTTGATGTCATCTTATGGAAGCCAATAATTTACTAGCAATCCAACTGCAACTACTACGTAATTACATTTGAAAGAGATATATAATTAATTTACTTTACACGGGGTAACTAATCATTAATCTGTGCTATCCAATGATTATCTGTCTCTAAGTACAAAAATTAATAAAGCAAAAATTTTCATTTTCACAGCATTTTGTAGCATTTATACATTTGAAAAAATATTAAACTTAATGAATTTAACAAATTTCAGAACAAAACATTGAAATTTCATACTGTTAATGGACAACTTTTTTGGTTGGATAATTGAAAATGGCCCAATATTTTATTATTTTTCTATTTTTACTGCTTTACCTTCGACATTGCTCTACATTGCCGAATTTTTCGTTATTTTAAAGCACAGAAAAGTATTTCGAACAACATTTTACCATCTATTCTGTATTCGCGGAATATTTGTAAGCCAAAAATTTAAATACAAATGTTTTATAAATTAAAATTATCAAAGAATTTAGGATTTTTTTAAAATTTTATTATAAAACAATTAAAGCTCAAAACAAACAAAAAAAAATTGCAGGACATTTTGCTGTTGGCCAATTCTTTCTACGGGAACCGACTTCCGACAATGTTTGGCCGCGCACTTTTGCCAATTTATAGAGAGTTGCCAAATTGGGCACTTGCTTCGTACTATTTCATGACAAGTTTTGCCTATCAAATTACAAACATTGCCACCATGTACATGTTGCTGAACCGGCTGACAGCAATTGTACTTCCGGTGACCCATAAAAAAGTACGAATAAAATAAATTTAAATTTAATCAACAATCATTTGTTTAATCAAATTTTTGCTTAATAAAGTTTTGGCGAAAAATCTTTGTGCCATTGTTGATATTAATGTTTTGCATACCAATTTTGGATTGTTGTTCACTGTTTCAAATGGATGCCACATTGGATGTCAAAAATGGTAGCAACTTCCTCATCTCCGAAATGGAACCGGTTGGAAATTAAAAATAGTTTTTTTTGATTCTGAATTGATCCCTAATTAGATCAACAGAAACCCCAGCGAATCTCGATGCCAATTTAAAAAATTTTCAACAAAAACTGATAGGATTCAATAACTTTTCATCACATCAGTAAGCTCGAAAAAAATTTTATCGTTTCAAAAACATAGCATTTTAGGCACCATATTTAAAATATGCAAACCAGCTGAAGTCGTTGACATCGATCACTTTCATGATTGTTTGCTTTTTGATCAACATTGTCACTTTTATTGCTTATAAGCGATTCAAACAAACACTCGGTTCTGTGCAAAATTTCGATAAAACTGAACAAAAGCTGCTCGTCTACACGGTGATCACGTTTGCTGGCCATGCAATTTTAGCATTGTATTTGGTAATATTTAAAGAAATAACACATCAACGAATTTGCATTAATTAATTGGGCCCGAATTTCTAGTTTTTTTTGGTTATTTTCTGCGGCTTTGTATTGTCGAAATATGCACAAAAAACATGTTTTTAAGTCGGAAATTTCTTCGGACTAAGAATAACTATTTCGAGGCTTTCATGACTAAACTAATCTTTGAGACTATTTTAAGATTTTTGAGACTATTTTGCCATTTTACCTAAAATTTATTAAGAATTTATAAATTTTTATTGCCAAAATCATCAAATTCATAAAATAGATTTAAAAATTTCAGTATTACTTTTTTGCACTTAAAGTGGTCGAATTTGCACTAAAATGCAAATTATTAATACTCCATTTTATTTTTATAATATTTATATTTTTTGCAGCTTTGCGTTACCGTTTGGGCCAATAATCCAAAGTATGTCGCTATCGTCTACATTTTATATCCGTGTGTCAACGACATCTTCAATTTGGGACTGTCCAGTTGGCCATTGCTGTGGGCAAGCAGCACATTCAGAGGCCATTTCATCAATGAATTTTATTTGCTAAAAAGCTTTAAGAACGTTGAAGAGAGGAACACATTTAAAACGCCGGTGTTCAAAATTGAACAGTCCCCCAATAATGCTTAACAAAAATGTTGAAAAATTGGGACGAAACTTTAGTACTAAATGGCAAATTTCAGTCCATGTCCCGGTCCCACACCTCCAATCACATTACATATAAATGCTAAATTAACATTTTATTCAAATTATGCTATTCATCTGTCGTTAGGGTCTCTTCTGATTCTACTTTTTCAGTCAATTCTTCAATTTAAAGAGCAAATGTATGGCTTACATTCTGAAATCTCGGGACAGAAGCGTTTATTTTCCATTTTATGTCCCCCAATCCTTCGATTTATTGAGATTTTGTTTCATTTAGGCTGATGACTGACGTAATCAATTTGATTAAAAAAAGCAAAATAGTCGAAAAAGTGCTTTGAAATCCAAACAAAGAGGGGGGTGGGGGAGCATTTGGGTTTTCATCAAAAAATCTTCTTATCAAATTTACTTAAATGAACCCAGCAACAGCTGAGATGCTTACCTATTTTTCTCAACAAAACATTGGCCATAATCAATTATAAGTAGGGTTGGACAAGAACGGGTATCCCCGGGTGTTTTGGGCAAATTATCCGGGACCGGTATCCGGCTTGATCAAACGAGTTGACCACCTCGGGTTCAAAAATTCCGAATAATTGATCAAACGAGTTGACCACCTCGGGTTCAAAAATTCCGAATAATTGATCAAGCGATGTGATCATTTGGGTTCAAAAATATCAAACGATTTGATCACCTCGGGTTCAAAAATTTAGAGGAATTTATCTAAGAATGCAAAAAGGGGCTTATAAATCAAAGCTCAACAAAAAGCACTGCTTTATTATTATTTTATAAAAAGAAATTAATATTTATGGTGCAAATTTAAAACAACGCTCAACAAAAAGAGTGCTTTATTATTTTATAATAAGAAAATCAATTTTTATGGTGCAATATTTCTCATCATATTGTCACAATGCCAAAAGTGGTAAAAATCTCATATAGATTTTCACTATTTTCATTTTGCATTTTTATTTTATCATTTTTAACAATGTCTTTACTATTGCTTATGCTTACTAGCGGTTTAGGTGCGCCTAACGGCGCACCAACCGCTAGAAGTACGGATATGTTATGCACAGATTTGATTGAAATACTTCAACGCTTTTTATCCTTGGAATTTTCTTCTTTTGACATTTTCCCTTTTTGGCACTTTTTCCTCTTGGCGTTTTATCCTTTTGACATTTTCCAACTTTTAGCTTTACCCACTTATGGCACATTCCCCGCTTTTGCTTTTTCCCCCTTGGCATTTCACTTTTTGGCACTTTTCGTTTTGGCATTTTCATCTTATGTCAGATTTTCCTTTTTGGCACTTTTCCTGCTTGGCACTTTTCCCTCCTGACATTTCTCCCTTTTACCTTTTTCCACTTTGGGCACTTTTCCCTTATTCAAATTTTGCTTTTTGGCACTTTTGACGCATTCTTTTTGGCATTTTCTCTCTTTTCTCTTTTGGAACTTTCTCGCCTGGCACTTTTCCCCGCTTTTGGCTTTTCCCCCGTGGCATTTCACCTTTTTGAACTTTTCCTTTTGGCACCGTTCCCTTTTTGGATTTTGCCTTTTGGCACTTTTCCCTCTTGACATTTTCTCCCTTTTTACCTTTTTCCCCTTTAGGCACTTTTCCCTTTTGGCATTTTTCCTCTTGGCATTTTTCCCTCTTGACATTTTCTCCCTATTTACCTTTTTCCCCTTTAGGCACTTTTCCCTTTTGGCATTTTTTTTTTGGCACCGTTCCCTCTTGTCATTTTCCCCGCTTTTAGCTTTTTTCCCGTGGCATTTCACCTTTTTGCACTTTTCCTTTTAGCACCGTTCCCTCTTGGCATTTTGCCTTTTGGCACTTTTCCCTCTCGGCACCGCCGCTTTTGGCTTTTCCCCCGTAGCATTTTTTTTTTGCACTTTTTCCTTTGGCACCGTTCTTTTTTGGCATTTTGCCTTTTGGCACTTTTCCCTCTTGACATTTTCTCCCTTTTTACCTTTTTCCCCTTTAGGCACTTTTCCCTTTTGGCATTTTTCCTTTTGGCATTTTTCCCTCTTGACATTTTCTCCCTATTTACCTTTTTCCCCTTTAGGCACTTTTCCCTTTTGGCATTTTGCCTTTTGGCACTTTTCCCTCTTGACATTTTCTCCCTTTTTACCTTTTTCCCCTTTAGGCACTTTTCCCTCTTGGCATTTTGCCTTTTGGCACTTTTCCCTCTTGACATTTTCTCCCTTTTTACCTTTTTCCCCTTCAGGCACTTTTCCCTTTTGGCATTTTGCCTTTTGGCACTTTTCCCTCTTGACATTTTCTCCCTTTTTACCTTTTTCCCCTTTAGGCACTTTTCCCTTTTGGCATTTTTCCTTTTGGCATTTTTCCCTCTTGACATTTTCTCCCTATTTACCTTTTTCCCCTTTAGGCACTTTTCCCTTTTGGCATTTTTCTTTTTGGCACCGTTCCCTCTTGGCATTTTCTCCCTATTTACCTTTTTCCCCTTTAGGCACTTTTCCCTTTTTGCACTTTTCCTTTTAGCACCGTTCCCTCTTGGCATTTTGCCTTTTGGCACTTTTCCCTCTCGGCACCGTTTTTCCGCTTTTGGCTTTTCCCCCGTAGCATTTTTTTTTTGCACTTTTTCCTTTGGCACCGTTCTTTTTTGGCATTTTGCCTTTTGGCACTTTTCCCTCTTGACATTTTCTCCCTTTTTACCTTTTTCCCCTTTAGGCACTTTTCCCTTTTGGCATTTTTCCTTCTTGACATTTTCTCCCTATTTACCTTTTTCCCCTTTAGGCACTTTTCCCTTTTGGCATTTTTCTTTTTGGCACCGTTCCCTCTTGGCATTTTGCATTTTGGCACTTTTCCCTCTCGGCACCGTTTTTCCGCTTTTGGCTTTTCCCCCGTAGCATTTTTTTTTGCACTTTTTCCTTTGGCACCGTTCTTTTTTGGCATTTTGCCTTTTGGCACTTTTCCCTTTTGGCATTTTCCCCGCGTTTGGCTTTTCTCCCGTGGCATTTCACCTTTTTGCACTTTTCCTTTTGGCACCGTTCCCTTTTGGCATTTTGCCTTTTGGCACTTTTCCCTCTTGACATTTTCTCCCTTTTTACCTTTTTCCCCTTTAGGCACTTTCCCGCTTGGCATTTTCCCCGCGTTTGGCTTTTCTCCCGTGGCATTTCACCTTTTTGCACTTTTTCCTTTGGCACCGGTTCCTCTTGGCATTTTGCCTTTTGGCACTTTTCCCCGCTTTTGGCTTTTCTCCCGTGGCATTTCACCTTTTTGCACTTTTCCTTTTGGCACCGTTTCCTTTTGACATTTTCTCCCTTTTTACCTTTTGGCACTTTCCCGCTTGGCATTTTCCCGCGTTTGGCTTTTCTCCCGTGGCATTTCACCTTTTTGCACTTTTTCCTTTGGCACCGTTCCCTCTTGGCATTTTGCCTTTTGGCACTTTTCCCTCTCGGCACTGTTTCCCCGCTTTTGGCTTTTCCCCCGTGGCATTTCACCTTTTTGCACTTTTCCTTTTGGCACCGTTCCCTCTTGGCATTTTGCCTTTTGGCACTTTTCCCTCTCGGCACTGTTTCACGCTTTTGGCTTTCCCCCGTGGCATTTCACCTTTTTGCACTTTTCCTTTTGGCACCGTTCCCTCTTGGCATTTTGCCTTTTGGCACTTTTCCCTATCGGCACTGTTTCCCCGCTTTTGGCTTTTCCCCCGTGGCATTTCACCTTTTTGCATTTTTTCCTTTGGCACCGGTTCCTCTTGGCATTTTCCCTTTTGTCGCTTTCTCGCTTGGCACTTTTCCCCGCTTTTGGCTTTTCCCCCGTGGCATTTCACCTTTTTCCACTTTTTCCTTTTGACATTTTCATCTTTGGCACTTTTCCCTCTTGGCATTTTCTCTCTTTTTCCCTTTTGGCACTTTTCTCGCTTGGCACTTATTTTTGCACTGGTTTTCCCTTTTATCTTTGTTAAAAAATTTTAAAACTAATTTATTTTGGCTTTAATAAAAGAAAAAAATGAATTAACCTGTTTGTTTAATTTTAATTAATTGAAAAAAGAATCTTGCATTCGGGAATTGAACCCACACATCACGTATTAAACGCTAAAGCGCTTATCCACTACCCCACCGACAGCAACGAAAGTTTCTCTTGCTTTTTCTTTACCATCCGCTAATCTCTGCTGCTCATCATTTCTCACTCACACTCCCTCCTTTCATTCTTTCTCTTGCCTCTTCTCCCTTACTCTTTCCCCTTCCTTCTTCCTCTGCGCTCCCACACCAATTGGACAGCGCTGCGCACCCGCTGCAAATGAGCAGCGAGTGGCGTACGCGTCAGCGACGCGCACGCCACAGCGGGCAGCGCAGCCATTTGCTCAATATCTCTACCCCCACCTTATCTCTCATTTTTTCTCTCTTTCCCTTTCAAAAGTCTCTTCACTTTCAACACTATTTCCTTCATCCTTGTGACTAACCTTCTTCACATCTTAACCTTTTGGCACAACGTCCTTGCAAAATTCAAAACCCGCGTTACAAACACACAAACCATTCTCCTTTTTATATAAGGATTACAACCGCATTTTGGGTTGTTCCAAATGATACAAAAAATTTTGAAAAATTGGCATCGGACGAAGAAACAATTCGGAATGAAGGCGTCTGTGAAATACTCCATGATTTTACCGATGAAAAAATTAAAACGCATTCTGAAAATTCAAAATTTGCATTGAAAAGGCAAAGGATTTTTTGGACCAAATTTCATTTGCCATCAAAAAAGGCAAAATTATCAATTTGGAAGAGAAGAAAACGAACAAAAATTTATTGGCCCAAATATCACTGGCCATCAGAAAAAACGTTTTAAGGTCGGAAGAGAACAAACGATGGATTTGCGCAGAAGAAATTCCCTCCAAAATGAAAGAAGCATTAAAATTAATTAAAGAAAGAATTTTTAAAATAAAAATTCGAAAGGATGAAAATTATTCCGAAAATATAAAAAAACAATTTTTGATGATTTTATCGGTCGCCGTTGGAATTTCTGCAATGATTGGCCCGATTAACGAGCTTCAAACATTTTAGACAGCTTATAAATGTTCAAGCAAAGATCAAAGCAAAACTCCGCCAATGTAAAATTATAATTAAATTTTTAATAAATTTTATACATTTAGAATATATTCCTTCGGTATTTTGCCAATTTATTCAAATGATAACATCGGCAAATTAGGCCATTCGACCGGCAAAATTTCTTCAATCATCTTGAATACGGACATTTCAGCAGAGAGCAAACGTAATTAATTAATTACTTAATTATTTTCTTTTTTAGAAAATTTCAATTTTCTTTTGAAATTATCGGAAATTGAATTGACGCCATTTGACATATTAATTTTGGCAAAAAAAATTGAATTTGCACTAGACATGCGTAGAACTATGATTAATATTGAGCACCCGACCATTTATGACTTAGTCATTGCTCATTTTTGCCGAGAATACCGTCCAATCTGCGGCTTTCACCGGGTTAAATTATTTTTGTTGTAATTTAATAAAGCAATTTTTGGAATACAATTTAATATTAACAGGTGGCTTTTAAGCAATCGAATTATTGTAACTTGACAAATTTTATGTTGCAATTGATGAACCGTGTGAAGGAATCGCCAAATTTCAGTGAATATTTTGTCCATGCCGAGTTTCCTAAAGAATTGGGGCAAAAGTTGAATGCCAAGTTTACTACCAAATTTAAGCAAAATTTGGATGAATTTCATAAATTTGAGAATAAATATAGAAAATGTTGTAATATTCGCAGAGTTATTAATGGGTATCAAGATTTTCTCCATTTTGCGGAGGCTGTCCATGTGAATTGGAACCCATACAAAGGCTAGTATTAAATTTTAAACGTTTAAATTTATCCCAATAAAATCATTAAAATAACGATTAATTCAATTCGATGAATTAATTTCAATAATAAATACC
Source organism: Globodera rostochiensis (assembly GCA_018350325.1). Lineage (NCBI taxonomy): Eukaryota > Metazoa > Nematoda > Chromadorea > Rhabditida > Heteroderidae > Globodera > Globodera rostochiensis. The sequence continues at coordinate 1,438,943 of JAEVLN010000010.1, forward strand.
CATTTATTTTTAAAGAACTATTAATCACATTACACAAGTTCATATACCTTTATTTGTGTTCGAAAAACGGATTGGAATACTTTAAAAACATTATTAATCGCTTTGACCAAAAGGAACTGATGAAAGGTTTGGTTTTATACTTTTAAAAACTGAATAATTATTTGTTTGTTAATCATTTAAAACTATAGATATTTGAAAAAAAAATTTTTAAAGGAATAAAATATCTTCTTAATACAAACATTTTTTTCCATTAAACAGATTTGCCAAAAGAATGTGAAGAAACAGAAAAAGATCATAAATTAATGATAACCATTAAATACTTTAAACGTCACGAATTGGATGAGTTAAAGCCGAAGTTGCAAATTTTGGAGAATTTTGAAGAAATTCAGCGGGCTCATGAAAACTTGATAGCATTTGAAAAATTATTTGATGAAAGAAAGTGTACTGAAAATGATGAAAAATGCTTTTGATTTAATTGTGACTCTGAATGATGAGTTGGAGAAGGCGAAGACGTTTTGCATCGGAAAGATTTGAGGTAAGAATTTTGTTGAGGAAATTTACGAAATTTTGGGAAACTTTCATGGGATGAAAGAATTTTGTTGAGGAAATTTACGAAATTTTGGGAAACTTACATGGGATGAAAGAATTTTGTTGAGGAAATTTACGAAATTTTGGGAAACTTACATGGGATGAAAGAATTTTGTTGAGGAAATTTACGAAATTTTTGTTAAAAAAATGGCAAAATTTCTAAAATTTTACGTTTGCGAAATTTTATAAATATGTTTTTTTGAAAATCTGCTCAACTTCTGCTGCTAGGGGGGGGGAGGGGGGGGGGAGGGGGGAGTCGGCGGTGTTAGGCGCCGCCGAGAAAATTTTGATTTGACTCAATTTGTTAAGGGATTTGCTAGCAAATTTTTAAAAATACTTTAATTTTTTTGGGAATTGCTCCAAAATTAATTAACCTAAATATTATCAAGAGATGCAATGTTTTGAGAAGGCGCTTTGAGCATCATAATTACTCCTTTAAAATTATTACAAATTTTTAAACTTCCAGCCAAATACTCATTTTCACGGAGACAATCTTGAAAATAAGGACATTTTCGATTTTTAAGATCGAGTGTCCGTTTTCAAGGACTGTCCTTGCCATTCAAGGACGAATTCCACCCCTGCCTTACGGCCTTATTTGCTTATCTTTTAAATAGTTGTTAATTATATGATTATTGATACCAGCTGCTGCTACCAACTCTCAACAGCAGATGACGGCTTCAAAAATGTTGTTTGTTATTCCACAAACATTTTATTTATCAGCACATTAAAAAATCGTAAAAAAACCCATTCCGTGCGGTCCATAAAAGATTAAAGACGGGGTGGACCCCGGGGGGCCTAACAAAGCAAACAATGAACCAATAACCACCAACCACCATTCTTCCAGTCAGCAGCTTTTTATTGACTTTGATACAATGTGCAATTTTTTATTCTGTTAAATGACCATTCAAAAAGTATCATTTAATATAATTTGACTATTTATTTCTTTTTTTTTTCTATTTTCATACGCTTAATAATATTCTAATTATTTCTTTTTTGGTATTTTTTCTTCCCATTAATTTGATAATATAAAAACCTTCAGAATTTAACTTGTATTAATTAAATATTAATTTTGATTTTAACAAAAAGGAAATCTTATTTTATCTCTTAGAATAAAAATGCAAATATTTATGCTGCTAATAACAATAATAATTACTTTTACAATTGGCAAATTTTATTCAGTGTCTGGATTTTGGGTAAACAATTATTCAAGTGCTAAAAATATTTTTCCTTAATTTGAAGTTGATCCCTGATTATTGGACCACCATATACCGGAGTGGGCATGTTGAGCGAGGGCGATTGAGCGAAAATTTTATTTCTTTTCCTGAATCAACCCACAGTTATATCGGATATTGGTATATATTTTATTTTTGATCATTTTTAGATCAATTTTTTATTTTTAGGATAAGCTCTGAAAAAATTTATCACGAAGCATACGGCGGTGTGTTTGCTGAATTGGCAGATGATCGTGGCGTCAGATATTGCGGCATTTTTGCCGATGTATATCAAAATAAAAGTGCCAAAATTTGCGGAAGTTTCCGTGTTTTATCCAATAAACTGAATGCGTTGCCGGGAAAAAACCCGTAATTTTTCACTATATTAATTTATTTGAAAATTTTTTGTTAATAAAAAAGTCAATTTAAAAATAATATTGTAATTATACACAGATTTGAATTTGTGCCCATATCAGTTGCAATGATTAATCCGGACAAGGCAGTCGAATACTTGGATTGGCAAATTGCGCGTTACCGTACAAATTCGAGTGAAAAATGGATTTTTGGTAGCACAAATATTCTGCAAAGAGTTGCATATTTTCCAAATAACGGCGAACAGCTTAGAAAGGTATGTTAAAACTAGGGTTGGTCCCGGCCGGGGACGGGGAAAACCGGAGATCCCCGGCCATTCTCATCCCCGACCCCGGTTTGCCATCCCAAAAACGGGGATCTCCGGTCCTCATCTGGGGACAGTGATGAAAATGCACCCCTAAAGATGGCCATTAGATCAGAAATTTTAATGACTATATTGATTTACTTTTGTTTTTGTGGTCATTTCTAGTCATTTGTTTTGTTTTGTCAATTTATGAAAAAAATTATTTATTGATAATTTTAAAAGTGTCGGTCATTCTTATTGTATAGTTATCAGTTTTGATGTCTAAATTATATTTAATTATTTTTTTGTTAAGATTGATTACAAAGAGAATAAGTTCAAATTTTTGGACAATGTCCAAGTGTTGCAACGTTCAGCCACATTTGATCAACGTGATTTATATGAAAATGTTCCCACACTTTCGACAACAACAACAACAACAACACGGCGGACAATCACAACAACGAGACCAAGAACAACAACAACCACTTTTAGAACTTCAATTGTAAACTTTAACGTAGTTTTGTTTTTACATGAAACGTTACATATTGATTCATTAAAACAAAACCTGATTTTATATAAACATTTGGTGATGCCAAAATTCGCGCCACCTCCTGAAAATTATTATATTTTATTTCAAACTCATCTGGACTTTAATTAATTTACTTTTTTTTAATTTTTTTTTGGCGTAGGAAGTAGAGATGCCGAATTTAGGATTTGTTGAATCTGCCACAATTTTAAGATGGCATTCACAACGACACAAGGACCCGAATATGAGGATGATGATTATGACAAATTGCCTGGAGCTGGCATTGAATGGGACGCTCTTGTCGAAGAAAGTAATTAATAAATATCAACATCCGTTATAAAATTAAAAAAACAAATTTTAAAGTCCAAATTAACCAAAAAAATATATTTTAAAAAACATGTGGTTCAGCTCCCGACTCAGCTCGACAAATGGAAGGCGGTGGAATTTTAAGCATTGACGACAACGAATTGATATTGCCAAAACAAAAATAATTTGACTTTTTTTTCCCCGTGCCATTGCACAAAAGTGTTCAGCAAAGTGCACTCCCATCTTGGCATTCTTCAATCGAATATTTGAACATTCATTCAATTTTTGAAAAATATGTATATATTGATCAAACGATTTATGACTCTCCTCACCTGCTGCTCACTGTCGATGTATCGATTTGTATTTGTCTGATCATCGTCTGCAGCTTAAACATATATGTGAGCATTTTAAGCCAAACATATTTTTATGTAAATATTTGCTTTATATATTTGCCAAAAATTGAAAGCGGAAATCAATCGTTCTAGGTAATAGGCAGTGCCAGGCAATTACATACGTGCGTAAAGAGAAAATGAATGTAAATAAATTTTATAAACGACAAACAAAAAAATTTTAAATCATCTTATATATTAAAAAATTTCACTATTTAATTTGTAAAAAAAAAATAGTTTTAATTTTAAAAAAATTGGCTTGCATTTAAAACTTAATTACAATCCAAATTTTTTATAAAGCATCCAAATTATTAGACATAATTCGCCATCGTATTTTTAATAATTTTTTATAATTTATAGCCGTCAAGCATGTATTTGACTACAACAATTTTTTTATCAATATTATTTGTTTATCAAATTTGTTTAAATATAATGGCAGACAGTGGCGAGAGCAGCCCTTGTAGAACATCGGATGCGGTGAAGAGCCCTCGAAAAACATTAGCTGAGTTTTTTCGAGAGGATCCACTTGATGGTAATTATCAACTAATTATACGGGTGATTAGAGTTCAGAAAATTGGATTAGTCGGTCACCCGTTTGAACCCCTAATGAAAATGTTAATATAAATTTAAATGGTTTTAGAATTTCAAACAAAAAAGTACTTACATAAAACTTCTTAAAAAGTAATAACAAAATTATTTAAGAAACAAATGATAAAGAAATTGAGGAAAATGCTAAATTAAACAAAAACTCTTCGGTTCGAGGTATAACGAAATTAAATCCATAAATAAAAGCAACAAAAAAAATAATATTTATTTAAAACATTTTTTAGATTTATCAAATGAAGAAATCAAAGAATTAATTGGAACACTTAAAGATTCAAATTTACGGCATGGAATTTTTTTTTTATATACATTTTTATAATAAAAAAGAAATATATTTTAATTAAGGTTCAGTTTAAATGCAAATAAGCCACGAGAAATTGGTGATCCTAAAAAATCGAAAGGTGTGGAAAAAAAGATAAAAAATATTTAAAATAATTTTTAAACAGACAAAAAAAGTGACGATGACGTTGGCAAACTTCGAAGACTTCACAAAGTAAGGTAAAAGATTACGAATTTAAAGTAAAAATAGTCAAAATTTAAATATATTGATAATTTGAATTCGTATTATAAAATTTATTCAATGTTTAATTAAAAAGAAAAAACGACATTCATGCCCTCTAACCTTTTTTTATAATTTTATATTAATTGACCATCATAATTAAGAGTAAAAGAAATTGGACAGCAATCGGTATATGATCAAGACCCTTTTAACGAAAATCAAGGTTTGCAAAAAGCGATGTTTAAATGTATAAATAAAAATTTTAGCTTTAAGCGAGGAGGAAATTGAAGAAATTTTGCAAAGTAACCATCTGCATTCTTCAAGGTAAAATTTCAAAAATGTGTTTTATCAAAATATGTTTTGAGAATATAAATATTTTTGAATTATAAAATTTTTAAATCAGAAAAATTTTACTAAATTAGCGTTTTTTAGTGTTTTAGCAAATACAATATTTTAAATTTTTGGGGTTTTGTCAATATTTTGGTTGTTTTAATTAGTCAATTTTCAATTTTTAGTATCGGAAATCCGAGCCCTAATAATTAAATTTAGAATTACTATACCCAGTCATGAACAACAAATAGTCGAACAAAATTTTGAGGTTTCACCTGAATCTAAACAAACGGAATTTTTAAAACAAAGAAACCGAGGTTCATTGATTTTAAAGATTTAATTAAAATAAAACTTTTTGTGTTCACTTCAGCGCACGGCAAAAACGTATTAGGACCGTCAGGACACATTGATCAGCATAAATTATTCACTTCTATGCCGACATCGCCAACCTATGATGATGATCAACAAGATTTCTCATTTGATCTTGGAACATCTGTACCGACTTCGACAAGATATGGCCAACAAGAATTCGCATTTGGTTTTGCTAGATCAACAGAAGCATCGCCAACTAGATCAACATCACCATCACCAGCATCGCCAACTAGATCAGCAACAGCATCGCAAATTAGATCAACAACAGCATCACCAACTAGATCAACACCAGCATCGCCAATTAGATCAACACCAGCATCGCCAACTAGATCAGCAACAGCATCGCAAATTAGATCAACAACAGCATCACCAACTAGATCAACACCAGCATCGCCAATTAGATCAACAACAGCATCACCAACTAGATCAACACCAGCATCGCCAATTAGATCAACAACAGCATCGCCAATTAGATCAACAACAGCATCAACACCAGCATCGCCAATTAGATCAACGACAGCATCACCAACTAGATCAACACCAGCATCGCCAACTAGATCAACAACAGCATCACCAACTAGATCAACACCAGCATCGCCAACTAGATCAACAACAGCATCACCAACTAGATCAACACCAGCATCGCCAACTAGATCAACAACAGCATCACCAACGAGATCAACAACAGCATCGCCAATTAGATCAACAACAACATCACCAACTAGTTCAAGCAGTTCACCAAATGCTAAACTTAGCCAAACAAAGAAAAGTAAGAAGAATGATTTTATTAAAAATGAATAGAAATTACCTAAAAAAAGCCTATCGCTAAAAAGGAATTTAAAGAGTAGGTAAATTTTTAATAAAACTAGCAATTTTGTCGTGAAGATTGTTTTAATTAGCTGAATTTTGGTCATGTAATTTAAAACGAATATTATAGTATTAATCAGCTTTGTCGGATTTGTAATAAAATTAAAATATTCTAAGCCCAAATTATGTACAATAAATTATGCTTTTTTAATTAATTTACCCTAAGGCATGTCATTTAACCGCTTATTTCGACGACGGTCTTTCACTGATGATGAACATCAACAACTCACTGAAGATGATTATGCGAAATGGAGACGATGGAAAGAGAATGAAGAAAATTTTGAAATGATTGTCCACACAATCCGCCAACGCCTGGATCATTGGGACAATGAAGTCAAAACGAAGAAACAAATTAAAATCAGTGCCCGAGAATTGGGCGTTCCGCCAACAAAACGCGAATGGGACGAGACGCGTTTGGGTCGCATTGAACATTTGCGAAACGAAGTGCGAGCCTCGTTCTCCGCTTCACCAACATTCGCTTCATCTCCTCTGCGAGCTTCATCATCCGCTTCATCTCTTCTGCAAGCTTCACCTCTTCTGCAAGCTTTACCTCCTCTGCAAGCTTCACCATCATCCGCTTCACCGCTGCATGAAGGTAAATAATATTTAGAGTGTAACAAAAGTTTTATCGCAAAAATTTTTTTAAAAAAAGGAATTTTATTTGCCTTTTTACTGACCATATTATTGTCCTGTCTTTTGAATGGATCGGAACTGTGAGCCAAAACCAAATTGTGCTTTTTTTGGACCTGGTCTGTTTGAGACTCTAATTTTCTTTCACAATCTTACATTAGCGTAAAATAAATCTTTGGCGACAAAACTTATGATATTACACCCTAAAGTATATTTGTGTTGGTCAAAATGGGTTAAACCCAAGTCTCCATCCCGGATAACCGATCGCTTAACACCCAAAAACACCCGGCTAACTACCCGGATAGCGCCGGACAAATTGTTGTTTAGGATCGAATATTTTGATTAGGGTGGCACGGAACCGGGATCAGTACAATGGTCCTGGTTTTTCAAAATGCCTTCAAAACTCCCTTATAATGATACATTTTTTTCTTATTTTTTGTCCCAAGTTTTTTTGACCAAGATCAAACAAAAGTCTTGTCTTAAACATGAGAATTTAAATGATTTCACTACCTAAAGTTCCTGAATATTAGCTAACAATTCAAAAAATTACCTTATAATTTTTGCTGATAAAATATTTCATAGTTTCAATTGCTAGTCTCAAATTTTTTTTCTAAATTTTTTAATTCGATTCGAAAATCGTTTACTTTTTGATTAATAAGCAACATTTTTGTTTCCATGGGCCATTGTCATTTTTATTACAGGTGGCCAAAACTGTAAAATTTTGAAATATTGGAAAACGATGAAAAGCCAACAAAATGCGGTCAATTTAAAAAAAGCGGCAAAAGCCCAACATGCACAAAAAAAAGCGTGCAAACGCCTAGGAATTCTTCGAATTTTAAAAGGTTAACATTATCAATGGCAAATTGTCATGTTTATGGCAAAAAAAAAAAAATTTTGTTTTGTTTGTTTGCGACAATAAATTTTCAATTAGGTGGTGGTCCGCGCACAAATCCATCAGCAAAAAATGTGGAAAAAAAAGAGGACAACGAAATTATGGTGACCAAAAAGTACGATTTGGCTTCTCATGGACGTACATTGGAGGAGGCCAAAGAGAATTTGATCAAATATGACCAAAAAATGGAAGAGTTGAAAAGGTTTGAGAGGCAATTTGAAGTGTTAAGTTATACGGGTTCAACTGAAGTGTTAACGGAGCAACAACGGCAATATTTTAATTTTGAAATTATTTAAAATAATTAATTTTAAACCAAATTTTTTAAATTTGTCTATTTTGCGGTTCGTACAGTTTTTTAAAACTTTTTTGGCAATATTTTCATCTGAATATAGTTTTAACGGGACCAAAAACCGTAGTCCGGGATTTATCGGCTGGGTTCTTTGATTCGGTTCGGATAACCGAACATTTCCTACAATTCCCAGAAACCGACAACGCTAGATATGAGTGCAACAAATATGGCAAAAATATACATTTTTTAAATAAATTTTTTTTTCAAAATATGCTTTTTGAAAGCCCAAAATATGTTAAATTTGATGTTTGTATTGTATTTTGGACAAAAACATTTTAGTTAATCGATAGATAAAAGGAAGTTGATGATAATATAATGAAAAACCGGGTTACCATCTTTTTAAGATGGTCCTTATTTGCTGGGGCGAATGCAATTTTTGGGGACACCTTTTTTTGTTATTTTTTATTTTATCGCGTTTAAAATTGTTATTTTTTTTATTAAATTTGTTGCCTATTATATTAAAAATATAATAAAAATGAATTTTAGCATTGAAAAACAATATGAAAAACAGTATGTTGCGCAAAAAATTGTCCGACAAATTTGTGCCCTAAACGGTGTGCTGAACTGTTTGTATGTAAATGTGTCAGAAATGTTGCAGAGCGGATTTACGGAAGAAAAGAAAAAGTTAAGCAAAACATTTATTGATACATTGCGAAAAGTTCTACGAGACGAAGATGAAACTGATGATGATGTTGGCAATTTGAATAATGTTTAGAACAAAAATTTTCTTAAATTTCATTTATGCACAATTTTTATAACGGTTGAAATGTTTTATTATTTAGTTTTAAATATAAATATACAATCCTCGACGTCTATTTCCCGGCATTTTTGGGTCTCACCCCCCGATGAACTAAATTTATTTTTTAAATTATAACATATTTGTTTTTAATGTTTAACTAGGGTTGCTTCCCGACCCCCAAGCCCATGAGGCCTCATCCCCAGACCCCGACATTTTTGGGCCTCACCCCCGATCCCGGCATTTTTGGGCCTCACTCCCGACCCCCGCATTTTTGGGCCTCACTCCCGACCCCGGCATTTTTGGGCCTCACTCCCGACCCCGACATTTTTGAGCCTCACTCCCGACCCCGACATTTTTAGGCCTCACTCCCGACCCCGGCATTTTTGGGCCTCACTCCTGACCCCGACATTTTTGGGCCTCACTCCCGACCCCGACATTTTTGGGCCTCACCCCCGATCCCGGCATTTTTGGGCCTCACTCCCGACCCCCGCATTTTTGGGCCTCACTCCCGACCCCGGCATTTTTGGGCCTCACTCCCGACCCCGACATTTTTAGGCCTCACTCCCGACCCCGGCATTTTTGGGCCTCACCCCCGATCCCGGCATTTTTGGGCCTCACTCCTGACCCCGACATTTTTGGGCCTCACCCCCGATCCCGGCATTTTTGGGCCTCACTCCCGACCCCCGCATTTTTGGGCCTCACTCCCGACCCCGGCATTTTTGGGCCTCACTCCCGACCCCGACATTTTTGGGCCTCACTCCCGACCCCGACATTTTTAGGCCTCACTCCCGACCCCGGCATTTTTGGGCCTCACTCCTGACCCCGACATTTTTGGGCCTCACCCCCGATCCCGGCATTTTTGGGCCTCACTCCCGACCCCGACATTTTTAGGCCTCACTTCCGACCCCGACATTTTTGGGCCTCACTCCCGACCCCGGCATTTTTGGGCCTCACTCCTGACCCCGACATTTTTGGGCCTCACCCCCGATCCCGGCATTTTTGGGCCTCACTCCCGACCCCGACATTTTTAGGCCTCACTCCCGACCCCGGCATTTTTGGGCCTCACTCCTGACCACGACATTTTAGGGCCTCATCCCCGATCCCGGCATTTTTGGGCCTCACTCCCGACCCCGACATTTTTAGGCCTCACTTCCGACCCCGACATTTTCGGGCCTCACTCCCGACCCCGGCATTTTTGGGCCTCACTCCTGACCCCGACATTTTTGGGCCTCACCCCCGATCCCGGCATTTTTGGGCCTCACTCCCGACCCCGACATTTTTAGGCCTCACTCCTGACCCCGACATTTTTGGGCCTCACCCCCGATCCCGGCATTTTTGGGCCTCACTCCCGACCCCGGCATTTTTGGGCCTCACTCCCGACCCCGACATTTTTGGGCCTCACTCCCGACCCCGGCATTTTTGGGCCTCACTCCCGACCCCGACATTTTTGGGCCTCACTCCCGACCCCGACATTTTTGGGCCTCACCCCCGATCCCGGCATTTTTGGGCCTCACTCCCGACCCCGGCATTTTTGGGCCTCACTCCCGACCCCGGCATTTTTGGGCCTCACTCCCGACCCCGGCATTTTTGGGCCTCACTCCTGACCCCGACATTTTTGGGCTTCACCCCCGATCCCGGCATTGTTGGGCCTCACTCCCGACCCCGACATTTTTAGGCCTCACTTCCGACCCCGACATTTTTGGGCCTCACTCCCGACCCCGGCATTTTTGGGCCTCACTCCCGACCCCGACATTTTTGGGCCTCACTCCTGACCCCGACATTTTTGGGCCTCACCCCCGATCCCGGCATTTTTGGGCCTCACTCCCGACCCCGACATTTTTGGGCCTCACCCCCGATCCCGGCATTTTTGGGCCTCACTCCCGACTCCGGCATTTTTGGGCCTCACTCCCGACCCCGGCATTTTTGGGCCTCACTCCCGACCCCGGCATTTTTGGGCCTCACTCCCGACCCCGGCATTTTTGGGCCTCACTCCTGACCCCGACATTTTTGGGCTTCACCCCCGATCCCGGCATTTTTGGGCCTCACTCCCGACCCCGACATTTTTAGGCCTCACTCCCGACCCCGGCATTTTTGGGCCTCACTCCTGACCACGACATTTTAGGGCCTCATCCCCGATCCCGGCATTTTTGGGCACACTCCCGACCCCGACATTTTTAGGCCTCACTTCCGACCCCGACATTTTCGGGCCTCACTCCCGACCCCGGCATTTTTGGGCCTCACTCCTGACCCCGACATTTTTGGGCCTCACCCCCGATCCCGGCATTTTTGGGCCTCACTCCCGACCCCGGCATTTTTGGGCCTCACTCCCGATCCCGGCATTTTTGGGCCTCACTCCCGACCCCGACATTTTTAGGCCTCACTTCCGACCCCGACATTTTTGGGCCTCACTCCCGACCCCGGCATTTTTGGGCCTCACTCCCGACCCCGGCATTTTTGGGCCTCACTCCCGACCCCGGCATTTTTGGGCCTCACTCCCGACCCCGGCATTTTTGGGCCTCACTCCCGACCCCGGCATTTTTGGGCCTCACTCCTGACCCCGACATTTTTGGGCCTCACCCCCGATCCCGGCATTTTTGGGCCTCACTCCTGACCCCGACATTTTTGGGCTTCACCCCCGATCCCGGCATTTTTGGGCCTCACTCCCGACCCCGACATTTTTAGGCCTCACTCCCGACCCCGGCATTTTTGGGCCTCACTCCTGACCACGACATTTTAGGGCCTCATCCCCGATCCCGGCATTTTTGGGCACACTCCCGACCCCGACATTTTTAGGCCTCACTTCCGACCCCGACATTTTCGGGCCTCACTCCCGACCCCGGCATTTTTGGGCCTCACTCCTGACCCCGACATTTTTGGGCCTCACCCCCGATCCCGGCATTTTTGGGCCTCACTCCCGACCCCGGCATTTTTGGGCCTCACTCCCGATCCCGGCATTTTTGGGCCTCACTCCCGACCCCGACATTTTTAGGCCTCACTTCCGACCCCGACATTTTTGGGCCTCACTCCCGACCCCGGCATTTTTGGGCCTCACTCCCGACCCCGGCATTTTTGGGCCTCACTCCCGACCCCGGCATTTTTGGGCCTCACTCCCGACCCCGGCATTTTTGGGCCTCACTCCCGACCCCGGCATTTTTGGGCCTCACTCCTGACCCCGACATTTTTGGGCCTCACCCCCGATCCCGGCATTTTTGGGCCTCACTCCCGACCCCGACATTTTTAGGCCTCACTCCCGACCCCGGCATTTTTGGGCCTCACTCCTGACCACGACATTTTAGGGCCTCATCCCCGATCCCGGCATTTTTGGGCACACTCCCGACCCCGACATTTTTAGGCCTCACTTCCGACCCCGACATTTTCGGGCCTCACTCCCGACCCCGGCATTTTTGGGCCTCACTCCTGACCCCGACATTTTTGGGCCTCACCCCCGATCCCGGCATTTTTGGGCCTCACTCCCGACCCCGGCATTTTTGGGCCTCACTCCCGATCCCGGCATTTTTGGGCCTCACTCCCGACCCCGACATTTTTAGGCCTCACTTCCGACCCCGACATTTTTGGGCCTCACTCCCGACCCCGGCATTTTTGGGCCTCACTCCTGACCCCGACATTTTTGGGCCTCACCCCCGATCCCGGCATTTTTGGGCCTCACTCCCGACCCCGGCATTTTTGGGCCTCACTCCCGACCCCGGCATTTTTGGGCCTCACTCCCGACCCCGGCATTTTTGGGCCTCACTCCCGACCCCGGCATTTTTGGGCCTCACTCCTGACCCCGACATTTTTGGGCCTCACCCCCGATCCCGGCATTTTTGGGCCTCACTCCCGACCCCGACATTTTTAGGCCTCACTCCCGACCCCGGCATTTTTGGGCCTCACTCCTGACCACGACATTTTAGGGCCTCATCCCCGATCCCGGCATTTTTGGGCACACTCCCGACCCCGACATTTTTAGGCCTCACTTCCGACCCCGACATTTTCGGGCCTCACTCCCGACCCCGGCATTTTTGGGCCTCACTCCTGACCCCGACATTTTTGGGCCTCACCCCCGATCCCGGCATTTTTGGGCCTCACTCCCGACCCCGGCATTTTTGGGCCTCACTCCCGATCCCGGCATTTTTGGGCCTCACTCCCGACCCCGACATTTTTAGGCCTCACTTCCGACCCCGACATTTTTGGGCCTCACTCCCGACCCCGGCATTTTTGGGCCTCACTCCTGACCCCGACATTTTTGGGCCTCACCCCCGATCCCGGCATTTTTGGGCCTCACTCCCGACCCCGACATTTTTAGGCCTCACTCCTGACCCCGACATTTTTGGGCCTCACCCCCGATCCCGGCATTTTTGGGCCTCACTCCCGACCCCGGCATTTTTGGGCCTCACTCCCGACCCCGGCATTTTTGGGCCTCACTCCTGACCCCGACATTTTTGGGCCTCACCCCCGATCCCTGCATTTTTGGGCCTCACTCCCGACCCCGACATTTTTAGGCCTCACTCCTGACCCCGACATTTTTGGGCCTCACCCCCGATCCCGGCATTTTTGGGCCTCACTCCCGACCCCGGCATTTTTGGGCCTCACTCCCGACCCCGACATTTTTGGGCCTCACTCCTGACCCCGACATTTTTGGGCCTCACCCCCGATCCCGGCATTTTTGGGCCTCACTCCCGACCCCGGCATTTTTGGGCCTCACTCCCGACCCCGGCATTTTTGGGCCTCACTCCCGACCCCGGCATTTTTGGGCCTCACTCCTGACCCCGACATTTTTGGGCCTCACCCCCGATCCCGGCATTGTTGGGCCTCACTCCCGACCCCGACATTTTTAGGCCTCACTTCCGACCCCGACATTTTTGGGCCTCACTCCCGACCCCGGCATTTTTGGGCCTCACTCCCGACCCCGACATTTTTGGGCCTCACTCCTGACCCCGACATTTTTGGGCCTCACCCCCGATCCCGGCATTTTTGGGCCTCACTCCCGACCCCGACATTTTTGGGCCTCACCCCCGATCCCGGCATTTTTGGGCCTCACTCCCGACCCCGGCATTTTTGGGCCTCACTCCCGACCCCGGCATTTTTGGGCCTCACTCCCGACCCCGGCATTTTTGGGCCTCACTCCCGACCCCGGCATTTTTGGGCCTCACTCCTGACCCCGACATTTTTGGGCCTCACCCCCGATCCCGGCATTTTTGGGCCTCACTCCCGACCCCGACATTTTTAGGCCTCACTCCCGACCCCGGCATTTTTGGGCCTCACTCCTGACCACGACATTTTAGGGCCTCATCCCCGATCCCGGCATTTTTGGGCCTCACTCCCGACCCCGACATTTTTAGGCCTCACTTCCGACCCCGACATTTTCGGGCCTCACTCCCGACCCCGGCATTTTTGGGCCTCACTCCTGACCCCGACATTTTTGGGCCTCACCCCCGATCCCGGCATTTTTGGGCCTCACTCCCGACCCCGGCATTTTTGGGCCTCACTCCCGACCTCGACATTTTTGGGCCTCACTCCTGACCCCGACATTTTTGGGCCTCACCCCCGATCCCGGCATTTTTGGGCCTCACTCCCGACCCCGGCATTTTTGGGCCTCACTCCCGACCCCGGCATTTTTGGGCCTCACTCCCGACCCCGGCATTTTTGGGCCTCACTCCTGACCCCGACATTTTTGGGCCTCACCCCCGATCCCGGCATTGTTGGGCCTCACTCCCGACCCCGACATTTTTAGGCCTCACTTCCGACCCCGACATTTTTGGGCCTCACTCCCGACCCCGGCATTTTTGGGCCTCACTCCCGACCCCGACATTTTTGGGCCTCACTCCTGACCCCGACATTTTTGGGCCTCACCCCCGATCCCGGCATTTTTGGGCCTACTCCCGACCCCGACATTTTTGGGCCTCACCCCCGATCCCGGCATTTTTGGGCCTCACTCCCGACCCCGGCATTTTTGGGCCTCACTCCCGACCCCGGCATTTTTGGGCCTCACTCCCGACCCCGACATTTTTAGGCCTCACTTCCGACCCCGACATTTTTGGGCCTCACTCCCGACCCCGGCATTTTTGGGCCTCACTCCCGACCCCGACATTTTTGGGCCTCACTCCTGACCCCGACATTTTTGGGCCTCACCCCCGATCCCGGCATTTTTGGGCCTCACTCCCGACCCCGACATTTTTAGGCCTCACTCCCGACCCCGGCATTTTTGGGCCTCACTCCTGACCACGACATTTTAGGGCCTCATCCCCGATCCCGGCATTTTTGGGCCTCACTCCCGACCCCGACATTTTTAGGCCTCACTTCCGACCCCGACATTTTCGGGCCTCACTCCCGACCCCGGCATTTTTGGGCCTCACTCCTGACCCCGACATTTTTGGGCCTCACCCCGATCCCGGCATTTTTGGGCCTCACTCCCGACCCCGACATTTTGAGCCTCACTTCCGACGCTTTGTGATTTGATTGGTGGTGCAACTGTCGGGTTTTGAAAAATATTGATTATTGTCAGCTGACATTTTACGTAATACCAAAATAAAAATAAACATTTTTATTAACAAAATGTAAATAGAAAATGCCCATCAAATTCTGTTGACGCATTATGGCATGAGCTGGGTAATGAATGCACCAACATCCGCTTCCATACAAAGCCCACAGCCAATTCGCATTTATTAATATTATATTTCAATTAATGAATTTTCATTTATTCACCATAAAAATTTTTTTTAATACATATGATAAGTGAAGATAGAAGCTTTCATAATAAAACTAAATTTTAGTGAAATAAATTTATTAATTTGGGCATTTTTTCTGTGTGAAAAAGTTGAATAAAAAATAATTCAAAAATTAAGAAAAAAACAAATTGCTCAGATTATATTAAAAAACAATACAAAAACTAAATACTTTTTCCTAGCTAAAAAACCAAATATTACACAAAAAATAACGCAATGACCACAAAAAAAATTTTAACAATAAAATTCTTTTCAACAATTTTATTGGTTTATCAACCGTCGACATACACAGTACTGGCTACCAGTGGGGAGAAGATTCCTCAAATATTTCAAGAGGATCCAGCTGGAGGTTAACCGACAGAATGTGATTAATAATTTTTTAATTAAATATAAAATATAAATTTAAATTGATGAAAAGTTAAATGTGTAAAATTCATTATTAATTGATAATTAATTATTTTAAGGAAACAATGATAATGAAATTGAAGATGATATTGAAAAGGCACAAATGTTTAGATCTAAAACAATTCGAGGTATAATTTAAATAAAAAAGAAAACTTTTTGTCCGATTTAGATTTGACCAATGAAGAAATCTCTGAATTAGTTGGGATGCTTAGAAAAAGTGATTTTTTAAGGTAAATATGCAACACAAACAGTCTTTCTAATAATTTAAATATTTCATAGTTTAATTAAAATCTAAATAACTTTTATAAAAAGTGTCTTATATACTTAAGATTCAATATGAAAGCAAATGAGTCAAAAGAAGTTGGTACACATATAAACAAAGTCAAGAAGCAACTTTTACGGATTCCAAATATAAAGTAAGAAAAAGAAAAAATATTTTATTAACAAAAAAAAACAAAAATAACAATAATTGATCTGTATTAATATTTAAAAATATTTATTTTTATACAAAGAGCGCAAAGAATTGTTCCTCAGCCGATTGATGACGACCAGGACACTTCAAATGATGAACAAAGTCCAGAACACATTATGCAAGGTGGCGGCTGGTTGGCTAATAGCTTTTTTATAAAAATTAAATAATAAACAACATTTTGAGTTTTTACATTTATCGCAAAAAAATAACCATAGTTGTAGCTTCCTTGGATTTTTTTATATGATCCCGGAATGAAAAAACAAACTTTTTGTATTTTCAATTTGAAGCGGTTCCGGGTTTTTGGCGGTTCCGGTTCCAGATCGCGTTCCGGAACGGGCGGTTCCGGTTTCGGAACCGGGGCATCATTGGTCGTTAGACAAAAATTCTCGAAATGGGCGCGCGACTGATTGATCTATTAACTAACAAAAAAAGTTATAATGTTCAAACTTGTCGGCGCCGAGTTGACCCCCGACCGTCTAAGGCCCGCCATTTGATCGCTCACCGCAACCGCAATCGTCTGATGATGAAGCTGAGGCCATGTTGTTTTTTGGCAAAGATCATGCAAAATGGAGACGCTGGAAAGCGAATAAAATAGGCTTGGCAAATATCATTGGAACACTCCGAATTAGCATAGATCGATGGGCTAACGAAGTCAAAACAAATAAACAGATCAAAATTGGTGCGCGAGAATTGGGGCAAAATTTCAAAAATAATGTCTTAGCAACAAAAAATGAATGGGACACGATTCGTCAGAATCGCATTGAAAAGTTGGTGGTAACATTGCTGAATTCTAGAGAAGCATCAACATCCGAAACACCACAAAATGGAGGTAAGCTTACTGCTCGAAAATGTGGGCTAGGAAAGAGTACTGCTGACTGATCGAATATGCTGTTTGATCATTGATTATAAATGATTAAGGAATTAAGACAGTGGGATTTCGACAGACTGCTAATAAATAAGTCCGAAATATGCTTTAGGGGTGTTAATTAAGATTACATATACTATACAGCAGACATAAGCTAAAAATCCATAAATTTAAACTGTGTCTAAATGGTGCCGTTCTAACGGCTATCGGTCTGAATCCCCCCAAGAAGGCTGATTCAGTTTCGTACTGAAGCTAAAAGCTAGCTTATACCGAGCTTATGCTTCGCCTAAGACGTTGAGGGGATTCGGGAAGTTTTGGCTGTGGGGGGATTCGGACCGGAGGCTGTTCTAACTTCAACCATATAATTTATAGAGTTTACTAAAAGATAAATAAAACAAAAATTCAAAATATTTTGAAAGTTTGAACATTTGGGGATTTTTATTTTGAAATCAAATAGTGCCAAAGCTATTTCTGTGAAATTCGTGATGTACTCTGTACATAATGCAAGAAGGAACATAAGCTTAGTAAATATTTTAATATAATAATAAAAAATATAAATTTCTTTTTGCAGATAACGGCAAAAAGCTAGTGCGGGGCGGCCCATATATAAATGCTGCACTGTATTCACCAGAAGTAATTGAACAGTTGGAAAAGCAGGGCAAAAAAATTTTGTTGACAAAAAAGTACGATTTGGTGGCCCATGCAAAAGCTATAGCAGAGGCCAAACAAAACTTGGCCAAATATGACAAACAAATGTTGGATTTGGCTAAGTTGGAGGCTCAATTTGACGCATTAAGCTTTACAAAATCGGCCAAAGCCTCAACCAAGAAACAACGGTAAACATTTAATTTAATATTTAGATATAATTTTACAAGGTGTCATAAGTACAAAATTAAAAATAAAGGACAAGATTTTGCTCGTCAAATTAAATACACTTTTAGTATTTAAAATGTGCATATTTATTTGTTATTTCCAACAAATTTTTTTTTCTTAGCAGTTTTGAGTACCTCATGGTATTCAAAATTTAAAAATTTGGATATAAATAGGCAAATATTGTTAACTTTGGACATTTTTAAACGAAAATTCAAAAAGTAATTATAAAAATGCTTAAAAATTAGCTAATTTTGCCATCTGTATAAAGATATATTCAAATTTAGACAAAAATTCTTCAAAAAATCTCAAATAAAAGACGGAAAAAGACGCTACCCCAAATATTACAAATCTTTGAAAGAAATACATTTTAATTGTAAAGATTGGGGTACACCAAATAAAGTACACATCTTTAAAAGAAGTACATTTTAAATTGTAAAGATTGGGGTACCCCATAAAGTACACATCTTTAAAAGAAGTACGGTACCCCAAATAAAGTACTCTTTAAATGAAGTACATTTTAATTTGTAAAGATTGGACCCCAAAAATAGTACACTCTTTAAAAGAAGTACGGTACCCCAAATAAAGTACAAATCTTTAAAAGAAGTACATTTTAAATTGTAAAAATTGAGGAACCCCAAATAAAGTACAAATCTTTAAAAAAAGTACGTACATATGTACTTATCAGACCCCTGTATACATAATTAGTGTTTAAATACAAATTGATTGCAGGAAAGCAAAAGGAAATCAAAAACAGCAAATTGCTCAAAAAATGATTCGACAAATCCAGGCCATAAACGGTGTGTTGAACTGTCTGTATGTAAATGTGGCCGAAATGGTGGAGAGCGGATTTACGGAAGAAAAGAAAAAGTTAAGCAAAACATTTATTTATACTTTACGAAAAATGCAAAGCGATGATAATGGCGAGGAGGAACAAACTGATGATGATGAATGACATTTAAGCACGAATAATTAGGAGGATTAATGGATTTTGATAATTTTTTTTTGTACTTGTACTATTCTGTATAGAAAAAGGCTAGCAATTTTCGTTTATTTTAAAAGAGGATTTCCTAGATTTATAAAATGTCAAAAAAAACTTGGCACCACGCGAACCCGTTTTTTGAATTCCGAACCACGGCACTTTTATGAGCAAAATTCCAACTGACTCAATGCCGACAACGACACTTACAAACACCCGAGTCGGGACCGGCGGCAAATTCCAATGGCATTTTTTAACAATGGCACCTTCTTTCTCCTGTGATGACAAAGGAAGAATTGGTGACCGGAAAATGCGTCAGTGATTATTAAAAGTTGAGAAAAAATGTTTCTATTGGTATTGGGAGGGGGGGGGGGCGTAGAAGCCGAATCTGACCTCCATTTTGACCAATTCTGAATCGTAAGACCCGGATTCAAACAATTTTTGCAAAATTCAAAATTTCCCAAAAATCAATGCTAGGCTCAAAATTATTCAAAAAAGCACAAAGATACATACAATAACAACCAATTCATGCTTTTTAAACGATTTTGAGCCTAACTTAATTTTTGGAAATTTCGAATTTTTAAAAAAATTATTTGAATTCGGGTCTTCATTTTTTTAATCGTTTTTATAAATTATATTTATTGTGAATTTGGAGGATGTTATTGGCCAGGAAGGAAGTCAATGGGAAATCCACACAACATATGTATTTGTGATTGCTAAATGTTTGCTCATTCTAATTTTTCCATACATTTTTCTTAACCTCTTTTTGAAATGATTGAGAAATTTTTGGTTAGCTAAAATAAACGTAAAACCCAGTGGCAGAATATCATAGATTAAAATTTCAATAAGTTCTAAATTTAATATAAAGGTATATTCTTTTGGGGTTTAATTATTTGTTTCAAACAATTTTGTATCAACCGTGCTTATAAAATTCCTTTATCATATTATTGCACTTAATAAGCCCAAAATAGAAATATAAATCATAAAAATCTGCCGCACAAAAATTCTCCGACTTTTTTCCTCTCATTATGCCCTCCCCCCCCCTCGCTCATTGTTTAAAATTTATGGCATTTTCATATTATTCTTTGTCAAGTGCAAATGCCATTTGGGCATGCCATGAAATGGACATTCTTTATGACATTTACTAATGCACTGACAATATTCATTGAATGCCAAAATCTCATGATTAGTGAAGACACGATGTTATGCTTCTCCATTTAACCAGCATTTACAAATTTATTTTCTCATTTAAAAATTCTTTATTAAATTTTTTTATTAACAAAAAGAGGTATGCATAGGTATAACTAATATCATTAATTCATATAAAATTTAATATATAGTGCAATGATTTTGTCGTATTTTCATCATTTATTGCTCTTTTTGTTCTTCAGCACATTTACAGTCCTAAACGGAGTTTGTGAATTACCGCACTACGATTGCTATGGTCAGAATTTTATATTTATATTTTAATTTTAATTAATATTTTTATTTTTAGACTTTTTGCTTCCATATGAACGGTTTTCGCAAAACGAAAAAACCATTACTAAATGCCCAAGTGGGCTTGAATGGCACAATTCGGTGCAACTTTGTTGCACATCCTCCAATAATCTGTATCGTCCGGCTGCTGGTGATCGCATCTTCTATCAACAGCGTTATTCATTATTAGCCTTGCCGGGCTCCGATACCATTCCAAAAAAATGCATTCGTAAAAAAACTAATTATTTATAAATTTTATTATTAGCAAAAATAAATAAAAAATTAATTAAAAAATGATTAAATGATATGTTAAGTTAGGTAATTAGTGAAATACTGCAAAAGTTGCTGATAACTCTAAAATAGAAAATTATTTTAACAATAAAAAAAAAGATTTTTTATTTACCACGTCAATGTTTTTCAACATTTATTTCAAAACAACTGTTGCAATAATTGTGGGCATTAATTGAATTCAAATCACAATCCATAGAATAAATTTGATTACCAATAGAACTTCGGCGTTTTTGTTTAAACGAACGCCCTTTATTGTTATTATTTAGAATAAATTAATTAAAGCATTTTAAAAAATGAATAAATTTCAATTTCATTTTTATTTTCTCACAACTTTTAGGCGCTTTACATTTTCCAAATGAAAGTTTGGTTTCGTGTGGCGCAACGTCAATGCATGGCACCAATCAGTTCAAAAGCATTGTAAGCGTTCCCGTGAAGAACAATGAAGCCAAGAATATTTATTGTTGCGCTACAAATGTATCGGCCAAAAACATTGGCATTCAAAATGTTTATCATGGCACAATTGGAGCAGCAAATTATGCTATTAATGACAGTGACAGCAAAACTATAACAATTCGTGAATCGTGCAATAAAGGCGTGAATTTATATTATTTTATTGTTAAAAATTAATCGTTTACCTAAACCCTAAACAAATACAAACGGTTCACCAATGCTATAATTAAAATAAAGAAAGTTTTTTTAACTTTTTAAATGCGTAAAAAAACTTCAAATAATTTAATTCAGTTACAATTGGGAATGAAAAAAAAGATGAGTTCATATGTCCTCAAACTGATGTCTATGATTACAACCGACAATGTTGCATACCAAAATTCGATGCCGGTTTAATAAAGTTTAATTTTATTGAATTAATATGTTAGCAATTTACAGATTTAACTACTGCTGGTGAATATAAGGTTGAAATAAAGATGCGAACAACTTTCTCTGGTGAAAAAATTCATCATATTTATGTCATCGTCGGAGAGTATGGTAAGCACTAGAGTCCGGACCCAAAACCTAAAAATATTTGGAGTTTTTTGTACAAATTAAATGGACAAAAGTTTTTTGGTTTTATAAATATCCGTCTTTTTTCAAATAATTCAACAATTTATTGACAACATGTTTGATTTTTTGTGCGTTATATTTGCATTATGGCTAACTTGTTTTTTGTTTATACTATTTTATTTTAATTAAGAATATGACTACACTTCATTGGGTCCTCGTCGTCGGGTTTTGTATGAATAAAATGTTTTTAAATATAAAAATTAAAAAAATTTGTGTTTTTAGCAATCATTCAACAGACGCATTGCATCAAGAAGACAGCCCCGTCAAGGCCAAACCATTTAAACAGCAACCACTTTATGCAAACTCCAAAAAGGCCGACAATTTGTTTTGGGAAATGGGCCGACGTAATTTTCTGCAAAAAGTGCCGGACGATGAATATTTTGGATGGGCAAATAGCTATGACGAAATTTCGCGCACTTGTGTTGATTTTGTGTACGAATTTGTGTGCAATTTGTTTGATGGCAATTGTCCACAAGAGGAAGTTTGGCCCGACAACTTTGTCCAAATTGATCGAGAATTAAATTTCTCAAAGTCATTTAAAACAGAAACAGTCTCAAAATACGGTAAAAACCAATATTAATCGATTTGGCTATTTTTAAAATCTAATTTATTTTCAGGAAACAATCCCGAATGTTCCCTAATGAAGTATGAATTTCGAATAGAATATCCACTTGACAAACACAGCCAACATGGCTCTCCAATTGTTGAATATGAAACCGGAGTAGCTGTAAATGAACTTGGCGAACCGTACATTAATTCAATTCAAGATGTGAAATTGATTCAAGAAATACGAGTGCAACAGAAATGCTACATTGAAAGCATGAAAAATGATGGAACAATTGCGGTGTGCAAGGCTTTGTTGAATATTTGTGCAAAATATGTGACGGGCCTATGCATTTGGAATTCAACAGTCAGTTTTTGTGAACCCCGTGTAGCACTGCCGGGTGGAGGGCAGGGATAGTCGGAATTCCGATTTCCAAAAAATTTTGAGACCCCGGAATTCCGATTTCCGAAAAATTTTAAGGCCTCGGAATTCCGATTTGCAAAAAATTTTGAGACCCCGGAATTCCGATTTCCGAAAAATTTTAAGGCCTCGGAATTCCGATTTCCAAAAAATTTTGAGACCCCGGAATTCCGATTTCCGAAAAATTTTAAGGCCTCGGAATTCCGATTTGCAAAAAATTTTGAGACCCCGGAATTCCGATTTCCGAAAAATTTTAAGGCCTCGGAATTCCGATTTCCCAAATTTTTTGAGGTCGTCGGCTCCCATCCCTGGTGGAGGGAGGGGGGGGGGAGGGGGCATGGACCCCAGGGATATCGATCTATCGCGCGATAGTTATCGCATTTATCGCCTTTTTTGGTATATCGCCTAACGCTTATCGCTATCGCATTGGAAAATGGGTTTATCGCCGATTGCATATCGCTATCGAATTAAAAATTCGATATCGCCAATCGCTTTTTTTCGGCGCGATCGACATCTTTGCGATGGACATTCCGCGCAGCTCGTATTACGGCATCCCCTAAAATAACACAAGTTTTGGCATTTAAAAATATTGCTGCTATCTTTGGCATTGTGAATTGAAACAATACAAAACAAAAAAAACACAAATTTAGTCAAAAAATTTTTTCAAAACGCCGAAATTACTATAATTTAAAAATACTATTAAAAATATTTATCTTTTTCAGTTGACACAAAAATTGAAGGAAAAACTTGCTGAAGAAAAAGATGGAATTCTGGATTTGTCTGAAATCAAAAAACCCATTCCACTATGAGAGATTTCATATTTTTTGGTTTTCTATATTTTATCTTGTTTTGGGAATTTCTTAGTATATTTCCACGGTATGTGTTTTCAACTTTCGCATAAAAATGTTGGGTAACAATGCTTTTTCTGCTGTTCTCCCATTTTGGCAAAATATCATAAATTAAAATTTAAATCATGAATTTAATTATTTTAAAATGAATTATCAAATTGCACAAATATTTTTATAAAATAAATTAAAATTTGAATTCTGAAAAGACAGAAAAACTGACAAAATTACTTAAAAATTACGGATTTTTTGCAAAATTAGTAATAAGTAACGGCAAAACCCAAGTAAAAGTAAGTAATCCGTAATAAGTAAAAGTAATAACGAGCACCCCTGATTCCATACCATTTTATTTGATAAATTTACCTATGAAATTTAAGCTTTTATTTTTGTCAGAAAATAAAATGTTTAAAAATTTCGATTTTTGACGCACAGCGCCAATAATGTTTGATAGATTAGTATGTGTCCGATGTTTAGGTTCCGTATTCCGTATACCGTGTTCCAGTATTTTTTTGGCATTCCGTAATTCCGTATTCCGTTTCTTTTTGACACGGAAGACATCCCTGGTACATATGTTTTAATTAAGTGCTGTATTGCAATGTGAAAATAATGTGAAATGTAAGAGTTTATTACTAATTGCTCATTAGTTTAGAGAACTAATGTTGAGGAAAACGTATGAGCGATTTTTTGTCATAGTGAATGAAGATTAAATAAATTATTTCTAAAAATTGATAAACTCAAAAAATCTCTAAAATTTTCACGCAACATCCCGCGCAACAGGTACTGTAGTGCTGTCCAGCTGGTTCTGTTGTGGGCCAATGGCACATTTCGTCAACAGCTGAGCAATGATGTTGGGGGCATCATTTTCTACACTTTTGAAATTAACAATTTTGATTTTTGTTTAGGTAAACAATTAAATAATTTGCTGCTCCAAAGTATCGGGAAAAAATTGAAATTTATTCGAAGAATATTGTTTTCAAAAACTTTGCTTTCATAATATTTATTAGTCTTGGTTTTATAAACTTTTATTTGTTTCAAACAATTTTGTTTTACCCATGCTATTAAATTCCTTCATCATATTATTGCACTTAATAAGCCCAAAATACAAATATAAATCATAAAAATCTGCCGCGCATAAATTCTCCGACGTTTTTCCTCCTCCCAATGCCTTCCTCCCCCCCGCCGCTCATTGTTTAAAATTTATGGCATTTCACATTCTTTTTCAAACCAAATTTATTGTCAAAGTGCAAATGCCATTTGGGCATGCCATGAAATGGACATTCTTTATGTACATTTACTAATGCACTGACAATATTCATTGAATGCCAAAATCTCATGACTAGTGAAGACAACGTTATGCCTTATTTATCCAGCATTTATAAATTTATTTTTTCCTATTTAAAAGTCTTTAACAATTTTTAAATAAAAATTTTATTATTATTATATTAATTTAAAACAAAATGTGTTGAAATTTCAGATGTGTAACGTTAGCATGCTCAACAAAGTTGCTTTATTCTTAATTTTAATTTGTATTTTTTGTGGAAACGTGACGCCATTATTGAGCCATCTCGCTAGGCAATTGTCAGTAAAACTCTGTCTTGCACCGCCAATACGATTAGATGGTGATAAATCATCATCTGAATCGGAGGAGATACGGATACAGTCTGGGACTAATGCATTATTCTGCCCAATACAGCCAAGACGGTCAGCAGATGGTGATCAATCAGCAAATAAATCGAAGCATATACGGATACAGTCTGGAGCTGTTGATCATCTACCAGAGTCACCGATACAGAGGAAAGATGGCAATCTATTGCCAGAACACGACAAAATACTCGAAAAAGAAGCGCACAGAGCCTCGTCAACTGATTTTGCACTCGACAACTTTTCGCCAAAAGTGCCTGCTCGATTGTCAGACAGTGCCATACCGTCAAAATTAAGCGGCACTTTTTTGCCAAAAGCAATTCAGTCAAAACAACCAAAAGGCAGTATGGCAATTACCATAATGCCTAAAACAGGCAACTCATTGGCCCTACATTCAAAATCGGAGTCACCAAAGAATGCAAAATCGCCACCAAATGACATCGATTTTATGTCAATAAAGACAAAAAAATTTCGAATTTCGTCGAGAATGATGAGCTTTGAGAATGGGATGTCAAAATCGCCACCTAAAAACCATATATTAAGACGTGTCTCAACACCATCGGCACCGTTGCCACCGAAAGTGCCGTTTCATGCAATCAGCTCAGTCAAACGCCGGACCAATTTGGATGCCGTTGAAAATGGTACAATGCCGGAATTTAATAAAGTAGGCAGCAGCTTAAAACAGCAAATTGAAGAACAAAAAAAATATTTGATCCAAACTAACAGAAATTCTGGCCCAGTGAAGTAAGAGATGAAGAATGCCTTGAAATAGATTTTTAATAAAAGTTTAAATTTCCTTTCGATTCAAGCAAAAGTCTTAAAGGATATAAAGGGCTGGGATTTATATGGTTTTTGCACATTTTTTATGCTTATATGTTTTGAACAGCTCAAAATAGCCTTTTAGCGTTGGTTTAAGCTTTTTTGGACAAATTTGGAACAGATTTTGCTATTTTTCATAAAAATTCAAAAATTGTACCCAAAAACATTGCTTTTTGAACGTTTGGAAAATAAAACACTTATAAAGATTGCCGATTGGTCATTTTCGGAAAAAAAAAGATTTAAAAATTTAAACTTACGCGTAAAAATATAAAAAAAAAATGGCCGCTCATATAATTTTGTAAAAATATTTTTTTTGCATTATTTTTAAAATTAAACTTATAGCTTGGCCGCAGATAACCCAAAAAAGATGATTGACATGCTCAAGAATGGAAATTTTTTGGACTTGGAGCCCATCCCCGATGCTGGACCATTAATTTACAAAAAAGATTTGTGCAACCGATTTTTTCTTGGAAATATGAAACTATTACGATTGAAGCATGCTAACCAGAACAAGATTAATGAATATTACGTGTTTCCCGGGCCAATCAGCGGTGGCGCAACTTCAAGGGTGAAACAATAAAAAATAAAAATCAGAAATATTTATAATTAAATTAATTTTGCATTATAAAAAATCATTAATTGCTGAGCAATTATCTCGCCAATATTAAATGGAAAACCAATTAAATTTTACTTAATTATAGAAATATGGTTAATTTAAAAAAAAATTACCTATAATAAAATTTTATGTTAAATACTACCTATAAATAAATATCCTGTGTAAAATGTTGATTTCTTTGTTACATTTGTAAATAAGAAAGTACTATTGTTTTCCTAGTTATTAATTTTTAAAAGAAAATAATCTCTAAATTTAAAATAAATTAGTATAAAAACTAAACAAATTCAAAAAAAAAAATCCCAGGTTTTTCATGCCAGCCCATTGGACGCTGCTGACCTTGATGGAAAGCCGATAAAGCAATGTGTTACCATCAAATCCGTAATGTTGGACCTGTTGCCGCCAGAGGTAATGGATGACATCAGAAAAGAGCAACAATTCTTGGAGGTGTTCCGTAAAAAGACCCACAACAAGCACATCATTCACTTATTCGACGAGTTTGTTTTAATTTATACAATAAATTGATCAGACAAAAAATTGATTTAATTTATTTAATTTTAAAGGTTTGAGGATACCACAAAAAATCGCCTAATTTTCGTGATGGAACGCGGTGAACAGGATTTGATGAAGCATTTACAAAAATTGAGTCAGGAATGGTCCCGGGCAAGTCCGGGAGAATTGAGCATTAAACAAACAATAACAGATATTTTAAACCAAGTTGTGGATGCTGTTGCTGAAATGCATAAAAGTAAAAATTGGATATAAAAAATTTAAAATTTTTTTTTTGCCATTCTAAAATTGGATTGAGCGAAGCATTCATCAATCCCACGGGAGATTTTTGTCTGTTGTCAGACAATATTTTGTTTTTTATTGACTTGAATTTCGGTCAAACCAATTTTTCGTGTCGGGTTCCCGGCTAAATTCCAAATACCAAAAATTTCCCCAAAAATCTCGCCTGATCTCGTTCAATTTTTTGGGTTCACGCGGAATTTTTCTGATTTAAAAAAATTCTTAAATTTGCTCGAAGCACTGTCGCGAAGTTTTGCTTAAACTTGTATATTGCATAATTAATTAATTCATTGCTGTAAAATGGTTAGTAGGTGTATTTGAATTATTTTAATGTTTTATTTGAATTTCAGCCATCATTCATTTGGATTTGAAGTCGGACAATTTGATTTTTGTTAAAGAAAGCATTGACGGTGTTGAAAAGGAAGTATTAAAAGTCATTGATTTTGGTGGCAGCGAATTCATTGGCCCCAATCAAGAATCCGCGTTAGACGAACGACAAATTGCAAATGTGTGCAAGGTTGTAACTTTGTTTTTATTACAAAAACATCTCCGGCGGGTTACATTTTTTTTTGAAACCGGAGGGTTAAATTTTTGTTGAAAATTTCACTGTAATACCAGAACATGTACCCTCCTCCTTTTCCCACTTTCTTCTACACTCCACATCTTTCTAGGGTAGAATCGGGTTCGGGGAGAACCCTATGGCGGCGAGGTGGGAAAGTTGTCGGTCGGGGTAAAGCTTAAAAAAAGTCGGGGCGAGTCAAGGTCGGGAAAAACCGGATGGCGTCGGGAGTGGAAAAATCGGGGATCGGGGGTGATGCCCAAAAATGTCAAAAGCGTCAGGGGGGAGAGGAGCAAGCCTAATTGAATCATTAAAAATGCTTTTATGATTGTTATAATTAAAAATAAATCTAGTTGCGAAAAACGATGTGGAGCGATGACCGCTACAGTAGCCCCGAGCAGATAAAGTTGTGCGAAATTGTTGAAGAAGATGAACCTGTTTATCCCGTTCGTTGTCATATAATAATTAAACTTAGAAATGAAAAATTTAACTAATTAAATTTTTCTTCAAAATTATTTATGTAGGTTTCATCAAAGTCGGACATTTGGGCAATTGGCATGATGTTAATTGAATTTCTGTTGATGACTCCAGTGTTCAACATTGATACGGTGGTAGTCAAGCGGTCCAATGACTATAAAAACATTTATAATGCGGTGATCAACCTAAATAGGTGCAGCATATTAATCAATTTTAATCAATTAAATTTTAATTGGTAGCCCAATCAAAATCTTAATCGATATTCTATACGTAGAAAAAATAGTCTTTTATATTTAAAATTAGTGATCGGACTTGAGGCCGATTGAGAGTTTGATCGAGAATTTCGAAACATCTCAATCAAAAAAACATCGAGGTTTCGATCGAGAATCTCGAACACTTTCGATTGTTATTTACCAAGATTTCGATCGAGAATCCCGACCGGCCCAATCTCTACAAAAATAACCATTATATTTAACAGATACCATTCTGCAAAAAAAATGGTTCAAGAGCCTGTCAAGCCATACAAAATGTACCTCAAAACGATGGAAGATCATTTTCCTAAGTTCTACAAAATCATTGAGGTCACTTTTTGATTGTGGATTCAAATTTCAAAATATAAAATTTGTTTGTTTTCAAATTTTTATTAATTTTTATAGGCTTGCCTCAGTAGCAACCCTCAACATAGACCAACTGCAAAAGGGATTAAGGATTTTTTGGATGGAAAATGCGAATTCCCTAATTGGACACATGTTAATAGAAAGAACAAATGCGACACGGGAGTTTGGGTTAAGCCGCCAAAAAAGATTGAAAACAAGTGGCCCAGAGCTTTGCCAATGGATTATCATTTTTTTCATTTATAAATGTGATTTTGTTTGGTTTAAATTGTCAATTTACCAAACAAAATCATTTCTTCATATTGTAACTAGAGTTGGCCGGGAACGGGGCTGCGACTGAATTCTCCAATTTTGGGAATTAATTTCCCTCTTATAAAATCCCGGGTTTTTTTTAAATTATAAATCTTTGTTTTGGACCATAAGTCCCGGTTTTTGAGCGGGATTTGATTCATTTTCCGTCTTATAAAATTCCGGTTTTTTAATTTTCTAAATCCTGGTCCCGGCTTTCCCAAAAATCCTGGTCCCGGACAACTCTATTTGTAGCTAGCTATCAGTTTTAATTTATTAAAAACAAAAAAAAATGTTTCCAAAAGCGTTCATTCCCCCTTTTTGGAATCAGATTAAATTTCTAAATACGCGGCTTATCTCAGCTCAAATCATACCCGGACCGGGCACGGCTCAAAAATCCGGGTAGTGCGGTCAGATCAAGACAACCAGACCTGGTTCTACTTAATAAATTTAATCGAATTGAATCATTGGCTATCCAATTAAACCGGCACCAAAAGATGCTAAGTCTATTTCGATTAAACCGATCCAATAATTCATTTTTAAAGATAAATGTACTTTTTGGTTTATGATTTCCACCCAAAATTACTCTTAAAGTACATTGCTGGGGGGTTATTTGTAGAGCCCGGATTTATATTGACTAAAAAATGCGAATATTGACTTAAAATATTGACCAAAAACACCCAAAATATTGACCAAATACCCCAAAAAGTGCCAAAATATTTATTAAAAATGTGCTAAAACTGACAAAATTCAGTCAATTTTTGCGTGAAAACCTTCAAATTCGTCATTCTTTATTAACAATTGTAAATGTACTAGTCTTCATTTGTTTTTGAAAATTTTATAAAAAATATCAAATAAAATTTTTTTTTAGGGAAAATGCCTATTTTCGAAATTCACCGGGGGCGAGAATCTATAAGATTCAAACTGATGAAGCAGCCTTTTACAGTCTCTGTTTGCCCAATCTCAATTCTCTCTAATTTTTAGATTTTGAATTAAAAAAAGGATAATAACAAAATATTTGTATCTTTTTTTAAATTTCGAAGTACTGTCGAAATCCACTCTGTCGAAGGAGCTGAAAAAGGTAAATGAGTGGTGAAATAGCTAACTGTCGAAATCGTCCAGTGTCGAAATCGTTCACTGTCGAATTCAGTCACTTCGAATGTTCCTGGCACCATTTCACCAACTCATTTCAAATGTGCATGGCTTTTTCCAAGTTTCATGGTCCATTAATGCCGGCAGCCGTTGCCTTTTTCTCAAGAAAAAGCCAAAATATTTATTTATTATGGAAAAATGCCGAAATATTGATTTATTCTTAAAAAAGCCAAAATGTAAGTTTGCCGTTTGAGTCTGGAGGACGATCGATAGCATAAAAGAAAAAAAAGAAAAATTCATTGCTAACACGCCAAATCGACATTTGCGCCGCGAGCGCATTTTTAGGATAGCTCTTCAATATAGGATGTTTGCTAAACGGGAAAGAAAACTGGATCGATTAATTACATGAAAATTTGTGCTGGTTGAGCCCTTAGCCGAGTTACTAATACACTAATGTTCTTTTTATATCTCTAGACCAGTTCGGCTTTGGACAACGGGAGTCCCGGAGCGGCCGACTTCCTGCCGCTTTACACATGACCCCCACCCCAATCAGCATATTAACACCTTTCCCCCAATGGAAATCCCCCATTCCGCATTTATCACCCGCGGGGAGACCACTCCCCGCTCCGACAACAATTTCCCATCCTTCGCCAACGGGCGCACCATCATGAAAAATGTGGAGGAACGACAGCTCACGCAATGGACGACCGGACCGATCCGTGGCAGAGGGCCAAATTGGAAGCATTTCTCCGGCAGCAAGAAGCAGACGGAAGACGGATGGTCGCGAGCAGGGCTGTGTCGAAAGTAAAAAAAAAGTCGAAATCGAAAATCGAAACTGAAAAGTTCGAAGTCGAAAATCGAAAGGAAAAAAACGTCGAAAATCGAAACAAAATCGAAAATTTTTTTTATGTGATTAGAAAAATTTTTTTTTAAAATAATTTATTTAATAAATATTTTTTGAAATATTCACTTGTTCATTTTTAAAATTTTGAAGGATGCATTTTTTGTTTCAGAGGCCTTCATATGCCCATTTTAAGCTTTTAGGAGGGTGGGGTGTCGGCGGTGCCGATAGGCGCCGCCGAGAACTTTTTGAATTTTTGACTCAATTTGTTAAGAAAAATGATCCAAAAACCACAATGAATTGGTAAAGGTTAAAAAAGTGATCGCACTGTAGCGGGTTCGAACCCAAAAGACAAAATCGAAAATCGAAATTTCGACACAGCCCTGGTCGCGAGCGAGGGATGGCGCACGGGCAAGGCGCTCCCCGCCTCAACAAGTGCGAGATTGCCAGCCAGGGCCAGCCGTCAGAGGGTGATGGCACCTGACGCGCCGAGCGAAGAATTGGCCGAGACGCTGGCCCAGGCTTTTGAAAGACCTTGAAAAACAGGCGAACGCGATTTTCTCTATGAATAATAAAATTATACGTTTGATCAATATTCTATGAAAACAAACCTTAATTGAATATAATCCATTTCCTCCCAATACAATTTATCTTCTGCGTAAAGTATACGTAATCATTTATGAAAAAGAAAATCCATATTATTAATAAAAAAAACAAGCATAAAATGAGTGTATATAAGATTCACATTCACCTTTATGCATAGCAACAAATTTTTTAACAAAATTCATAATTTAATTTGTATGATGTTTACGAAAAGCATGCATATTTTATGTTTAGAGAAAACTCCAAAATATTTCTTATTTCTGTTATATTAGCATTTATTCAGCAGACAATTCAATACCTATTATTTTATTTATATTCAGGCAAAAATTGATTATCATGTTTCAATTACTTTTAAAAAGCAAAATATTTATTTGCATAATAATTTCGTTTACTTTAAATGGACACAAATGCAACGCAATAAAATGCCAAAAAGGTTTAGAAAAAGTTTAATTATTTAAAATTAAATATTAATTAATATTGAAAATTCAGATCCAATTGCAACGGCAAAAGATTTGCTCGACTCGGCTCAAAAAGCTTTTTCTGCTTCTGATCGCCAAATTTCTGAAGAATTGCTTCAAAAGTATATTCATGGCGTTTTGTGCTGCGCAATATTTGAAATTAAATTTAAAAATAACAATTTCATTTTGGAAAAAAATTTTTTAAATGCTCAAAAAATTCAAAAAGATTTTTGTTTGGAATTGAGCAAAGGAAAAAGCATTGAAAAGGCGGCGGAAAAGATTGAAAATATGGCCATAAAATTGGTTAAAGAATTGGCAGAGGATAAAAATATAAAAAAAAATATTCAAAAATCGCTCGAAACAAATCAAAATAGCTTAAAATTAGAAGAAATAAACGTAAATTTGCTGAAAACAGAATTATCCAACTTTTCAAATGAAAATCTGAATAAACTCACTACACTTTTTTATTTGGGACTCAACGAATTTTTCACGTCCATAAAAGGTTTTACATTTCTTTTCAATTTACTTGTTTTATTTATTTGTTATTTTTTAGCTTCAGTGGGGAATTTTGGCAAAAATAAAGACCTGGCATCCGTTGTTGGGCGCAGACGCAAACGTGCCAATTTTCTTGACAATGTTCGTGGCTTAATTCAAATATTCCGAGAAAATAATTCGAGAAGGTTAACATGTGCATTTGGTGTATTCGTCGTAGTATCGTTTGTTGCGATCATATCTTTGTTCTTATCGCGTATGCTGTTTACCATGCAATATGCAAATATAAATTACTGGCCGGTCCTCGTCATCAATGTTTTATTTATTTTATCCTGGACAGCTATAATCAAAGAAGAATGCCCGGGCTTCTTCAACACAAATACACCATTTTCACTTCAAAATTTGGAAAGTTCAAAGATAGCAGAACTAAAATTGTGCATTCGCTACGAAATGGTAAATCCAACTCGCAAAATCAAAGTCAATTTAATCTATTCAAAAGATGGCACACGCAGCAATTTAAAAAGCGGTGAAAATTTTGAAGTCAAAGTTAACGGTGAATTAG
Source organism: Globodera rostochiensis (assembly GCA_018350325.1). Lineage (NCBI taxonomy): Eukaryota > Metazoa > Nematoda > Chromadorea > Rhabditida > Heteroderidae > Globodera > Globodera rostochiensis. The sequence continues at coordinate 1,472,695 of JAEVLN010000010.1, forward strand.
AACAACATGCGTTGGACTTCAGTGTATTTGTCGAGACTGACGCCAATCGGTCAATGATCATATCCAACCAAGTGTTTCTCTTCAAACCAGACTTTTCGAGGCGATATTTGATCAATTTGGGCAGTTTTGAGCCTCAGGGGCTTTGGTGGAATCGGCGGATTTTCATCGAAACGGAAAAAGATTCGGGCAATTATCACGCATTTTTATACGCTCACTTAGACAAAGAAAATTCGGAAATTCAAAAAGAATTTTTGGCATATGAGACGCTCGCCAAAATAAATGATGAAAATGCATCAAATTCGGTAAAAATTTAAATAAAATTTTTAAAATATTTCTAAAACTTTCAGTTATCGGAATATCGACTCTCAATACCAATAAATTTGACTCGATTTTTTAACAACAAAATTATTTTTATTGAATTAAACATTTATCAATACGAAGAGGTTTTTCAGTTTATTTGTAATTTCGAATATGCCATTTAATTTGAATAAATTTCAGAGTAAATATTCATTGGATACACTCAAAATTGCAAATGCAACTAAAGATATGTGCACAATATGCTTAGAACCAATAATTGAGAGTCAATTCATTATAAAATTGCATGGAGAAAATGGCAATAAATCAGCGGTAAATATAATAATTTTTTTAATTATACGTTAATTTTTAACGAATTTTAGCATATATTTCATAAAGACTGCATCAAATCATGGTTTGGTTAAAAATATATATTTTTTTCATATTTAAATTTTTAGGTTTGATAATTGCATTGAGAAGCTTCGTTGTCCATTTTGCAACCAAGCACTAAAAAGCGTGATGGTAAATAAAGATTAAAAAAACTTAATAATTTTAAAATAAATGTATGCCCCAACCCGGGAGGGAAAATTGCATCATAGGCCCAGAGTCCAAATCATATACCAATCAACTTTTCTAAGCCTAGTGCATGAATTTATGTTAAATAAAGATTAAAATAATTTACCTAAATTTTTAAATTATAAAACAGGCTAGTTTTACGTTCACATTTAAGACAGCAGTGGTCCCGCCGCGATTCGAAAGCGTGTCGGGTTCTTTTTCGAATTTGTATTTTAATTCAATTTCCAAATTGTTGCAAATTTCAAATGGATCAAATACTGACGACGCATTTAAACAGAAACAAGCGGAATTTGGAATCAAACACCTCATAAAATATTTGAGAGAAAAAGAAGAGAAAGTGAGAAAATTGCTTGAAGAAATTGATTTCCAGCCCAATAATGTTCAACTTTCGGAAGAAAAATTTGTTGAAATTAGAGGCGAAGAATTATTTGAAAATCCAATTGTTGAATATATCCGGAAAGGGCTTGAAAATTTTTTGCTAAATCGACAAAATTCGGAAGCAAATATTATGAAAGCCCAAAATGCTTTATCTCTCATCTTTTCATTCAAATATGCTCCCCAAACTTCTGGTAATTTTTTGTTTGAACATATACAAAATATAGAAGAAGAAAAAGAGAAAATTGCTACGCTAACATCGCAAGAAAAAAAAGAAAACAAAAAATAGAAAAATGTTTCAATTATTTTATAACTATCATTTCTTTCATTGTTCAGCCTTTTCAAATCGTTTATGTTTATTTTAAAAGCGCCTGTTGACGGTTAGACATAGTTTTGAAAAATACCTTTATTTGCCTTTAAAGATGGACATAAATTTTATGAAATCATAGTTTTAACTTTTGGATTTATTTGGTTGATCTTTATTAAAGTAAAGCTTTGTGCGGGCTTCGGGATCAGAGCTGGACGAAACTAGAATTTTTTTTTACGACGAAACGAAACGAAAAAAGACAAATTTCATTTTACGAAACGAAACAGCAAACATTCTACGAAACAAAACGAAATAGTAAAATTTTTTTTTTAAAGTCTTGGTTTTTTTCCAAATATTTGTTTAATCAAGATAAAAAAGGGTCAAAGGTGAAACAAATTTTTTTTATTTTTCAAAATCATCTTCATTGTTGTCTTCAACATCGAATGCATCATCAGCAATTTTTGAAAATTCAGCTTTACTTTGGAGTGGGGGTCGGCGGTGCCGATAGGCGCCGCCGGGGAAAATTTTGAATTAATTTGTTAAGAAATTTGCAGCCAAAATTTTAAAAATAACAAGATTTGTTAAAAATTTGTCCAAAAATTACAAATGTAGCACAACAAAAGGCCTCCCTTATGGTTTGTGATTTCGTAACCAAAAAATTAAATCAAAATAGTGAATTGCCATCTTATTTGTTTTTAAATTGAAAAAAGTTAAAAGAATGTTTAAAATTGTTTACAACACCGTAAATCTTCAGAGAAAGTAGGAAAAAATCATTTACACAGTCAGGGATCTGAACCCTCATGACTACTTCAACTCCCAACACTCACTACTACACCACCACCAGAGAATGCACTTTTTCCTAAAAAAACAGCGATCTTTAGGAGTGCTTTTTCGTAGTTGTTTCGTGGAAAACTGTCTTTTATGAAACGAAACAAAACGAAAAAGCTAAATTTTATTTTACGAAACAAAACACGAAAAGAAACAACGAAACAGCAATAATTTTACGAAAGAAACGATCACGAAACGCCAAAAAAAATTTGCTACGAAACGAAACGAAACACAAAACGGGCAAAAAGTCACAAAACGAAACGAATTTTTCGTCCAGCTCTGTTCGGGATGGGTCTCCCCAAATGATCGATTACCTCCTATTCTGATGTTGGGATAGGGCTGTCGCCCCCGCGGAAAGGCTCGGCCCCGAGTGGAAGGTGGGACAGTCGTCGGGAGTGAATTGAGGGGGAGATGACTGAACAACTGATTGACTTCGGGAGTGCTTAATCCACCCCTTTTATGGACTACCCCAGGGGAGGAGCCTTTCCGCCCGTTCTTCCCCTCCGGCCAATTTTCCTTTGTGTTCAAGTCGTTTTCGACGGAGAAGTTTCAGGGAGTGCAAGGGGTAATTTGGGAGCTGGAGTTGGGATTGGTTTTGAAGTTGAGGCGGGTTGGTGTTCTAAAAGACAACTGTGCTAGGGGGTGGGCGAGTTGCAAAGCAAGGGGGGGGGGGTCTGTGAGTTGCAGTCGTCGGTGTTGGAATGTGCAGTGTTGTGCAGCGTGCTACTATCCCGCGTCACCGTCTCCTCCTCTTAAACACTACACCACGAACACCGGCATCCAACATCCTCCGTCCGACCGCCAACCCTGCCACGCGAACGGATCCGTCAAGAGGGAGTTCGGAGGTAGGACCCAACCCCAATCGACCTTCCAACCGTGCGGCACCAGCACCGCCTTCGCCATCAACCATTGTTCATCGCGCACTTCTCCTAGGTCTCTGGCAAAGTTCTTTTGCGTGGGTGACCACAAAGAGTCTCCTTCGCCTCGCACCTTCGCTGAACAAACTGTTCGGCGGCCTCTTGGTTCACCTCTCCCCATTCCCCTCTCTCGGCCTCTGTGGTGGCCGTAAGCGCGAAAAGACGATCAATCATTTCATCTATGTGAACTTTGTTTAAATTTTTAAAACCAATACGAGAAACAACATTTAAATTAGAATATTTATTTTAAAAAAAATTTGATGACGCTCTTTGATTTCCGCAATGGCGTCCGAACAGCCTTACGAATAAGAGGTTCATTGAGCATTGCTCTGCAATATTGCGCAGCGAGTTGCCGCACACATTTGCCGTTGCGCTTGAAACGGACGCGTTCGACACGCACGCCAGTGTCGTGTATTTGGCTGAAAACAAAAAGTGCTATCTTTTTCTTGGTTGCGAATTTGCTAATTTTACAATTGTTTTGGGGTGGAGTCTATAGTTATCAATCAAATTGTGTTCGACGTTCCATTATGATGCATTACATCCACCTCCGCCTCCTTTTCGTTGCCCAACGAAATTCGGAATTTCACTTGGTTATCAAATATGAAAAGATTTTGATTTCTCTAACTTCCTTCTTGGAGAGAGAGAGAGACCTAGTTTCTTTTGTATCTCTTCTCATCTCTGGTGCAAAATATCAGCACAAAGTCTCTCTTCTCTCTCCTTCTGCATTCCCTTTTTCCAATCCTTTCCCTTTGGTTCCAACAGCTAGGGAAAATGGTGGGGCAACTATTGAATTAATTGTTTTTCTACGTCCTCGTCTACTTCTTTCGTCCGTCCATCTTTTGGAAATCACAACGTTTTGGGTCCAAAACAAAATCGAAAAATGAAAAATCGGACATTTACCTAATAAAATAGCCTTGTTTACAAACAAATGATGCGGAAATACATAGCAGTGACCAAAGCTCTTTTAATTTATTTTTCTCTCGGATATGACCACTTAACTATCTATTGTTATTGCAAAAGCAAAACTATCCGTTTTTTATGTATCTGACTTGATCCCTTCCTCATTCCTTTTACCTTTTTGACCTTTACTTTTCTTACCATCGGGATTATAGATCTGAATACCAGAAAAAAATTCAGCACAATACTAAAATGCGAAGGTTTTCACAACACAATTTTTTTGTGTCCTAACAGGAATTAGGCGGGAAGTACCAATTTTCCGCCATGACTTAATGCAATCTTCTCCCAGCATCATATCTGTTATTAGTGGATTGTCCCCAATTAAATGTTTTTGACTTTCTAATTCCCCATTCACTTCGGCATTTGGCGGTAATTCCTTCGTGTATTCTGTGGGTCCTGTGGTCACTAAAACCTCATTTCAGATCACTTATTCCGTCAAAGACATCGGCTCATTTTCAATGCTGAATTTCAACCATTATTTGAGTTCGGGGATCCACATTTACTCATTTGTCGAAAGTGACTCATAAACTATACTCGCCCTACGTGCCATTCTGATTGACATTTAAAAAATCGACCATGCCCATAAAAAAAAATGACTTAAATTTTAAATGTTTTTGCTGAAAATGAAATTAATATTAATGCTAATAGTCAATTTCCGCCCAATACAATTTTTTGTTTCTGCGTGGAATATATGTTTTATTAATATTTATGAAAATGATCAATAATCTATTTCCTCCCAATACACTTTATTGCTTCTGCGTAAAATATACGTAATAATTATGAAAACAAATCCATATTAATTAATAAAATGATGAAGACAAAACATGATTATATATAAGATTGGCATTCACATTTAAACGTAGCTAATATTTTTATTAAATCATAAATTTAAAAAATTATTCCAACGTTCAGGCAATTAATTCATCATCATGTTTCAATTACTTTTGAAAACAAAAATCTTTCTTTGCATAATAATTTTGCTTATTTTGAATGGACAAAAAAGCAATGCAATAAAATGCCAAAAAGGTTTAGAAAAAGTTTAATTATATTAAATATTAAAATTGTAAATTCAGATCCGATTGCAACGGCAAATTATTTGCTTGAGTCGGCTCCAAAAGCTTTTTCTGCTTCTGATCGCCAACTCTTTGATGAATTGCTTCAAAAGTATATTCATGGCGTTTTGTGCTGCGAAATATTTGAAATTAAATTTAAAAAGAATAATTTCATTTTGGAAAAGAATTTTTTCAATGCTCAAAAAATTCTAAAAGATTTTTGTTTGGAATTGAGCAAAGGAAAAAGCATTGAAAAGGCGGCGGAAAAGATTGGAAACATGGCAATAAAATTTGTTGAAGAATTGGCGGATGATAAAAATATAAAGAAAAATATTAAAAAATCGCTGGAAACAAATCAAAATAGTTTCAAATTAGATGAAACAAATATAAATGTATTGAAAACAGAATTATTCAAAAAGTTTTCAAATAAAAATCTGAATAAGCTCACTTCACTTTTTTATTTGGAATTGAACCAATTTTTGATGTCGATGAAAGGTTTTCGTATTGAAACAAATTGCAATTAATCGATTATTTTAGCTTTGAAAGTGGAAAATGTTGGCATAAATGGAGGAGCTTTGGCATCCGTTGATGGGCGCAGACGAAAACGTGCCAATTTTCTTGAAAATGTTTTTGGCAAAATTCAAAGCTTGCGAGGAAATGATGACTGGAGAAGGACAAGATGTGCAATTAGTGTAATTGTCGCAGTTTTATCGATTGTTGGGATCATAAGTTCGATTTTAGTGCTTATCGTCAATTCTAATAATTCCTTAGCCTGGTTATTGCTCGTTCTCAATTTTGCAAACTTTTTCTACTTGAGCACCGTCATCAAAAAAGACTGTCCTGGCTTCTTCAACACAAACACTTCTAACACAATTCAATTGGGTTCTGTTCAGCCTTAGCTTTTCAATGTCATGGCTATTAGTGTTGTTCACTTTGTTTCAATTATTTCGATTGTTCTTCGATTTTTAGGGCCTACCTAATTTTGTGGAAATTGTAGTCTTTGTGTTTTTTCCTTTTAGGTATTTTCTCGGCAATTTCTTTAAATGTTGGGTCGATTCTTTCAATTTTTGTTTTTTAATATTTAAATTATGCAAAAACCATCATTCTGTAAACCTTTAAAACCTATGTAAAGGAGATATGCACAAAATGTAAGCGGAAACAAGATAAAACTTTACTGTCATTGGATTTCATAAAATTGGGCCGCTTTGTTCTCAGCCATTTATCTTCGGCGAAGAGAGCGGTTGACTCTGGCAATCAAATTACTCATACACTAATGCCTTTATTATGCCTCTAGGTTAGAGCCCGGACTTGAGCTTCGAGCGAGACTCGAGATAAGATTCTCGAAAATCTCGGACCGGAACAGTCGAGATTCGAGATTTTTAATAAAAATTGATTTTTTTTTTTATAATTCTCCAAACTCAACCAAATTTTGGTAAGGGTAAGGAAGGAAACACTAAAAGCATGTTTGCAAAATTTGATCACGAAATATAAGCGTTAGCCTGTGTTACAATGTCTCGAAAAACAAAAGAAAATTTAATGGTGAGGGGAATATTGTCTGACCATACGCTGTCTGTAGCATGATTATTTTTTTATATTAGTGCTAAAATTATTTAAATTTTGGCGTTTCGCCTCTGGGCTTGACCCTTACTATTAGTGGGGTATGAAAGAGCTCCGACGGCTCCGGCGAAAAATTGTTACTTTTGTTAAGAAATTGTTCAAAAAGTTTTTTGCGAATTTTTTTCACTTTTGGGGTGAGAGAGAGGGCTCTGCGGTGCCGATAGACGAACGCTGAAAATCTCCGGTTTCAAAAACTCTTGAAAATTCAGTTTTATTCGAGACGAGATGTCGAGACGAAAAATTCTCGAGAAGTCGAGATTTTTTAAGATTTTGTCTCGAGATCTCTTCTCGTTCCGGGCTCTAAACCGACCGAGGAAAACTCAAAATAAAAGCGATTCATTTTTAATATTTTGAAAAGAATTTTTTTCCCTACAGCATTAAATATGAAAGTTTTCCAAAAAAAAATTGTTTAGATTTCCCAATTGTTGCAAATTTCAAATGGATCAAATGCTGACGATTCATTTAAACGGAGACAAGAGGCGTTTGGAACAAAATTTAATTTTTTAAACTATTTTACTAGGAGTTTTTTTGGAGAGGACCAAAAGGGGCCGACAGGCGACAATTTTTCAAAAAAAGAAGTTCAATTTGGAGTCTAGTTTTAGGTTTTATTGCATTGTTTAAAAAGACATTTATCCAGAAGCAGAGCCAATAGCAACTAAGTCTTACTCCTCAAAAATTTGTTTAAAAATCAAACCAAATAAAGAAAAAAAATCCCCCGATTCTACAGACCGGTCCGGTTTTGAACCGACAACCCTACTCTTGAAGTCATTTTGGGTGTTATTCGGGCTGCTTTTACAAAAAGCATATAAAATAAACAGGGAAAATCGTACTCTCGACTCCTTAGATTCTTTGAGTCAAATTAGAATAATTGTCAAAAATGTTTTTTTCAAAAAGAAATAATAGAATAGAATCTTTTAAATGCAATTACATGATTAAATTAAGAACTCAAAATATAATCGCACCATTTTCGATGTATTGAAAAGAATACTTTTCCCCATAGCATTAAATTTGAAACTTTTCCGAAAAATATTGTATAATAGGAAACAACATTTAATGAAATTTCCGAGAAAAACCCTAAAAGGAAAAGAGAGCCAGTAGCAACTAAGACTTACGACCCAATAATTTGTTTAAATAACTTTTCGTAAATAAAAATTAGCGATGAATCAGATTAAAACAAATATTGTTATACCAATAAAATCAGTCAACACAAAGTTTTTTTGAAAAAGAAAAAATGGGATAGAATCTTTTAAATGCAAAATTACATAATTAATCAAATAAAAAGATGGCTAAGAGACAAACTCAAAATATAATCGCGCCATTTTTGATGTATTAAAAGAGCATTAAATAAGAAAGTTTTCCGAACATTTACTGAAATTACCGATAAAATAAAATAGACAATTTCCACATAATTAGGCCCTAAAAAGGACACTAATAGGCATGAAATTGAAAAGTTAAGGCTGAACAAAGCCCAATTGAATTGTGTTAGAAGTGTTTGTGTTGAAGAAGGCCGAGCATGTTACTTTGATTATGACTGTCATGAATAAATAGAATGCCACACTGATGACGAGGAATCGCCAGTAACTTAAATTTGCATTATGCGCAGCAATCATCAGCGACAAAACGGTGATAGCCGATAAAATTGTGCTAATGAGAAGCGTTGCACATACGGCCCTTCTTTGATCATTTTCTCGGAATCCACGAATATTATCATGAAAATTGGCACGTTTTTGTCTGTGCCCAACAACGGATGCCAAAGCCTCATTTTTGCCGAAATTTTCCAATTCTGAAATAATTAAACAAAAAAATTTAATTTTTTCAAAAAAGATAATGAAAACAATAACCTTTCAATGAATTAAAAAATTGGTTGAGTCCCAAATAAAAAAGTGACGTGAGTTTATTCAGATTTTCATTTGAAAAGTTTTTGGATAATTCTGTTTTCAGAAAATTTACGTTTATTTCTTCTAATTTCAAACTAGTTTGATTTGCTTCCAGCGATTTTTGAATATTTTTCTTTATATTTTTATCATCCTCCAATTCTTTAACCAAATTTATGGCCATATTTTCAATCTTTTCCGCCGCCTTTTCAATGCTGTTTCCTTTGCTCAATTCCAAACAAAAATCTTTTTGAATTTTTTGAGCATTGAAAAAATTTTTTTCCAAAATGAAATTATTATTTTAAATTTAATTTCAAATATTGCGCAGCACAAAACGCCATGAATATACTTTTGAAGCAATTCTTCAGAAATTTGGCGATCAGAAGCAGAAAAAGCTTTTTGAGCCAAGTCAAGAAAATCATTTGCCGTTGCAATCGAATCTGAATTTTCAATATTAATATTTAATTTTATATAATTAAACTTTTTTCTAAACCTTTTTGGCATTTTATTGCATTGCTTTTTTGTCCACTCAAAGTTAGCGAAATTATTACGCAAATGAATATTTTGTTTTTCAATAATTGAAACATGATGATGAATTAATTTCCTGAAGTATAAAAAAAAATAGTCAAATGTTTACATTTTCATTTAATATTTTTGCATAAACCCCAGTCAATTATGGTTTTTGAATAATTCTCATTTAAATTTAAAAATTTAAATTTCGACTTTTGTTTAAAAATTGTTTTAATATGAGTTTTGCCAACTCTGAGTTCGAGTAACCAACCAACCACTAGTTGATGGAATAATTTTTTAAATTTATGATTTTATAAAAATATTACCTATGTTTAAATGTGAATGCCAATCTTATATATAATTTAATTAATATGGATTTTTTTTATTACGTATAATTTATGCATAAGCAATAATTGTATATTGATCATTTTATTAATCATTATGGTTCGTTTTCATAAATATTTATTAAACGAATATTCCGAAGGAAAAAATATTCACCATTTTATTAATCTACCTATATGGTTCGTTTTCATAAATATTGATTAAAATATATACCACGCAGAAGCAATAAATCGTATTGGGAGGAATTTTATTAAATCTATATGTTTCGTTTTCATAAATATTTATTAAACGTATATTCCAAAGGAAAAAATATTCACCATTTATTAATCATTATGGTTTGTTTTCATAAATATTGATTAACATACAAAAAAGTGTATTAGGCGGAAATTGACTATTAGCATTAATATTAATTTTATTTGCGCAAGCAACATCAATGATTAATTAAAAGTAAGTCATTATTTTTTTATGGAAATGGTCGTTTTTGTAAAAACAGATTTTAAACAAATTACGTAACAAAACATTTGAACTCCCAGACTTTTTTTTCGCAAATCTTATCAATTCGGAAATTAACGATCAAATTAATTTAACCAACTTTTTACATTTCATGACAATAAAATTGATCTTGAATTTAATTAAAATCAAAAATATTTCTCATATTCTCATTATTTTCGTCAAAGTAAATTTTAATTAATTAGTCAAATACATTATAGTCAAGAAATTCATTTCTGAACTTGTGATTGGGATCCAGCTCGTCGGCTAATTTTCTAAAAAATTAAAAATTTTTTAAAACAAAAGAAAAATAATAAAAATTGAATTTAATTAAAAATGATAGTGATTGCATTCATAATTATATGCCCACCTAAAATCGTTCAAACGCGTATAAGTGTGCAGGAACTGATTTGGTTGCATCGTGAAGTGCTTTGCCCAGTGCGGACGAGCACCGAATTGAGCAAGTATCTAAAGCAAAAATTTAGCCATTAACAAAAAAAACGCGTATTATAAAATTTTAAATTGTAAAATTTTTATTTAATTAAATAAATTATTAATAATCAATGAATAAATTACTTTATAAAAACTAAAATGGAATGATTCAACCCCCTTAATTGTGCATATTTCACGTGCTCCAAAAAGATGAATGGCACCGGAATTGATTGCTTCTACCTGTTCGACTTGTGCAAGTACCGGATTCACCATAGCAAGGTTGTTCACCCAAGTGAAATGAATGGCCACTGACGGAACATTTCCATTGTGCATGGACATCCAAAGATTGTCTTCTTTAATTGTGCGTATCAACAAATTACTGATCAGTGGCCGAATTTGCGGGTATAAAGATGAAATCTGAAAATTAACAACAATTTTCCATGTCCAATAACATTTATTTATTAATTAATTTGATAAATTTAATACAAAATTGTTTATACAAATAAATCTGCAAAAGATTTAACGTTTCAACGAATTAGCACCTTTAGATGAAATCTTTTGACTTTTAATTTTTGTTTTATTTGGAAAAAGCTTAAAAATGACCTAATTAAAAAAATCCACCCCGAAATTTGCAAGTATTTAATCTTTAACGAATTAGCACCCTTAGATGAGGTCTTTTGAATGCTAATTTGATTTTTGTTTTATTTAGAAAAAGCTTAAATTTTAATGACCTAATTAAAAAAACCCGCTCCGAAATTTGCAAAAGATTTAATCTTTAACGAATTAGTACCCTTAGATGAGGTCTTTGAATGCTAATTTGATTTTTTAAATCCCGAAAAATTCAAAACGCCAATCCTTTAGTCCCAGTTGAAAAATGCCAACTTATTTCTTACAGCCTTTATTGCCGGCACGCCGCGATTGTATGGAATGAAATATTCGCTTTCAATTTCATTGCCGTCATTTCCGGACATGCCAGTACGAAGAAGCACCAAACCGTAATACCACGGCTGTACCTTGTTGGGTTCAGTCCTAAATTATTCAACTTTTTTATTTATTTATTTGTAATTTAATAAAACATTTAAACGCACTGCATTATTGTAAGCGGTCCAAGTACACGAACTGCTCCAAACAGACTGCCAATATGCTTCATTTTTTCATCTTCTTTTGAGTTTGCCACAACCGTTACACTGAATAATCATCAATTAAGATAAAAAATTCAGTGGTATGCAATAAATTGAAACGCAAATGGAATTACCTAATTTTTGATAATGAAATTTCTTAAATGATTCTTATTATCAAACTCATTAACCCCCTTAAATTTGCATTAAGAAACATGACATTTTTATAATATTTGCATTCTTGGCCATGTAAAGAATCGATATAAATACATATTTTGGATTATTTACTTACATCGTTAATGTCCACACACTTGAGTTTGATAGCGTGTTAAGCATTTCAGTTTTGTAACCCAACTTTAAAATCTGATCAAAATGCGCATAAAAATTTTCCGTGGGCATACTAAATTGAACAAAATATGATGAATGGATTAGATCATTAGGAAAGTTATTTTATTGTTTTTTTGGATACAATCAAAATTAAAATTTAATCAAAAACATTTTTTTTTGTTTTTAGCTCCAAACTTCAGCCAAAACGGCTTTTGTGAACTGCTAAAAGGGCCACTAACTTGGCGAACGCATAGCTAATTGTGTCATACGCGGGCACAACGTTCAGTTCAATTTCAGTCACAACGCCAAATGCGCCCAAACCGCATGCGATCGCGCCCAATTGCGCACTGTTTGGGCCAAACTGCGCAATGGTGCCGTCGGCCAACACAATTTGCATGGACCGAATTTGTGTTGCGAGGTTGGCATTTCCAAGACCACTGCCATGCGTGCATGTTTGGGTGGCACCGCCTACACTGATCTCAGCGAGAGCGGCCAAATTTGACAGGGCCAATTTATTTGTATCTGAAAGTTTTCATTAGCATTTTGAAAAAGTATATTGCTAACTTCAATTTTATAACATTTAAAAATGCAGAATATCGAAAAAGTACATTGCTAACTTCAATTTTATAACATTTAAAAATGCAGAATATCGAAAAAGTATATTGCTAACTTCAATTTTATAACATTTAAAAATGCAGAATATCGAAAAAGTATATTGCTAACTTCAATTTTATAACATTTAAAAATGAAGAATATCGAAAAAGTATATTGCTAACTTCAATTAAAAAATTTAACTTAACAAAAATTCATTTTAAAAAGTTTTCATTTAATTTGTTTCAATACCAATTTTTTGCATTTTTTTGGTCAGAAAATAAAATAAAAATTGAGCAAAATTTGCTTAATTTAATGTTTTATGTTAAGCCCCCCAACACAAAACTTCCACTGACAAAGAATGGGTGCCAAATCGGTGTAAGTGATGCCCGGTTGCACCGTTACAGTGAAAGTTGCTCTGTCAATTTTTATGATTGAATTCAGGCCAAGAGTTGACAGAATTGTGCCACAGCTGTCACCAATTTTGTTGAAGCTATGCCGGTTGCCAATAACGCGCAGCTTTTTTGCCCTCTTCACAATTTGTTGCACTTGAGCAGTGGTCCGCGGATATTGGATGTTTTGAGTGCAAAAGTAAAAGTTGCCGCCCCAATTGTGCAGTCTAAAGCCTTCACATTATTTGATTTAAAATTAAATGTATTAATAAATACCCCCCAAATTTCCAAAATTTAGTTTTATGTCGTCTCTATTATTATTTTTAACATTTTGTTTATCGCTTTTACCATTTAAAGTACCTTTATATATAGGCAAGCCAAAGAAATTCTAATAAATGCGATTAATTAATTATTTATTGAACAGTGAAAATGTTTTCAATACATTATTTTTTTTATAAATATTAAAATAATAAATTAATGCATTTGCACACTTAATAGCATCCGGGTTGTCAACACAGCTTTCTTGATCATATTTATGTCCATATGGATAATAATCGCAAATAACGACGTAAAAATGCATAGCAATCAAAATACAAAGAAGAAAAAGATTGGATTCGGAAGAACGAATTGTGCTCATGTTGTTGATCTAAATCAGTTAGAGTTGGCGCTGAACCCTACGTTAATTATATTCGGATGTTTATTTCTCGTTAAAAATTAATTTTCAAAAAGATCAAATTTGGTTTATTTTTGGGGAATTCAAAAATCCCAATTTTTTTCAATGTAATTCTCAACAACGCTTTTGGTAAAGTCGGAGCGATGATTAAGGTATGCGGGGGGGGGGCAGTTTGCTTATTCTTTTAAATTCTGAGAATGTTAAATTTGTTGCGTGATTTTTTGTTTGAATTAGCAATGGAAATGATTATTCATAGTATTTGTTAGAATATAGTTGATGATCTTTTGCCTTATTGAACAGAATTACTAGCTAATAAGTAACAATAAATTGGCGTGCTAGAAAAAAAAGAAATACTTTATAATTAATTTTTTTATTTATTAAAATATTCATAAACTCGTTGATTTAAGTGTTTTATGGGTACATTTTTTGTTTTTATTGCATTTTCATAAGAAATTTTAGGAAAAAGTTTTTATAAATTTTCCAAAACATTTTTGTCCGGTTTAGCACCTTTTTAAATCAATATTTTGGCAGAAATTCCGTCAAAAAATTAAATCGGCACCGCCTAGATTCTCTCCTCAGCAGAAGTGAAACCAATTCTCAAAAACTTGCACTTTTGGAAAATTTAAAAATCTTTTAAAAATCAAACAAAAATTTTTTTAAAAAATAGCTAAAATAAAATAAATCCTTAATATATGCATTTAAAAGTATAATTCAATCATAGTCGAATCTTCATTTACACGATATTTTTCTAATTTTTAAAAATACTAACATTTTAAAAATCGTCCTTTACTTTTCAGTGAAAAGTTTTCACTCAGATTGCAAATGAACTGACAACACTCTCTCATTTTTTTGCGAAATTTTATAAATTTTAGATTTTTAAATTATACATATAAATTATGGCTGGCGCTAGTGAGAAATCTAGGACGATTTATTCAATATTAAAGAACCCTTTGAAAATGGAAAGGATTGGCTGTGGGTGAAATGTTTCAGGCGTAACTTTTACAATGTAAAATAAAACAAAAAATTTGTGTTAAATTCCTTCTTTTTATATAATCTGCTTTCTCACTCTCTCTGATCACTTTCCTCCAGCTGCTGTCCGTTCCGATCAGTCCACAATTTTCTTTATGCCAAACGCAAGGGTGGAAAAGAAGGCGCCCATAGAGCCGGAGACGACGATTTCCGAGAAATATTTGCGCAGTAACGCAAATTTGTGGAATTTAACGGTATCGCGAAAATTCGTAAAAAAACAAATGGAAACCTGGCTAAACCCGTTCGGCTGAGGCGGGTCAATGCACAGCACGAGCACATCACTCGCAACCGCCGGCTGCGCACAGTTCGGCACCGGACAACGGCCGTGCTGAGTGACGAACGGAGTGACGCACGTGGCATGGCCGGCCACATGGTTACATTTGCACAACATGGCCAAGTTGTTCAGAACAGGCGAGTTGCACACGAAACAGAGACATTCGGACATTTTCGTAATTGGAAGATGACAATTCGATTTTTTCTAAACTGCTCCAAAACCACAAAAATATGTAACATATCATATTTAGCAGTGATTTGATGATGAAGAAAGATGCCAGACAAAATTGGAGCCCATTTCCATCAGCGAAATTATGCAAACTGTGGTAGGATGGGAAATATCTGCCCCGCGCCTCGGAAAATTTCCCCCCCCCCCACCCCCCCCCCCCCCCCCACCCCACCCCCCCCCACGGGGGGAAAAATCTGAACCGCCCCTCCCCCTGAGGGTAATATGAACGGCTTCCCAACTCGTTCCCGGCCAACACGTTCACCCCCAACTCGTTCACCTACCCCGACTCATTCACATTAATTTGTTCAATTTTTCGTTATGGGACTTTTCAGAACGTTGGAGAAAAATTTTAGGGGTTAAACAACCTTACTCGCATTTTCTTGCTGTATCAAAAGGCGCAAAATTGTTCAAAAATATTTTTGTTTGTTTACCAGTTCAAGTGGCAAAAAAAGAATCATTGATGTCTTGTGATTTGTGATAAATAAGAACAGCCCAGTTACTAAAACCCAAAACCGCATTGCCAAAACGGATCGGAAACCCGAAAATCTAACGGGTCGGAATCCGGCTCAACTAAACACATTCGAATGGTGCCAAATTTAGTGATTCTGATATAATGTTGATCATAGGTCCCAAAAACAAAAAACTTTGAGGAGCTATGCGTAGAATGGAGTCGATTTATTGATTTGGGTCATTTTGTTTCTGAGCCTACAAAATTTTTTACAGAAAAAAACCCGGTACGGGCCCGGGTGTTACAGATTTTTTGACCCGTGGCCGGTCCGGGCACGTTGTGAAAAAATCAGGACATGGGCCAGGTTTTTTCAATATTCTGAGTTCTCTAGAAAAAGATTCGACTGACTATCCATAAAATGTTAGTGATTTTGATGGAGAAAGATGTCAGACAAAGTTGAAGCCGATTCCATCAGCGAAATGAATGCAAACTGTGAGAGGAGGATGGGAAATCTGCCACCCTACCCCCCGGGTGAAATATTTGCCCCGCCCCTCCCTCGGGGAATAGTATCCATCCCCCCCCCAGCAAACATTTTGTTGAAAGCATCGGTCAATTCCATCCTCAGGCCATTTACACATATTTATTCCATCAACCCCTCTCCTTCCCCCCCCCCCACCCCCATCCAACCCCCTCGGCAATGTCTAAATTTGTTCCTGTGTGGAAGGATGGGAAATATTTATTTGCCTCCTCCCTCCCCCCCCCCCCCACCCCCCGGCAAACATTTTGTGCTGCTCGGAACAAAGGACGGAGATTTTATCTTGCACGGTTTACACTTTTTATTTCGCTCTGAGAAAAACAAAAATGAATAAATTAACAGCGCCAATAATCCTTAACGCTGAAGAAAGTTTGTCTGAATGATTTCTGTGATTTTTTTTAATTCATCAAAAGGAGAAAGAATTGTTTAATTTATTTATCGCGTAACATACTCCAGCAGTTTGTTGCTTTTTATTTTTGGAAAATATACTTTTCTTTACAAGCGTTTCGGGGCCGTATAGAATTCAAATCTGACCTTTATTTTTGACCGATTTCGAAGCCTGGACTCGAATCGAACATCCCGGAAATTCAAAATTTCCATTTAGGAACAGGTGGCTATTGTTAAATTTAACCAAACAATTAATTTCAGCACAAATTTACACAATCAAAACAGTTTTGTTTTAACCGAAATGGACATTGGTAACTGTTGCATTTGCCTGTGCGGGTTCAACGTCGCCCAGATGGGCGTGCTGCCGTGCCTGCACACGTACCATTACGCGTGCGTTGCGCGGGCGCTGCGCGCAAATGCCGAGTGTCCGCTGTGCCGTCAACGCGCCACCGTTGCACAAATTGTTCGACCTCGCTGCGACAGTGGTGGTGCCGCTGTTTGTGTGCCAAACAATTTGCCGAAAAAAGTCTCCAACAGAAAATTTTACGAATTTATTATTATTTTTTCTCCCCAAGGCTCTGAGCATTGCAATGGATTATTATGATCGCATTGTTTGGCAACAGCCCGCTGATTGTGCGTCGATGAGCGATGGACAGCGCGCGGAGTTGGATCTTTGTCTCAATGTCCATTTTTTTTTTTAAATTTCATAAAAAATTATTGGCATTAAGAGACAAAAAATTTTACGTGTCCGGCCGTCAAAATCAGAGCTTTAATTTGGGCTTTTCCAAAAATTCAAATCTTGAAATTTAAAATCTTTTTGTATTTGTTCACCAAAAATTTCACCGACGAATGGTCTTTCCCTTAAAGAATTGAATCCGAATTTTGCTTATTTTTAAGAGTTTGTTCAGCACTTTGGAGAGCCAGGAGGCCGAGCGTGAGGCCCAATGGGAACGGCTGAAGCAGTTTCTGAAGGTGGCCAGTTTGGCCGCCGTGTCCGCCGTTTTGGTCTTTCTGCTCGTTTTGTACTGGCCGGTGAGAATTATGAGTAAAAGAGGCTAAATTTTGAAAATTTTCACCTTTTTTTTGTGGGAAATTGGAACCTCAAAGCTAAGTTCAATTAGCGCCGTCAGGAAGGAGAATGAGCGATTTTTTTGTTGAGATTTTAAAAATCCAAATCTTTCGATTTGTGGGCGTTGTGTCTCTTACGACGCGAAGAAGATGGAGGGAAGCCAGAAAAAAAAATTTAAGGAAATTGGCCATTCTCAGAATTTTTTTTTTCATATCATAGAAAATTTTACAAGAGGTGGTCTGATCTTCTTCAAATTTGTATGTTTCTATACCAAGTTGCCAGAAAGTTTGGGGAGTTTTCATTTTTCCATCAAAAAATGAGAATTTTTCGCAAAGTTCTAAAATATGGCAAGTGATGGCAAATTTACAAAAATTATGGCATTTGCCATAACAAATAGGGCACTCTAACCTCTCTGCGCACGGATTGAGGGGGGGGGGGTTATAATGGATCAGATCAGTCCTTGACTAATCAATGCCATTTTTGATCATATCTACACAGTCAGATGCTCGGCTCTTTGACGTGTGGCGTCCTGCGCACTGTTTGGTCTCTGATCACTGGTGTCCGTGATTTGCTGATCTGTCATTGGCCTGAACTGTTGGTCGGCGGATTGTTCCTCACCAGTTTTGCGGAGGTGGCATCGGACGAGCGTCAGTCGCAAAATTTGTTTGCCGAAGCGAATGCTCTGGACGACGATTAAACAAATAGAAATGATCAGAGAGATTTATTTTCATTTTTTTGCCATTTACAATTTTGCATAATTCTACTGATTCATTTTTGATTTTAAAAAAATGATTTAATTTTTTATGCATTAATTCTGATTTTAAAAAGTTTCAAACAACGAAATTTTGATTCAGCAATCGCCTTTCGAATGCCCCGAGAGTCAAAAAGGCATAACTTTGGCAAGAAAAAAAATGTGCGAAAAAATTTTGTAGAGAAATTTGATCATATGAAAGCCGATTAAAGCGGGACGGATTCAAAAACTATTTTTATAACGAAATAGATGAAACTGTCGCGAAAGAGTTGGGCCTAAGTGTTGCAACAATTTACGCTTGGAAACGTGAACTTGACCAAACCAGTGAATATTTTGATTTTTTAAATATTATTTATATTAATTAAAAATTCTTTTACAGCACCAAACCATATATACTCCGACAGCGAACAAAAGAAATTGATGAAACGTTATTATAAAATTAAGGACCAAAATCCTAAAATTAGAAATGTTGTTGACATTGCTAAAAAGCTAAAAATTGGAAGAGACACTTTGTATAAATGGAAAAAGCAATTTAAACGACAGCAATTCCATCCAAATTCTGTCGATGGACATTCTGTGGGCCGCGGCAAATGTTCAGGAAATTGGGAACTCAAATTCGGAGAGCATTTGAATGAATGGTCAATGATGATCGAATCTGTGCCGATGAGAGCAGACATTCTAACATTGACCCTGAAATTTATGCCATTCTTTTTGAAAAAAACCCACCCCGACCTCGCCGTTTCATAAATTTTAAATTTTTTAATTTTCGAGTGACAAAGTCCATCTCCTTTCCTAAAAATAGCATTGTTTTCATTTTACGGCATTTGTTCTCATCTATATTCATTGGCATATGTCCACTTTTCATGGCCGAATTTGTGGGCCGCCTGGCCCCAACTTCCGCCCACCTTTTTGCCCTAATTAAAATGAAGCCCATTCAAAATTTAAATGATCGAACTTGGCCGATGATAGCAGGCACACTGTCTTATGCGAAAAAGTCTGGGAACTCAAATGTTTTTTTTTTAAATCTGTTTTTACAAAATCGACCATGTCCATAAAAAAATAATGAATTGTTTTCGATTTTTATTTTGTATGATTGTTAAATGGTAACTTTGAAATTCCCTGAACTATGTTTATTTAATTAAAAAACGTACAATTGTCAAATGATCACAAATGAGAAATTAATATCACGACTTATATCAAAGGGCTCGTATTACAAATAAATATGTTGATTTCCAAGGACAAAGCGGGCCAATTTTATGAAATCCAACAACAGTCAAGTTTTATCTTGGTTTTGCTTAACATTTTATGAATCTCCTTTACATAGGTTTTAAAGGTTTACAGAATGATGTTTTTTGCATAGTTCAAATGTTAAGAAACAAAAATTGAACGAATCGATCCACATTTTGAGTTACTATTTTGTAAGACGTCCTCTAAGTACGGGAATTTAAAAAATCATCTCAATTTAGACGGTTTGCTAAGAAAATTGGTCCAAATACTGCAGAATTAAAATTGAATTTTATTTAGAAACAACCAAAATAAAATCCTTTCCATTCCGTAACTCAATTAACATAAATTTCCGAAAAAAACCATCCAAACATATAACACAAATGAACCATAATGATTAATAAAATCAATCAACATCTATGAAAACGAACCGTAATGATTAATAAATTTCCTCCCTATACAATTAATTGTTTTTGCGTGGAATATACGTTTAATCAATCATCTATGAAAACAAACCTTAGTGATTAATAGAATCAATCAATCATCTATGAAAACGAACTATAATGATTAATAAATGAAATTATTTCCTCCAAACAGTTAATTGCTTTCGCATGGAATATACGTTTAATCAATCATCTATGAAAACAAACCTTAGTGATTAATAGAATCAATCAATCATCTATGAAAAAAACGAACTATAATGATTAATAAATGAAATTATTTCCTCCAAACAATTAATTGCTTTCGCATGGAATATACGTTTAATCAATCATCTATGAAAACGAACCTTAGTGATTAATAGAATCAATCAATCATCTATGAAAAAAACGAACTATAATGATTAATAAATGAAATTATTTCCTCCAAACAGTTAATTGCTTTCGCATGGAATATACGTTTAATCAATCATCTATGAAAACAAACCTTAGTGATTAATAGAATCAATCAATCATCTATGAAAACGAACTATAATGATTAATAAATGAAATTATTTCCTCCAAACAGTTAATTGCTTTCGCATGGAATATACGTTTAATCAATCATCTATGAAAACAAACCTTAGTGATTAATAGAATCAATCAATCATCTATGAAAAAAACGAACTATAATGATTAATAAATGAAATTATTTCCTCCAAACAATTAATTGCTTTCGCATGGAATATACGTTTAATCAATCATCTATGAAAACGAACCTTAGTGATTAATAGAATCAATCAATCATCTATGAAAAAAACGAACTATAATGATTAATAAATGAAATTATTTCCTCCAAACAATTAATTGCTTTCGCATGGAATATACGTTTAATCAATCATCTATGAAAACGAACCGTAATGATTAATAAGATGGATAACTATTTCCTCTTTATACAATTATTGTTTGCATGGAATATACGTTTAATCAATCATCTATGAAAACGAACTGTAATGGTTAATAAGATGGATAACCTATTTCCTCTCTATACAATTATTGTTTGCGTGGAATATACGTGTAAAATCAATCATCTATGCAATAACCATATAAATTAATAAAATGATGAAGAAATAAATGAGTGTATAAAAGATCTGCATTCATATTTAAACATGGCTAATGTTTTAATAAAATCATAAAACGTAAAAAATTATTCCATCACTCAATGATAACTTCAGCTTTTAGTTGGCAAAACTCGGATTAAAACAAATTTTTAAACAATGTTGAAATTCAAATTTTAATTTTTTATGAGGTTTCCGAAAACCATAATTGACTGGGGTTTATGCCTATTTATGTTTTAAATATTGAGAGAAAATTCCCAATTTTATTTCTTTATATTTAATGATTGCATATTTATTTAGTAGTTCATATTTAATTACTATTATTTAATTTATACGTTCAGGAAATTAATTCATCATCATGTTTCAATTACTTTTAAAAAGCAAAATATTCATTTGCATAATAATTTCGTTTACTTTAAATGGACACAAATGCAACGCAATAAAATGCCAAAAAGGTTTAGAAAAAGTTTAATTTATAAAATATTAAAATTGAAAATTCAGATCCGATTGCAACGGCAAAAGATTTGCTCGATTCGGCTCAAAAAGCTTTTTCTGCTTCTGATCGTCAACTCTCTGATGAATTGCTTCATATTCATGGCGTTTTGTGCTGCGCAATATTTGAAATTAAATTTAAAAATAATAATTTCATTTCGGAAAAGAATTTTTTAAATGCTCAAAAAATTCAAAAAGATTTTTGTTTGGAATTGAGCAAAGGAAAAAGCATTGAGAAGGCTGGGGAAAAGATTGAAAATATGGCCATAAAATTGGTTAAAGAATTGGCAGAGGATAAAAATATAAAGAAAAATATTCAAAAATCGCTGGAAGCAAATCAAAATAGTTTCAAATTAGATGAAACAAATATAAATGTATTGAAAACAGAATTATTCAAAAAGTTTTCAAATGAAAATCTGAATAAACTCACTTCACTTTTATATTTGGAACTTAACCAATTTTTGACGTTCATGAAAGGTTTTTGTATTGAAACAAATTTCAAATTTTTCTATTTAATTACTCGATTATTTAGCTTTGAAAGTGGAAAATGTTGGCATAAATGGAGGAGCTTTGACATCCGTTGATGGGCGCAGACGAAAACGTGCCAATTTTCTTGAAAATGTTTTTGGCAAAATTAAAAGATTTCAAGAAAATGATGAATGGAGAAGGACAAGATGTGCAATTAGTGTAATTTTGGCACTTTTAATGATTGGTGCGATCATATCTTCGATTTTAGTGCTTATCATTAATACTAATAATTCCTTAGCCTGGTTATTGCTCGTCTTTAATTTTGCATTCTTTTTGTACCATGCCATCGCCATCAAAAAAGACTGTCCTGGCTTCTTCAACACAAACACTTCTAACACAATTCAATTGGGTTCTGTTCAGCCTTAACGTTTCAATGTCATGGCTATTAATTAGTGTTGTTCACTTTGTTTCAATTATTTCGGTATTTCTTTGACTTTTTAGGGCCTAATTATGTGGAAATTGTAATCTTTGTTCTCTCTTCCTTTTATTTCTTTAAATGTTGTTTGCAATTTTTTTTTTTGGAAAAAACTTTCATATTTAAAGCTATGGGAAAAATATTCTTTTCAAAAACATCGAAAATGGTCGATTACCTATATTTTGAGTTTGCGTCGGTGGCCGATTGAGTCTAGAGGCATAAAAAGCAGGGATTCAATATCGTCTCCTCAAAATACAATACACAATACACGATATTTACGATACACCAAAATACGATACGATTTTTTTAACAATACACGATATTGCCAAAATTACGATATTTACGATTACGATTACGATACGATGCGATAAGATACGATATTTTTTCTAGCCGTGTTCAAAATTCAAAAAAAATTTTCGTTTTCAGTAGAAATTTCCAGTTTTTAACATTGGAAGGCAGTGGTGGTGCGAATAGACGTCCTCCTGTACGGGAATTTAAAAAATCATCTCAATTAGACGGTTTGCTAAGAAAATTGGCCCAAAAACGTCAGAATTAAAATGAATTTTATCTAGATACACCATAATAAAATTCTTTCCATTCCGTAACTCAATTCACATAATTTTCGAAAAAAGCCATCAAAACATCATAAAGTTCTTCTTTTTGTATTCATTCTTATGAAGCTGTTGAGGTGGGGCCCGTTGAACTTGAATCCGGAGTGCCTGGATTTGATGAAGTTGGATCAGCAGGAGATGAGCTCGGTTCCGAAGATGCGATTGTCGATGTATTGTCGTCATCACATTCATTTGATTCATCATTTTCGGATGATTTGGGAGGTTTTTGGCGATTCATCCGCCACGGAAATTGCCAACCAGCCGGAAGCTTCCAAAATTCAAATCCCTTCGGGGGCTTTCCAAATTCGGTAGAATTTACAGAAGAACGGTTGAACATGTTGGATAAAGCATTTTGGAATTCGTTCAAGTTTCCGAATGATCGTCCTTCAACCACCAGGCAGAGTATGAAGGTGACCAAAATGGGCAGAATTAAATTTTTCATTTTTTTTATTATTTTGGATTAAATTCTATTGAAATGTATGTGATTTGTTAAATTCTGGTGCCTTTTATATAAAATAAGCTTAAGAGTTTTAGAATAAATTTGATAAAAACGTTTGTTTGAACAGATTAAACATTTTCAACTAAACGCATTAAATAAAATTTGTTCAAATGTCATAATTGAAATTTAGCTCATGAATTTTTGAAATGATTTCATTTGCTTACGTAATTTGTTATTTCAAACAATAAATTTTTTCTCTGTTTACACAGCAAAATTTATACACAAAATAATATCACGATTTTGTTCTTTATTAGAGTAGCTTTTTTAAACAAAATTCATAAAAAATTATTTGAATTAACAAAAGTAAATTTAGCGATGAATCATTAAATTCATAAAAAAATTGATTGTTGTATTAAACTTGTTTTTCAACTTGATTCGAAAAATTTTTTTGATTTAAAGAAGAAGATAAGCTAAAAGAATGATCGAGACAAAGCAGTACAATGTGAACATCAATCGTCGGAGAAAACCAAATTCCTGCTCCAACGGAGTACAGCGTTGCTTGGTCCTTATCTTTTCGGCACTTTTTGAGCCTAAAAAGTGCCGAAATTTCAAATTGCATTAAATTAAGTTTGCTTAAATTAAATTAAATAAATACCATTTTTGTCGGACGCTTGTTCCGTATTGATGATGCGATCATTAGGTTGGCGTTCCTCCTCATCATTTTTCACTTTTTCTTCATTAAAAATCAATTGTGCATTTGAGTCCGTTCTTTCTAATTGTTCATTGCTAGCAAGCTAAATATTTTAATTAAATTTAGACATTAGTAGACTAAAATTTGATTTTTTAAATAGGGTTGGCAACCAGAACCCCGAAATTTTTGGTCGGGATTTTCGTTTCGGGATTTTAGTTGAAAAAACACCTGAACCCTTTAACAAAAAAAATTATTCGTTGATAAAAAAAAACCGAATAACTATGCAACAGCTTTATTTTTTGATATTTAAAAAAAAGAGATTTTTTTTAATTCAAATTTTAAAATTTATTTTTTACGAAAAATTAAATAATTTACTTTCACTTTGCTGCCAAATAATTCGGACCCCGTCGAAAATGGCGACTTTATGACTTTTGGCGATTCCTTTTTGGCACTTCCGCTGAACAGCGGTAAATTGAAGGTTAATGCTTTTTTGGTCATTGACGGCACAGATCCATGCCCTTCAAGTGATGATGAAGTGCTTTGAGTAAGCGACGGGTCAGCAACTTAAACATTTAATCAATGAAAATATTATAATTTGTAGAATTTTTATTTAAGCGAACCGTCCAATTGAATTGACAAAAATTTGGTTGTTGTCGTTGACGAAGTGCCAACATCAACGCCATGCTCAGTGCCACGTTCAATTGTGTCCATTTGAATGATTGTTGAGTCATTGGCATTTTGTTGGATCGGATGCATGGGCGGAGACTGGTCAAATTCAAACAAAACTTCACCACCAGCGTGTGCAGCTCGGCCTCCATCTTGACCAACATGGTTATCACCCAACGGAGGATAGCCCATTCTACAGTAAGAAAGAGTTTACGGTATATAATCCACCAGACAAAATTTAATTTACTTTACAATTAGAGTGGCGACAATTCGTAAAAATAAATGAAATATTTATAAATTTATTTAATTTTACTTTTACTTTTTACAATGCTATTTAAATGTATTCTAAAATTTAAGAATTTTACAAAGTTTGCGGGTCAAATGAGTCAAGTGGAAGGCATTCGGTCTGGAATAATTTGTAGCGATTCAGAATAGCGGTGAAATTGGATAGCTAAAAATAAATGTTTAAAATATATTTAAAATTATTAATTTTTAACAAACTTGTTCAGGAATAAATTTGAATTCTTTTGGCAAAATTTCAAGCAACAAGTGCACGATGCAATGGAATGTCAATGCTATCAGAGTTAATGAAACGCTCCAAATGTGAATGACACCTTTAAAAATTAATATTAATGATAAATGAGATAATAAACCTAATTATCTAACAACATTTTTCAATATCAATTTTAAAATATGGAAAAAATGTAGAAAATTGAATTTTTATTTTCAGAAGATGGGATAAAAATTGCCAAATCACGGCAGTTTCGGAATGCACCAATTAAAAGAAAAATATGCTACAAGTATGCATGTTTTAAACTTATTAAACTATTTTTAATAAATGAATACCAATTCTTGGAATTATTCCATCGCCTGGGGGAATTTGTTGCGTTAGAATCCAACCTAAAATAATATTTACAAATTCAAATTAAAAAATGAAATAAATACATTTGCAATTCAATTTAATTGGAATTTCTTGAAACAATTTAAATATTTTTTTGTTTAAAACCTGAGAAGGCCTCAAGCAATAAATTTATGGCATAAAGAAGAATTGTCAACGGCAAATTCTCCAACCAAAAGAATAATAAAGTGAGAATAATGGTGATACACTTAAACAAAAATTATTATTAAATTAATTTTTTTTTAATATTACCATCGGTGTAACTAAAGTGAGGCCATAATACGGTGCATGGCGTTTGATTTTGACACCAAATTCGATCAACGACCAATAGTTGTCCAACTTTTGGAAACCATTTTTTTGATCAAAATTTTGTAAATAATTACCGGGCCAATCGGCGACTGATCAATACAATAACCATTTGGTCCTTAAAATTTGTGTCAAGCATTTTTTTTGAATGTCTTAATTATGATTAGCGCTTAAATTGAGACTATTTATTTTTCTTTCTATTTTCGAAATCGAAACAAAAGAAAACCAGGTTTTGCGACCCATGCCTGTTTTGCAACAGCAAATTGATTTAAAAAATATTGTGAATTTCTTTAATAAAACCAGTAATATTGATGAAAACCGGGGGTCGGTTAACCGGGTGTTTGCCAAAAATCAAAACCAAAAATCGGGGGTCGTAAGACCGGCCTAACCAAAAACCGGAACCCGGTTTAAAGCCGCTTTTGATCAACTCTAATATAATAATATTATTAAATCATTTCATTTCATTATTTGGTATTTTTACCCCACAAGCACTGGCGCTGCCATGTGTCGATGATTTCCCATCCTGATTTGATTTATTTAAAAAAAAAAAGCAATTTTGCACAACCTGCAACATGTTTTTTCACACTTTCCGAGAGCGGATCAAAACTGAGCCGTACAGCTGGTTTGGCCATGATGCCGCCAACTGATCGGGACGTCATTCCGGACAGGTTCACTTTTGAGTAATCGTAACTTAACATGAAAATTAAAATTTCAAACTAAAAACGCAAATTTGTAAAACATCCAATCTGCCAAGACGATCGGGCATTCCTGCACGTCGTAGGGAAAGTCGCTGAAGTCAAATTGGCACGTCACTTGAAAGGTGAATGTGCCGGCGGCAACAATTTTTCCATCATTGGACACTGTAGCGGGCACCTGACAAATTGAGGGAGCTTACTGTAGCGAGCACGGATTTGGTTGTTTCTAAACATTCACCAAATAGGAACAATATCGAACCAAAATGATTTCGATTTGGTCATTAGAAGCGAGAAAAAACGTTCAAAATTTTAGGTTGCTTGTACTAGACTTTATAAAAAAGTGGGAGTTTTTTGCAATAACCCCCAAAATTTTGAAAAGTTCAGGGGGAGGGGGGCGGACTATGACAAAAAATGGGGGGTCGGGGTTTTACGTTAAAACCCCTGAAATTTTCGGAATTTTCAGGAGTGAAAAACCCAACCAAAAATGTAGGGGGTCGGGGAGAAAGCCATAGTTTTAATAACAAAACTAAAAGTCTAATTATAAAACTGTATTTAATTTAAGTTGTTTTGAGATTGCTTTACTCCGTTCATGTAGACGAACCAACTGTTGCTACGTGCCGAATTGTATAGTGCAAATGTGGGCTGCCAAATTTTCCACGTTTCTAACGAGATCAAATAGGTGTTGTTGTGTTCAGACGGCGACCATTGCAGGTAGTCATCATACCAGGTAAGCCTACAGTTTTTGTAAAATTCATTATTTTATTGTAAATTAACAAAAATGTTGCCATAAAATGCCATGCAACAGCATTGTGCCCTCCATTTGGTCCTAAATTATTTACTATATAATTATAGATATTTAATTCAAATTTTTAAACTTTTGACACCCCCCCCCCCAACGTCGGGTTTGCGATTTTTTGGGGTTCAGGCATTAAATATTGACAAATTTTTTGGGGGTTTGGGGTGTCAACCCTATTTGAAATTATTAACATTTTAAATATTGAATTTAAATTGTCCTTTTCTCACCCACCACTTTCTCAATGTGGTTAACGGTCAGAAACATTTGAACTTGCGTGACCGTAGACTCCTGTTTAACCGGCCTCAAAATTTTCGATTATTTCAAAAAGTTAAAAATTCCCCTTTTTTGTTGAAAAAACCTGTGCCTTCGGTCATAGTTACGCAAAATTAGCTCCTCAATTTGCCGATTTTCACTCACCCAACCAAGGGTAATCGGAAGTACGGCCAAAATTTGGAGAATAAACAAAATTAGTCGCATTTTATTTCAAATTTTTATTTCAATATTAAATGATAAAAATAATTGAAAAATAGGTAACAGATTTGTCTGGAGTTGATTTCGGGTTTTTAACGAAGCTTTAAAAGTTTTCGTTAAAATTGTATTAAGGACAATAATTTTTTAATAATTTTAATCATTTATTAATTGTCGGAGATCCTTAAAATAAAAACAATTTTAAAGTTTAATGATAATTGGACAATAGGTAAACGATTTTACTGGAGTTGACAATTTTTATCATTTTTTTGACAAAGGGTTAAAAGTTTTCGTTAAAATTGCATTAAGGACATTTTTAATCATTTTATAATTTATTAATTGTCGGAGATCCTTAAAAAAATCAATTTTAAAGTTTAATTGATGTGTGCCCCCTCTCAACTGTTGTGTGTCTGCTGAAGAAATATTTTTTATTTATTTCGACAATATACTCGCAGAAATTCAATCCGCCCACCCTATCCCAAAAACGCTATGCCCCCAAATAAACAATGTAGCAAATGAATAAATGAATTAATTGGTTAAATAGACATTACAAGTTTTTACCAATAATTAATGAATACAATTATGTATCCATAGATGCGTTATAATTAAATTTTAAATTTTATCAACAATAAGTGCAAAATTTTCCAACCTAAGCTTTTGCTACGATCAAAAAAAAAATTCAGAGTATAGGGACGAGCGCTACCAAAATAAGAAAAATTTAAGATTTACATGTTCAGCAACGGTCGTTTTTAGGGTGTTTTTTTGGAAACGAAAAAATCGTCACAGGAGAACATTTTTCTAATAACAATTTATTTTTGGAAATGAAAAAAGCACCTTTTAATTAATTAGTTAGTATTTTTCTAAATAGGCATTACATAAGCACCAAAAAAGTACCCAATATTAGTTACGCTTAATGTAATTGAACTTTAAAAGTAATTAAAAGTAAAGATTATCGATACATTAACTAAATTATGTGTTCCGGGACCGGTTCCAAACTTTGCGATTCCGCAGTAAAAGAGCAAAAGGGAAAAATGCCACAAGAGGAAAGTCGTATTTTTTTAAAATCTGTTTTGACAATTTTACTATGGAAATAAAAATGGAGAGAAAAATTATGAGAATTTTTACGCTAGAGAGTTATTATTACAAATTTGAAAAATCCAAATAGTTATAGCCAATTTGAAAAAAAAATTCAAAAATTGGAGGGGGGCTCTATTTTGGAGGGGGGCTTTATTTAAGGGGGGGGGGGCTTTATTTAAGGGGGGGGGCTCCCAAAAAAGAGGGCTCTATTTTAAGGAGGGGCTAATTTAGGGGGTGTCTTTATTTTAGGAAATACGGTACGTCAATGCATTTAATCATTTTATTTAATCAATTATTCGTTTTAATTGATTATTAAGTATATTGTACGAAGAAGCAATAAATTATATTAGAAAGAAATTGATTATTTAGCAATAATATTAATTTTATTTTCAGCAGAGAATATCATTTGAAAAGGCTAGCCGGAAAGAACCTTTTAAATACTAAATAACATTTTAATTAATGATTATAATCCCTATTTTCAATTTCCATCCCGCTTTATTGAAAAATTAGTATTTGCTAATAATCAATTTCTTCCCAATACAATTTGTTGCTTCTGCATACAATATACGTAATCATTTATGAAAAAGAAAATCAATATTGATTAATAAAATGATAATGAAGAATAAAATGATTGTATATGTCAGAAGATTACAATTTAAGCATTGCTAATATTTTATAAAATCATAAATGCTGATTTCCTTATTTCTGTTATATTAAACATTTATTCATGGTTACTATTTCAATTAATTGATCATGTTTCAATTACTTTTGAAAAACAAAATATTCATTTGCGTAATAATTTCGCTAACTTTGAGTGGACACAAATGCAATGCAACAAAATGCCCAAAAGGTTTAGAAAAAGTTTAATTATATTAAATATTAATATTGAAAATTCAGATCCGATTGCAACGGCAAATGATTTTCTTGACTTGGCTCAAAAAGCTTTTTCTGCTTCTGATCGCCAACTTTCTGATGAATTGCTTCATATTCATGGCGTTTTGTGCTGCGAAACATTTGAAATTAAATTTAAAAAAAATAATTTAATTTTGGAAAAGAATTTTTTAAATGCTCAAAAAATTCAAAAAGATTTTTGTTTGGAATTGAGCAAAGGAAAAAGCTTTGAAAAGGCTGCGGAAAAGATTGAAAATATGGCCATAACTTTGGTTAAAGAATTGGCAGAGGATAAAAATATAAAGAAAAATATTCAAAAATCGCTGGAAGCAAATCAAAATAGTTTGAAAACAAATTTAAATGTATTGAAAACAGAATTATTCAAAAAGTTTTCAAATGAAAATCTGAATAAACTCACTTCACTTTTTTATTTGGGACTCAACCAATTTCTGACGTCCATGAAAGGTTTTACATTTCTTTTTAAATTTTCCTTTTTTATTTTTTGTTATTTTGTGCTTCAAAAGTGGGGAATTTTGGAAAAAATGAAGCCTTGGCATCCGTTTATGGGCGCAGAGAAAAACGTGCCAATTTTCTTAATAATGTTCATGGCTTAATTGAACAATTCCGAGGAAATAATGCGAGAAGGGCAAAATGCGCAATTTTTATCATTGGCACAATTTTTTTTGCTGTTAGCGTTTTGATGCTTTTGTTTGCCATACATTATGCAAATATAACTTACTGGGACTTCTTCGTCCTGTATGTTGTATCATTTTTAATTTGGGCACCCGATATCAAAGAAGAATGCCCGGGCTTCTTCAACACAAATACACCATTTTCACTTCAAAATTTGGAAAGTTCAAAGATAGCAGAACTAAAATTGTGTATTTACTATGAAATGGTAAATCCAACTCGCAAAAACAAAATCAATTTAATCTATTCCGTCGATGGCAATCGCATGGATTTAAAAAATGGTGAAAATTTCGAAATTAAAGTTAACGGTGAATTAGACCGGCATTTGTTTGACTTCAATGTATTTGTCGAGACGGACAACAATTGGTTAATGCGCATATGCATCAAAGTGTTGCTCTTCAACCCAGACTTTTCAAGGCGATATTTGATCAATTTGGGCAGTTTTGCGCCTCAGGGGCTTTGGTGGAATCGGCGGATTTTCATCGAAACGGAAAAAGATTCGGGCAACTATCACGCATTTTTATACGCTCACTTAGACAAAGAAAACTCGGAAATTCAAAAAGAGTTTTTGGGCTATGCGACGCTTGACAAAATAAATGATGAAAATGCATCAAATTCGGTAAAGACTTAAATAAAAGTTTTCAAATAATTCAACAACTTTTAGTTATCGGAATATCGACTCTCAATACCAATAAATTTGACTCGTTTTTTTCACAACAAAATTATTTTTGTTGAATTAAACATTTATCAATACGAAGAGGTTTTTAAAGTTTATTTGTAATACAAAATTAAAATTTGAATAAATTTCAGAGTAAATATTCATTGGATACACTCAAAATTGCTAATGCAACTAAAGATATTTGCACAATATGCTTAGAACCAATAATTGAGAGTCAATTCATTATAAAATTGCATGGAGAAAATGGCGACAAATCCGCGGTAAATATAATATAAATACTTTTAATATTATACTTTAAATTTTGACTAATTTTAGCATATATTTCATAAAGACTGCGTCAAAAAATGGTTTGTAAGAATAATATGAATAAAATATTTACACATTTTTTAGGTTTGATAATTGCATTGGGAAGCTTCGTTGTCCATTTTGCAACCAAACACTAAAAAGCGTGATGGTAAATATAAAACAATTTACATAAATTAAAAAATATACAAATTTTTATGTTCGTATTTAAGACAGTATTGGTCCCGCCACGATTCGAACGCGTGTCGGATTCTTTTTCAAATTTGTATTTTAATTCAATTTCCGAATTATTGCAAATTTCAAATGGATCAAATGCTAACGACGAATTTAAACGGAGACAAGCGGAATTTGGAATCAAATTAATAATAACAAATTTGAAAGAAAAAGAAGAGAAAGTGAGAAAATTGCTTGAAGAAATTGATTTCCATCACAATAATGTTCAACTTTCGGAAGAAAAATTCATTGAAATTAGAGGCGAAGAATTATTTGAAAATCCAATTGTTGAATATATCCGGAAAGGGCTTCAAAATTTTTTGCTAAATCGACAAAATTCGGAAGCAAATATTATGAAGGCCCAAAATGCTTTATCTCTCATCTTTTCATTCAAATATGCTCCCCAAACTTCTGGTAATTTATTGCTTGAACATATACAAAATATAGAAGAAGAAAATAAAGAATGAAGGAAAAAAAAATCTTCACTTTCCTAGCCAAAATCAAAAACAATAATTAATTCTAAAATTTTATAATTTATTTTGTGATTATTTGATTTTTATTAAGCTTAAAAAAATGTTTTCGTTTTGGTTAAAATCCGTACAATACCTATGTATAAAACTCTCGACCAAAATTTGTGTTTCTAAATTTTGTTTGGTTTTGTTAATACGGTCTCTAATCTTGGTCCTCAGATTTTGTGGATTATATAGCCAAAACAACACGGCGGCGTTCATTTCAGTGCCCACACTTCAGTGCGGCACACTTCAGTGCCCACACTTCAGTGCCGGACACTTCAGTGCCAGCACTTAAAAAGGCTATAACTTTTTTTAAACTCAACCAAATCAAACAATCAAGATGTCATTGGAAAGCTCTAAATGAGAAGTATCGCAAAAAAAAAGCCAAGCCGGTTCAATTCGTTTTTAAGAAGTTCAACGTGAAAAACACCCAAAATCGGGGCTTTTCATAAGTTTATTGCAATAACTTTTTTATGAATTTTCTAATTGATTAGCGTTGGCTTAACAATAGCTTTTAAAAGCTTAGAGCTTTCTAATGACATCTTGATTGTTTGATTTGGTTGATTTTAAAAAAAGTTATAGCCTTTTTAAGTGCTGGCACTGAAGTGTCCGGCACTGAAGTGTGGGCACTGAAGTGATGTGTACCGAAAACAACACCCTACATACAAGAACCTAATAATAATTTAAATAGGTAACTGTACAAAAGTAACAATATGATTCCTCTCTATTTTCATTGTAAAGCACAATATGAACTGTTTGAAAGCATTTAATTGGTCCTTACCATTTCCATTCAATCTTTTCAGCCCGGAGAAGTCAGTCGCATCCGGTCTAAAGGTCAAAAGTGTTGTAACTTTCTTCAACCTAAAACCGATTAAGTCGCACATAATACCAAATGAAAGCTTGCGATAAGTTAGAGTTATCATTGAGTTAAAGGGACAATGCTTAACAAAGTTATGGCCAACAAAGTGAAAAACTCCAAAAATAGGTATTTTTTGGCGGTTTTCTGGCCATAATTTTTTTGAATGTTTACTCCCCATAAGTTTGTTTATTACCTGAGCACTAAAGAAATTCTTTTAAATTATAAAATAAGTTAATTAAAAGACGGGCTGGACTTAGACTTACCCCCCCCCCTTCTCTATCCCCCGCACGCAAATCAAAAAAAATTATTATTATTTAAATTTAATTACATAAATTATTTAAATTTTTAATTGATCCTCCCCTCTCGATATGTTTCTTAAAAATTATAAATGTTTACCCATTCATTCTTTCTTTTGCAGCATTGGCCGGGCGCTGCTAGGCTGAGTCTTGCCCTTCCCGGCCCTCATTCAATATTCAATCTTGCCCCTTTCCCGCTGTTATTCATTCATTCCCTCCCCCCCCCCCTCACAGCCCCTCCAGCGCCACGCCACACACTCAACACAACAGCAGCAGAGCAGCACACGACGAACCCATCCATTTCCCATTCAATTTCCGCACATTTTCCACCCGATTAACCAACCCCTCCCCCCTCCCCGCCCCCCGCCCCGATGGCGGGGGGAATGGATGCTTTCCCGCCACCCCTCCCCCCCCCCTGCCCTACCCACTCTCAACATTTTCTTCCACCGCTTCTGCTGCTGCTGCTGTTTGTTTACCGCAAAGCACCCCACTCTTCCCAACATGTCTTAGCGCCCACAAATAAATCTGAGATTTCTTTTTTTAAAAATATTTTTAAAGAAAAGTCACTAAATGTATAAAGAGGGGGAGTATTTTAGTATTTTATAGGGCCTAAATGGGTGTATTGATTCAAACAAAAACAAGGCTAAATATGTTCGAATATTTGCATTTTTTAAATTTATCTGTAAAAACCAAATACTAAATAAGTCTAAATGTTTTCTAAATTGTGCAATTTTATTTATCATCAATGCTTGCTGCCAAGAAAATAGGGAAAAAAAATAATCATTAAAAAAGCCTCCAAATGTTTTTGAAACTGTAAAAACAAACAAAAAAACCGCATTAAATTAATATTTTACATTATGTTCATTAAAACAATTGAGCAAATTCAATTTCTTTTATTGTGTCTTCAATAGTGTTTACACATTATTGTCAAATTATTTTAATAAAACGCTTTAAAAACAATTAAAACATTTTTAGCAAAAATTAAGGTTTTTCAATGCTTCACGCATAATTATTTTGTGTTCGTTTAAATGGAAAAGAACTCGCCACAACATTTGGCAAATGCTTCCTCCCGAAATGGTTCAGTGTTGGTCGATGATCGGCCAATTGGATGGCTAGCCAACGAACTGTTTAAAGTTGATAAAATTAATTACTAAAGAAATAAATATTATTGCCTAAAATTTATTAAAATAATTAAAACAATAATTTTGCTTATTGGTAACAAAATGAAATCAAATTAATGAGAAAATGGTAGCTTTTTTTTGTCATGTAAATTTTCAGGTGGACTGGAATCCATTAGTGGAGAATCGCCGTTTCAAACCAATGGAAGGGCATTTGGAGGTGGGAAGGGCACCTGTCAAGATTTCAAATTAATTAAAATAAATAAATTCTTAAATAGAGAAGAATTAATTAATTTAGCTGGCACAATAAATTCGAAAAAAAACCCCGCTATTTTTTTGTAGATTTTAAATGAGCATCAAAATGCGCCGGATGAAGACTGGAAACGACTCTATTTTCGCACAAAGGATGGACGTTTTCAATGGTTTGCGGTAAGACAAAATGTTACTTAAGCCAAAATCCCTAAAAATTGCCGGGCCACTGGTGGACTGGTACGGAAATTCGGAAATTGTTTCCCATTTTGGGACTGAAATTTGTTCCATTTTTTTATTTATCAAACTTTAATACCCTAAAAATAAAAATTTCAGAGTCATTGTGCCGACGAGCATCCAATTTCGGACATTTTGTTGACCGGCACAACAATCAGTGCCAACAAAGATGCGTGGACAATTAGCATCCGAGGCGGTAAAGAGGACGCAAATCTTGTTGTTCGTGTGCCTTCCAATGTTTTCGAGAAATGGCACCAGGCAAGACGAGAGTGAAAAAGCCCTGCAGGGCTTTTTCTCACTTATAGGATTTTATGATTTGTCCAAAATTTAAACATATTTGTTCTTTAAAACAAAATGATAATCTGATTTATTAAATTAGGTCAAAAGTGATCAATTGGCTGCAAAAACGTTTATTTAAGGTTTTTTGGTTTTTTTCATATTTTCTGCTCAAAAATCAGCGCTTACTTGGCCTGCGGGCCATTTATTTGGTACTCACTTGTCCAAATATCGATTTGTCACGCATTTGTCTAATTTTTGGCGCTTATGCCTTGCATTCAACACCAAGCATAAATAATATTTTTTTAAAACATTAAATTTTACAGGCTTTACTCAGCCATGCCAGCTCCTCGCTGGTGGACGCGTACATTCAGCCGACTTGGCCACCCGTGCCTCATCGAAAAAATGTGCGATATTTAATAATCTTTTTGGCCTTTCTTGGTTTTTTTATCAAATTAAATGGGAATATTTAAATTTATGATATCCCCCTTCAAGCGGGTTGTGCTGCTTGAACTTGGACGGCACGTGATCAGCGCCGGACTGCTGACACAAAAACCGTCACTGCCGTACAGTTACTTTCCCGCTTTTTGCGCGGTCGGCGAGCAGTTCGACGACAAAAGCGGCGGCACACGGACAATGGTGACAAGCGGCGTTAGCGCATTTGTGGACCATCAGACCAACAGCAGCGGGTGGCACCTAAAACGTCCCATTGAGGTAATGAA
This sequence comes from Globodera rostochiensis, assembly GCA_018350325.1. Taxonomy (NCBI): domain Eukaryota; kingdom Metazoa; phylum Nematoda; class Chromadorea; order Rhabditida; family Heteroderidae; genus Globodera; species Globodera rostochiensis. Next base: position 1,508,972 of record JAEVLN010000010.1, read on the forward strand.
GAAAATCAGCATTTATGGTAGTGTTCGGCATGGCTACGGTATTTTTTTTTGTTGGTATTACCAATTCGGTATAACATTTCAGTTTAGCGTGGTATTTTCTGGTATCGGTAATTTACCAAATACCGATACTGTATACCAAAAAAGCCATTATACCGCGGTATTGTATGGTGTCGGTAATTTACCGAAATACCGATACTGAATACCGAAAAACCGCTTTTGCCGAACACAAATTGATATGGTGAATTTAATTGGCCATCCAAGCTTAAAGACGATGGAAATGTGGTTGAATTTGATGACAACGTTCTGCGAGCAGTGTTGCAGCGGGCACTGATCTCAGATGCCGCCATGCAAGCCAATGCCATGGACATTCGATTCAGACCGCAGGACTATCTGGTGTGTAACTGTTATTGGCATGGACAGAGCAGCAGTGTTTTCACACCATCCATATTTTTAAATGATCACAGATCGCGGATCCATAGCCAAGATTAGTTAACGCAGAACCACAGTTGATCAAAATTATGATTGTCAGGGATGTGATTGAACTCACTTTTCCTTATTTCCATAGATTACAAATTAGTTACTTGCGGTTTTAGGTTTATTTTTAGTTTTACAAATTTTAGTCTTACAATTTATTTTTTAAATAGGAATCAAAAAGAAGAGATCATTTACCTTTCCAGGTCCTTCTGGCCATCCCGCACACTTTTCCTCTTAGAGCAGCATCCGAGCTGCTGAAGTTGTTGCTGGACACTGCGCAATATGGTTTCAAGGCAAATTTATTTACCTAATTTGTCTCCTGGATCGTAATTTTTTTATTATTGAAATTTTATATGGACCATAGATTTGGCATTTAGGTACCGTATTCCTATATTAGAGCCCAGTGGCGTAGCCAGGGGGGGAGGGAATTACCCCCCCCCCCCCTCGATATGAAATTTGAAGAAAAAAAACAAGAGGGGGGACCCTTTTGTTTTTCACTTTTACATTCTTTAAATTTTCTCGGCGCGACCCCCTCCGTAAAAATTCGCAAAAAAAATTTGCATTTTTGAAACTTCTTAGCAAAAATGGAGTAAAAACGGAAAACGCACCCCCTAAAATCGAACATTTTTTGAAAAATTGCTTAAATAAAAATGCAATAAAAAGGAAAAAATACACTCCTAAGAATCGATTTTAAAAAGCAAAACACCCCTAGAATGGAGTTCCCCCCCCCCCCCCCCGAAATACACCACTGTTAGAGCCCCCGGGAGGGGGATTTTATAGAAGAAATACGGTAATTCCAAATCTTGTTGTTAGAAGTAATATGTCATGTTTCCCGTTTTCAGGGTGTCAGCATTGTACGACAGCCAACCCTGGTACTGTACTCCTACGATGTGACCACCGGCGTTGTTGTGGACCTTGGCGAAGAAATGGCCATTGTGCCAGTGATTGACGGTGAAGCTTACTTATTTTACATTTAAATTTTGACAAAATTTAAAAATCAATAAAGTTAATTGGAATCTAAATAAATTCTGCTTTTAAGAATTTGTGGTGGACGATGCTGTTAAAATTGTGCCATTTGGCGCAACGCAAATTCGTGAACAAATGCGAAAAGGTGTAGCTGACTTGCAGCAAATGTTGGCCATATTTGGCGGCAAAGACGACGAAGCAGCAGCAACAGCAGCTGAACAACTTTTGCTACGATATATTGTAGAAAAGGTGCTTATGTTTATATGGTGTTTGTGCTATCCAATTCAAAAATAAATCATAAAATAAAGATAAAAACATAATTTTGAATGTTTTTAAATTACTAAATCGCTATCTCCCACCAACAAAAAATTTGGCAAAAATTCTTTTAACAAAATTCCGTCAAATTTTCCACATGTTGACACCGCCGACCCCCCTCCACACACCCCAGAAATTTTTTTGTAAAATTACTGAATTTTTTTTTTGCCAAAAGTCGAAATCCGACATCCGGATACATCCCTGCTGATCCGCTGTATGTGTGTCCTGAACATCAAATAAATTTCCAGTCCTGCTATGTTTCGGCCAATAGCATTGAAGAAGAGCGGTCCGCCGGCATTAAAGATGCATTGGTTGAATTGGTTAATCGGCGGCACACATTAAAGGTGGGGATTTAGTTTTTATATAAAATATAAATACTCTAAATCCGGAGTTGACGAATTTTATTTTGCAAATTTTAATATATTAAAATTGATCTCATAAATACAAAATTGTTCGCGACAATCATTAAAGGTGAATGGCGAACTCAGATTCATGGCCCCGGAAGGGCTGTTTAGGCCGCAATTGTGGGCCTTGGAGCTGCCGGGACTGCACCGAATGGTCCATGAGGCGATACAAACGTGCCCAATTGACAGTCGACGCACTCTGTACAGGTAGAGAAGGATGTTGAACAAATTATTGCAAAAATTCATTTTACAGAATCATTTTCATACATTTTTTTTTTAGAAAAAATAAGGGTTGGCATTTTCAGCCAAATGCCTATTTTTTTTTTTGATTTGGAGTACCTTTGTTGTGCCTGTAAATGCCTATTTGGGACCTTTAGTGACTTTTTTGATCTGTTTGTGCTCATTTAGGCACTTATCAAAAAAAAATTTTAAGAAGATAAATAAATCGAAAAATGCCACCCTATAAATGATTCTTTTTCAATTTCCAAAAAATAAAATTGGATTTTTATTAGAAAAATGTACCTACTCGACGATTTTTTCGTTTTCAAAAAAAACACCCTTAAAAATTGTTTTTTTTTCTCGGTAAATTGCTCTGAAATCGACTTTTTTTTTTGGACCAAAAATCACTTTTTGATTAATTGAATTTTAATATTTTTTTATTTTGCAGGAACATTTATTTGACCGGTGGCACCTCCCAGCTCCGAGGTCTGGCTGAACGTTTAGAACATGAGCTAGCTCAATTGGCACCTGCATCAGTGCCTGTTCAGGTAAACAAAAAATCGAAATATTCAAATTGCAAACAATTTTTTTTACAAGTCAAAGAATTTCAAAGAAAAAAAATTAACAAAATTTAACTTTTCTTATTTTCCTTCAAAAATAAATTTTTAAAAAACTTTAAACACTTTGTTAAGAAGTTTAATGCCGTCTTTGGTGCTATTAAGTGGCCTATTTTAAGCCTTTTTTGTTGTGAACGAACGTCGCGGCCTCACTGAAAAATTTAATAATTTTTTAATGCATTTTGTGAAGAAGCCAAAAATTGCGAAATTTTTTGCCGGTTTTGGCAACAATTTCTTTTTTTTCTTGTTGTGGGGCCCAGCGCCTGTGCATGTCCATGCCACAACTTTAAGCTCATTTTCAGGTGCTGAACAGCCCGTGGCGTCGGCACTCCGCCTATTTGGGCACGCATGTGATAGCTGCAGGCGACGATTTTGAAAAGTGCTGTGTGAACAGCAAAAATTTGGCCGAATATTTAAGCAGGATTGATGGGGACTGAGCTGCTCTTTGACTTATACATTTTATTTTAATTTTTGTAAATCCGAATACAAAATGCCGAGCTGTTGTTAGTCTTCAGACTTTTGCCATTCTTGCAGTGCGTGTGATTTTACAATTTTAGAAATTTAACCTTTTGAGTAATTACAATGTTACAATGAGTTTTATTCCTTTGATTAAAACCCTTATTTTTGGTTGAAAGCATTTTGAAAAATACTGTATCACAAACAATAAAAAACTGAGAAAAAATAATGCATTTTTTTACATTATAATTTTGTGCACAAAAAAATTATGCATCATCATCGTCCTCAAAAAGTGTTGGTATAGCAACTGCGCCCAAATCGTCGTCCGTTTGCCTGGGCAATTGTTCAGCAATCAAAAAGGCACCGACACCGATCAGTAATCCGATCACCAAAATGAGCAAATGCCATGGCAGTGAAACTAATGTTGCATAGAAAAAGGCGGCACAGCACAAAAGGGACTAAAGAGCAAGTGTAAAAATTTTTAAATTCAATTTTAAGATTTTTTTTTTTTGCTGAAAAAATGCCTATTTGACCTGGAAGAATTTGAAGACCGCAAATGCTTGAGTGGTTCTGATTGGATATTTGGCAATTAATGTGGCAAAAATTTGGGTGTTCCAGCAAGCGTCACCAAAACTTAGCAAAAAAGCGCCAACCAAAGCAAGTGTAATGCTACAAAAGTTAAAATGGTCAAATGTATTCGAATTATGTCATGTACATTATGAGATTAATATGTTAAATTTTCAGAAGTCATATCCATCCATAAACTGTTGAATTTATCCCTGACCCCTCGGGGACGGGAAAAATTCGGAGTCGGGGTTTTCGTCCTCGACCAAAAAAGTCGGGGTCGGGGTTTGTCCCAGCAAAAACCCTGAAAAATTAAAAAAAAGTCGGGGTCGGGGACGAAAACCCCGAGTAGTAAAAAAGTCGGGGTTCGCGGACGGGGACCAACCCAAATTTAAAAGATCAGATTATTTTTTGTTTTTATAATATAAGAAATGTTTAAAAAACAGGACACTTTTGTTTTGTAAATTAAAAATCCAGACTAATTTTTCATTGAAATATCATTAAATCTTCAAAAAACATTCCCGGCAACGCCTCTCGGCACCGCTGGAAGTCCTTATGTGATTAAAACATTCTGGGTTTGCCTTGGAGAGTTCAGAATGCCATGCTCAAACGTTTTCTCCAACGGTGCATGTGCTGGCAAATTTAGGTAGGCCAACAGGAATGAGATCAGTTGGAGAACGGCTCCAAATGCAACAATTCGACTGCGGCCAAAATGCCGAGTTCGATCGTCCAAAATGCCAAAAATGAAGCCGGCTTAATGAATGAAGGCTTTCAAATAAATAAAAGCGAATCCTATTTAAGTTACTAATATAAGGCCGGGACTGAACCACGGAGAGGGGGTGGACCGTCGCTAGAAGGACCCTCCCCTCGGGGGTTCATAAAAAGGCGGATTAAGCGGGATCTAGACTGGGGCCCGATCCGTGGGGGCGACAGCCCACACAAACCACACGACTAGGAGGGTGAGTGATCGATCACAGGGGCTGGGGGGCGGAAGCAGACCTTTCCGAGGTCCAGACCAAAATCTAATTCTATCTGATCAGTCAGCCAGGTCTAATCATATCTAAGCACATTTGTGATTGTTTAAAAAATCGGCACTTTTTTTTAAAGTTTTTTAGGAATGGGAGGGGTCGGCGGTGCCGATAGGCGCCGCCGGAGAAAATTTTTGGAAATCTTTATGAATCTTGTTAAGAAAATTGGTCAAAAAATTATAAAAGTGCAAAATAAAAAGGTCCCCCCTCCCCCCCCCCCAAAAAAGGGCCCCCCTTCCCCCTCCCCCCCCCCCCCCCCAAAAAAGGGTCCCCCCCCCCAAAAAGGGCCCCCCGTCCCCCTTCCCCCTCCCCCCCCCCCCCAAAAAAGGGTCCCCCCTTCCCCCTTCCCCCTCCCCCCCCCCAAAAAGGGTCCCCCCTTCCCCCTCCCCCCCCCCCAAAAAAGGGCCCCCCTTCCCCCTTCCCCCCCCCCCCCCCCCAAAAAGGGTCCCCCCTTCCCCCCCCCCCCCAAAAAAGGGTCCCCTCTTCCCCCCCCCCCCCAAAAAGGGTCCCCCCTTCCCCCTTCCCCCTCCCAAAAAGGGTCCCCCCTTCCCCCTTCCCCCTCCCCCCCCAAAAAAGGGCCCCCCTTCCCCCTCCCCCCCCCCCCCAAAAAAGGGTCCCCCCCCCAAAAAGGGCCCCCCGTCCCCCTTCCCCCCCCCCAAAAGGATCCCCCCTTCCCCCTCCCCCCAAAAAGGGTCCACCCTTCCCCCTTCCCCCCCCCCCCCAAAAAAGGGCCCCCCTTCCCCCTCCCCCCCCCCAAAAAGGGTCCCCCCTTCCCCCCCCCCCCAAAAAAGGGTCCCCTCTTCCCCCCCCCCCCCCAAAAAGGGTCCCGCCTTCCCCCTTCCCCCTCCCCCCCCCCAAAAAAGGGTCCCCCCTTCCCCCCCCCCCCCAAAAAAAAGGGTCCCCCCTCCCCCCCCGCCCGCCCCACAGACACGCACATGTGGCCTGACCAACTCCTTGGACAATGACGGTCAGTGCAAGCAGCAGTTTGGGATTCACCCCCTGGTTCATCTGAAACATTTCCGTATTGGCCACCGTTGTCGGATAAATTGCACTCCAAAAGCATTGGCTGATGCCCGAGTACATGAAGGCAAACGAAAAAATGGCCATTCGTCGTGTGGCCATAAGTTGAAAGGTTGAACCTTTGCAAATGTTCAAGTTAAATGAAAACATCTTAATCTAATCGATATCTCTGATCACATCCCTATTGATCAGATCGCGATTACGCAGTGCTTAGTTTGCCCTCGGATCAGGGATGGCGCCAGCGGCAAAAAAAGCGGTGGTCAGTTGAATAATGCGGGCGGCGGTTAGGGGGATGCGTTTTTGCGCGGGCGGGGCAAAAACGGGGGATTCCGCACGCGCGCGCGCGGGTGCCATCCCTGCATTGAATCATCATGTCCCAAGGGATGATGATCAGGGAGCTCAACTCATCTGCGGCAAAATATGGCAACAGGCTTCAAAAATATGGCATTTTATGTGATCGAGGGGTCAAAAATATGGCATTCTTAAGAAATTTTCAAAAAATGCTAATGCGAATTCTGCTTCCTTCTGGGGGGGGGGGGGGGGGGGTGGCGGTGCCGATAGGCGCCGCCAAGAAAATTTTGAATTTTTACTCATTTGTTAAAAGATTGCAAGCAAAAACTTCAAATTGTACAATCGAGGAGTACTATTTTTGAAAAATCTTCATTTTTCCCTCAAAAAATAAAAAAATAAGGCAAATTCCTAAAATTTCGCATTTGCTTTATTGAGCTCCCTGATGATGATCCATATGATGCCCAAAGCAACATTTATTTTATACGGAAACCCGTACTCAGAATGGCCAGATGGGATTGCTGTTGTTGTACCGCTGCTGCTTGGCCGGGCTCCGCCCCGACAACGGTTTGCTCCAAGTCGGTGGACTCGGCCAACGATGGTGACCGCTGCCGCCGCCTTGTCGTGTTCGTGGTGGACGACCAATTTTGTGCTGCTGTTGCTGATGGCATTTGCAAAAGTGCCAAAATGACAATGCCAACAATAGTGAGGGCAGTGAATGTGCTGTAGATCAGGCGAACAGTGGCCACGGAAATGGAGGTCTGTTCGCCCCCGTCCGGTGGACTGGGCACCAACACAAACACAGCAAGCAAGAAGATTCCCCCACATGATTGGCTTAAGTTGGGGCAATTTTTTAAAGGTGATTGTGTCATTTTTAACAAAGTTTTGATTTTTAAGTTTTTGACACCCCCAAAAACCCCCGACTTTCCTACCCTCCCCCCGACTTACCCATCCCCGAAGAACCCCAACTTCCTACCCAAAAAACCCCGATTTCCCCCCCCCCCCCCCACCAAAAAAAAAAACCCCGACTTTCCTAACCCCCCCCCCCCCCACAAACCCCCGACTTTCCTATCTCCTCCACCCCAAAAACCCCGACTTTCCTACCCTCCCCCCTCCATAAACCCCCCGACTTACCCATCCCCGAAGAACCCCGACTTTCCCCCCCCCCCCCCAAAAAACCCCGACTTCCCCCCCCCCAAAAAAAACCCCCCGACTTTTCTCCGCCCCCCAAAAAACCCCGACTTTTCCACCCCCGAAGAACCCCGACTTCCTCCCCCCCCCAAAAAAAACCCCGGCTTTTCCCCCCACGCCCCTCAAACCCCCGACATTTCCACCCCCGGAGGGAAAATAACCCTGGGCTCAATCGACGAGTGGTACCATAATTGTGATAGGGCCCAGAAGAGGCCACTGTGCCTTCCTGCCGTCTCTTCCGTGCTGTTCAGTGCCAAGTATTTTCCTTGCGCTGTCCAAATCACTAAATTTATTTACAATTTGTTTAAGGATGAAAATTCGGCCCATTTTTTTTTGGTTTATTGCAAAAATTCATCTAGAAAACATTTGTTCCAAATTTTACACACCCCCCCCCCTCTCCAAAAAATTAGTTCTAAAATGTCTATCGAAAAGCTTTTTAAAGCATTTTTCTGTGATAGATAGAAACCCGCAGCTCCGAGTCCCAGCAAAGCGGACGAGCTGAACAAGTACCACCGGTTGATGAACAAAAATCCAACCTAAATAAAGCAATGGGCACTAGGAACGAGGTTTTTTCAAATGCCTTTTCTAAAAATAATTTTTGTTTTTTCCAAAAATGTCAACTGATTCAAAAACCGCTTTAAATTCTCTCATTTTTTGGATCTCAGTTTGAACAATTTTTTTTGTTGCCAAAATGCTCCGGCAAAAAAACCAACAAAATTTTAATCTATAAATTTAAACAATGTGTGTGTTTTGGGCGCAAACCAAGGGCGGAGCCAGGGGGGGGCCCGTGGGGCCCGGCCCCCCCCCCCCCCCGAAAATTTTTTTGAGAAAAAAAACCAAAGGGGGGACCAAAAGTACACCCCTAAGAATCGACTTTTTGGATCGCCCCCCCCCCCCCGAAAAAAATTCCTGGCTCCGCCCTTGGCGCAAACTGATAGAAATCAACTTGTAATGTTCACATTTTTATTTTCTAAAAAAATTTGAAATGCACTGGCACCATCGGCACAAATTGTGTGCCAACCTGAAACATGGCATATGTTAGTCCAGCAAAGACCAGTGCCCAGCGGGCACCCAACGATGCCACAATTGGAGTAGCCACAAAATTGAGCACTGTAAACGAGGCATAAATGGTGGCCAAACTGAAAAAAAGATGTAAATATCAAAAAATGAAGTGCCGGAGGGCATTTGAAAAATTCAAAAAATTATTGAAATTGATTTTATGGAAATTATAAACAAATGAATTTGCTATAAATTTAAATCATATTTTGAAAAACTGATCAAAATGCAAACAAAAATTGATAGATGGCATATGGCTAACCCAAATTTGCGAGCATCTCAATTTTTATTAATTTTGCAATATTTTTCGACAATTGTACCCTAAAAACTGATTTTTCCATATTTTCCAAAAATGGACTCTAGAAAATTGACTTTTTCTTAATAAAAAGATTTGTACAGGTTTTTTAAAATTAAAAAACAAACGGCCCCCCCATATGGAAACATTTTACCTTGTGTACCCGTCATGGAATTTGACACCAATGCTTTTTCGGGCAAATGAGTCCAGCACGGACTCTTCAATGAAGCCCTGGGAGTTGAAAGCGAAAAAGATGAAGAAAAAGCCGATGCCCAGTTGGAGAACATTTCGTGTCGACGCAGAGCAGCAACTGGGGGAGCAATTTGAACCCATTTTGGACAGTCAAGAATGTAATTTTTGGACCAATTTTCATAAAATGTTTTGTTAAATCTTCAAAAAAAATTTCCCGGCGGAGCCTATCGGCACCGCTTAGTCCCCCCCCCCCTCCCCCTCATTTCTAAAAAGCATCAAAAAATTATTAATTTTTAGTTTTGGTTCAATCTCTGAACAAATTGAGTCAAAATTTTAATTTTTCTCGGCGGCGCCTATGGCATCGCCGCCCCCCCCCCCATTTGGGGGATAAAATGCTTTTAACTTCTCTGGATTACCTCAGAATAGTCGAGCACTCCCGTCTGTTGCTTGATTGATTGCGGTGCTGATCTACAATCTCATCACTGTTATCATCATTATCCATTTAAAGCGTTTAACGAAAAATTGCAAATTAACCAAAATGGTTCAATTGTACATTTAAATCTTTTTTAAACAGTTTGCCACATAATACAATTTAAATGTGCTAAAAAGCCAATTTTAACATTATGCCGAAGAAAATTGTTAAGCCTTTTAAACCTCACATTTTAATATGCGGAGCAGAAACACGTTACTCACAAATCAGTGTTATTGTTTTTCTCGAATGTTTCTTTTCACTATTCGATTGCCAAGAAATAAAATGATTCATCACTGACGTACAAAAATAGCAATGAATTAACAGTGAATGAATCATCGTCCAGTGAACAAAAACAAAAGAAGAAAAACCGATACCTATATTATAATTATTAAATTTTATATTAACAAAAATTTAATTAGGTAATAATTTTTGCAGATTCGTACTCAGCTCGAGTTTTTGCATGCACAATCGAGGTTTTTGATCATTTTAACATCCAAATTGTCAAAATATAACAATAAAAATAAAATTTCAAAAACAACAAATCAATTAGGGATTCATAACGCAATTTTGCACGATACCTCTGAGGAATTCGATTTTGTGAAGTATTTAGGTCAAAAAATCCAAATATGACACCCGTTTTGTCGAATTCCAAATCGATTTGAAGAAAAATTTTAAAAAATTAATGACGGATAATCTGTAATTGTGCCGGAACCTCATTCCTCCTCAACTTTTCCTTATAACGTTTAGAATTAATTTCGTTCATTCTGAAATTGATGTAAAATACGGTAAGAAAACAAAACTAAACAAAAATGTAGGAAAATAGGAAAAACACAAATTTAACGGGCAGAGTCAAATTTTAAAAGAAAAAGAAATTTTATAACATCCCCACCTCCAAGATAATTATAAGCTACCAACCCATTAAAAACACCAGAACGAGCACTTGAATAAAAATGAAGCGGTGGAAAAGTACCAAAATTATATAAATAATAAAAAAGATCCCATTCTTGTTTCTAAAGGTTTTTTTGTTTTAGGCATATGATTTTATTAGCAAGGCTAAAATTTTTAGGTTTAAAAATCTGGAAATAGGGTGAGGAAGTGCCAAAATAGGTACTAAATCAGTGATCTTGGTTATGCATTTTTCTAAAAAAATTTTCGAAAAGGTGAGTTAAAACGACGAAATTTCCGACTAAAACATGTTTTTCGTGCATCATATTTAATTTTTAAATGTTGAAATTTTGTACTAATTTGATTAATTTAAAATTTTCTGAACATTTGAGCCGGCATTCTCTTCCACAGAATGTCCATCGACAGAATTTGGACGAAATTTTTGTCGTTCAAATTGCTTTTTCCATCTATACAAAGTGTTTGTTCCAATTTTCAACATTTTTTTTTGCAATTTCCTGGTCACTAATTATAGGATTTTGGCCCATAATTTCATAATAACGTTTCATTAATTCCTTTTGTTCGCTGTCGGAGTATATATGATTTGGTGCTGTAAAAGAATTTTTAATTAATTTAAATAAATTATTAAAATCAAAAACATTCATTGGTTTGGCCAAGTTCACGTTTCCAATTGGAAATTGTTCCAAAACTGAGGCCCAATTCTTTCGCGACAGTTTCATCTAATTCATGACAATAAGAATTTTTGCGTCCGGCCCGCTTTAACTTCGCTTTCCTTTGATCAAATTTCTTTATAAAATGTTTTTGGTCATTTTTTTTCTTTCCAAAGTTATGCATTTTTCGACTTAGCCCAAATTCTTTTTTCCATTCATATATTTTTGAGCGACTGATTTTTAAATGTTTAGCAATTTTCTTTTCAATTTAAGTTCTTTCTATTGCCGAATATTTTCCTTTTTGCTTTAATTCGTCTTTAATTGCGTGGAATTTGTCGATAATTTTGAAGTAATTTTTCCTATAATTTTGTTCTGTTCTTTACTAGGGCGGGGGGAAGTTTGGGCACCGGGAAGTTTGGGCACCAGGAAGTTTGGGCACCAGAAGTTTGGGCACCGGGAAGTTTGGGCACCGGGAAGTTTGGGCACCGGGAAGTTTGGGCACCGGGAAGTTTGGGCACCGCAATACATCATTAAAAAATAAAATTTCAAAATTACCATTTTAGACTCATTAAATACTTTGCAGCTTTTATCGAAAGCATATTCAAACCCATTATGGGTTAAAGTGAGTTTTCTTTATGGCAATGAGTAGGGCTGCAAAAAATATGCAAATGCATATTTTTTTCCTGAACTGGTAACGGTCTGAAACGCACGAAAAACGTGTTTTTGGCTTGGGTTGAAGCTTCTAGAACGCATTTCCATGTGCATATTTTGCATATTTTTGCATATTTCGCGATTTATGTGCATATTTGCATATTTGTGCATATTTCGTTATTTATATGCATATTTCAAGATTTTATGTGCATATTTTTTGCAGCCCTAGCAATGAGGGTTTGAAACACTTTCTGCAAATGTATGTTTTGAGGGGCAATCACTTGTGCTGCTTTGGCGTACGTACCGAATCCGACCGGGGAGTAACTTTATCTCGACAAGACCTGTTGAACGGGTTTAGAAAGTCTGAATCGGTTAAGTTTAGGGTCAGTTATTGCCCCGGTCTGGATTCGGTTTTCGCGCTTTTTTCAGGAGAACCACTTGAAACAAATTCTGCTTCTTCAAGATTTCCAATGGGCTCTCCAAGACTTTTCTCACCAGAGGGCTTTTTGAGGATTCCGCAAAATGACCTAAAAAAAGTAATAACGCGGCACACCAACAACTGACCTTCTTTCATCCTTAAAATCCCTGATATGATATACACATATTCCTTTCCAACATTCATTAAAAAAAATTTATATCTGAACTCAATACCTTTTTGTCGAAAATTAAATTCCATGCAATATGTACAGAACAATCAAGTGTAAATGCTTTTTTTATTTATTTATTTTTATTAATTTGTATTTGGTGCCCAAACTTCCCGGTGCCCAAACTTCTGGTGCCCAAACTTCCTGGTGCCCAAACTTCCCGGTGCCCAAACTTCATGTCGCCTTTTTTAGCACATACAGTTCCGGAAAAAAGAATACCAAAATATAATTATACACTTTAGTACCCATACTGAAAAGTTTTAAATATTATTAGAATTATTTTAAATGGTAAACTTTTATTTTAAGCTATAGAAAAATTTACAATACAATATTAAGTGGAATTGACAGGGCTTTTATACAGCTTAATCAGACAAAAACAATATAACACCAACAGAATTATTGTGAGGACCGGTCGTTCAAAGGCATTATTCCTTTCCACTAAATCCCTCTGAGCGCTGCCAATTGAACGCCATCGATTACCCCATCACATTGCACATTTCCATCCCGTTATAAGCCACTCCCCCGCTCCCCGAGTTCAGTTATCATCATCTCACTTCTCATTTCTATTGACCGGAGCAATAAAGGCGGAGATACAAGTGGAGGTCTGATCGGGTTAGGGAGAGTTCTGCCGGGATCCCAGGGTCCGGGACTTCCCTTCAAGACTCCTCCCCTGGTCGAGGTGCTTGCCCCCTCTGAAGCCCAACACTCAACCGCTCACTGGTAGCACCGGATGGTTGCCCAATCGTCACCAGCGAAGCGATCGATGGAGATCGATCGATGGACCGAGGGACCGGTCCCGTTGAGGATGGAGCTGTAAGTATTTGTGTGTTCCGCTGGTTGGAAGCGAACGGTTAAAACGCCTATGGCGGGGGCAAAAGATCACCCATAAAGAAGAGGCGAATGGGACGCCCCGGTAGCTCAGTTGGAAGAGCTGCCCACGGTTTGGTGAAGGACGTGGGTTCGAGTCCACCCGGGGCTAACATTTTAAGTGAAAATGAAGGGGAGCTGAATTCAAAGGGGCGGGTTTACGTTGTTGTACAGGTCCAGCGGTACCAAGCAACCATCGCACCGGTTGGTGGACGACGTGTGACGTGGCCTCACTTCGTTTCCATTCGAGATGACCTCCCTTCTGCAAGGACGGAGCGTCCGCTCCAAGTCGGAGATCTGCTAGAGTTGAAGCAGTTCGACTGGCGAGAAGGCTTTAGGTTTCTGCTCAATGTCGAAGACGGCGTTGACATCACTGCTTGGCTGAACAACGGACAGATCAAGGCCCAGGCGGTGGCAAAGGAAGTCAGTTTACTGGAACTGAAACTGTCACAACAGCCGTTGGGATAGTGCTGGAAGTCAATTATGGAGTCGGAGGCAAGGTTAAGTCGCTGACGGTAATGTCGGCACTTCTCCGAATGAGGCAGCGAATGTACCCCCGGCAATTTATGGGTGGATTTGACGAGTCATGGGCTGTCACCGGAATGGTGATACTGCTGCACACCGTTCAGTTGAACCGTCCAGCTGATTGGAAAGTTGGGATGGGGTACACCCTCCCAAAGGTTCACGGTAACGGTCACTCCGTCCGTCGTCGATGACCAAAATGAGACGGCAACGTTCGAAGTCCAGTGCCACTGGGAAAGGAAGGAGGAGTTAGTGGACATGTGTAAGGTTTGGAGGCAGGATCAGCCAATCAGCAAATTAAGCCCCTCCAGTCCCTTGAGGTGTTTCAGAGACGGATCAATCTGCTGCTACAACACCAACCATCGGAAATGGCGGCAGATGATGGCGCGAGGCCAGATCGTGGCGTCCATTCTGGCACGGACCGGAGCACGTGCAGAGCCCGAACTGACCTGGGAAGAGCTGGCTGATCGACCAGAACTCAGCAGAATGATTGAGGGACAACGAGAAACGGCGCGATTGATGTTGGACCCCATCCCTCGCATTTGCAAACAGATGGCACCGCCAGGAACGGGTAAAACGGATGTGGCAACGCGGATAATGTTGGCCATTCTCCGGGAAAATTTGGAGGCCCGGGTCCTTTATGTAGCCCATTGAACGTCGCCGTGGTTCGAGCCGTACAACAAATGGCCGAGAACATGGACGAAATCGGCTGGCGCGAGCCAATGCTTGCTCTGTTCGCCGGATCGGGCAAAGCCAAATACCGCGAAGAGATTGCGCACATCGGCGATCATCTTTTGGCATCGGCTGTCCGCGCACCACATCTGCTGGACGGCTTGGACGTTCAGAAGAAGAGAGTTGTCCAACGCTATCTCACCGCCTGCGAAAACTCCCCCCGAACTGCAAATGAAGGAAAGGTGGCTGGAATTTTAATGGGTAAAGAAAAAAGGAGGCTGATTTTTTCAGACCATTAAGCTTAGCAGAACAAACTGACGGATTTTTGTCTGAGTTTGAGTTTATAATTCTTGATGAGGCTGGCCAAGCCAGTTCAATACAGGTTTTATTAATGCTCACCAACTTCCCGGCGCTGAAGAAGCTTCTGGTCACGGGGGATGATCATCAGCTTGGCGTAAACCTGCAGGAAGTGCCGGAGGCGGTGCGCGAAAAGAGCGGAGTGGACACCATCCTCGAGAATCTGCAGGTCGCCGCAGCCGTGGACAAAACCGTTCTGTCCGTCAACTTCCGGAGTCATCCAGCAATCACCGAATGCATTGAGGAGGCTGCATACGCCCCGCACGGTCTTCGGTTGGTTTCCGGGCGGACGGTCGAGCAAATGAATATGCTGACCGGTCTGAGCGGGATTAAGCTCCCATCCGTGGGTATTCCCCTGGTCCTAATCTACCAAACCTCCCCAATGCTCCCCGACCCATCCTCCTTTTCTCAGTCCAATCCCGGCCAAACCGAAACGGTTATGGCACTAATCAATGAATTATTCCTCCGTTTCCCGGGGACGATGAGAATCGTGTGCCTGTATGCAGGACAGGCGAGCGAAATTGGACAGGCAATTGCGGCACAAACAACTGAACACCCCGATTGGGCTCGGATCATCATCGCAACCGGTGACAGCACCCAAGGGCATGAGAGCGATGCAGTGATTGTGGTCACCACCAGCTCAGGAGGAGGAGAGTCGGCCGATGCGTTTTGGAACCACCCGCGCCGTGTCAACGTCGCGCTCAGTCGGCCTCGGCACGCACTGTTTGTAATCGGCGACTTGGCCACCTGTGGAGAGCGGAAGGAATCTGGCAGAGATTCCTGAGGAAGGCACTCGAGAGGACGGTAGTGGTGGCCCCGAATTTCGTTGGGGCCATGTTTCACCCCAAGGCCCACGTGATTAATGGCGTTTTGGCCGACTCGGATGGCTTAATCGTAAAGTCGCTGGACTTCTACGACTCCTTCCCCGGCCCTACCCATCCCGTGCCCCTTCAGAACTATTCCGGGCGAACGACGAGAGCAGGCGGACCAATCCGCCAACCTCGGGGACAGCGGAACTTTGCGCGCAGAAGCGAGAGGCGCTGTTGGAACTGCGAAGGCGTAGGACACATGGCGTTCGAATGCCCATCACGTCGCGCGGGAGGAGGCATGGCCGGACAGAGCCGAGGCTTTCGATCGCGGAGAGGATTTTGAAGCGGGAAAAACGATGCCATTTCCCCTCTTCACCCACCCACACACACGTTCAATTGGCGGCACTCCATTCATTTCACATCTAAATTTTGCCTTTGGGGGACACCCTCACATCTCATCCAACCTCACTCTTAATTCTGTTCACACCTAATTATCCCCCATTCGGTGCCGGAAGCGAGTCCCGGTTGTTATCCCCAGCCCTTTTGCCATCCATCGTGAATGCGGTGGAAGAGCAGCTCAGAAAGAAATGCGCTGCCTGGTCAAGGGTTTGGAGTGGAAAGCCAAAGGAGGAAGCCGTGCACGAAAGGGTGGCTCTGTCTTTCACCCTCATGTCTTCATTTTGGGATCGGGGACGATCCCGGAGAAAGGGGGAGGTGTGAGGACCGGTCGTTCAAAGGCATTAATTCCTTTCCACTAAATCCCTCTGAGCGCTGCCAATTGAACGCCATCGATTACCCCATCACATTGCACATTTCCATCCCGTTATAAGCCACTCCCCCGCTCCCCGAGTTCAGTTATCATCATCTCACTTCTCATTTCTATTGACCGGAGCAATAAAGGCGGAGATACAAGTGGAGGTCTGATCGGGTTAGGGAGAGTTCTGCCGGGATCCCAGGGTCCGGGACTTCCCTTCAAGACTCCTCCCCTGGTCGAGGTGCTTGCCCCCTTTGAAGCCCAACACTCAACCGCTCACTTTATCCAGTTTTCACAAACAAACACGGAAGTAATGGATATTTCTTTCCTGACGTATTTATTTACTTTTTAATTATGCAGCTTTTTCAATATTGAAAATTTAATAATATTTTTAGTGATTTTGCGAATTTGACTGACCGATGGGGGGGGGGGAGTCAAATTCAAATGACCCCTTGAAGCCAAAATTTCAAAAGATTTAAAAGCGGAAAGAAGCCCCTAGGAGGTTTCTTAAAATTTAGATATTCAAATGAAATCCAAAAGCAAATACTGAATACCAATCGGTATACCGAATTTTTTTGGCTTACCGAAATAGGATACCGAATACCGAAAAACAAGATTTGCAGAAAACTACTGTTAATGATCAGGGGTTGAGAATCCGGCCGGGCTCAATTGTGTATGACATCAGAAATAAAAATGTGGTGCATTTGTAAGACAAACAAACAACAAGAATATTGGGGGCCTCTAGTTGAATGTTTCTAAGATTTCGAAATTTTCGTTGTTCCAGAAATTCCTGTCATTTTAATCAATCGCCATTTTATAAAAAAATTAATAAAATTTTATGTAATGTCAGGGCCAAAAACAAATTGTTTTTTGAATTTTGAACTAAAAAAAATTGTATCGTATTTTAGTGTATCGTAAATATCGTATATCGTGTATCGTATTTTGAGGAGAATATATCGAAAATAAGAAATAACTAAATAAACAAAGCAAATAAGCTAAAAAAAGTCGATTTTTAGGTGAGAATTTTGGAGCTTTATTGCATTTTCTTTTTTTTTAATTTAGTAAATTTTTAAGAATTTTTAAATTTTTGTAAAAAAATTTGCGATTTTTGTTTTTTTCAAAAATATAAGTTTTTTGAGAATTTTGCTTCTTCTGGAGAGAGGGGGTCGGCGATGCGATAGGCGCCGCCGAGAAATTTTTGATTTTTGGCTCAATTTATTAAGAGATTTGCAACCAAATTTTTAAAAATACGGTAATCGCCCTTTGGGTTTTTTTCTAAAAACATTTCGGGGGGGGGGGGCGGCATGCCCCCTCGGCCCCACACAGCCTTGCGATACGGCCTATTTTCAAAAGTATCCAGGGGAATCCCCCCACTTTCACCGGGTTGAAAGTTTTTAGTATCGTTTGTGACCAAGTTTTGTTCGAAGTCTTCATATTTTGCGACCCTTTTGTGCTCGGACTTGATATAATTTTTTTATGAATTTTAACTGCTCCAATAAAGAACAAAATCGTGATATTATTTGTGAATAAATTTTGCTGTGTAAACAGAGAAAAAATTTATTGTTTAAAATAACAAATTACGTAAGCAAATGAAATCATTTCAAAAATTCATGAGCTAAATTTCAATTATGACATTTGAACAAATTTTATTTAATGCGTTTAGTTGAAAATGTTTAATCTGTTCAAACAAACGTTTTTATCAAATTTATTTTAAAACTCTTAAGCTTCTTTTATATAAAAGGCAACAGAATTTAACAAATCACACACATTTCTATAGAATTTAATCCAAAAAATAATTTAAAAAATGAAAAATTTAATTCTGCCCATTTTTGGCACTTTCATTCTCTGTTTGGTGGTTGAAGGACGATCATTCGGAAACTTGAACGAATTCAAAAATGCTTTATCCAACATGTTCAACCGTTCTTCTGTAAATTCTACCGAATTTGGAAAGCCCCCGAAGGGATTTGAATTTTGGAAGCTTCCGGCTGGTTGGCAATTTCCGTGGCGGATGAATCGCCAAAAACCTCCCAAATCATCCGAAAATGACGAATCGAATGAATGTGATGACGACAATACATCGACAATCGCATCGTCGGAACCGAGCTCATCTCCTGCTGATCCAACCTCATCAAATCCTGGCACTCCGGATTCAAGTTCAACGGACCCCACCTCAACAGCTTCATTAGAATGAATACAAAAAGAAAAACTTGATGTTATATGTTTGGATGGCTTTTTTCGAAAATTATGTGAATTGAGTTACGGAATGGAAAGAATTTTATTATGGTGTATCTAGATAAAATTCATTTTAATTCTGACGTTTTTGGACCAATTTTCTTAGCAAACCGTCTAATTGAGATGATTTTTTAAATTCCCGTACAGGAGGACGTCTATTTCCTTTCCACTAAATCCCTCTGAGCGCTGCCAATTGAACGCCATCGATTACCCCCCATCACATTGCACATTTCCATCCCGTTATAAGCCACTCCCCCGCTCCCCGAGTTCAGTTATCATCATCTCACTTCTCATTTCTATTGACCGGAGCAATAAAGGCGGAGATACAAGTGGAGGTCTGATCGGGTTAGGGAGAGTTCTGCCGGGATCCCAGGGTCCGGGACTTCCCTTCAAGACTCCTCCCCTGGTCGAGGTGCTTGCCCCCTTTGAAGCCCAACACTCAACCGCTCACTTTATCCAGTTTTCACAAACAAACACGGAAGTAATGGATATTTCTTTCCTGACGTATTTATTTACTTTTTAATTATGCAGCTTTTTCAATATTGAAAATTTAATAATATTTTTAGTGATTTTGCGAATTTGACTGACCGATGGGGGGGGGGGGGGGGGAGTCAAATTCAAATGACCCCTTGAAGCCAAAATTTCAAAAGATTTAAAAGCGGAAAGAAGCCCCTAGGAGGTTTCTTAAAATTTAGATATTCAAATGAAATCCAAAAGCAAATACTGAATACCAATCGGTATACCGAATTTTTTTGGCTTACCGAAATAGGATACCGAATACCGAAAAACAAGATTTGCAGAAAACTACTGTTAATGATCAGGGGTTGAGAATCCGGCCGGGCTCAATTGTGTATGACATCAGAAATAAAAATGTGGTGCATTTGTAAGACAAACAAACAACAAGAATATTGGGGGCCTCTAGTTGAATGTTTCTAAGATTTCGAAATTTTCGTTGTTCCAGAAATTCCTGTCATTTTAATCAATCGCCATTTTATAAAAAAATTAATAAAATTTTATGTAATGTCAGGGCCAAAAACAAATTGTTTTTTGAATTTTGAACTAAAAAAAATTGTATCGTATTTTAGTGTATCGTAAATATCGTATATCGTGTATCGTATTTTGAGGAGAATATATCGAAAATAAGAAATAACTAAATAAACAAAGCAAATAAGCTAAAAAAAGTCGATTTTTAGGTGAGAATTTTGGAGCTTTATTGCATTTTCTTTTTTTTTAATTTAGTAAATTTTTAAGAATTTTTAAATTTTTGTAAAAAAATTTGCGATTTTTGTTTTTTTTCAAAAATATAAGTTTTTTGAGAATTTTGCTTCTTCTGGAGAGAGGGGGTCGGCGATGCGATAGGCGCCGCCGAGAAATTTTTGATTTTTGGCTCAATTTATTAAGAGATTTGCAACCAAATTTTTAAAAATACGGTAATCGCCCTTTGGGTTTTTTTCTAAAAACATTTCGGGGGGGGGGGGGCGGCATGCCCCCTCGGCCCCACACAGCCTTGCGATACGGCCTATTTTCAAAAGTATCCAGGGGAATCCCCCCACTTTCACCGGGTTGAAAGTTTTTAGTATCGTTTGTGACCAAGTTTTGTTCGAAGTCTTCATATTTTGCGACCCTTTTGTGCTCGGACTTGATATAATTTTTTTATGAATTTTAACTGCTCCAATAAAGAACAAAATCGTGATATTATTTGTGAATAAATTTTGCTGTGTAAACAGAGAAAAAATTTATTGTATGAAATAACAAATTACGTAAGAAAAATGAAATCATTTAAAAAATTCAAGCTGAATTTTAATTTAATGCGTTCAGTTGAAAATGTTTAATCTGTTCAAACAAACGTTTTTATCAAATATATTTTAAAACTCATAAAAGGCACCAGAATTTAACAAATCACATACATTTCAATAGAATTTAATCCAAAATAATAAAAAAAAAATGAAAAATTTAATTCTTCCCATTTTGGTCACCTTCATACTCTGCCTGGTGGTTGAAGGACGATCATTCGGAAACTTGAACGAATTCCAAAATGCTTTATCCAACATGTTTAACCGTTCTTCTTCTGTAAATTCTACCGAATTTGGAAAGCCCCCGAAGGGATTTGGATTTTGGAAGCTTCCGGCTGGTTGGCAATTTCCGTGGCGGATGAATCGCCAAAAACCTCCCAAATCATCCGAAAATGATGAATCAAATGAATGTGATGACGACAATACACCGACAATCGCATCTTCGGAACCGAGCTCATCTCCTGCTGATCCAACCTCATCAAATCCTGGCACTCCGGATTCAAGTCCAACGGAGCCGAGCTCAACAGCGTCATAAGAATGAATATAAAATGAAAGACCTAATGTTATAAAGTTTTGATGGGGGGTTTTTTTTTGAAAAAAATGCATTTTATTTTTGTGTATTTTTCTAGATAAAAATTAAATTTTGATTCTGCACTAGCTGAGCCCCAAAAAGATAACCAATTGAGGGGGGTTCGCGCACTTGTCCTGCTTATGGGTCTCCGCGCGCTTTATGCAAAATTTTTCTCTGCGCGAGCCTGAATTGATTTCGTTTTGTCTTTATTTAAACGCGGGATTATTTTATTGGCTTTTGTTGGGTTAAATAAAGAGTGAGGGGCGGCTGGGCCCATTCCACGCATAAGTCATGTGAGGGTAATATTGCGCATTTACATTAAATCGTTCAATTGTTGCGTTATTTAGGTCAATGAAAGATGAAAAATGTATACATTAAATCGTTCATTCATTTTTTGTTTTCAAATCAATAGGCATGGGATTTGTGCACCAAAATGGCCAAAGTATGCAACACAGCACATTCCTAATCATTATTGGCATCAGGGAGCGGTTTCTTCTAATAGGTAGTGGGCCTCTTATGCTCTAATAGGGAGTGGGACTCTTCTAATAGGGAGTGGACCTCTTATGCTCTAATAGGGAGTGAAACTCTTCTAGGAAGCGGGCCTCTTCTAATAGGGAGCGGCCTCTTCTAATAGGTAGTGGGCCTCTTATGCTCTAATAGGGAGTGGGACTCTTCTAATAGGGAGCGGCCTTTTCTAATAGGGAGCGGCCTCTTCTAATAGGGAGTGGGACTCTTCTAATTGGAAGTGGGCCTCTAATAGGTATTGGGCCTCTCTTGCTCTAATAGGGAGTGATACTCTTCTATTAGGTAGTGATACTCTTCTAATAGGTAGTGGGCCTCTTCTAATAGGGAGTGGGACTCTTCTAATAGAGGGCGGCCTCTTCTAATAGGTAGTGGGCCTCTTCTAATAGGGAGTGGGACTCTTCTAATAGGGAGCGGCCTCTTCTAATAGAAGGTGGACCTCTTCTAATGCTCTAATAGGGAGTGAAACTCTTCCAATAGAAAGCGGGCCTCTAATAGTGAGTGGATCTCTATTTTTTTTTTTTAATTTCAGTTATCTTATTCTGCCTATTTATGTTTTGTTGTCATTACTTTATTTTTTTCTGGATTTTCACTTACCAAATTTTGCAATTAAATGCATTTGATGAAGAACAAAATGATATATTTGCTGAATTGTGGAAGAATGAAGGAATTGGCGCAAAATCCGACAAATGTGAAGAAACATTACGAACAAATTTAGGCGACAATTTTATCAGTCAAAAAATTGGGAAAATTAAAAAAGAAATTGTTGTGAAAGATGAACCAAATGATTATGATGAATTTGATCAATTTTCGAACGAAAGACAGCAAAAAATTGCATTAAACAAAACTGTAAAAGAAGAGAGTGTTGAAAAACGGCTTAAATCCGGTACTTTTAAATATTTCTTTATTTTAATTAAAAATGAATTTAGAATTTATGGAATTTGATCGTATCTCCGATAAAGAAGAATTCGATAATGGGAAGGATGCAGAAGAACAAAGCACGGATTCGTATTCGATTTTTGATAATTCGAATTCGACGGAAAGCTCTTCAAAATCACAAAAAGGTAAAATATCGGTAATAACTCGAGAAAAGTCTTGATTTTGGGTCATGGTATTAATTGGATTTTTAAATGGATTTGATTTGAATTCTTGGGGGGTTTCTCGCACAACAATTTATATTTGGAAACAGCAATTTAGAGATTTAAGTTAATTTTTCATTTAATTTTTTTTTGAATTAAACTAATATTGCCAGAAAAACAAAAGAGGCACACTCGCGCTGAAATGGTGGGATTGTTCAAAAAATTTTATAAAATTGAAAAAGAAAACCCTCAACTCCGTAAAGATGAAATTGCGCAAATATTGAACATTAATGTCAAAACCTTATACTTTTGGAAAAGAAAATCTAAAAGCTTAAAATTTGGTAAATTTGCACATAAATTGTAAAAATATTTTTCCTAAATCTAAATTTTTCACAATTTATGTAAGTTTTTTGCTAATGATTCTTTTATTTTTAATAATTAATAATAACACTTCAATTTTGCCAAGAAATGTTTTTTTTTAAAGATGTTAAAAAGAATTATTCGGAAACAGAAAAACAAGAAAAAATCGCGGAGTTTGATAAATTAAAAAACGAATTCAAAACTCAGGCCAATGGAATGTCGTATGATATTAAAAAAATCGATGAAAAAATTGCGCAAAAATTGGGAGTTTCTCGTGCAACAATTTATAATTGGAAACACAAATTTGGAGATTCAAGTGAATTTATCTTTTGTTTGTTTATATTTTTTTAACTAAAATTTTAATCAGAAAAACAAAATAGACACACTGAGGCTGAGAAGGCGGAGTTTGTGAAACAATTTTACAAAATCGAAAAAGAGAATCCAAAAATGAATAAAGAAGAAATTGCACAAAAGTTGAACATCTCCTTGAGAACCATAAATTCTTGGAAACGGCAATTTTTAAATAAAGGTATAATTTGTTAATTAAAATTTTAATTCATTGCCAAAAAATATTAAATAGGCCAATTTTTAAATTTTATTTTTATCGTATAAATCTATACCTATTTTTAAAGATAAATGTTTAAATAAAATTTTTATTTGTTAGACGCTATTGCTTCCCAGAATTCTTAATTAGAGCCCGAACCTGGTTCGAATTATCCGGTCCCGGCAGCCCGGAATCCGGCTACTTCTGGGATCCGGAAAAATAATAAATTTTAAAATGTTTATTTTTTTTAAATATTTTTTGAACTCGAGTTTTGCCAAATTTCGGCTTTATTGTAAGAAATTAATAATTATATTAAGTGGACAATGGTGGACCAATTGACAATGTTCAGCGAAATGGCGGGTAATTTCTAATTATTGAAAAAATTAAAACTAAAAAATTGACAGTTCTGAACGTTCAACATCATCTGCTGATTCTCTAAATGATATACCGTGGAAATGGAATGATTTTAGAAAGAAAAGAAATGAACGCATTGGAAAAATTTTAAACAAATGCTGAGATTTAGTGCCTGATTTTATGACCGCATTTTTATTCGATTTCTGTAAAACTTTTCCATATATTATTACTGTCTTTATTAAGTTAAATACCTTTTTTTGCCCTATTCTGTACACTTTTAAAGAAATCAATTAATGAGCTCCCGGGGCGTCTCATTTGCCTTCTTTTTTACGGAGGATCTTTTGCCCCCCGCCATAGGCGTTTTAACCGTCCACTTCCAACCAGCGGAATCTCTCACTTCCTTACATAAGCTAAGTGATATCAAAAAGCTTAGACTAAAATAATGAGGTCATATTAAAGCTTAGCGACAACAAAAAAGCGTAGACTTCTTAAATGGGTAAGTAACACATTTAAATAGGTTATTTGTAAGGCACGACGACAAAAAGTCCGACGGGTAAAAAGGTCCGATAGGCCAAATGTCCAAGTACTAGTTGAGCCTCACAAAGATAACCAATTGAGGGGGGGGGGCTCGCCGCGCACTTGTCCTGCTTAATGGCTCTCCGCGCGCTTTATGCTGCGCGAGCCTGCTGAATTGATTTCGTTTTGTCTTTATTTAAACGCGGGATTATTTTATTGGCTTTTGTTGGGTTAATAAAGAGTGAAGGGCGACTGGGCCCATTCCACGCATAAGTCATGTGAGGGTAATATTGCGCATTTACATTAAATCTTTCAATTTTTGCATTATTCAAATCGATGAGGCATGGGATTTGTGCACCAAAATGGCCAAAATATGCCTCAAATCCATAATCATTATTGGCGTCAGGGAGTAAGCCTGTAATAGGGATTTATTTTTTTAAATTTCAGTTATCTTATTCTGCATATTTATGTTTTGTTGTCATTACTTTATTTTTTTCTGTTTATTCACTTACCAAATTTTGCAATTGAATGCATTTGATGAAGAACAAAATGATATATTTGCTGAATTGTGGCAAAAGAGTAAAGAATTTAGCAAAAAAACCGGTAAATGTGAAGAAACATTACGAACAAATTTAGTCGACAATTTTATCAGTCAAAAAATTGAGAAAATTAAAAAAGAAATTGTTGTGAAAGATGAACCAAATGATTATGATGAATTTGATCAATTTTCGAACGAAAGACAGCAAAAAATTGCATTAAACAAAACTGTAAAAGAAGAGAGTGTTGAAAAACGGGTTAAATCCGGTACTTTTAAATATTTCTTTATTTTAATTAAAAATGAATTTAGAATTTATGGAATTTGATCGTATCTCCGATAAAGAAGAATTCGATAATGGGAAGGATGCAGAAGAACAAAGCACGGATTCACTTTTTGAAAATTCGAATTTGAAGGAAAGCTCTTCAAAATCACAAAAAGGTAAAATATTGGTAATAATTTTAACAAGAATTGATTAAAAATGTTACATTTTAAAGTGAGTTTTTTAAAAAAATCGTTTAAACAATTTAATAAATTATCATTTCTAATTTCACCAAGAAAAAAAAGATTTATTTGTTTTTTAATTAAAGGTGTTAGAAAAATATATTCGGAAATAGAAAAACAAAAATTAATCGCGGAGTTTGATGAATTAAAAAACGAATTCAAAACGCGGGCCAATGGAATGTCTTACGATTTGAAAAAACTCGAAGGAAAAATTGCGCAAAAATTGGGAGTTTCTCTAAGAACAATTTATTATTGGAAAACCCAACTTGGAATTTCCAGTAAATTTTTTATTAATTGTTTAGAAAAATATCTATTTTAATTAAACTAAAATTTTTACAGAAAAACAAAATAGTTACACTGACTCTGAAAAGGTGGAATTGTTGGAAGGTTTTTATAAAATTGAAAAAGAGAATCCTCAACTCCGTACAGATGAAATTGCGCAAATGTTGAACATTAACGTCAAAACCTTACATTTTTGGAAAAGAAAATCTAAAAGCTTAAAATTTGGTAAATTTGGACATAAATTGTTTAAAATTATTCTCCAAATCTAAATTTTTCTTAAAAGTTTTTTTGTTAGTGATTCTTTTATTTTAATAATTAAAAAAA
Organism: Globodera rostochiensis; assembly: GCA_018350325.1. NCBI lineage: Eukaryota > Metazoa > Nematoda > Chromadorea > Rhabditida > Heteroderidae > Globodera > Globodera rostochiensis. Next base: position 1,534,974 of record JAEVLN010000010.1, read on the forward strand.
ATTAAGAATTCTAATTTTGCCAAGAAATGTTTTTTTAAATAAAAGGTGTTAGAAAGAATTATTCGGAAATAGAAAAACAAGAAAAAATCCAAAGTTTGAAAATTAAGAAAAGAATTAAAACTCGGGGCAATGGATTTTCATTTGATTTTTTTATTTTTAATTAAACCAAATACTTCCAGAAAAACAAAAGAGACACTCTGACGCGGAAAAGGTGGAATTGTTGAAAAATTTTTATAAAATCAAAAAAGAAAATCCTCAACTCCCTAAAGACGAAATTGCGCAAATGTTAAACATTCACATCTCAAACTTGAGTCGATGGAAAAGAGAATTTTCAAAACCTGGTAGTTTTGTCATCAAATATATTTCCATAAATTTAAATTTTATTTTACTAATTGATTCATTAATTTGGATTTTAAAAATTTGAATCAGTTTTAAAATGAAATTTTAAGAAAGTAACAAATATCGTTATTAATTACTTAATAATTTCTTAATGTAATTTCATTTAAAATAAATATGTGTATATTCACAAAAATAAATTGACATTTTAAATTAGAGTTTTAAAAAATTAAACAAGCAATTGTTTAAATATATTTCTTTAACAATAAAATTGAGTAATTTGTTTTTTTAATAAAAGGTGTTAGAAAGAATTATTCGGAATTAGAAAAAGAAGAAATAATCGCGGAGTTTGATAAATTAAAAAAAGAATTCAAAACTCGGGCAAAAGGAATGTCGTATGATAAAATTGATGAAAAAGTTGCGCAAAAATTGGGAGTTGCTCGTGCAACAATTTATAATTGGAAACACCAATTTGGCGTTTCAAGTAAATGGTTCTTTTGTTTATTTAAAAACATTTATTTTTAATTTAATTAAAATTTTGACCAGAAAAACAAAAGAGGCTCACTGAGGCTGAGAAGGCGGAGTTTGTGAAACAATTTTACAAAATTGAAAAAGAGAATCCACAAATGTATAAAGAAGACATTGCACAAAAGTTGAACATCTCCTTGAGAACCATAAATTCTTGGAAACGGCAATTTTTAAATAATGGTATATTTTGTTAATTAAAATTTTAATTCATTGCCAAAAAATATTAAATAGGCCAATTTTTAAAATTAATTTATCGTATAAATTTTAAAGATAAATGTTTACATAAATTAGTCAGGTTCAATACTATTTATTTGTTAGACGCTATTACTTCCCAGAATTCTTAATTAGAGCCCGAACCGGGTTCGAATTATTCGGTCCCGGCAGCCCGAAATCCGGCTACTTCTGGGATCCGGTTTCCGAACGCGAGAGTAGCCAAATTCCGGCTTTATTGTAAGAATTAATTCGTTTTAATTATATTAAGCGGAAATTGGTGGACCAATTGACAATGTGCAGCAAAATGGCGGGTAATTTCTAATTATTGAAAAAAATTTAAAACTAAAAAATTCACAGTTCTGAACGCTCAACATCATCTGCTAATTCTTTAAATGATATACCGTGGAAATGGAATGATTTCGGAAAGAAAAGAAATGAACGCATTTGAAAAATTGTTTTAAATTCTATTCCCTAATTTCTGACCACTTTTTTCCCATTTCTGTAAAACTTTCCCATAATTGGTGTCTTTATTAGATTACAAATGATTTATTTATTAATTTTTTTTGCCCTATTCTTGACACTTTCCCGGTGTAAAATAAAAAACTATTTAATCATTGATGGCGTCAAATATTTTTTTAAACTGAGATTCGCAATCAATTAATTAATAACTTTTAATACACAACCCCCAAGCTTCGCAGTTATGTCGGTGCTCAATTTTTTGGGTTTGGCGTGATACTGTCCTCGTCTGCTGGAGGGCGGGCATCCATATCGATACCCAATGCCTACGAAATTCTAATTTAATATTCCTATTAGCCGGGATTCCGGGCATTTTTGGCATTCGACTTACATCCCTGATATTCTGCACTATTTATGTTTTGTTGTTTTAGTTTTTTCGGGTTTTTCACCACCAAATTTTGCATTTGAATGCTTTTGATGAAGAACATAATGAGAATACACAAGGTAAAGAGTTTCCATAGGGGGGAACCGTTAATTTTTAAAAAAATCTGTACAAATCTTTTTATTAAGAAAATTCGGTTTTCAAGAGTCCCTTTTTGGAAAATATGGAAAAATCGGTTTTTAGGGTACAATTGTCGAAAATATTGCAAAATTAAATAAAATTGAAATGCTCGCAAATTTGGGTTAGCCATAGAAAAATTAAGAAAGTAAACAAATATCGTTTTATTAAAATTAATAATTTTTGGAGTTTCAAGTAAATGGTTCTTTTGTTTATTTAAACATTTATTTTTAAAATTAAAATGTTGACCAGAAAAACAAAAGAGACACACTGAGGCTGAGAAGGCGGAGTTTGTGAAACAATTTTACAAAATTGAAAAAGAGAATCCAAAAATGAATAAAGAAGAAATTGCACAAAAGTTGAACATCCTTTGACAACCATAAATTTTTGGAGACGGCAATTTTTAAATAAAGGTATGCTTTTAATGAAAATTTTCCCGACAACATTAAATAAGACATTTTAAAAATTATTTCATTATGTAGCTTTCTTTCATTTATAATAAACCTTTATTCAAAGAAATGTTTACATAATTTAGTCAGGTTCGTAATTACATATTTCCAGTGGTTCGGAATCCGGCTACTTTTGGAATCCAATTCCAGTGGTCCGGAATCCGGCTACTTTTGGAATCCAATTCCAGTGGTCCGGAATCCGGCTACTTTTGGAATCCAATTCCAGTGGTCCGGAATCCGGCTACTTTTGGAATCCAATTCCAGTGGTCCGGAATCCGGCTACTTTTGGAATCCAATTCCAGTGGTCCGGAATCCGGCTACTTTTGGAATCCAATTCCAGTGGTCCGGAATCCGGCTACTTTTGGAATCCAATTCCAGTGGTCCGGAATCCGGCTACTTTTGTCCGGCTACTTTTGGAATCCAATTCCAGTGGTCCGGAATCCGGCTACTTTTGGAATCCAATTCTAGTTGTCCGGAATCCGGCTACTTTTGGAATCCAATTCCAGTGGTCCGGAATCCGGCTACTTTTAGAATCCAATTCCAGTGGTCCGGAATCCGGCTACTTTTGGAATCCAATTATAATGGTCCGGAATCCGGCTACTTTTGGAATCCAATTCTAATGGTCCGGAATCCGGCTACTTTTGGACCCCAATTCTAATGGTCCGGAATCCGGCTACTTTTGGAATCCAATTCTAATGGTCCGGAATCCGGCTACTTTTGGAATCCAATTCCAGTGGTCCGGAATCCGGCTACTTTTGGAATCCAATTCCAGTGGTCCGGAATCCGGCTACTTTTGGAATCCAATTCCAGTGGTCCGGAATCCGGCTACTTTTGGAATCCAATTCCAGTGGTCCGGAATCCGGCTACTTTTGGAATCCAATTCCAGTGGTCCGGAATCCGGCTACTTTTGGAATCCAATTCCAGTGGTCCGGAATCCGGCTACTTTTGGAATCCAATTCCATTGGTCCGGAATCCGGCTACTCTTGGAATCCAATTCTAATGGTCCGGAATCCGGCTACTTTTGGAATCCAATTCTAATGGTCCGGAATCCGGCTACTTTTGGAATCCAAGTCCAGTGGTCCAGAATCCGGCTACTTTTGGAATCCAATTCCAGTGGTCCGGAATCCGGCTACTTTTGGAATCCAATTCCAGTGGTCCGGAATCCGGCTACTTTTGGAATCCAATTCTAATGGTCCGGAATCCGGCTACTTTTGGAATCCAAGTCCAGTGGTCCAGAATCCGGCTACTTTTGGAATCCAATTCCAGTGGTCCGGAATCCGGCTACTTTTGGAATCCAATTCCAGTGGTCCGGAATCCGGCTACTTTTGGAATCCAATTCTAATGGTCCGGAATCCGGCTACTTTTGGAATCCAATTCTAATGGTCCGGAATCCGGCTACTTTTGGAATCCAATTCTAATGGTCCGGAATCCGGCTACTTTTGGAATCCAATTCCAGTGGTCCGGAATCCGGCTACTTTTGGAATCCTGTTCCCGAACGTGAGTTTCGCCAAATTTCGGGCTTATTTTAAGAATTATTTAGCTCAATCATATTAAGTGGACTATGTTCGACCAATTGACAATGTTCAGCGACATGACGGGTAATGGGAGAGCAAAGAGACTAGGCGGAAACAATTATGCCATTTGAACAAATTTTATTTAATGCGTTCAGTTAAAAATGTTTAAAAAAATGAATTTTATTTTTGTGTATTTTTCTAGATAAAAAATTAAATTTTAATTCTGTACTAGTTACTGCGCGGGCCTGAATTGATTTCGGTTTGTCTTTATTTAAACAATTGATTATTTTATTGGCTTTTGTTGGGTTAATATAGAGTGAGGGCGGCTGGGCCCTTCCCACCAGGGGTACTCGTAATTACTTTTACTTATTACGGATTACTTACTTTTTTTTACTCGGGTTTTGCCATTACTTATTACTGATTAATTATTACTAATTTTTTTGGCAATTACGTATTACTAATTGTTTTCACTGTTACTTATTACTAATTTTGCAAAAGTAATTTTGTCAGTTTTTCTGTCTTTTCAGAATTCAAATTTAGCTTAAAACATGATTGTTACCGACCTAAGAAAGAAATTGTTGCCCGAAAATCTTGAAAAACTGCTATTTTGCCATCACAATATCCTCCTCTACAATTTTGCTTAGGATTTGAAGTAAAAAACTTTGTATAAAAACTTTTGGAAAATTAAATGTTACTTTATTAAGGATTACTTACTTTTACTTGGGTTTTGCCATTACTTATTACTGATTACTTATTACTAATTGTTTTCACTGTTACTTATTACCAGTGTTTTGCTGTTTCAGCTTGGCCTGTTCTGTTCCTGTTCTGTTCCTATTCTGTTCCTGTTCTGTTCTCTTCTAAGTTTCAGAACAGCACAGGAACAGGAACAGATTCAAAATCCTTGGAACAGGAACAGAACAGGCCAAGCTAGAACAGGCCAAGCTAGAACAGGGTAAAAATTGAAGAATTGAACTTGATTGAGTAATATATTTGAAATTTTTCAATGATCCGTTCACGTGGCGCGGTGGTTAAACTGAATGAAGTGATTCAATTTTATCTAATGTTCAACTTTTCCTCGTGAAAATCTTTTTGTATTCTTTTTAATTAATTTTTTTTTGTATAATGGTGAGTAATACCTGGGGCTGTGGGTTCGAACCCCCGACTGTGTAAATTATTTTTTTCTTCTTTTTATGAACTCTTCGATGGTAAAGGAAACAATTTTTAAAAATATTTCGGTTTTAATATTTTTTGAAGGCAACCAAATTTTTATTTGTTTCATTATAAGAAAATAAATCATAGGGGGTCCCTTTTGTTTTGTAATTTTTAAAAATCAAGACCAATTTTTTTTACCACAAAGCTTCAAAAAATGGTTGCAAATCCCTTAACAAATTAAGTCAAAAATTCAAAATTTTCTCGGCGGCGCCTATCGGCACCGCCGACCCCTCTCCCTCCAGAAGAAAGCAGAAATGCCAAAAAATTATTTTTCACTAAGATTGCTCCCCGTTCTCAAAATTCGGTCGTCCCCGACCCTTGATATGACCAACCCCGACATCCCCGTCTCCCAGGGGGTCGAGGAGCAACCTTATATGTAAACCTAACTTAAAATATTTTCGTAAAAGTCTCGGATTTTTGGGAGTCAATTCTCGAGTCTCGGAGGCAACTCTTGGTAAAGTTAGGTCTCGAGCATTGAACACTTTGTTCAATGAGTCATCGATTAAAATTTCAGACTGAATTTCACTCGGAAAATTTTTAATTTGGAACAGTCTAAGAACAGTTTACACTGTTCTGTTCTGTTCCTGTTCAATTCTCGAGGTCGGAACCAGGGCTGCTCGTAATTACTTTTACTTATTACGGATTACTTACTTTTACTTGGTTTTTGCCGTTACTTATTACTGATTACTTATTACTAATTTAATTTGACAATTACTTATTACTGTTACTTATTACTAATTTTTTTGACAATTACTTATAACTGATTACTTATTACTAATTTTGTAAAAAATCCGTAATTTTTAAGTAATTTTATCAGTTTTTCTGTCATTTTATTTTCAAATTTAGCGTAAACATTATGCCAAATTTTGAAAAATTTGACCAATTATCTTTACAAAAAGTAGGGTTGGACGGGACCGGGACGGGATTTTCCCGGGTTTTTCATGTCCCAGTCCCGGTCGGAACGAAATTTTTAAAAACTGAAAGTCCCGTTCCGAAGCAAAGTGCTTAATTTGGCTAATATTTTGATGAAATTTCTTTAACAAAATTGAGTCAAATTTTCAAAAATTTTTCTCGCCGGCGCCTATCGACACCGCCGACCCCCAACCCCTAAAAGTAAAGCAGAATCTCAAAAAAATGATATAATAAAATTGAAGTTAATGACAATGAGGAAGATAATCTCATAACAAATTGAGGTAAAAATTCAAATTTTTCCCGTTTTTCAACGGGAATCAAGCAACCAGATCCCGAATCCAACTTGGGGTTTTTCAAAATGTCGGTCTCTAATATGAAGTAAAAAATTTTTGTGATTTAAACTTATAAAAGAAGTTTTAAGATTTAAACAGTATAAAAAATTTTTGGAAAAATTACTTATTACTTATTACGGATTACTTACTTTTACTTGATTTTTGCCGTTACTTATTACTGATTACTTATTACTAATTTTAATTGACAATTACTTATTACTGATTACTAGGGTCCGGATTTTCAGGTTTTAACCTATTTTTTTGTAGAATAGGGAATCATGAGATAAGCCCAGAAATAGCATTCATTTCGAAAAATTTACAATTAGAGCGACTTTTTAGTCGATATAAATCAATATTTTGGCATTTTAGAGAATAAATTAATATTTCGCCATATCAATATTTTGGGCATTTTTCTTGAGAAAAATGCAATTTTTAGGCATTTTTACGAAAATTTTTGAAGAAATTCAATATTCAGGCATTTTTTCCCAAAATTTCTTCAAAAAACGCAATAAAACGACAAAATTTGACCCTATAAATCAAAAAAAAAAAAGACTTTTTCTTTGACCAAAATCCACCCTCCAAAGATTGACATTTTCCCTAAAATTTTTTTATTTATATTTTTTATAAAATCTTCCAAAACATGTGAAAAATAGTACATTTTCTATTCTGTAAGAAAAATTAATAAAAAATGACAAATTTTGAAGGTTTTTACGCAAAATTTGACTGGATTTGGTCAGTTTTTGCGCACTTTTTGGGGTTTTTGGTCAATATTTTGGGGTTTTTTGGTCAATATTTTAAGTCAATATTTCGCGTTTTTTAGTCAATATAAATCCGGACCCTACTGATTACTTATTACTAATTTTTTTGTCAATTACTTATTAATTATTACTAATGTTTGGCACTGTTACTTATTACTAATACGAGCACCCCTGCTTCCCACGCATAAGTCATGGGAGGGTAACATTGCGCATTTACATTAAATCTTTCAATTTTGCATTATTCAAATCAATGAGGCATGGGATTTGTGCACCAAAATGGCCAAAATATGCCTCAAATCCATAATCATTATTGGCGTCAGGGAGTAATCCTGTAATAGGAATTTATTTTTTTAAATTTCAGTTATCTTATTCTGCATATTTATGTTTTGTTGTCATTACTTTATTTTTTTCTGTTTTTTCACTTACCAAATTTTGCAATTGAATGCATTTGATGAAGAACAAAATGATATATTTGCTGAATTGTGGCAAAAGAGTAAAGAATTTAGCAAAAAAACCGGTAAATGTGAAGAAACATTACGAACATCAAATGACGAATTAATCAGTCAAAAAATTGGAAAAATTAAAAAAGAAATTGTTGTGAAAGATGAACCAAATGATTATGATGAATTTGATCAATTTTCGAGCAAAAGACAGCAAAAAATCGTATTAAACAAAACTGTAAAAGAAGAGAGTGTTGAAAAACGGGTTAAATCGGGTACTTTTAAATATTTCTTTATTTTAATTAAAAATGAATTTTAGAATTTATGGAATTTGATCGTATCTCTGATAAAGAAGAATTCGATAATGGGAAGGATGCAGAAGAACAAAGCACGGATTCACTTTTTGATAATTCGAATTTGAAGGAAAGCTCTTCAAACTCACAAAAAGGTAAATATCCGTTAATAATTTTAAACATAAATAATTACTCAAATTAACAATAAATTTGAATGATTTATTTGTTTTTTCGATTAAGATATTAAAAAGATGTATTCAAAAGTAGAAAAACAAGAAATAATCGCGGAGTTTTATAAATTAAAAAAAGAATTCAAATCTCGGGCCAAAGGAATGTCTTACGATATGAACAAAATTGATAAAAAAATTGCGCAATCATTTGGAGTCTCTCGATCAACAATTAATAATTGGAAAAAGAAATTTGGATTTTCAAGTAGATTTATCATTTATTTTTTTATATTTTTATAAACCTTAATTTTGCCAGAAAACAAAAAGAAATACACTAACGCTGAAAAGTGGGAATTATTGAAAAATTTTTATAAAATCAAAAAAGAAAATCCTCAACTCCGTAAAGACAAAATTGCGCAAATGTTGAACATTCACATCTCAACTTTATATTCCTGGGAAAGGAAATCTAAAGGCTCAAAAGCTGGTAATTTTGCCATAAAATATTTTTCCACAATACATAATTTATTTTGCTAATTATTTGGATATTAAAAAATTTAAATTAGTTTATTAAATGCGATTTTAAAAAAGTTACAATATCGTTTATTAATAATAATTCTAAATTTTAATTTATTTATAATAAATATCTGAATATTTCCAAAAATAAATGTTACATTTTAAATTGGAGTTTAAAGTAAACAAAATATCGTTAAATAATTTCTAAATTAAAAATTTTTAAATTTAAACAAAAATTAAAATTGATTTTTTTTTGATTAAAGGTATTAAAAAGATTTATTCGGAAATAGAAAAACAAGAAATAATCGCGGCGTTTGATGAATTAAAAAAAGAATTCAAAACTCGGGCCAAAGGAATGCTTTACAATGTGAAAAAACTCGAAGAAAAAATTGCGAAAAAATTGGGAGTTGCTCTTAGAACAATTTATTATTGGAAAAAGCAATTTGAAATACCAAGTAAAATTTATTAATAGTTTAAAAAAATATTTTTAAATTAAATTAATTTCAATTAGAAAACAAAAGAAACGCACTGACGCTGAACAAAGTTGAAATTGCATGAAAAATTTTATAGAAACAAAAAAGAAAATCAATCTACTCCGTAATGTCGAAATTGCGCAAATGATGAAAATTAACATTAAAACCTTATATTCTCGGAAAAGAAAAGACATTTTCCCGAAAATTTCTTGAAGAAATTAAATATTTCTTTTTATAAAAATAAGAAAAATGCAAAGAAAAAAATGAACCCTTAAAATCAAAATTTTTGAACCAAAAATGCACCTCTAAATGTTAATATTTCCAAAAAAAGGTTTTTGTTTTGATATTAAATCCCGGAATCTGGTTACTTCAAAATTCACATTTCTGTACGCTCAACCTAATCGGCTAATTCTCTAAATGATAGAAATGAACGCATTGGAAAATTCTAAACAAATGCTAAAATTCATTCCCTAATTTTTAGCCGCCTTTTGTCCATTTCTGTAAAACTTTTTCATATATTGCTGTCTTTATTACATTGAAATTGTCCTTATTCTGACACAAACAATTTATTGGTGTAAAATAAAAAATGATTTAATCAGTGATGGCGTCAAATATTCTTTTGATTCGCGATCAATTAACTAATAACTTTAATACACCACACCCAAGCTTACTGGTTATCACGGTGTAAAAATTAGAGTCCGGACCAAACAAATAATTATACAAAAAAAACCCCAAATATTTGTATAAAAAATTGGACCCAAAATTTTTTGTTTTTGTTTGTTTTGTCATTGGGTCTCAACCCAAAAAAACCAAACCCCAAAAAATATTGTACAAATATTTGTTTGGTCCAACGGACGCATCTTCGGAACCGAGCTCATCTTCGGCTGATCCAACCTCATCAAATCCTGGCACTCCGGATTCAAGTTCAACGGACCCCACCTCAACCGCGTCATAAAAATGAATGCAAAGAAAACGATCTAATGCTATGAAATTTTGATTGTGAAATTTAGCCGTGGTAAAAGAAACGTGGGGTCTGGGCCAACTGAGCACTCTCAGCGAACTGTCGCGTGCCCGTCTATTTGAGTCCAAAAAGACAAAACCTATTGAGGGGGTTCTCGCGCACCTTTTCGCTGGTAGAAAACGAAATTAAATTTTAAAAAAAGACAAAATTAACTAAAGTTAAAGAATGGAAGTCCATCTCAAATTAAAAATACCGCCCTAAAAATGGCAGATGTTTAGATGGTGTTTTTTTTTGTAATAACAATACTTCAAATTATTGTCAAAAATTCCCAATATTAATCAATAGGGCTAGGATTTTTTTTTTTCCGCGGCCTTTTCAATGCTTCCTTTGCTCAATTCCAAACAAAAATTCTTTTGAATTTTTTGAAAATTAAAACTATTTCTTTTCCAAAATAAAATCATTCATTTTGAATGTAATTTCAAATGTTTCGCAGCACAATAAGAATGAATACAAAAAGAATGATATAATTTATGAGGTTTTGATAATTTTTCTCTAAAATTCATAAGAATTGTTATCGAAATGAGAAGAATTTTATTTTGTTGTTGTTGCCAGTTTTGAAATTTGGGCTTAATTTAAATAAAAGGTAACGCATTTGGGCCTTCAAATAGTATATTTTCAAGTTTTTTCCGTATAATTCAACTAATGGATTTTCAATTAACGTTTAGTCTCTAAGTTAAATGATTTTTCCGAAAGTGGAACATTTAGTTATGAAATCATGAACGGACATTTGCGTCTCAGAATTGTCAAAATTTAAAAAATATTTTAATAAATTATTTTTAGAATTAATATAACTTTATCAATTTTTGCTGTGATATTAAATTGCATCTTCAATTTTACTGATTTGTGAGCACATTGGTGAACCATAAAATATGTCGAGTTCGAAAGGTGCGGAGAAAAATGATCTCTCAAAACGTGAGCTCTCATTTCTGACGATGGATTAAAAAATAAATAAACAGTCGCATTTTTTTGATGAATTATTATACTCAACCTTTCCTTTTTAAAATGTTAATATGGCCGATTTATTTACACATTTTGGAAATAGCCCGGGGGGAGGGGAGGTGGAAAAGGGAGACTAAATGCACACATTAAATACGTTTCATTTTACGTTAACCAATTTCATTGTACTTTTACACAATTTGGCACGGTTTTCATTTGGAAATGTATTGTATAAAAAAGAAAGTTGTTGTTTTATTATTTAAAAAATAAAACAAGTCTTTGTTCATCAAATAATCTTTTATAAAATGTTGTTCTTTTTGAATATTTTTGCGTCGCAATTCAAACATTTGCACCGACAAAATGTTCATTAAAATTGACAAGAATGCACAAATGATTTATTTCTATTATAATTTATTGCTTCCTGAACCCCACACGATCCCGATGCCCGAACAAAACCCGACAATTTTTGAGGCATTTTCCGCTCTCCAATCCATTTGGAGTTTTCCCAGACCTCTCAACAATGCCCGAGATTCTCGTCCCCGACAGCTTTCCCCGTACCCCGACGTTCTCGAATCCGGACCCAATCCAACAATATTTTGAGGCATTTTTCCTGCTCTACAGCCAGTCTTTGACAATCCCCAACATTTCGTCCCCGAAGTCTTGCCCCCGACCCAAACACGCTGTGTTTTGCCTTGCGGCGCAAATGTCGGCCAATCAACGAATATTCGAACATTTTTGTTTTTAAATTTTCAGTTTTTTATCCCAAAAAAATGCATTTTATTGATAAAATTTTTCCTGCAAACTTTGGTTGCTTGGTTTTTCTTCAATCGCACGCAAAATTGTTCAATAATGCAAAGAGTAACATCGAAAACATCGAGTCACCTAAATCGTCGTCATCAACCAAAGGCACAACTCTTTTTGAAATTCCAAACGATTTGCTCATCCACCAAATTTTTGCGCAGCTTAATGTTCAGGTGAGAAGCGGAGAAGGGGACATATTATAGCGACGAATTTGCATTTAAGAGCTGATCGAGATTTTGATCAAGACTTATAGGATCGAGATTCGATCGAGATCACTAAAAAATCTCTTGAAAAAGTCAAAACATCTCGAATCTCAAAATCTCATTTTATTGATCGAGATTTGGATCGTGAATGTCGGTCGTCCAATCTCTAGTTTCAAATGCAAATTTTTGATCTCAACTGGTCCAAAATGGAATTTAAAGATTTTATTTTAAATCAAAAGTTGTTTTTGACCCGGGATTAATATTTATCCATTCCAAAGGACATTTGTCGTCTAAAGCGAGTTTGCCGACGTTTGAACACAATTTGTGCCGATAATTCTCAATTCCTTCCTCGTCAAAATGTGCCATTGGTAATGGTCCGTTGTGGTCAATGGCGTGACGTGCTCAAAGGCCGAAGAATTAATCGTACAAATAACTTATATTATATTATTTATGTATAAATACAAAAATTTAAATACATTTTTACATTATTTTAGACAGCAGTGACACATTGACCACCATCGAATTTACAATTTTGCCTTTTCGAGGTGGGAATTCCGCCGTTTTCAAACGCAAACAAAGCCATCTACACATCACATATCGCCAGCTTATTGAACATTTTGAAATTGATGTAATATTGCGTGGTGGTTAGCAGGGATGGGCGCCGACGCCCTCAAAAAATTTCGGAACTCGGAAATCGGAATTCCGAGGCCTAAAAAATGTCGGAAATCAGAATTCCGGGGTCTCAAAATTTTTCGGAAATCGGAAATCGGAATTCCGACCCCAAAAAAGTCGGAAATCGGAAGTCGGAAATCGGAAAAACTTTCATAACAAAATTGGCCTATTTTTAAAAATTTTTCTCGGCGGCGCCTATCGGCACCGCCGATACCTCCCTCTTCCCGCTCAACAAAATAATTTGTGTAAATCGAGCGCAAAAAAAAAGAAAAATTTCCAAATTGTCATCACTTTTTAATCGGGACAAATTTAAAAAATGTTTACTCCAGCAAAATTTATTTGAAATTTTTATCCCGGTTAATCCCGGTCCAACCGGGATTCGGACTGGGGAGGTGGAGGGGTTCGGCGGTGCCGATAGGCGCCGCCGAGAAAATTTTGGATTTTTGATGACTATTTGTTAAGAGATTTGCAACCAAAATTTAAAAATACGGTAATTTTTGAAGTTTTTTAGGAGAATGGGAGAGGTCCGGTGGCGCCGATAGGCGCCACCGGGGAATTTTTTTTTGAAGATCTTAACGAGATTTGTTAAGAAAACTGGGTCGAAAATTATCGATTTTTCCGAAAATTTCCGACTTTTTGCTCAAAATTTCGGAAATCGGAACTCGGAATTCCGAGACATCAAAATTTTTCGGAAATCGGAAATCGGAATTCCGACCCCAAAAAAGTCGGAAATCGGAAAGTCGGAAATCGGAATTCCGCCCATCCCTGGTGGTTAGCATTAGTGTGCGGCACGATACGATAAATTCGATAATTATCGCGATACTATCGATCGAAGAAAATCCGGATATTTCGAAATTTTACAAATTTTTATTTCTTTTCCGTTAGTCCTGGGTTTTGACCGGGATTTTTTGTCTTTTACTCCCGGATTCCGATCCCGAGTTTTCATCCTGACTCCCGAATGATTTTTAACTCGGTACATAATTTCCCATTCCGTCAGTTTATGCTCATTGATGTACAACTGCTGAACGGCGACACGATTGAACGTCTCCAATTGGAGCGAATGGCTGCCAAACATTTACTGATCGACTTTTCATTGTGTTCTTGCTGGCTTATTGGGCACCATTTTTGTGTAAAATCACTGCCAGTGATTGTATATTCTACAAATTTTTATTCAAAATTTCAGAAAATATTGGAGCAATTGGGTTCCAATGAATTTGCAAGAAGCATTCACATCGTTTTCGACAGAAGGAAGGAATTTGTGCGAAAAATGGTTGAAGATGTGATGGACAAACGCATTTCCATTACATTTTTGCAATGATTTTAATTGTACCGGCCGGCCTTTAATCAACCAGAGCATTTTTCTAGTTAAATACTTATAAGCGAAATCTTTTGAAATAATATGTTTTTAAAAATAATTCTAGGCATTAATATTATTTTTATTTATAATTAAAATCATTGGGGTTCGAGAGCTTTTCCCATTATGAGATGACCGACCATTTGGAATATTTGTTAAATGTCGGCCCCATTTTACGCTTAATAAAGTTATCAATTTAATAAGATAATAAATTTATGCAGAAAAAAAATTTCTCACAAATTTTGTCTCCTTTTAAAGGGTAAATAAATAAAGGGATTTTTTTATTCAAAATTATGCCTAACCGGCAACAGGCGCCTTTGCATAACGAATACTAAAAAATGCACATAACCGATTTAAAAACGCGCTAAAAATGAGAGTTATAAAATAATTGAAAAAACGTTTTTCTATTTTTGTTTTCTTTTTTTTCTTGCGATGTTAGTGTAGCAATTTTCTCTTTCTCTTTTTCTTCTTCTATATTTTGTATATGTTCAAACAAAAAATTACCAGAAGTTTGGGGAGCATATTTGAATGAAAAGATGAGAGATAAAGCATTTTTGGCCTTCGTAATATTTGCTCGCGAATTTTGTCGATTTAGCAAAAAATTTTCAAGCCATTTCCGGATATGCTCAACAATTGGATTTTCAAATAATTCTTCGCCTTTAATTTCAACAAATTTTTCTTCCAAAATTTGAACATTATTGTGCTGGAAATCAATTTCTTCAAGCAATTTTCTCACTTTCTCTTCTTTTTCCTCCAAACGTGTTACGATTAATTTGATTCCAAATTCCGCTTGTCTCCGTTTAAATGCGTCGTCAGCATTTGATCCATTTGAAATTTGGAACAATTCGGAAATCGAATTGAAATACAAATTTGAAAAAGAATCCGACACGCGTTCGAATCGCGGTCGGACCAATATAGTCTAAACGTGAGTTTAGTGAGTTTAAAACTAGCTTGTTTGGGGTATACATTTATTTTTAATTTATGTTAAATTATTTAATCTTTATTTACCATAAATTCATAAATTAGGCTTAGAAAAGTCGATTGGTATATGATTTGGGTGATTTGGACTTTGGGCCCTATGATGCAATTTTCCCTCCCGGGTTGGGGCATACATTTATTTTTTTATTTATGTAAATTGTTTTAATCTAAATTTACCATCACGCTTTTTACTTCTTGGTTGCAATATGGACAACGAAACTTCCCAACGCAATTATCAAACCTAAAAAATGTAAATATTTTTTGACGCAGTCTTTATGAAATATATGCTAAAATTCGTATAATTTAACGTTGTATAAATATTAAAAATATACCGCGGATTTGTCGCCATTTTCTCCATGCAATTTTATAATGAATTGACTCTCAATTATAGGGTCTAAGCATATTAGGCACATATCTTTAGTTTCATTATCAATTTTGAATGTATCCAATGAATATATACTCTGAAATATATTCAAATTTTAATTTTGTATTACAAATAAACTACAAAACCTCTTCGTATTGATAAATGTTTAATTCAATAAAAATAATTTTGTTATTAAAAAACGAGTCAAATTTATTGGTATTGAGTACAGTGAAAGTATTTTCATCCTCTCCTTCAAGGGCATAACGATAACGACCCAGTTTGCGGAGCAGGACGTTTGGGCCCAGCGGTTTGGGCCCCAGGGACCTTTGAAGGGCCATAACTCCTCTTGGAACTATCCAAACGAAACAAATTTGGTATCAATCGAAAGCTTTTGTTGGGTAGATTTTGTATTCAAATCAACAAAGTGAACTTTTTAAAGGTATAAATAATCGTTTAGTTCATGCTAGATAATAGCTTCTATGAAACGGGCCAACTCCGTCCCGCCAACTCCGTCCCAGCCAACTCCGTCCCGCCAATCCGTCCCGAGCCAACTCCGTCCCGAGCCAACTCCGTCCGGCCAACTCCGTCCCAGCTACAAATTTTAGATTCAAAAGAGTGATACTCAAATTTTTCAAATTTCGAAAAAATAAGGGGGGACCTTTTTGGTCAACATTTTTGAAAAGGGTTTTTATTCTTAAATAGTCTAGAAATATGTTATTTAATGCACTGACTACGAATTCGTCAATAAAATTAAAAATGAGAATTTAAAACGGTTTTTGAATGGGTTGAAATTTTTGAAAATTACGGAAAAAACGACTTCTAAGTAACTCCAAAGCCGGATTGGCTTAGGCCTAAGCCTAACGAACCCCAAGCTAGGGTGGCTTAGGCCTAAGCCTAACTAACCCCAAGCTAGAGCGGCTTACAAATAAACCAGATCAATCTCCATTTGATTATTGAAGGCTTAGCGGAAGTTCGGGCAATTACCGAATTAACACTTGAATTTATTTATTTTGTTTACATTACTTCATTTGTTTAACTTCGAAAAAATCTTTGTGAAAATTTTTGTTTTTCTTAGGAGTTACTATTTTGTAACTGGGACGGAGTTGGCTGGGACGGAGTTGGGACGGGACGGAGTTGGCTCGGGACGGAGTTGGCGGGACGTTGGCGGGACCGAGTTGACCCCTACTCTAGCTTCTAAACATATAGACCTTTCGATTAGTACCCAATTTATTTAGTTTGGTTGGTTCCAAGAAAAGTTATGGCACTTCAAAGGTTCCTGGGGCCCAAACGACCCACACTCCCAGTTTGCGCTCCAATTCGGAAATTTGGAGCTCCACAAGTTCAACACTACGACGTTTGTAGTGCAAGTCAATGTCGGCCATTTGAAGCTGTTTGGTCTTGAGCTCAAGCTCCTTTTCTATAAGTTGATACTTCAGCTCATCAAAACTCCGACGATTCGTTCCGCCGCCGCCGCGGGGAGTTGCAAATTGTGAAGGGTTTTAAACCTTTTCGGAATGCCAAAATTTCATTTTCAATATTTGAACTACCTTTGGGCGTTTCCGCATTTGAAAACGCGGTGAATAAACGTTGCCACTACTATTCCCTGCGGCGGCAGCAGTGCTGTTGGGGCTGGGGCTGAAATTCTGATCCTCAACGAAATTGTCGGCTTCAACTTTTTGTTGCCATTGGGTTAATTGATCGCCAGAATCGCCTACATCTTCCATTATCTCTGCTTCCGCTGAAAACTTTTCCATCCGAATAATAACCTGCTCCCACTAAATAAAATGAGAATTTCATTAAATTTTAATGCACACACATTTTTCCAAGTCACTCGACCAGAGCCTGTTTTTCTGACAGTTTGCCATTTCGTCTCGACGACACGTTTACGGTAGCCGTAGACGTTGTCTCGAATATCATTGATGGGCTTATCAAAAACGCAAAACCCCTGCGCAAGCAGATCCGCCTTCAATTCGCACCAAGCCTCCTCTTTGATCTCGCAATTTTATCTTAGGTAAAAATAATTAAAAAAACATAATTTAAAATAAAAAATTTTTAATCTTCATTTTTTATATTTGCCTACAGGAGGTTTTGGTTTAGGTTTAGAAAGATTATTAATGTTTATTTTAGAAATAGCGCGTCGAATAACGCCGTTGAAGGAAAATTTAAATTGTTGGTTGCTCTGCGTTTTTATGGGCACAATTCGGATTTTTCAAGTTACTTTTAACTTTGAACTCTTAACTTTGAAGCTTTTGCATCTTACTTTTAACTTTTTAAAAGCAACAATTGAATCGCATTTTTTCATACTTTAACTTTGAGACACGATTGAACGTCTCCAATTGGAGCGAATGGCTGCCAAACTCTTACTGATCGACTTTTCATTGTGTTCTTGCTGGATCTGAGGATCTCTGAGAGACATTAACCAACCCAAACTATTTTTGGACACAAATTTTGGTGGAGAGTTTTGTACAGAAAGTTGGTATTTATTGTACGGGCCATTAATCAAAGTCAATTTTTTTATTGAAAGAAAGTATAATGTCTTGAGCATTTTTCTAGTTAAATACTTATAAGCGAAATCTTTTCTTATTTGAAATAATATGTTTTCAGGCATTTAATATTATTTTTTATTCTAATTAAAATTTGGGGTTCGAAAGCTTTTCCCATTATGAGACGACCATTTGGAATATTTGTTAAATGTCGGCCCCATTTTAAGCTTATAAAGTTATCAATTTAATAAATCCAAATGATAAAATTTATGCAGAAAAATTTGTCGCAAATCATGTCTCTTTTTAAAGGTAAATAATAACCCATTTAAAAATGCTGAAAATGAGAGTTGTAAAATAATTGAAAAAACGTTTTTCTATTTTTATTTTCTTTTTTTTCTTGCGATGTTAGTGTAGCAATTTTCTCTTTTTTTCTTCTTCTAACTTTTGCATATTTTCAAGCAATACATTACCAGAAGCTTGGGGACCATATTTGAATGAAGAGATGAGAGATAAAGCATTTTTGGCCTTCGTAATATTTGCTCGCGAATTTTGTCGATTTAGTAAAAAATTTTCAAGCCCTTTCCGGATATGCTCAACAATTGGATTTTCAAATAATTCTTCGCCTTTAATTTCAACAAATTGTTCTTCCGAAAGTTGAACATTATTGGGCTGGAAATCAATTTCTTCAAGCAATTTTCTCACTTTCTCTTCTTTTTCCTCCAAACGTGTTAAGATTAATTTGATTCCAAATTCCGCTTGCCTCCGTTTAAATGAATCGTCAGCATTTGATCCATTTGAAATTTGCAACAATTTGGAAATTGAATTAAAATACAAATTCGAAAAAGAATCCGACACGCTTTCGAATCGCGGCGGGACCACTGCTGTCTTAAATGTGAGCATAAAACTAGCTTGTTTGGGGCATAGGTACATTTATTTTTAATTTATGTAAATTATTTTAATCTTTATTTACCATAATGCTTTTTAGTTCTTGGTTGCAATATGGACAACGAAGCTTCCCAATGCAATATTCAAACCTAAAAAATGTAATTATTTTATTAAATTATTTTACAAACCATGATTTGATGCAGTCTTTATGAAATATATGCTAAAATTCGTTAAAATTTAACGTAAATATTAAAAATATTTATATTAATTAACCGCGGATTTGTCGCCATTTTCTCCATGCAATTTTATAATGAATTGACTCTCAATTATAGGGTCTAAGCATATTATGCACATATCTTTAGTTTCATTATCAATTTTGAGTGTATCCAATGAATATATACTCTGAAATTTATTCAAAGTTTAATTATGTTTTACAAATAAACTACAAAACCTCCTCGTATTGATAAATGTTCAATTCAGTAAAAATAATTTTGTTGTTAAAAAATCGAGTCAAATTTATTGGTATTGAGAGACGATATTCGGATAACTAAAAGTTGTAGAAATTATTTCAAAAATTTTATATAAATTTTTACCGAATTTGATGCATTTTCATCATTTATTTTGGCGAGCGTCGCATAGCCCAAAAATTTTTTTTGAATTTCCGAATTTTCTTTGTCTAATTGAGCGTATAAAAATGCGTGATAATTGCCCGAATCTTTTTCCGTTTCGATGAAAATCCGCCGATTCCACCAAAGCCCCTGAGGCGCAAAACTGCCCAAATTGATCAAATATCGCCTCGAAAAGTCTGGTTTGTAGAGCAACACTTGGATGTATATGTGCATTGATCGATTGTTGTCCGACTCGACAAAGACATTGAAGTCAAACCAATGCCGCTCTAATTCATCGTTAACTTCGACTTCAAAATTTTCACCGTTTTTTAAATCGCGGCGACTTCCTTTCGAATAAATTAAATTGACTTCGTTTTGACGAGTTGGATTTGCCATTTCATAATGAATGCACAATTTTAGTTTAGGGTCCGAGCATTCTTTGTTGATATAGGGTACCCAGATTAAAAATAATACAAAATAGATGACTACGATGTACCAGTAAGTTAAATTTGCATCTTGCAAGACCATTATAAGCCCCAAAACGCAACCAGATAGAAAAATTGTGACACTGACAAGAATTGCACATTTTGTCTTATCCTTTTCTCGGGAATTGGCACGTTTTCGTCTGCGCCCATCAACGGATGCCAATGCATCATTTTTGCCAAAATTTTCCACTTTTGAAGATAAAAATAACAAATAAATAAAACAAGAAAATTTAAAAAGAAATGTAAACCTTTCATTGACGTCAAAAATTGGTTGAGTCCCAAATAAAAAAGTGTAGTGAGTTTATTCAGATTTTCATTTGAAAAGTTGGATAATTCTGTTTTTAGTGCATTTATAGTTGTTTCATCTAAGAAACTATTTTGATTTGTTTCCAGCGCTTTTTGAATATTTCTCTTAATATTTTTATCATCCGCCAATTCTTTAACCAATTTTATGGCCATATTTTCAATCTTTTCCGCCGCCTTTTCAATGCTTTTTCCTTTGCTCAATTCCAAACAAAAATCTTTTTGAATTTTTTGAGCATTTAAAAAATTCTTTTCCAAAATTAAATTATTTTTTTTTAATTTAATTTCAAATGTTTCGCAGCACAAAACGCGATTAATATTCTTTTGCAACCATTCATCCGAGAGTTGGCGATCAGAAGCAAAAAAAGCTTTTTGAGCCGAGTCAAGCAAATCATTTGCCGTTGCAATCCAATCTGAATTTTAATTTTAATATTTAACTTTATATAATTAAACTTTTTTCTAAACCTTTTTGGCATTTTATTGCATTGCTTTTTTGTCCAATCAAAGTTAGCGAAATTATTACGCAAAGGAATATTTCGTTTTTCAAAAGTAATTGAAACATAATCAATTAATTGCCTGAGGTATAAATTAAATAATAGTAATTAATAATAATAACAAATAAATGCAATCATTACGTATAACAGAAATAAGGCAACGTTTTGGAAGTTTTCTCTCAATATTAAAACATAAAATATGCGATTTTATTAAAATATTAGCTATGTTTAAATGTAAATGTGTAAATCTTTTATACACTCATTTATTTCTTCATTATTAATCTATATGGTTCATTTCATAGATGAATGATGATTACACGTATATTCCACGCAAAAACAATTAATTGTACATATAGGGAGTAAACATATTATTAATCGTTTTCTTAGATGATTGATTTTACACGTATATTCCACGCAAAACAAATTTATTAAATCATTAAGGTTTGTTTACATAGATGATTGATTTTATTAATCTATAGGGTTCGTCTTCATAGATGATTGATTTTATTACTCTATGGGGTTCGTCTTCATAGATGATTGATTTTACTCGTATATTCCACGCAGAACAATTAATTGTATAAGGAGGAAATAGATTATTCATCTTATTAATCTATAGGGTTGGTCTTCATAGATGATTGATTTTTTTAACTGAGCACGGAAAAATAGATCAAACGTTTAGGAAATGTTCACAACTGGGCGTTCACAACTGGGCGTTCACAACCGGCGCCTGTCGGCACCGCCGGGCTCTCCTTCCCAGAAAAATTAAATCTTTTTAGAGGCGTATTTTTGGTCCAAAAAAATAAGTCTTTTTTAACAAATAAGGGTGCATTTTTTGTTTGAAAAAAATTTTGATTTTTAAAAAAGTTCCCCCAAAAAATTGTTTTTCCAAAATTGCGGATTGCGGATTGCTGAAATTGCGGCCTTTTTGGGGTTGCGGATTGCGGATTGCCGCAATCAGAATCCGATTGCGTCCAGCCCTGGTGGGAAGGGCCCAGCCGCCCCTTCACTCTTTGTTTAACCCAACCTCATGAAAATCGACTTTTTCTTAATAAAAAGATTTGTAAAGGTTTTTTTTTAAATTAACGGTTCCCCCCTATGGAAACTCTTTACCTTGTGTACCAATTTTTTCTGCCACAATTCAGCAAATATATCATTATGTTCTTCATCAATGCATTCAATTGGAAATTTGGTAGTGAAAACACAGAAAAAAAGTAATAAAATAGTGCAGGATATATCATCATGTAATCGAATGCCAAACATGCCCGGAGTTCCCGGCTAATTTGAATATTAAATTAGCATTTCGTAGGCATTGGGCATCGATATGGATGCCCGCCCTTCAGAGACGAGGACAGTATCCCGCCAAAACCAAAAAATTGAGCACCGACATAACTGCGAAGCTTGGGGGTTGTGTATTAAAAGTTATTAATTAATTGATTGCGAATCTCAGTTTAAAAAAATATTTGACGCCATCACTGATTAAATAGTTTTTTATTTTACACCGGGAAAAAGTGTCACAGAAAAGTGCAAAAAAAAATTAATAAATAAATCAATTGTATGTAATCTAATAAAGACACCTATTATGGGAAAGTTTTACAGAAATGGAAAAAATGTGTTTAGCATTTGAACAATTTTTCCAATGTGTTCATTTCTTTTCTTTCCGAAAACATTCCATTTCCACGGTATATCATTTAAAGAATTAGCAGATGAGGTTGAGCGTTCAGAACTGTGAATTTTTTAGATTTTAATTTTTTTCAATAATTTGAAATTACCCGCCATGTCGCTGAACATTGTCAATTGGTCCACCAATGTCCACTTAATATAATTATTAATTCTTTCAATAAAACCAAAATTTGGCTACTCTCGCGTTCGGAAACCGGATCCCAGAAGTAGCCGGATTCCGGACTGCCGGGACTGGATAATTCGAACCCGGTTCGGGCTCTAATTAAGAATTCTGGGAAGTAATAGCGTCTAACAAAAAAAATAAGAAGTTTTCAACCTGACTAAATTATGTAATCATTTATCTTTAAAAATAGGTATCGATTTATACGATAAAAAATAAAATTTTAAAAATTGCCCTATTTAATATTTTATTGGCAATGTCAACTTTTGTGCAATTTTTTCTTTATACATTTGTGGATTCTCTGTTTCAATTTTGTAAAATTGTTTCACAAACTCCGCCTTCTCAGCCTCAGTGTGTCTCTTTTGTTTTTCTGGTCAACATTTTAATTAAATTAAAAATAAATTTATAAACAAACAAAAGAAAAATTCACTTGGAGCTCCAAATTGGTGTTTCCAAATATAAATTGTTGTACGAGAAACTCCCAATTTTTGCGCAATTTTTTCTTCAATTGTTTTCACATCGTAAGACATTCCTTTGGCCTGAGTTTTGAATACTTTTTTGAATTTATTAAACTCTGCAATTATTTCTTGTTTTTCTACTTCTGAATAAATCTTTCTAACACCTTTATTAAAAAAAAACATTTCTTGGCAAAATTAGAATTGTTAATTTAGTAATTTTGAAAAATAAAAAAATCATTAGCAAACAACTTACATAGTTGTGAAAAATTTAGATTTGGGGAATATACATATTTTTACAATTTATGTCCAAATTTACCAGATTTTAAGCTTTTAGATTTACTTTTCAAAAATATAAGGTTTTGACGTTAATGTTCAACATTTGCGCAATTTCATCTGTACGGAGTTGAGGATTTTCTTTTTTGATTTTGTAAAGATTTTTCAATACTCCCACCATTTCAGCGTCAGTGTGTCTTTTTTGTTTTCTGATCAAATATAAGTTTAATTAAAATAAATATTTTTCTAGGCAATTAATGAAAAATTTACTGGAAATTCCAAGTTGGGTTTTCCAATAATAAATTGTTCTTAGAGAAACTCCCAATTTTTGGGCAATTTTTTCATCTTTGAATTCTTTTTTTAATTCAACAAACTCTGCGATTTTTCTTGTTTTTCTACTTCCGAATAAATTTTTCTAACACCTTTAATCAATTCTTGTTAAAATTATTACCGATATTTTACCTTTTTGTGATTTTGAAGAGCTTTCCTTCAAATTCGAATTATCAAAAATCGAATATGAATCCGTGCTATGTTCTACTCCATCGTTCCCATTATCGAATTCTTCTTTTTCAGAGATACGATCAAATTCCATTAATTCTAAATTCATTTTTAATTAAAATAAAGGAAATATTTAAAAGTACCGGATTTAACCCGTTTTTCAACACACTTCTTCTTATACAGTTTTGTTTAATGCAATTTTTTGCTGTCTTTCGTTCGAAAATTGATCAAATTCTTCATAATCATTTGGTTCATCTTTCACAACAATTTCTTTTTTAATTTTTCCAATTTTTTGACTGATTAAATCGTCGTTTAAATTTGTTCGTAAAGTTTCTTCACATTTGCCGGATTTTGTGCCAGATTTTTCACTTTTCTGCCACAATTCGGCAAATATATCATTATGTTCTTCATCAAATCCATTCAATTGCAAAATTTCGCAATTGAAAAAACAGAAAAAAATAAAATAATGACAACAAAACATAAATATGCAGAATAAGATAACTGAAATTAAAAAAAATAAAGACCCAATCCCTATTACAGGCTTACTCCCTGACGCCAATAATGATTAGGAAACCTGAATTACTCAAAATTGAACGAATTAATGTATGCATTTTTCATCTTTCATTGATTTGAATAAAGCAACAATTGAACGATTTAATGTAAATGCGCAATATTACCCCCTCCACATGGCTTATGGGTGGGAAGGGCCAAGTCGCCCCTCACTCTTTATTTAACCCAACAAAAGCCAATAAAAGGCAAATCAAGTTCAAGGCAAGTCAAGACAAGTCAAGAGATGTCAAATAAAGCAAAAACTATCCGAATGCCGAGTAGAACAAACCGAATGTCGAATGGGTCGAATGTCGAATAATGCAAAAAGTGTCTGAGGATGGTCGAATAATACAAAAACTGTCCGAATGTCAAATAGAAGAAATATTTGGATGCTGAAAATTGTCAATTCTACTTTTTAAATAGTAAAGTTCACAAATTTGAACAAATGTCACATTAATCTTTTTGTGGACGGGGGGGGGGGGGGGGAGTGTAACAAATTATGTGGTTTTAAAAACTCAATGGCATTCTTCAAAACCTTTCATTCCTAAGCGGTATTTGAGGTGTTCGCTCCACTAAGTCCAGGTGTGCCTGCCGGATGCCCACGCCCAAGCCAGCTGCTCTTAACGCACACCCAAACTTTGGCATTAAGATTTTTAAATAAATTTCTGCAACAGAACTACTTGAGTCATTTAGGTGTTAATCAATTCCTTTTTATGTATTTCAACCAGGCAGAGCATGGATACAAATTTTCGTTGTTCGTGCATCGGATGTGGAGAGTTAGCAAAATCAATTAACAAAAAATAAATTAAAAAATATAATAAAATATTCAAGAAAGTAGATAAGGCTGAAAGAAACTTATCTATCTTTTTGCTGTATGCCTTTATGAACGGGAAAAGATTGCAATTGTACCTTTGTTCTTAATCGTAGTGGCCTTCAAAAGCACATCATTAAATTTGTTTAAAAAAAAGTTCGGCGCCGCAATTGTCAGTTCGATTTCCGACTTACGAAATTTTTGAGGTCGTCGCTGCCCATCCCTGATTTGGACCGGAAGCGAATTGACCGGGATACAGGATTGAGACTGTTTAAATGTCGGCCTCATTTTAAGCTTAATAAAGTTATCAATTTAATAAATTAATAAATCCAAATAATAAAAAATTTTCTGCAAAAAATTTGTCACCAATCAAGTCATTTTATAAGGTAAATAAAATAAAGGGTTTTTCAAAATTATGCCTAATCGGAAACAGGCGCATTTGCATAACGAATACTAAAAATGCACATAGTTATAAAATAATTGAAAAAACATTTTTCTATTTTTTGTTTTCTTTTTTTTCTTGCGATGTTAGCGTAGCAAGTTCCTCATTTTCTTCTTCTATATTTTGCATATTTTCAAGCAATAAATTACCAGACGCTTTGGGACTAAATTTGAATGAAAAGATTATCGATAAAGCATTTTGGGCTTTCATAATATTTGCTTCCGAATTTTGTCGATTTAGCAAAAAATTTTGAAGCCATTTCCGGATATATTCAACAATTGGATTTTCAATTAATTCTTCGCCTCTAATTTCAACAAATTTTTCTTCCAAAAGTTGAACATTATTGTGCTGGAAAGCAATTTCTTCAAGCAATTTTCTCACTTTCTCTTCTTTTTCTCTCAAATATTTCATGATGTATTTGATTCCAAATTCCGCTTGTTTCTGTTTAAATGCGTCGTCAGCATTTGATCCATTTGAAATTTGGAACAATTTGGAAATTGAATTAAAATACAAATTTGAAAAAGAATCCGGCACGCGTTCGAATCGCGACGGGACCAGTACTGTCTTAAATGGGAGCATAAAACTAGCCGGTTTTATACTTATTTATTTTTAATTTATGTAAATTGTTTTAATCTTTATTTACCATCACGCTTTTTAGTCCTTGGTTGCAAAATGGACAGCGAAGCTCCCTAATGCAATTATCAAACCTAAAAAATGTAATTATTTTATTAAATTATTTT
Organism: Globodera rostochiensis; assembly: GCA_018350325.1. Lineage (NCBI taxonomy): Eukaryota > Metazoa > Nematoda > Chromadorea > Rhabditida > Heteroderidae > Globodera > Globodera rostochiensis. Next base: position 1,561,327 of record JAEVLN010000010.1, read on the forward strand.
ACAAACCATTTTTTGACGCAGTCTTTATGAAATATATGCTAAAATTAGTCAAAATTTAAAGTATAATATTAAAAATATTAATATTATATTTACCGCGGATTTGTTGCCATTTTCTCCATGCAATTTTATAATGAATTGGCTCTCAATTATTGGATCTAAGCATATTGTGCAAATATCTTTAGTTTCATTAGCAATTTTGAGTGTATCCAATGAATATTTACTCTGAAATTTATTCACTTTTTAATTTCATAAGAAATGGCCCAATTCGAAATTACAAATAAACTTTAAAAACCTCTTCGTATTGATAAATGTTTAATTCAATAAAAATAATTTTGTTGTGAAAAAAACGAGTTAAATTTATTGGTATTGAGAGTCGATATTCCGATAACTAAAAGTTGTTGAAATTATGTGAAAACTTTTATTAAAGTTTTTACCGAATTTGATGCATTTTCATCATTTATTTTGTCAAGCGTGGCATAGCCCAAAAATTCTTTTTGAATTTCCGAGTTTTCATTTTCTAAGTGAGCGTATAAAAATGCGTGATAATTGCCCGAATCTTTTTCCGATTCAATGAAAATCCGCCGATTCCACCAAAGCCCCTGAGGCGCAAAACTGCCCAAATTGATCAAATATCGCCTTGAAAAGTCTGGTTTGAAGAGCAACACTTGATTGGATATGATCATTGACCGATTGGCGTCAGTCTCGAGAAGTACATCGAAGTAAAACGAATGTTGGTCTAATTCACCGTTAACTTTGACTTCAAAATTACCGTTTTTTAAATCCATGCGATTGCCATCGACCGAATTGAGTAAATTGACTTTGATTGTGCGAGTTGGATTTACCATTTTATAATGAATGCACAATTTTAGTTCTGCTATCTTTGAACTTTCCAAATTTTGAAGTGAAAATGGTGTATTTGTGTTGAAGAAGCCCGAGCATTCTGCTTTAATTTGGGTTGTCCAAAGTAAAAATAATCCAAAATAGATGCCAAGGATGTACCAGTAAGTTAAATTTGCATAATGCATGGTATGAATAATAATCCAAATGCAAAAAGCAAGAAAAATTGTGACAATAATAAGAACTACACATTTTATCCTTCTCACATCATTTACTCGGGAATTTTCACGTTTTTGCCTATGCCCATAAACGGATGACAATGCTTTATTTTTGCCAAAATTTTCCACTTTTAAAGCTAAAAATAACAAATAAATAAAACAAGAAAATTAAAAAAATATCCATAAAACCTTTCAGTGAATTAAAAAATTCGTTGAGTCCCAAATAAAAATGTGAAGTGATTTTTTCCATATTTTGATTTGAAAACTTTTTGAATAATTCTGTTTTCAATACATTTAAATTTGTTTTCAAACTATTTTGATTTGCTTTCAGCGATTTTTGAATATTTTTCTTTATATTTTTATCATCTGCCAATTTTTTAACCAAATTTATGGCCATATTTTCAATCTTTTCCGCCGCCTTTTCAATGCTTTTTCCATTGCTCAATTCCAAACAAAAATCTTTTTGTATTTTTTGAGCATTTAAATTCTTTTCCAAAATGAAATCATTCATTTTAAATTTAATTTCAAATAATTCGCAGCACAAAACGCCATTAATATACTTTTGAAGCAATTCATCAGAGAGTTGACGATCAGAAGCAAAAAAAGCTTTTTGAGCCGACTCAAGCAAATAATTTGCCGTTGCAATCGGATCTGAATTTTAATTTTAATATTTAACTTTATATAATTAAACTTTTTCCTAAACCTTTTGGGCATTTTGTTGCGTTGCATTTTTGTCCAATCAAAGTTAGCGAAATTATTACGCAAAGGAATATTTCGTTTTTCAAAAGTAATTGAAACATAATCAATTAATTTGCCAAAATCTGTTTTAAGTTTGAGTATTTCTTCTCAATTTAAAATATATACATAAACTCATTAATGAATTATGGTTTTCGAAAAAAATGCTGATTGAATTAAAAATGAATAACTGCAAGTTGGACTATTGGGTGATGGACTAATTTTTTACAATTTTATTTAAAATATAGCTTTTAATGTGAATGCTTCGCCTATAAATCAGTTTATTCTTCATTATTTTATTAATCAATATGGATTTTGTTTTTCCACGAACAAATTGTATTGGGATTAAACAACAAAAAAATACGTAGCATCCGTTTTAGTCCCGGTCAAAAAAACGGGACTAGGGACAAAAATAAAGATTTGAAAAACCGGGACCATTTACTTAACGCGTTTTAGAAAAATTGGGAATAAATTTAGTCTCAAGGGGCCATATCAGTACTGGTCCCAGTTTCGTACTACGCTACTTGAAACTAGTGTAAGCCGGAACGGGCACCAGTACTGAAATGTCTTTTCTGGGACTGAAATTTAGTCCCGGTTTTCCCATTGAAACGGTGCTAATTGCTATCTGTCTGTAGTTTCAAACGACGTTGCAATAAAATTCTCCAAGTCTGCGAACCCAAATGATGATGCAACGTAATAAATCTACTTTTTACAAAATTCGACTATGTTCAAACAAAATAAGACTTTTAATTTGCGTCATACATATTTGTAAAATGGTTGAATTACGTTATCAAATGATAGGAAATGAGACTAACATTATTTTGATAATATTTATTTCCTCCCAATACAATTTGTTGCTTCTGCATAGAATATACGTAATCAATCATTTATGAAAAAGAAAATCAATATTGATTAATAAAATGATGAAGAATAAAATGAGTGTATATGTCAAAAGATTTGCATTCACATCTAAACATTGCTAATATTTTTAATAAAATGTAAAATTATACCACCACCCAATGGTCCAATCCAGTTTTGGCAAAATCGGACTAAAACATAGTTATTTTTTTGTTAAACGATAGTCGATATTTCAAATTGGCCCCAGACCCATACTTTCAGTGGTTTTATTGAAAGACAAACTCTAGCCCCATTCTCTGAATCAATCAAAAATATTATTTTTGATAAATAGATTTATTTCAATTTTTTTTTTAATCTGTTACAAAACAATGCAGTAAAAACTGATTCTGACTGCTTCATGATCCAGAGGACATAAATCGGAAATTGCTGTAAATCAGCAACTAAAAGTGTTAGCACATATGTGAAAATTTTGTTTCATTATTTATAGTTCTATTAAGAAAAGATTCACTTAAACACAAAAAAAAAACATTTTTCTTTTTAGATTTAAAAACAATTATGATAGAAATATTGTTAATTGTGTTGTCTACTTTTATGAATTGTGCTCATGGAGACAGTCCATCAAAATTCATCGCTCGTCCGCCCTTAATACGTCGAGGAGCCATTCAACATCCGCATGAAATGAACGCACACATCAACAAACAAAATGATGGCGACAACTTTCGTGATTTCTTTGACACATATTCGAATAATTGGAAGTTCAGAAAAATGGATAGTGAAGAATCCGAAAACGAAAAAGAAGACCCCCCAATTCATTTTAACACCAAAAAAAGTCCGCATATTGCTGCGACAGCTTACAACAAGCACCCGCATACTGTACATGATGAAAATGATGAATATCATCACCAGCATACTGTAGATTCTGCTGGCAATCAAAATGCCAGTGTAGTAAATTTTATCAAAAAACTTTCACGCAACGCAAATGTAGGAGGCGGAAACACTGTTTTTAACAACAAACAACCGCTGCAACCATCGAATGTTGTCAACAGGCAACCGCTGCACGAGCATGCAGTCAATTTGCACAACAAATTGACGTCGCTTTCTGACAATTTTGGCAACAATTTGCCAAAAGTAAATAATGCAAAAAGTGTGCCACCATTGAATATGGTGGTTACTACTGTAAATAAACGTTCAAAACCCGAGCATGCTGCACCACAAAAAGTTGCTGCAAATGCCGTCAACAAATCACCATCGCGGCAACCAGCGGCACACGGCGTCAATGTTGCCATCAAAGCTCCGCTACAAGAGTACCAAAACACTTCTTCAGTACAACATGTAGTGAAGCATATGCCTATGCAAGCACTGGATGATGTTGGCATAAGCAAATCAACCAGAATAAAAGCTCCGCCGCCACCAGCCATGTTGCCTAAAGTAAAACAAATTATTGCAATAAATTCATTTTACAAAATTATAAATCGTTAATTTTTAATAATGATTTATTTTTAATTTAAATTTCAAACTGTAATACAACATTTAAAACTCGGCCTTATCGGAATTTGTATATCAAAATAAGTCCAAATGGGTTTTATTTTTTATTTTGGTACCCTTAGCTTTAAAAAGAGGGGGTGGAGCGTACTGAGCACTTATGAAAATTAAATTTAAGTTTAAATAAAAAGTATTTTTTATTTTTGAATTTAGCTAAATCCAATGAAAAAAAGAGAAATAATTTCACTAATGTCAACAAGCTTTTACAGTTAGCAGCTGTGAAAACGCCAAAAATCCCTAGCAATAAAGCGCCACGTACACCTGCCACTCCCGCAAAAAAGCGTTTATACACACCGAGAAACAATTTTGAGGCTGAAATCATCGAAACAAGAGATACTTTGGTCAAACAACAAAAAAGGTATTTTCATATTGGCAAGAATTTAAAATTTTAATTAAGAACATTTAAATATTAAATAATACACATTACAAAATGAATTTATTTTTTATTTTTAAGGAAATCAGCGAATCCCTTCAAAGTCATTAAAAATCAACAAGAAGGATCATTTTTAGATTTAGAAAACATTCCAAACCTTCATGAAGTTGGACACCTCAAAGATAAATGTGGTCATTTTTATTTGAGTGAGCTGAAATTGTTCAAAATGAAAAACAAAAATGGACGTCTCAATTCGTTTTATGTTCTACCAAAGCCGGTTAGTGGCGGCGCAACGTCTAAGGTAACAAAAATCCAAGTTAAAAAATTTTACAAAAAAAAAAAAAGATCTGAGCTATATCATGTCTAAATTATGTTTGTGATGAACGTACAAATGATGCTAAGTTGAATTGGTCTAAAATTCTTTTTCTTTAAAAACGTTTCTAGAAAAAAAACTTTAACAAAGAAATTAATATAAAATTTTCCAAAAAAAAGACCTGACCAGATCATGTCTAAATTGTTTGTGGTGAAGGTACAAATTATGCAAAGTTAAATTGGAAAAAAATAAATACGTTTCTAGATTAAACTTTAATTAAAATAAAAGAAATTAATATAAAAATTTACAAAAAAAACCTGAGCTCGGATCATGTGTAATTGTGTCCCGAGTTTTAGAAAATCTCGAATTAGGCTTTTGACCAACCATAATTTGCCAAAAGGTTGATGGTTTTTGGAATAAATGTTTTCAAATTTTCAAGAGATAAAGCAGTTTTTAACGAAACATTGTTTATGAATTTTTGCTTTAAAGTTGTTGGCACTTTTCTTCAATTTAAAACAATAAATCAACTTAATATTTACTTACACTTTCAATTTAAAAACAAACAAATAACAGGTTTTTCATGCAAGTCCAATTGACGCTGTGGACATGGACGGAAAGCAAATCACAAACTGTGTGGCGATAAAGTCGGTTATGCTCAATTTTACTAAAGCACCGCAAGAAGTGATTGAAGGGTTTGAGAAAGAGGAACACTTTTTGATGATGTTCAGGGGCAAGCCAAGCGTTACGCACATTGTGCATCTCCATGACATGTAATTACATAATTAATACCAATTAAAAAGACAAATACCTAATACATTTTTTGGTTGACCCAAAAATTGCGAATTTTTTTTATAACAACAAAATTTTAATTGTATTTAAAAAATGCTACCTATTTTGGCATATTTTGTGAAAAATTGATACAAATTATAAAACAAAATTTAAATTCTTTAATTGACCCAAAAATCGCTAATTTTTTTATAACAACAAAATTTTAATTGAATTTAATACAAAAATGTGTGCTATTTTGGCATATTAAAGGATAAAAGATTATGAAAAAAATCGGCTTATCATCATCCTGGAGTTGGGCAAACACGATCTGATGAAACGCTTGCAGTTGATGCGAAACCAGTGGAAACTTTATTGGGGTTCCACAAAAACGAGCATTGATGTACAGATCAAAAAGTTGTTGTGGCAAGTGCTTGAAGCGGTTGATGAGATGCATAGCAGTAAGTTTGGAACAATAAAAAGAGAGTTAATCTAAGACAAAAAATCAACCAAATTCTCGAAAAAAACAGGAGATTTTGTGAAATTCTAAGCAATATTATCATGATGCGCTGGTTGGTTGGTCTTTTTGGGTTATTGACCAATAATGCGGGGATTTTGAATCCATTTTAGATGATATATTGTATAATTCTGTGATTTTGACATTTTTATCCCCTCTATTCCGGTATTTTAAAAATTTATTTGGTATTTCGGAGTCTGAAAATGATAGACATGGGGGGGGGAACTTAAAATTTATTAAGATAGCAAAATTGTGTTATACTTATATTTAAACGAATTTTCATTTGGCTAAAATCAACGGACTTCTTAGATTTGTCAATTAAAAATATATATTTTTTAAATAATAATATTAATTTTTTTGTGTTCAGAAGCAATTCACTTGGATATGAAACCTGACAATTTGCTGTTTGTCGAAATAAAAGATAATTTTGGGCGAAAAAAGAACGAAATTTTGAAGGTCATTGACTTTGGGGGCAGTGAAATAATCGATCCATCAAATGACAAATCGAATGAAGTGGCATCCGTGGCCAATGTGTGCCGGTTGCGCAAAGGCATGTGGAGTGACGACAGATATAGCAGCCCGGAGCAAAACAATGCTTGCCTTGAGCACGGACCGGACATCTTTCCGGTAATGGCAAAAAAAGGATTCTAAGAATCGAAAAAAAAAATCCAATAAAGGTGCTAAAATAATGTAGAAATTCGTTTTTTTCACAAAAAATATTTTGTTGTTACAAAACACTCAAAATTTCCGTTCTGTAAAAAATGGAAAAAATTTTTTCTCAAAAAATATTTTGTTGTTACAAAAGTCTCAAAATTTCCATTCTGTAAAAAATGGATTCTAAAATCAAAAAAAATTCAAAAGGTGCCAAATAATGTAAACTTTTTTTACATCTATTTAAACAAAAAATTTAAAAGATTTTGTTGTTACAAAAACACTCTATTTCCGTTCTGTCAAAAATTGTCTTTTTTTTCTTGATACTGTTTACTTAAATTTTCTCATATTTTGTTGATCCAACAAATTTGGATTTTTGTCCAATTTATGACGGAATAAAAACATCGTGAAAAAAGCATTAAATAATTTTTTTCAGATTTCCACAAAAGCTGACATTTGGTCCGTTGGCGTGATGCTTGCCGAATTTTTGCTGATGACACCAAATTTTCCCGAAATTGATCCAATCGTGATAAAGCGGTCCAGTGAGGCGAACAACATTTACAACGCCGTGCTTGCCATCAATCATTCACATTATACAATTTCGCCGACGGGCAATGCGACACGCAAACAGAGCGCGGAATATTTGGCCAAAATGCACGACATTTACCCCCAATTCTACGCAATAATCAAGGTAAAATTGAAAAACAAACAAAAAAAAAACGAAATATCGAAAAGGCGGTTTGCTAAATTCTTCAAAAAAAAAGAAATTAACAAATTGGGAGGATTCACCTAAAAATATTGAAATCTTTTGTCAAAAAGCACGTCTCAACCAAAATTCAAACAATAAATCAATATATCATTAAAATTTCTGATCTGATGGCCATCTTTAGGGGTGCATTTTCATCCCCCTTCCCGGCGGGGATGGGACCGAGGATCCCCGTTTTCGGGGATGGGCAAACCTGGGAACGGGGACGGGGATGAAAATTGCCGGGGATCCCCGGTCGGTTTCCCCAGTCCCCGTCCCCCCCCCCCCCCCCGGCGGCGACCCCCCTAGTTAAAACACGATAAATTTTTATAAAAATGGAAAAGAATTTAATAATTTAATTTACACAAAAAAAAATCTGCAAATTTATAAGGCATGTTTGAATATAAACCCACGACAACGGCCAACAGCGAAGGGAATTATGGATTTTTTAAAAGGAAAATGCCAATTTCAAACGGATATGGATGTTATTTTTGAAGGGCAACGGCACAAACGATCGGCACATATTACGGCACAGGTTGGGGCAAGAAAAATGCATATTTTGGAAGCACTGAAATATTGCGATACCGGCCTTGTTGATGAAACGAAAAATTAATTTTTTTTTTGATTTTTTTGTTATATTTCAATGGGGTTTATATGTATGGTATTGTTATGTGGTCTATAATAGAGACCGGCAAAATCAAATTTGCGGATCCTGTTGCAGGATTGGGATTCAAATTTTGGATTAATCCTGCAAATTCTGCAAGGATCCTGCAGTATTAATCCTGCAAATTCTGCAATCCTGCAAGGATCTTGCAGTATTAATCCTACAAATGCCCAAAAAGTGCCGGATTGCGGATCAGATCTTGCAAAATACTGCGCCGGACTCTAGTCTAAATAATGAGTTAAATTTTATTAGATTTCACCGCTTCCTACGAGTGTCGAAAACACAATAACTTTCTTCAAATTTGCCCGGTTCACTCGTAAAGCATACCAAATGATAGCTAAGATTCTTAAGAAGCTGTCTTCAAAAACCGTAGCTTAACGATCGAGAACCGTCCACTCAAGACTAATGGCCAAAAGTCAAAAAATTGTCAGTTTTCTTGACTTTTTTTTGTTGAGATTTGTTAAATCGCAAGCTTTGCGATAGCTTCAGTTCATTTAAAGATTTCATTTGGTATCCTTACGACTTGAAGGAATTTATAAAAATTTTTGGCACTCGGACCGCAAACGGATTTTTCGTGTAGTTCGATATATTTATTTGTATCACTTTGTTTTTCGGTTATAAAGTTTTATCATTTTAATAAATTTTTCTTAATATCAATTTCAATTCATGTAACAAGATTTATCCAGTATTCCAAATCAATTAAAAAATTCAAAAAACTTAACACACCAATTGCAAATTTTAAAGCTAATTAATTATGTTTTAATTAAAAATTAAGAAATTTATATTAACCAGAGGTTGGAATCTGCCTAAAGCAGGATCAAAAGGCTACATATTTGGAATGCACAATAAAAAACACAGAATATTTACAAAATAAGCAATTATTTACATAATTACCATCCTATAAATGAATTAAGTGAAATGGGAAAAAATTAAATGTTTACAAATGTATTGAGTTTTCATAAATCTTAGATTTGAAAAAATTCATTGGGGTAAGAAAGAGCACGTGCAGCGAAATCGCCCAGATCGAACGCGCTCAGAACAGCGAGTGAAGATTGTGGAAGAGCAAATCACTACCAGCCAAAGTCAGGTTGTTACAGAAGAAGTGCGTTTGGCGGCGAGTGGGGCAAGGGGGGGGGGTATGTTCATACCGGTAGTTGTTTATATTTGCAGCATCTCCTTCCCACTCTCAACGAGCCCGACGCATCGGTTGTTGACGACACTGTTAACAGCGCCTTGCACATCCCTACTATCACGAACATCGACGAGGCGTCTGCTCAGACTACTCCTGCGCACTTCGGGCTTGACAACGTGATCAATCATCCCTCTCTTGACCAGACCGCTCCGAATTTCGGCTTGAATCAGGCGTCTGCGAGTGCGAAGCTGAATGATGAATCGGGGATCACCCCGCACCGCCTTCTTGTGGACGAATCCTACGGCAGCGATAGTCAGGTGTTTGTTGTGGGGTTTTATCTCTATCGTTATTAGCGTTTGATAATCTCTAAAATTTCCCCACCCGAACAGGAGCAGAGTGGGAGTGGCCAACGTAAACGACGCAAAAAATCCACACCGCCGCAGGACCGGAGTGCCGTAATCAAAAAAAGCATGCAGAAAGTGCATCTCTACTCTACTTCTGAGTCTTCATCTGAAGAAGAAGAAGAGTCTTCATCTGAAGAAGAAGAAGAGCAGACCACTCCAGCTAAGGCGTCTGCCGGCAAAAAGAACGCTCAACAGCCCAACATGGCTGAGGTTTACTTTTTCAACACATATTCTAACATTTTCTATCCCGAATAGGCGATGCTGGCCTTCATGGACAAACCGCTGCTCCCAAAGCAGACTTCGAAACCCAAGAACACTCAACAGCACAACATGGACGAGGTTTACTTTTTTGACATATCCTACCATCCTCTACCTCGAACAGGTGCTGGACTTGCTGCGCAAACCGCTGCCCCCCAAGCAGACTTCGAAACCCAAGAACACTCAACAGCCCAACATGGCCGAGGTTTGCTTTTTTGACATATCCTACCATCCTCTACCTCGAACAGGTGCTGGACTTGCTGCGCAAACCGCTGCTCCCCAAGCAGACTTCGAAAAACAGAACGCGTGCTCCATCGGTGGTTGGTTTTTTGTCTGTCTGGCTTTGTACTGCTTTCTTAAGGATTCGAAGAAGACTATCTCGACCCCAAATGCGGGAAATGACTACAACAAGGCGTCTGTGAAACCAAAGTTGAGAGCTCCATCGGCGGTTCGAGTTGTTTTTTGTTTCATTTTTGTATTGCTCACTCTGATTTTAAAGGACTTTCTTCCAAATGACCAGGCTTCTGCGGCGAGTCAACAGCGTGACGATTCCTCCACCGACGAGGTTAAGGTTTATGCTAGTGAGATGTCACTTTGCAAACTTCAGATGATACCAGAGGGTTACGTGCCCAAACCACTGGGAACAATGAAAGCAAGGGCTATCCGGGACCGGGAACTTGTTTCACCGCCGGCTAAAAAGATGTCAGCGGGACCCAATGCGGGAAATGGTCGTGAGGCGTCTGCGGCGAGAAGTCCTTCGAAGACGAAAAAACCACCCAGCGAGCGTAAATCGTCGGAGGAGGAAAGTAGCGACTCATCTGTGGAGGTTGGGCCTACGCGCAATGAGCAGTCCAAGCGCACACCGACTCCACGACAGGCGTCTGCGCGTTTGGGTGAAGTGAATGTGGATGCAGATCCGCCTGTCGAGAACGAGGACGATACCGACTCATCAAACGAGGTTTTGACTTTGCTAATAGTTTAACTGACATAAACCCCTAGGCGTCTGCTCCTAAGGCGCCGCCGCGCGGACGTAAGCCTGGTGTGAAGAAAAGTCGTCGACGCCGCTTGACGCCTCACCAGCGCGAAAAAGTGAGTTCCCACTGATAAAAGCGTCTGCGATTTTTATTTATACAGAATAAACTTTTGTACTTTTATTTAAAACGACTTTTGTGTCGGCATTGCCTTTATACCGGTACTAAGATACCGGATTACAATATATATTATACATACCGGTAGATGGGTTCCGATGTACACACGGTACTCAGCTACCGGTGTGTATTCATTGGTACTTACTGTTCAATGCATTTGTGATCGCGGAGAGGTGTGGGGGGGGGGTGGGGGATAAGGTTTCGGTATAATTGGAAATCCAAGCGTTATACATTTATTAAATTTATAGCCGCCTCATGGATACCACGACTGTGCCGCCTGCTCGACCCCGCTCTACCACGCCGGCAAAGGACGAAAACCTTGGATCCATGACGAAATGCGAAAATGCTCGCGCTGCAGAAAATACTGCTGCGTCGATGACAAAGACGGTTGCTTCTTCGTGGATGATGGCACCGGCAAGCTGATCTGCTCTAAATGCGTAGTGAATCAATAGGCGTCTGCGCCTTCTGCGTACTAATTTACCGCTCACCCACATGTTACTGTCACTCCCACTCCCTAACATCCTAACGATCTCACGAAAAAGCTTTTATTTCTAGTGTGTTAGGCATCTGCGTCTATTTGGTTGTTTCACAAATAAATTTTATATTATGCTCTCCACGGACGTGTAAAAATACGGCTAATAATGGCCCAAAGTGTTGCTTTTTGAATGGGCCATTGTCAATTTTTTCACACCGCCTTTGTTTATGTGCTTTTGAATTTGGACTGAAGTGCACCGCGCCCGGATCGCTTTCCGTCATATTGATGCAGATGCACATAGTCGAATTTTTGGCGTCATTATTCAATTCAAAAAGGCACAGTTGATGCAAAATCAAGTTGCCAAATCAATTTTATTTATTGTTAAGCCTTTTGTTGTTAGCTTATTTCACGACCAACGCTAGCTAAGGCCGATGATTTTTGCAATCTTTCACATCATCCAAATTTTGTAAAGCCAGTCCTTTATTTTTTAGATCTGATGAAACGCACAATCAGCTCAACTAATATTATATTGCGCTACGTTGCGCGATGGTGTGGCCAACACCAACACCTGCTCCGACAGTATTTTGAGAAGAAAAGGCGTCTGCGAGATCAGCTTGCCGATCTTCGAACCAACCATCCGGAGGACGCCGTTGGCATCAAAAGTCTTGAAGGAAGTGTGAAAGCGATGCAGGGTTTCCCACCACCTGACATGATAAAAGCCCAGCCAGAAATTGCCTTAGGCATGATAGGGTGGTAGGTGGGGTGATACTGGGTGGACTGGCAGGAGTCAGTTGTCACACGTTTCCCTTTTTAGAGTGGGGTAGCGATATGCCTGCGTATCGCATTGCCCGCTACATTCGTGATTGGCTCTATGAGGGGTCACCGCCCCTGAAGGCGTCTGCTTGGTGGGCCTTCCGAGGATTTTTCTACGAAATTGGAACGGCGCCGGATATCCCTCAAGACGACGAACGGGTGTACGAAAACCAGGTGTCTTCGGAGTTGCCCGAGATGGACGTGCCGACTGCTCTTACAGAGGTTGGTGTTTTGCTGAATAAACAAGATTGACTGTGTTCTGACAAGGCCGCCGTGAACGAAGTGGAACGCGCGATTTTATTGGACCCTGAGGCGTCTGCGGAAGATAAGACAACAACCGTGTGTATCTGTCATTCTCACCTAAAGCAGTTCAACAAACGAAAATATATTTTTAAGCCCGCTTCAAGTTTAATAAAAGTTAATAATTAACTGAGTCGTCGGACTTTTCAGGGTTTCCGGGCGTCAGGCCCTTCACACTAATTCCGCTTCTTTTAAAAGACGCTTTACTTTCCAAACCAAAATGAAAACAATTGCAATACAAACAGCGGCGGATATTTCCAAATTGACGAACAATAATATAATCGATGAATAAACTATCAAGAAGGAAATTGGACTCAAAAACAAAAGTCTCCAACGCCAGTGAAGCGATAGGATAAGAATAAAAAACGATGTGAAGACATTAAAAAAGCCCGATGGGAGAGGGAACACTAAAAAATGGGTTACAAGGTCCACTTGGCGAAATGTAAAAAAGGTGAAATATGAATATCGGGCGGAGTCCTACATCCCCCGCCTCCAGAAAGCCGCTGTCCTCAGTGGCGATTTGTCGGTCCGGTAGTTGCGAGCGCGTCCTCCCCCGGCCCTCAGCAGTCGCGTCCTCGTCGACGAAAGTGGAGACTCTGTTTGAAAACTAAAGGGAAAATTTTTTGGGGGTTTCAGACGAGGACTGAAACTGGATAGAACCAACAAATGGCAATTGGCTATGAGACACGGAAATAACATGTGTTTTATCGGCATTATTTAAATCGTTTACATTTAAATTAAGTAATGTCCACTGGCTTTTTGATACATTTAAAGATTTAACAATGGGCGACACTTTACTTAACAATTGAGAAGGAACAATGACAGAGCCGAGACTTTAGTGAAACCTTCCCCGTTTTGGTGTTACGAATGTAAAATTTTGACTGCCGCGTCTGAAATGACCGCGAGCCGAGTCGGTTCCCGAACGAATAAAAGCCGGGCGCGGACCAGCCGGTTGAATGCAGGTAAGTGGACGAGGACCACTCACTCGAAACTGATAATTCTGAGCTTCGACCGAATGGGACGGAACATTTTTGGCGACCGGTTTCGGCAACGTGAATGCCTTATCCGGTGTGATCATTCCAAACACCTCTCTCAAAAATTTGATGGTCTCCCTGACACCACAGGGTTTGAACTTCCCATCCGCTTGAACATTCCGTTTTTCTTCCTCTGCCCCATATCTCGTCACTTCCGCCAAGGATCGGAATTCTTTGATAAGGGCGAGCTGGATTTTTCCCTCCTTCGGGACCGTTTCCCAAAACATTTTCAGCAACTTCTCATACTCCGGTTTTTTAGCTAGATTAAACGGTGGCGGAATTATGAGAACTTTTACCGAAAATTTTCCCAAATGGAAAAGAATTTTTTGGAGAGCGGCCTTTGTCTGGTCGAGCGGAATGTCCTCATTAAGATCACTCGTGCCAAAAGCAACGAGAATTTCTTTCAGCTCTTTTCCGAAAGATAATTTTGAAATTGAATTGGCAAGTTCCGTCGAATTTTTTCCGATCACCATTTCGGACGCCAACTTTTCTCCGAGCATTTCTGTCGCTCCATCTCCAAAAAATGCGAACGTGGATCGCACTGTTCGGACCTTCCCATAAAGTTTTTTGGCTCGAACGTCCTCGAGAGCCTGACAAAACATTTTCTGAAAGGGATGAATTTGGCTTTGTTTTGGGACCAGAAAGTTGATGGATTTTTGGCCCGATGATTTTAGGGTCCGAAATGCGACGCCACAGTGGTTTGCCCAGAGAGAGAAAATCGATTCGAGATGATGAGGGGAAGGGGATGGATTTTCCACGTATTTGAGCAATTTGTCCGCATCGCTCGGATTTTCACTCCCGGCCCACTCCCGGACATGTCCAATGAGTACGTCTTTGGCCAGATGCAACGAAATGAGTTCGCCCAGTGTTTCCACACGGATTCGGCGAATTGGGTCATCGTCCGGCAATGAACAGAAAATTTGTCCCAGCTGAATTGGCGCACATTTTGAGTGTTCTCCTTCTCCCGTGCACACCGAATTGAACTCCAGACCGTACAATTGTTCGTCGTCCGATTCGACTAGCATCCTCTCCACAATTCTGCACTGGTGAATTGGCAGTTTCGAAAAATCGATTTTCGTTGGTGCCGACTTTGAGCGATGGACGGAAAGTTTGTCTCCGGCCAGAATGCCCAACTGCACTAACTCGTGCTCCTCCTGTTCTTTGCTCATCTGTTTGACTTTTTCGAACTCCTCTTCGCAATCCGAACAGTCCAGCGAAATGTTGTCGTTTTCCATAATATTCTCAATAATATATTTGGAATGGTCTTCTGAATTTGCTAAATTGTGTATTTGCGAATCAATAAATTTCGAGGTAAATGGCGGAATGATTTGAAGTGCTGAAACGCGAACGGAATTGATTTGGTTTGGAGTTTTATGCGTATCCAGTGGCTTAAATTGAAGAATTTCGCCGGAGAGCGAATTTCCGATGTAATACCCGAGAGCGTAAAGAGCACTAGTACCCAAAACAAAGTCATATGAGAAGGGCTCTTGGGTAATAAGACAGGGGACTTCGCATGTGATTTTTCCTCTGGTAATCGGCACATTAATGGCCCCGACAATCGAAATGCGCGAACCCGTAAAGGACGTAACTTCAAAAGGAATTTTTGTGCTTCCGGTGTTCGGGTTAAATCC
Source organism: Globodera rostochiensis (assembly GCA_018350325.1). Classification (NCBI taxonomy): domain Eukaryota; kingdom Metazoa; phylum Nematoda; class Chromadorea; order Rhabditida; family Heteroderidae; genus Globodera; species Globodera rostochiensis. The sequence goes on from JAEVLN010000010.1 coordinate 1,576,740, forward strand.
CCACTCCATCAAATTTGTTCCTTCTGCGCTCGAAATTTTGTGAAGGAATGCCGGATTCACCACATTTGTCTCAGCCCCCGAATCGATTAGTGCTTTTGCCTTGTTTTCGACAACATTTACTTCTACAGAAATGCACTCTGCTGTTTTCGGGATTGCCGGATTTGCTGAAGGGAATTCGGAAGCGTGAGTCGCCAATAAATGAAAAAATTTCTCGCATTCAGAAAGTTCCCACTGGCCTACGAGAGAGACCTTCACCGTAGGAGTTTCCGATTTTTCGCCGACTGGGTTGCCGATTACTATAGAATTTGTCTGAGACCTCATGTGCGAATTTTTCTGGTCCAAGCTCAACGGAATTGTGTTCGCCCCAGTCCCTTGGATGGGGTAATTCCGGTTTTGGTAACCACGATTTTGTCCGGGGTTAAATCCAGGTGGTTGGTAATTTTGGTGTTGTGGTAAAAAGTTTGGGTGGGGGTGGTTTGAACGTGAGACCTGTTGGGATTGATAGTTTGGGGACGAATTTTGGTATGGTCCCCGAACAGGCGTGTACGACTCACTCCGAAAATTCGGATTATAACGGTTTTGCTGCCAGGGACGAGACCGGTTCAGAAAATTCGGCTGATTCTGAGCGCGGGCATCAGTTCTGCCGGTGTTTTCTCTCTGCTGAACTTTTCCGCGGTTTTTTCCTTCGATCTGAGCCTGGACTTTTTCCGGATCCAGTAAGTTCAGTTTGTTGGCGAGCATAACCATTTCGTCGTAAGTCTGACTCGTTTTGTTCTGACACTCCAAAAATCTCGCCAAATCCCTATCACTTATGTTCAAAACAAAAAATTTCTTTGCAATTTCGTCCAACTGAACATCGTTTATGCCCGTGTACGCGCACCGAACTAACTTTTGGATTCTGTCGGCGAATTTCGTAATGTCTTCATCCGCGTTTCTCAACCCGAACTGAGTCAATTCTGCAAATGCCGTTGCTTCTTTGTGATCTGTCTCCCTAAGGACAGACAGAATCTCGGCCTTAATTGTTGAATACGGAGCAGCTTGACCGAATTTGTTGAACGCCATATTTAACGCTTTCAGTGCTTTGCCTTTAAGTTTTGTTCTCAACGCGTCCATCTTCTTTTCCTCTCTCCACTCTCGAGTGCAGGACTCCATTGTTATGAAGAAGTCGTGGACTGAATCTCTACCCTCTGTGCCGTACAGAGTTGGCAAATCTTTGATCACACTCGCGTACTGATTTGAGAGAGTGACGCGATGCAATTCTAAAAGCATTTCGGACTGCTGCTCCTGAGCGGTTCTTTGGGTTGGCCACGGCTGAGGCGCAAGACCAGTCTGAATTTGGTGCGGCACTGCAAATGCCTGGGTTTGGAATTGCGGTTGAACGGGCGGGTGGAATTGGACCGGAACGAAATTTCCAGCATTTCCAATATTGCCAAATACAACGTTCTGAGCACGGGGAGCTCCATTTACACCAACGCCGTGCTGTTGTTGGGCCTGCTGATTCACATTCTGTTGGAAGGCAGGAACACCACGAGGAAGTGCTCTGTTCTGACCGGCCACCGGTTGGCGGACAACCGTCTCATTTTGATTAGCAATCTGGTTTTGTCCGGGCTGTCCCACGATTGGGTTAGCCAAAAATATTGCCCCCTGATGCTCCATTGGATTTTGGACGCCATCATTTCTCCCCAACCGACTCTGACGGTTTTCAAACGAAACCTGGGGGGAATGATTCCATTGCGGCTGGATGTAAACCAAATTTGGGCCCAAATCATGAACAGGAGATGAAGCGGCCACGGGAAAGCCGATTGGGTTTGGTTGCTGATTTTGAAGTCCCGAAAACTGTGGGGGGTGCTGGTCGCCCCTAACCAAATTCACATTTCTCAAGAAATCGGGATTTTCGCCGTGCAGAGCCGCGGGAAGACTCTGGAAGCTTTCATCCCCTCTACGAATTGGTTCCCTATTGGGTCTTAAGTTATATGGGCTTCTGTTCACCATCTGAATTCGATTTGGGAATTCCAGACTATAGTCAGGATCCTCAATCTCTTCCCTATTCTGATGAACTCCCCAATTTTGTGCCTGCCGAAAAAGATTTTGGTTCCCGTGATTCATTCTCCACTACTTTTCCCAATTTATTGATTAATGAAAAAAACAAACTTTGGTAGAGTACAGCGCTTTCTTGCGAGAGGCGTGGGTACAAGGTCCACCACGTCGGACTTTTCAGGGTTTCCGGGCGTCAGGCCCTTCACACTAATTCCGCTTCTTTTAAAAGACGCTTTACTTTCCAAACCAAAATGAAAACAATTGCAATACAAACAGCGGCGGATATTTCCAAATTGACGAACAATAATATAATCGATGAATAAACTATCAAGAAGGAAATTGGACTCAAAAACAAAAGTCTCCAACGCCAGTGAAGCGATAGGATAAGAATAAAAAACGATGTGAAGACATTAAAAAAGCCCGATGGGAGAGGGAACACTAAAAAATGGGTTACAAGGTCCACTTGGCGAAATGTAAAAAAGGTGAAATATGAATATCGGGCGGAGTCCTACAGAGTTGTAAAAATAAAACGATAAAAATTCAAAACAATAATTAACTATAAAATGAGTGGCTAGTTTTAATAAAATAATAATGTAACATACATATTTGCTAGCAAACAAAAATTCATTCAAAGGCGCAAATATAAAGAATTTAATAAAAAATAATATTTAGCCATTTATCTTAATATAAAGATTAATAAATCTGTAATTAACAGGGCTGCGTCGAAACCTTTCGATTTCGATTTTGATAATTTCGAGGTTTTCCCTCGATCCAATTTAATTTAATATTATTGTTTTTAATAAATTTTTGAAAATTCAAGAATACAATGATGTCGAATAATGAAAGGAAAAAATTTTTTTTTTTAAAAAGATATTTTTTTTTGCCCCACTTTTGAAAAGTCTCTTCCGTTTCGATTTCGATAATTTCGAGGTTTTTCTACCGATTTTCTTACGGAAAGCGTAATAAAAAAATTTCGATTTCGAAGATACTTTCGATTTGAAAAATTACAAATGTTCAAATTGTGGTGCCAGATCCGTACTGAATGATCCGGATAAAACATCCGGACCCGGATTATCCAAAAACAACATTTTTTTAGCTTTGGGATCTTCGATTTTTTTAAAGTGAAAAAGTGAAAATTGTCGAATATGTTGATTTTTAAAATGAATTCGATTTGGGAGTACATTTTATTAAGAAAAAGTCGATTTTTAATATCGATTTTTTAAAGACGGTAATTTTTGTAGCTTTTTAGGAATAAGAGCGGTCTGAAAAATTATATTTTTTAAGAAAATTCAAAAACAAACATGCAATATTTATTCAAATCGATTCAAGTCATAACAATGATAAAGACTGAATAATGCAAAACGCCAATTTTGAGCAGCTATAAAATTCAAAAATTGACATTTTTGGTATCGCAACTTTCAATGTCTTTAGAATTGATTTCATTGAATAATTTTTCAATTTTTCTTATCACTTTTCCGATCAAATCATGCAAATTATTTTTGCCTGTTAAATTTATGCATGGTGCACATTTTTTTGTTTGATTTAAGCCTAATATTTGTTCATCTAAATTGCCAAGTGTGAGATTTGGAAAAATCTGCAGGTTTTCGGCGGCTTCAACTTTAACAATGTCCGGCTTGCAGCGATCATTCAAAAAGTCCACAATTCCAATCGCTGTAATTCTGTCCAATGAATTGACTTGAAGTGTACTCTGAAGAATTTTTAAAGATTTTGGTTAAAAGATTGTTAAATTAAATTGCTAAATTTTTGTTAGCTTTTTTGGTTAAAATTAAATAAATAAAAAAAAAACATTTTGTACCATAATTATAAGTGCTATTTTTGGCCGATCGTTCCAAACTTTTAAAATCTTTATTAGCGCCTCTTTAAAGTTAGCGTTGTTTTGTAGCCAATTGTTGTTATTATAATTAATTTCTTGCGTTTTGGAACCTTTTTCATCAACTAAAAAGCCACGATGAAGACTTGCAATTATATCCAATATTTTCGAAATGTTCTCCTAAAATTAAATTCCAAAAATATTTTTAAAAATTCCAATGTATTAAAATATAAATAAATGTATGGCTTTTATTGTAAATATAATAAAATCATTAATAAAATTACCATTTTTTTAATATATCTATTGTTTGCCAACAAAATTACTTCATAAAGTGAAATTCCGAATGACCAAATGTCCGTTTTCACCGACAACTAAAAATATTCTTTAAATTTATTTGCAAAATTTATAAATTAATTTTTTCCGAAATTTTTTTTTTGTTGAATTTGAAAATGTCTAATTTAATTTTTATAATGAAATATTTGTTATAAATTAAAACTAACTTTTTGATTATCAACAAATGTTTCCGGGCTACTGTATTTGCCGATGTTCAATAAATTGTCTATTTCAAAAAATATATTTGTCGCAACGATTTCTTCCTCTATTTCATGGCAAACTTCACAATTTCTCGGAATCATTACGGCCCTGTCAAAATCAATTAATTTGAGAATTGAATTTGTTACATTCGGCCCGGTTGGCACATAAACAAGATTTTGCGGTTTAAAGTCAAGATGCACAGCCACTAAAATGTTTGTTTAATAATAATAAAAATAATAAATATTTTCAAAAAATGCATTATTTAATTGTTGAACCTTGATGCATTTGTTTTAGGGATTGTGCCATTTCTGTAATTAATTTATTTATTTCAGTAGTGTCCATATACATTTCATTCTGTCTTTTTGTCGTCAAATAATTAAGCAGATTTGTTTGACCAAGTTCCGTGACAAGTACGGAATACGAATTTTCGTGTTCCGAAGGTCGACTTGAACTAGTCCCACTGGAATGTTTGAATGCGTAATTAATAGGGCCACAAATTATATGGACAAAAATCTCGAAATATGGCCATAAAAATGGATGGAAAATTGTAAAATATGGACCAAATATGGGCAAAATTGCAAAATATGGACGATCAAATATAGCAAAAAATGGGCAATATTTTCCTAATCGAAGTAATAAAAGAAATTAAAATTTTTATATGTAAATTAAAGGCTTTTCAGAAAAAATTTTTGAAAATAAGCAGAATTTTAAAAATTTTCATTTTTTTTGTGGCAGGATTTTTTGTGCGAAAAAGTCAATTTTTAGGGGTGCATTTTTTGAAAATTTTCACAAAAGTCGATCCTTAGGGGTGTATTTTTCGTTTTTATTGCATTTTTGTTAAGGAATTTTTGAAAAATGGCGAAATATGGATAAAAAACGCAAAATAAAAAAAAATATGGAAAATATGGATTATAAAATGGGCTCTAGAAGCTCCAACCAAAGTTAAAAACACTATTTATGTTATTTATACGCTGGTTCCGAGTGCGCATAAAAAATATGGGTTTCCATATAATTTGTGGCCCTAGTAATTAATACTATAATAAATTTAATTCCAACAAAAAAAAATGTTTGCTTCACTCACTAATCGATCATCCCAATGATGTGTGTCCTTTTTGATTCCTCAATTTCTTGAAAGGCATTCAAAATTTGAATTGTATTGTTAATATGTTGTTCTTGCAAATGATTGTAGGCAAATTTAATGGCCACACAATTTTCAACAATTTTATGCGAATTTTTCAAAACTTTTTCTTCGGTTACATAACCACAAAAAATCTTGATTTAAAACATTTAAATTAACTTTAAAAATTGCTTAAAATTGATGAATAAACTAGGGTTGCTGCCTGAGCCCTGGAACCTCGACCGGTGCTAGGTCGTTTCGTAAATTCCGCCAGGGCGTTTCGTAAATCCGCTAGGGCGTTTCGTAAATCCGCCAGGGCGTTTCGTAAATCCGCCAGGGCGTTTCGTAAATTCCGCCAGGGCGTTTCGTAAATTCCGCCAGGGCGTTTCGTAAATTCCGCCAGGGCGTTTCGTAAATTCCGCCAGGGCGTTTCGTAAATCCGCCAGGGCGTTTCGTAAATTCCGCCAGGGCGTTTCGTAAATCCGCCAGGGCGTTTCGTAAATTCCGCCAGGGCGTTTCGTAAATCCGCCAGGGCGTTTCGTAAATCCGCCACATATATTTTATGAAATAGTTTTAGACATCATAACTTTATACACCCCGCACTAAATCAGTTAAACCGTATATCAATGGAAAGCTCTATATGAATAGAGAAAGCATTACAGCAAAGTTGAAGTGTTTTGATAAGTTTCAAAAAAGTTATAATGTAAACTTGCCAAATATCGAACTTTTTCGTGGTTTTCTAATCATAACTTTTTAAAACTTTGATTTACTGCTTAGTTTAGTTTTACAAATAGTTTTTACTCATTTAGAGCTTTCCAATGGTATAAGGTTTAACTGATTTAGTGTGGGGTGTATAAAGTTATAATTGTCTAAAACTATTTCATAAAATATATGTGGCGGATTTACGAAACGCCCATAGTGGCGGAATTTACAAAACGACCCAGCACGACCTCGACCCCCGACACTCATATCGCCCCCTACAAATTTTCAATGCTTATTATTTATTATATTAAATTTATAAGAACGTTTTTAAGTTAATCTTTCAATTAGCACTATTTGTTTATAAATTATTAAATTAAATAAATAAAAATTACTCTCCCAATGGAAGACTTGGAATCGATGGAAACAGCGTTTTTCCAAATTTTTCGGCTTGTAAAAGTTTCATAATCATCACTTTTGGCCGATTCAAATTCAGTAAACAAAAGCATATTTTTCGTGGAATTGCCATTGCAATTTCTGAGTTTAGTTGATGAAAATTGGATTAAATTGAATAAAAATTGTAAGAAAATCGTAAAACGCATTTATTGAAGATTGATTTTCTAAAATAAATCTCTGACTTTATGTTTTTAATTAGGTTTTTTTTAAATTTTGAAAAAATTCCGTCAGTAGTACCAAAAATCTTAAAATTTGGAATTGTTTATGCGTTTTCAACACCTTAAAGGCTTTAATAAAATGGTTTATGTGATTTGGAGTCTGGGTTATATGACGGAATTTTACTGAATTTTATCACACTTTTATGATTGGACAACAAAATTTTTCATAAAATTTTTATTTGTAATTGAATAAAGTAATAAAAAATATATTTTTTTGACAAACATGAATGTATTTATTGATTGAAAAGCAATATTGTTTGTAATTATTATATATTATTTTTTATTTAATGTTATGCAAAAAGAATGATGTCATAAAAAGATTGATTCTGAAATTGATAAATGAGAATTACACAAAATTTTCTATTCAATTTTATAATTTATTTCCTTTGAATTAGCGTTTGTTCTCAATGAAATGTTCAGCAAACGATTAGAACTATTGTCGATTGAGTAAAAACTTGACTCTAAAAATAAAATGTTGAATAAAAAAAAAAATTAAGAAAAACCAATTCAAAAACACCAGATAAAACTAGAGTTGAGCGGGCTCGGGATTTTTTAAGGAAAACTCGGGATCGGGATTTAAGGAAATATAATTTTGAAGGTGAAAAAATTTACCAAATTTCGGTCAAAAAAACTGGACTACAGATAAAAAAATCATATGTATAAGGGCAAATTCAGTCCTAAAAAGGACATTTCAGTATCAAATTCCGTCCCGATTCCGTTCCGCTTTCCTCCCTCAACTCCCAGTAGATTGCTGAATGGGCTTTTCATCAACCCAATCACTTTGAATTTTATTGCGCAACAAGTGTATATAACATGCATATTTTTAATGTGGTCAGTTCGCGTAAAAGTGCATCTTTTTTGTCTTGAATAAATTGGTCACGATTGTCGTCAGTTCACTGACAGCTACATTCAGCAGCTGGCTCAAAAGCTCTTGTACCCATACTGGGGTGGCGGTGGCGGTGGTGGCGGAGGCGGCGGAGGAGGAGCCGGGTAGCTTGGAGGAGGCGGCGGCGGTGGTGGCGGTGGTGGAGACGGGGGCGGTGGTGGCGGCGGTGGTGGAGGAGGAGCCGGATAGCTTGGAGGTGGCGGGGGTGGTGGCGGTGGTGGCGGAGGAGGAGCCTGGTAGCTTGGAGGTGGTGGCGGCGGTGGAGGCGGCGGGGGAGGCGGAGGCGAGGGTGGCGGAGGCGGTGGAGCCTGGTAGCTTGGAAGTGGCAGTGGCACATAGCCACCGACTGAGGGCGGGCTTAAATGTAAAATATTGCTAAATGCCATTTTGATACCTTTAAAAATCCTTTAAAAAAAGCAAATTAGTCTTTAGGCTGGCTAACTAATTGCATTGGCCTAATTTGCACTAATTATTTTGTATTTTAAATAATCACCAATGGCTCTCCAAAAACACTTACGGTAGCTTCTTTCCACACGCGTGTTTGTAGTTGCATACCAAATTTACTTGGTCAAACACCAAGTGTGCCGGACAATACAGCTTGATGGGGCGACCATTGGAGCAGGAAAAGAAGAAATGCGAGGCACAAAAGGTTGGCGCAAACAGAGTGCCGCTTACGCACTTATGAACCGGATAACCACCATGCGGTGGCGGTGGAATTGGTGGACTGAAAATAAGGCAGAATTTCTGTTTTTTTAAATTTTTGTGAGTTAATCGAATTTTTTTTTTGTTTAAAAATTAATTATACCCATGATCACTCAACACGGTAGTCCCAGTCAAGATGACGGTAAAGAGAGCGGCGACAAATAGGGAAAATACCAAATTCATATTGGCACTAAAGCTTTTAGTTTAAATTTTTAATATAAAATAAAAATAAATTTTGTTACCAAAATATTTCTTAATGGTTTAAATTTGTTTTTTTTGAATTTTGCTTATTTAATCATTAAAAATTAAGGTTTAATTTTAGAAATGATTGTATTCTGATTCAGGAACAAGCAAATGAATAATTTCATTGCCGATCGCTGCACTTAAATATTCTCGAGAATTCCAAAAGCTCAAAAGTCACAAAATTCAGAAAAGGACTCCCTCCACACTATCAAATGTTGCTGCAATTTGAAAGAACATAGATTAATGAAATTTGATTACTCACATCCGCACAACCAAATGCCATTCAATAATGAACTCTCAAATATGGACCAATTTTTGATGATTAATAAATAAATATATTTTATTCATAAATACAGAAATTAAAGACCAACGACAAACGAAAGGACAGCCGAGCAAAAAACACTTCAAAGACTGCAAAACTCTGATCTTACTAAATGACAAATTAAAATTATTAAAATATAGATTATTTATAAATTTAATTCTGATTATGAAATATATAAATAAATTTATAGCTTCCTCTATATAAATTGGCTCAGCCCTGAGCTTTGGCGGGGTGCACAAAATTCAGGTGATTCGGGGATTAGTCCCTGAAATCTTCTTAAAAGATGGTAATTAATTATTACCCTAATTGGGTTATCAACTTTTTACCCATGGAAGTTTTTATAATAAATTTATTTTTAAGAAAAAATCAATCAACGATAAATTATAGTGCGAGATAGGCAAGGAATCAAACCCACGACCCTTGGCGCGGTGATCAGCGATTTATACCCAAGCCTAATGCCGTCTGAGCTACCGGCGCGTTCCACCAGTGGTTCTTCTTACAAATTAGGCTCTTAATGTCCGCACCCTAGGGCATTTAAGCGCCTAGTTGGAAAATTAAGTTAATATGCAATGAACACGGCCATTTTGGAGACAAAAACATAAATTTTTGATAATTCTTGTGAAGAAAAAATAAACATTGTCTTATTTATAAAACAAGTTACAATTTATTAAACATAAATCTTCTTTTTGGGATCAATTTCTTATCATAAATCATCTTTTTGGGATCAATTTCTCATCTTCATTGTCATTAAAGTCGTCGTCATCAGGCATCGTTTCGCTTATGTTCGTGACCCCCAATTTGGCCATCCTCCGGAAAATTGTGTTCACTGACAGACCCTTTGTTTCCGGCATCCACCAATACATCAAACACCACATTGCGGCACTGATCAATGCCAATGGCAAAAAAAATAGGGCACCCAAAGAGCCGATCAGAGGAGGATAAGCGAGCACAATGAGAATGATCAGCGGCGATGCCATAAACATGTTAATCTGTGCAAAAATTTAAATGCTAAATCATCATTTTAACATCGAATCCGTGTAGAACATCAAAGGATTTTACAATTTAAAGCCCTCTAAATAATATTGATTAACAAAAATTGGCAATTTTTTCCCGAATTTAATTTTAAAAAATTAGAAAATTTTCACTGGCTGGCAATACTGATCAAAAAACCCAAAAGAGCATTTAATAGAATTTTGACTTATTCAGGACTGCGATTCGTCTTGGAAATGATCCTTGTTCTTATAAATTAAAAATGTCCTTATTTCCAAGAATGTCCTTTGAAAACGAGAATTTGGCGTTGAGTGTTGAAAACTTTGGAATTTTTGGAAATATTCATGTTTAGGCATTCTGTAATACGGCTCTGTCTCGGGTAAAACACAAATTTGACCTCAAAATTGAATTTCGAGAAAATTTTGAGCGTCCTTGGCGCCAAACAAACTTTTCTATTATGTCCTTGAAAATCATGTCTGGTCTGTTTGTCTAAACCCGATTTTGCAGCCCTGGTCTTATTGCTTGTTGTTGTTTTTGAGTAAATTATCCTTACGCGCCACTTTACCTGAACGGTGAGTGCACGAGCAGCATGTGGGATCAGTTCACCGGTCAGAATCGGCGTCATGTGAAAGATGCCAAGATTGACGCTGAACTGGCCCATTGTGCAGCCGACCAATGCCAACAGCGCGGCCGCAACACTGCCGCCAGCCGAGTCATACATGCGCTGAGCACCGGTGATCAGTGTCAGCTCAGCGGTGGAAAACAAAGTGATCAAAAGGAAGAGTGGACGACGACCCCAGCGCTCGATCAGCACGGGCGACAGGAAGCAGAATGGCGCCGCCAGCGCTGTCATCGCCTGATTGGTGACAAATAATTTTAGATGTAATTAAATTGATTTAAAATGATGAAAGTAAATTGTTTGTGACAAATGATATTCAATGCCATCTGTGAGAGAACACGATTCCATGCCTTAATATAAGGGCGGGATGATGATGACAATGGCTTGTCACCCAAGCCGGACATCATTTCGTTCAATTGTCGTCATTTTCGATCAACCGTCCTTTTTGATCAATTGTCATTTTCTCTACCATCCCCACTGAATTGTTGCAGTTTTGTGTCCATAATGGTCTTTGACAAACGATCCTCTCCTACGCCGGGTGTGGTGCCGAACTGCCCCAGGGAATCACACCTCCAAACCCGGCCCGATCACTGCTCCTTCAGGCAATCCTCCCCTCCGGGTGTGGTGCCCACAGCCTCAAGAATTACGCCCCTCCGGGCCTGAGCCCCGCTCCTTTAGGCAATCCTCCCCCTCGGCGCGTGGTGCCCACAGCCTCAAGAATTACGCCCCTCCGGGCCTGTGCCCCGGTTCTTCAGGCAATCCTCCCCCTCCGGGCATGGTTCCCAACTTCCCCGAGAACCACGCCTTCAAGCATGTACTTCAGCAGAGCCTGCACTTATCCCCTCTGACCCCGTCCAAACAGCTTCACATTTTCTCTTCCTTACCATAGTGGAAATCATGGCCTCCGTTTGATTAAGGCTATAGCGCATTAGCATAGACTCCAAGTACTGGCTTTTCAAGCTGGTTAGTGAAAAAGCAAACACTATTGTGGTGATCAAGGTGATTCCCAATGAATTTCTACAGGAAAATAAAAAAAATTTGAATTAAAAATATTTTCTATTGTAAAATATTAAATTAAAAATAAATTTTACCTGCAAAACGCTTTATTAAAATAGCTAATAAATTCTATTTTGCATAACCTTAGTTCTCGACTGTTCCAAAAGTCGCTCCATCGGACGTGCTCCCGGCTGGTCAGCCGCCGCTCAAGCTCGAACTGTTCCATCACCATCCGAACGTCTGTAGACGATCCGTGGTAAAACTGGAATATACAAATAAATAATTTGTTTTTATTAATTGTTTTTTTAAACCAATTACTCTAATGGAAAGTTTGACACGCTCGCGGCAATTGTGCGCCGCATTTCGTTGACCGCAAAACAAATGCTTTGGCGACTCGGGAAAGCGTATGGCAAAGCACAGATGGCACGCGGCCAGCAGCAACGCGAGTGCCGGCAACAGCCACCACAACTCCGCGGTGCCGAACACGGACGGCAAACACAGTGGCGCCATGAACAACAACGCCAAGCTGGAGCCGGAGCCGATGACAGCCGTAGCCCAACCTCAAAATTTAGAAAAAATTACCAACTAAATTGTCAATTTATTATATAAATTTAAATCAAATTATGAAGCCCAATTTGCTTAATATTTTTGCATTACGCATAATTTAAATTTAAATTGTACAAATTTGGCACCTCGAGAATGGTCGGGTGCACACTCGGCCAAGTAAATGAATAAAGCAATTTTCCAAGCTGCAATAAAACCAGCAATGAAATGCCCGATCGCGAACAGTTCAATCATTGTAAGCCATTTGGACAATAGCATGCATAAAGCGGAAATTACGCCCAAAAAAGAGCTAAATGGAAGAAATTATGCATAATTTAAGGATTATTCAAATATTATTAATGAAAACCAATGTAGAAAGAAAATTTTTGTAGAAGAGCTATTGAAACAATTTAATTTTTATTTAAGAAGAATTTTAAAAATTACTACTTTTCTCTTTAAAAATGATTTCATTGATTTTTATTGAATTTAAGAAAATGCTTCAAAATAGCACAATAAAATATTTTAGTCAAAATTTGAAAATGCTCATCGACTGCTAAGAAAGTTAATCCAAGAATTTTTTTAAATCAATGATAATTATTTAACATCTGTCTATTCTGTAACAAAAAATGACTGAAATCCGGGTAGTTTTTGCTGGATTTGTTTCAAGACTTTTGATTTTTAAGGGATGTTTCGAAACCATCAAAATAGGCTTCTTTTTTTGTCCGAATAGAATCGTTAAAATGACGATATTTCCGTGCTAAAAATATGTTTGTTTTTTCGTGCATTAAACCAGCGGTGTGCACGGATACTAATTTTCTTATCCGTATCCGTCCGTATCCGTCCGTCCTCAAAATCGCATATCCGGATATCCGCGGATATACAGCGGATATATCCGGATAAGTGGATTTTTCATATCCGTTATCCGTCCGTATCCGGATATATCCGCGGATATCCGGATATATCCGTGCACACGCCTGCATTAAACACTACCGTATGTACACGGCGGTTGCTCTACGTCCGCAGTGCTCCATGCATGGGCCCATCAACAAGCCGCCAAAGATGGCACCGATAAAGTAAATGCTGGCCACCGCCGAGTAGACAAACTCAAACTGATCACTGCCGGGTAAAATGCCGTACCGCCAACGCAGTGATTCGGCAAAAAATTGTCGCACTGGTACCGTCAAATAGTTGAGCAAATTGCCCTCAATTTCGCCAAATGAGGCAAACGCAGTGTGGAACAGAACGACATATGTCAGCCGGGGCTTGTCCATGTTTGAGAAAATTGCCTTAGTAAAACAAATTAAAAAAAACAAATTAATTTAAAATGGCAAAATCGTTACCAGAAAACGCTATTAATTATCCAATTGCGTGCTCGAGATTAAAATCGTGCTTATTTATTGTAAAAGCAAATTTATTATTCTATTATAACAAAAAATTCTTAGGACCATATTAACAACAATTATTTCAATAATAATTTAAAGCCCAAAAGTAAAATACTTGACACAAATGAATTCACGTATTCCAATTTACAACAAAAAAAAAATGGTCAATAAGCTACAAAATGGGATCCTTATTTATTTACCTAATATTTAATGCCTAAAAGTGATTGATTTTTTTCGTTGAACTTTCGAATCACAAAAATGGTAAAATACCCAATAAGAACAATAATGTGTGGTCAGAAATACGCAAGTATGTACGTTGTTTTTATTTGAGAAAATATGATTTTTGCAATTCCCCTATCTGAGTATGTAGAGCATTTTGATAGGTTAACGGTCTTTGTAGCTTTTCATACCGACGAGATAAAAATTCCCGAAACCGGTTTGGTCAAAAAAGCCAAAAATGGTTTTTCGGTTTTAACCCCGGTTTAGAGGGGAGATAGCTGCTCGAAACCAGCGTTGTAAGTGTAGACAAGCTGATTCTGCTTCGAATACAAAAAAACCTCATCCGGATCCGTTAATTCTTCGATTTGAAGTTTTTAGCCTAAATCGCTTCTTCGGAATTAATCAAAAATTTTAAAAATTCATAAAAAATCAAAAAATAAACCAATCCGGCTACAATATATTGAATTCAATGCAGAAATAGCTATTCTATAGAATTTGTGCTGGCTCCGAACCCATTGTTCCATTTTGAACCGGGTTTTTAAATCAAAAAACCATTTTTGGTCATTTCCGAAGAGCCGATTTTGGCGAAAAAATTCAACGATTTTTAAAAAATCGAAGAGTTAACGGATCCGAATGAGATTTATTGTATTCGAAGCAGAATTAGCTAGTCTACATTTACACCGCTGGTGTCGCGCAGCTATCTCCACTCTAAACTGGCGTTAAAACCAAAAAACCATTTTTGAGCTTTTTCGACCAAACCGGTTTCGGGAATTTTTATCTCGTCGGTATGAAAAGCTACAAAGACCGTAAACTATCAAAATGCTCTACTCAGAAAGAGGAATTGCAATATAAAAAAATTGAGGCGCTTCAACATCTTTTTATATGACTTTTTTATCAACAAGTCAAAAAGCGACACTAATTATGGAACGTCCTTTTATGATAACGTTTCTTAATTGAGAAAAAAATCAATCGCTGCAAAGGGTTCCCCAATTCAAACCATTTTCACGACTTTTTATTTTGCAAATTTAGTAAAAAAGCTTTTTATTCTATTATCATTTTCTAACAAACATTTTTTTGCCGTTTGGGTGCCCCTCCTCCAGCATTATGGCGTTCCGTATTCCGTGGGTTTAAACACCCGAATTGATGTTTGGCATCTCAACCAAAAATTTAAATTTTTTTTAGTTAATTAACAAAAAAAATTTTCAAAAATTCCGTATTCCGTGATTTTTTGTAGGCTCCATATTCTGGCGGTTAAAATTTTGATTTGATTCCGTGGTTTGAAAATGGAAATGGCACAACCCTCCGCCTTATCAGACCAATGTGAAGATAACACATTAAATTTTGTGAAAGTACAATGATCGATCGTCATTTGATTTGATATAATATTTTTTGATTAAAGTAAAGCGTCGCCTTTTGGTCATTGGTCCTCTCCCCCATTAGCTGCTATAAAATGTTGGCCGGTGCCTGATATTTTGATAAGGTTAAAGTCGAGTTTGAGTGTGGCTTAATTTTTCGAGTTGAGCTTCGTTAAAAAAAAAATTTTTCTGAATCGAATCGAGTTTTGAGCTTCGAGTCGGGAAAAACCTCAAGTTTCGATCGGCAATCCTGAACGCTTTTAGATCAGAACAGGAATAGCACAACAGCAGCAGAGTTGAGGTGGAACGGAGCAAAATTGGGGACACAAAATAATTCCCCCCCCCCACTCACTCCAGAATGTAGTTTTTTGCTTCTATTCGTTGATCTGAACTTATGGGACGTCTAAATAATGGTGCATTGACCAAAATGATAGCCTCGGGTTCAAAAATTTCCAAAATTGAGCTACCCAAACGTCGAACTAAACGAAATGATCACTTAGTTAAAAATTTCCAAAAAAGTGATCACCACGGGTTTAAAATTTGAACGAGATGATCAATCGGGTTCAAAAATTTCCAAAAATTGATCGAACCAAAGTGATCGCCTCGGGTTCAAAATTTCCAAAAATTGATCGAACCATTGTGGTTGCTTCGGGTTTAAAAATTTGAACGAGGTAATCGCCTCAGGTTCAAAAATTCCAAAAAATTGAGCAAACCGATCCTCGGGTTTAAAAATTCGAACGAGGTGATCAATCGGATTCAAAAATTTCCAAAAATTGATCGAACCAAAGTGACCGCCTCGGGTTTAAAAATTCGAACGAGGTGATCAATCGGGTTCAACCAAAAATTGATCGCACCAAAGTGATCGCCTCGGGTTTAAAAATTCGAACGAGGTGATCACAACGCTCAACAGAAAGAATGACATTACTATTTTATAGATAGAAAATTAGCAATATTTCTTATAATAATGCCACATGCCATATGGGGCAAAAACCTTTCATATAAATTCTCATTTATTTTCATATTATTCATTTTATTTTATCAATTAAAAAAATGTCTTTGCTATTGCTTATGTGTATTACAACCGCATTTTGGGTTGTTCCAACTGATTCTATGGACAAATTGACTAAATCAAACGTCAACTTGAATGAAATTTTTGAAGAATTGGCATCGGAGGGAGAAATAATTCGGAATGAAGTTGCCTATAAAATACTCCAACATTTTACCAATCAAAATCCTTTTGAAATTTGCATTGAAAAGGCCAAGGATTTTTTGGGCCAAATTTCATTTGCCATCAAAGACAACATTATTAGGTTGGAAGAGAACGGAAAATGGATTTGCGCAGAAGAAATTCCCTCCAAAGTGAATGAAGCATTAAAAGTGATTAAAGAAAGAATTTTTAAAATAAAAATTCGAAAAGATGAAAATTATTCCGAAATTATAAAAAACAATTTTTTGATGATTTTATCGGTCGCTGTTCGAATTTGTGCAATGATTGGCCCGATTAACGAGCTTCAAACATTTTTGACAGCTTATAAATGTTCAAGCGAAGATCAAAGCCAAACGCCGCCAATGTAAAATTATAATTTAAATTTTTAATAAATTTTATACATTTAGAATATATTCCTTTGGTATTTTGCCCAATTATTCAAATGATTACATTGGCCAATTAGGCCATTCATCCGGCGAAATTGTTGCAATCAGATTGAATAAAAACATATCAACAGAGAGCAAACGTAATTAAAAATTGTCTATTTTGTCAGGTGAAATCATTTTTGTTGTAATTTAATAAAGCAATTTTTGGAATACAAATTAATAATTAAACTCTTCAGGTGAATTTTAAAGATGAGCATTCTTGTAACTTGACAAATTTTATTTTGCAATTGATGAACAGTGTGCAGGAATCGCCAAATTTCAGTGAATATTTTGTAAATGCCAACTTTTCTACAGAATTGGAACAAAAGTTGAAAAAATTTCATCAGTTGGAGAATGAATATGAAAGGTTTAAACTAGGGTAGGATGGGACCGGGACTTTTGGGGAAAACCGGGACCGGGACTTCCCGGGACCAGAAAAACCAGGACCGGGACCAAGATTTTCAACCGGGACCGGGACTTTTCAAGGGAGATTTTTTTTTTTGTAATTATCATTTGAAAACAAAAAATGTTTTGTTATTCAAAAATATCTTCCTCATTGTCATTAACTTCAATTTTATCATATCATTTTTTTTGAGATTCTGCTTTACTTTTAGGTGGTAGGGGTCGGCGGTGCTGATAGGCGCCGCCGAGAAAAATTTTTGAAGTTTTGACTCAATTTTGTTAAAGAAATTGTTGATTCAAATTTGAATAAACATTCAATTAGATAATTAATTTTAATAATAAATACCCCCAATTTATTTTTAAAGAATTATTAATCACCTTAAAAAATTTCGACTACGTTGATTTGTGTGTGCAAAACGGATTGGCAAAATTTACAGCAGCCATTCGTCGCAATGCCTTTCTTTTCAGTTAGTTTTGTGCACTTAAATTTTTCGATTCCTATTTTAATAAATTGCTTTTTTCATCAAACAGAGTTGGTAAAAATGGTCAAAAACAAAAAGTTGCAAACTTCGAGAATTTTGAAGAAATTGAGCAAATTTGCAATAAGTTGAAAGAATTTGATGACTTATTTGAAAATGGAAAAGGCACTAAAAGTGATGAAAAAATAGCTTTTAAATCAATTGTGACTCTGAATGCTGAGTTGGAGAAGGCAAAGAAGTTTTGCATGGAAAAGATTTGATGAAAAAATTTTGTTGAGGAAATTTACGTAAATTTTTGGGCAAATTTCATGGGATTAAAAGATAGGAAATGTACGAAATTTTGGGTTTTATTTTTGTGAGATAAAAATTATGCGATTTTAGTTCCTTTTTTATATTTTAAATGGAAGATGAAAAATTTATAAATTCACAAAAATTCGAATTGACTGTTTAAAGAGTTATATTTTGTCGTGTAAATAATTTTAAATTTATTAAAATTTGTCATTCCCCTTCCCTGTTTTTGGTAAATAAAAAACCCAGCATTGCCCTCTTGCATATTAACATGGATTTTGAATGCCACGGCACAAATTGCTGCTTGGCGTGAAAATTTGTTGGGAAAAGATCATTTTATGGAAAAATTTATGCCCTTTATTCCGTCGACCATCAAAAACTTTATTTTATTTATATGTTGTCCTTTATTTTTTTGGACTTATGGAAGCTCTGGATTTCATATTATAAAAGTATTCTTTTCAGCAGCATCTTAAAACCCCCAAAAATTCTTTTAAAATTAAAAAATTTTGGTGCGGCGACCGGTGACCTCTAACGGCAAAATTCCTAATAATTGTTAACGATTCCAGTATGAAAAATGTTACCCTTTCTCTGTGCTTGAAACAAAAAAACTTTTGAATTTATTTTACTATTATCTGTCATCTTTTTTATGGATTAATTTCTGTTTTTGTTGACTACACTCGTGGGTCGGTCGCCCCGTAGCACGGACAGATATTTACGACAATTTCGTTAAAAACAAAAACAGCCACACTAGGTATTTCTTTCCCTGTGAAGACAAATTTTAAACCGGAGAAGCATATTCTCGAATCTCGTGCATTTTGGCTATACCAATTTTATATTGCATTAATAGTAGAAGAGACTAGAGTCCGGACCCAAAACTCAAAACCATAAATTTTTTTGGGGTTTTTGTACAAAAAATTGGACCAAAAGTTTTTTGGTTTTGGGTTTTGCGTCAACTTGGAGTAAAACACAAAAAAAAACTTTGGATCCAAGTTTCCGGTCTCTTCAAGAGACTGATAAAAATAGGAAATTTTCAGTATTTGAGTTAGGTTAGGACCATTCCAGCCCCCCCCCCCCCCCCTCTCCCCTCTCCGGCTTCCTACCACCTCCCCCCTTCGTGCATGCAGCACACATTCGCACACACATGTCAAGCTCATGTTTTGTAGAGCGCAGATGTGCATGTAAATGCATGCTGCTTGCATGAAGGAAAGATGGTTAAAGGGTATAACCACAAGTACATCATATTAATAAAACATTTTTGTGTGGCACCACCACCTGCCCCGCCATGGGCTTGGGACTTAGCGGTTGTACATATATATTCACTGGTGTAGGAGAGAGACAGAATGGCGAGCAGTACCCCGGGCGGCAGTGCCGAGAACTCGCCCAAACGCCCTGAAGAGGTGGGAATGGAGGAGGAATTGGTCCCGGATTTGCACACTTCTGGTGGCGGCGGAGAGTTCGCCCCGTACGAGCGACGTGAACCCACCGAAGAGGACATTGAGCGCTACAAGGCTTATGTTGGCCAAAAATGGAGCGGAGTAAGTCGCGCGCAATGTGCAAAAAGAATGAACTAATCATGGACACATTTTGGGTGGTGCTTTTAAAAATTTTGAGATCGAAACGTTGGTTTTATTTTTGTTAATAAATTAAAACAAAGTAATTTTTACTTAATGTTCAAAACCCTAAAAAGAAGTGCAAATGGTTCAACGTCACCAAGCTGTACGGCTTTATTGTGCCGGATGTGGAAGAAGCCAAACAGCACGCGGACGATGTGTTTGTACACCAGGTGCAGCAACGTGCACATTTTTGTTTATTTTTCTTTTTTTCGACTCATTTTCGATATTCCCTCTCTCTCTGCCTCCCGCCTCGAAAAATATTTGTGTTCTAACAAATAAACAAACATTCAAATATAATTCTTAAATCTTATTTAATTCATTTTCGTCTTCTGTTCCATATGGAACATTTTTTGGTAATAGTGCAGTTTGTCCCCCCCCCCCCCCCATTTTTTTGAAAAATAATTTTTTTTCAGAAGTCGATAAAAAGGTGTTTCTAGAGGTATTCAAGGGCATAGATTCTGAATCTGACATTATTACCAAATTTCGAACACCGAAACCGAATTCGAACAATTTTTCGAAAATTTAAAATTTTACAAAAATCCATATGGGCTCAAAATTATTTTAAAAAACGAATTTGATTATTATTTGCTTTTTCGTTATAATTTTATGCTTTTACAATGATTTTGAGGCTAAAATTGAATTTTGGAAATTTTTGATATTTTGAAAAATTGTTCGAATTAAGGTTCGGTGTTCGAAACTGGGTAAAATAAATGTCAGAATTGTGATCAGCGACCCCGAAACCCTCGGAATCATTTGCACTGAATTTTGCTTAACTCCCACTAAATGTTTTTTGTTTTGTCAGTCCGAACTCCAAATGCCCGGCTTCCGTTCATTGGACGAAGGTGAGGAGGTGGAGTTCACGGTGCGGTTGGGCAAACGCGGTTTGGAGGCGGCAGACGTGTGCGGCATTGGCGGGATAGCCCTCCGGGGCCATCGAATCCATCCGCTTGGCAAGCGCAAGGAAAAGGAAATTCGGTTAGTATTTTTAATATACCGTATTCACTCTTTTAATCCCACATGGGGGATTATTTCAACTTGCTCAGAGAGGGGGATTATTGGAGAGTGGGGGATTATTGGAGAGTGGGGGATTTTATTTGAGAGTGGGGGGATTAAAAGAGTGAATACGGTAAACATTAATTATTCTGTAGACAAAGAAGCGGGCAAAACAATTTTATTAAAGCTCATTTTTTTTTGTCCCAAAAATAGCATTCATTTTGAAAATGTTTTGAATTAGAGCAACTTTTTATTCACAATAATCCCTATTTTCGGGCTTTTTGAGAATAAATAATCCTTATTTTGCCATTTTTTTTCGCGTTTTTAGTCCCTATTTTCACTTAACAATACGAACCCCGCCGGTGTCCCTGGGGGTGGGGGTCATCTGCATTTTTGTTTTCAGTTGTTATAATTGTGGCAAGTACGGACTTCACAAGGCATCGCATTGCAAGCGAATGCCGCAAAAGAATGTGAAGGCCTGTTATGTTTGCCATTCCATGGCACATTTGGCCTCCGATTGTCCGAACAAAGAACAACAACAACAACAACATCAAAAGAATGGTGCGCCACCGCCCCGGGGGCCAAGGCGGGAGGCTGTGGTGGAAAAAGCTGCTGCTGCTACTTCCCAGCATTGAAAGCGGCGAAAAGTGACACAAAAAAAGCGATTGTTGTGATCAGAGAACGGGCGCTGAGCTCAGAACCGGTTTTTTTTTTGAGTTCGTACTCAATTTAAGCGATCTCAATAGTACCCTGATCAGAATCTTGCGCGCTCTGGCATGCCAAAAATGGCCTACAATTTGGTCCGAATGTTGTGCTAGGAACTTATGGATATGTGGGCTCAGCAATTCCCCCCTCTTTATTTGATCAAAGTTCGGAAAAAATTTACCTCACGCGCATTTTTCTTACCTCATTTTCCATTTAATTTCTTTGGTATTTAGGATTTTCTGAATTTGTATCCTCAACGATTTTGATTAGATGTGTAACAGATATTACTTTTTTTCAAATTGATCAATTGTGATTTGTCCGGTGTCGCTTAGGAAAAAATATTCAAAAATTTGTTTTTGAAAAACTGCACAATAGAAAATGGTATGCTTTTTTTATAAGGGTTTAACCATAAAGAAAATATCAATTTTGCCCTATATTTGTTCAAATGTCCCCGTGTAACTGGGATGAGTTTTTGCGTTACAATTTAATTTGTTGAAGAAATAAAATAGTATATCTACAATTTTATTTTTACAGCAATTTTTTAAAATTTACAATTTTATATAGAAAAAACGCACTGTATATGCCAGCCACCGTATCCTTATTTTCTTCCCCAATAACCACCGTATCCGTAGCCACCGCCCCAACCGTAGCCATAGCCGCCGCGCCATCCGCCCCAACGGCGCCCGTAGCCACAGCTACAGCCGTAGCCGTAGCCGTAACGTTTTTGACGAAGCAACCTGTCATTTTGAATATTCAAAACAAAATATAACAAAAAAAAATTTAAAAATACTGTATTTCCTATAATAGAGTCCCCCCCCCGTCCGCCCTCAATTAGAGCCCCCCCCCCTTAAAGAGGTCAAAAATTTTGTTATTCAATAATCCAGAAAAATTGCTAAAAATTTGTGCAAAAATTGCAAATTTTGTTAAGATTTCCTTAAAAAAAATAAGTGTTGAACAATAAAGCCCCCTCCTCTAGTATGTAGAGCCCAATACTGAAACACTGTTTTTTTGTTCACTCTCTGTCACACTTAAATTAAAATATAATAAAATATTTTATTATTATTTGTCTTACACATTGGTGGCACCGTCCAATTGCAATTCGTCATGTTTATGTTCAGCTCCATTCCCTTCATCAATCGGTGCCGAAATAGCAAATGCCACGAGGGCAACGGCGATCAGCAGAATAAGGACGGCACATTTTGATTGGGACAACATTTTGTGTGGTTATACGGCCGGGAAACGAAATGCCAGAAATGTGTGTGAATATAAATGTGAATTAAAATTTCGTTAAATTTATGTGATTTTGAATCACATCGTGATATGTTGGGCGGGCGCAGACTTTACACAAAAGTAGGAACCAAATTTGGCGAACTCATTGGTCTTTTCGCTTTGTTTCAGTCCAATCAAAAAATTGGGAAAACAAATCGCCGCGATTTGGCAGTAATTCATTTACCCACAAAATTTTTTGGCCAATTTCTTGAACAAAAAAAAAAAATCAAAAAACCTGTTCCAGTTGAATTTGTCGAATTGGTGGAGTTTAAATTTAATATGACTAAGTTAAGAAAACAAAATTTCAAACTTTTCAAAACGTTAAGATCATCCCAAAAATGTATTTTACTCAAATTGAAAGTGATAAAAATGAAAGGTTTTTGGGGTTTTTTTAATATACCAAGAAATTCACGCTTTAAACCATGTAAAACTCTACCAAGAAAATTTAGCTAACCGTAGATAAGCCATTAATATATATATAAAGACATTTTAATGTATCGAATGACTTAAATTTATCCCAAAATTAAAAAAAATACGACAATATGTAGATTTTTGTAAAGTTGAATGAGCATTAATTAATAATTATGCAATATCAAAATTTTACAATAAAAAATTAATTATGCTGAACAAAATGTACAAAAAATAGCATTTATTAACTACAGCTCGTCTCTCAAATTTACCACCGACGTCGAATTACCCAACAACATATCTTCCATAAAGCGTTGATGTACGCTAAGGTCGAAGCATTTTGCACCGGCGTTTCCGCCGCTCGGTTTACAAGCCACCGGCACTTCGATCAGAATACCTTGGCATTGTGATTTTTTTTGTTATGTTTATGGCGGCAAAATTTGAATTCAAATCATAAGAAAAATGTTAAAAAAATAATATTTTTTTATTTAATTCCGACATTTTTGTTTCGATAAATGCATTCTTGGTATTTTTATGTTTAGGCTAACATTGATTTGACTACATTTGTTTTATTTTTGGGTTAAACCAAAGCGCCTAAAAAATGGCGCCCGAAAAATTGTAACAAAATCCCGGAAGCATAATTTTACAGGGCCCAAATGCTCGGGTTTGACCGAAATCAAATGAATTCTAAAAATGTTTCGTAATTTTGAAACTTTGCAAAAGTTCGGCTTCTTAAAATATAGCAAGCAAGACAGTCGTCAGTGCCCTTTTTCAAAAAAAATGCCGCTTTTGTCCATTTTGAAATACCGGCAATTGCGGCACTCATGAAACAAGAAATGCAGCCGGCCAACAGTGCGCGGAGGACGAGGCGGGCAATCAGTGTCCGTCGAGTTGGTGCCATTTCACTGAGCACTGCTAATTGAATGCCGGCTGCAATAAAATCGGAGAAGCTGCACAACGCATAGGTGGAGATCATCGCGGAGCGCGGCTAAAATTTGGATTTTTTTACATATTAAATTATGTTAATATTTGTTAAAAGCGTTATTGTATTTGTAAAAAGTAAAATATTATGGCAAAAATGCTTTCATATAATTATATATAAAACTGGCCATACGGTAAGCAAATTTTGTTTAAGCATAACACCAAGCCGCTGATACGCCATAAAATCGTTGATCACAATTTTTACGCCAAGCAACTTGGCCACAAGCTGAAATACATAGTGAAAAAATTTAATTTTAATTAATTTTGATCAATTCTTTTTGGACTTTGACTGGAAGCATAAAAATGTAATTACATTAATTCATTTTTAAAATGTTTCATGTGAATCATTAATTCAAAAAATATATATATATCGATTGACCGGAACCGAAAACTGATCAAACATAATCAAATAAATTCGGGTCCAACATACGAATGTTTGTTCAGCATTCTCCGTCACACCGATCAGATAAGCAATCGGGAAAAAGGTATAGCCAAGGAACAGCTCCAAACTCCAGTCGGTGTAGCCGATCAGTGTGCCCACATAGCCCACAATGGCGTTGAACAGTGCCATTATTGCCATGAATGAGACCAAATTGGCACAGACAGCGGTGATCAAATGCACGGACATCAGGGAACCGTTGGAAATGCACTCCAGCGCGTTGCTTTCCTTGCTGTGCATGATTTAATGGGAATTTTGGCACTATTGACAAATATTTTGATCAGATCATAGTGGCCTGTTTAAAAATCGCCCAAAACCACTTTTATAGGTATTCTTAGCGTGCTCAATTAAACGATTCTAAAATGTTGCGCAGAAAAAACGTTTAAACTCGGCATTTTTAAAGTCTTCGAAAGTTCTCTGAGAAATGGAGCTACAATTATGGGAAGCCTTACGATTGGACAAGTCTCAAAAAAAGTTATGGTCAGGAAGCTTAAAAAATTAAAATCCAGGTTTGCGCGGTTTCTGGGCCCTAACTTTTTTAATACTTGTCCAAACGTAAAAGCTTAGATTAATAATAAATTTCATCTTGCGTTAAGATCTTTATATTTAAAGCGGCCCCAACCCTCGGGCGCCACCACCAAAAACATTTAAAATAAGTTTTAAAAACTGAATAAATAAAAAATAATAATTAAAACGTTAAACTTACCCCAAATAAATAACGAATTACTTAAAAATTAAAAAAAAACCACAAAACAAATAAATACCTCGGTGGTAACTCCAAATCTTTCACATTTTTCACGCTCGATTTTTCTGTTTCCGGGTACAGCAACTTCGAGCAGGCCAACGAGCCCGGTGCGCTCATCACAGCAGCGGACAGCAAATAGCGCGGGCACGCCCCAAAACTGATGTAAGCGGCGAACACGGCGCCGGCAATGCAAGAAAATCTTAAATAAATTGAAAATTCGATTTAAAAAAAAATAACAATTCAATGTAATAGAACGGCCCTCACGCAACAGCGCGCGTCGTAAAAAAGTTTATTTTAATAATTCCAAACAAACAAAAAAACTATTTTTGATGTCGCCTTCATTTTACCCGGTGGTCATGACGGCGTGCAGCTCTGAAGCGGTCATCTTTTCGATGTAAGGCCGGATCAAAAGCGGTGACTCGGCCTGCATTTTGGATTATTTTAAATTTTATTTAAAAATATTTAAATATACTGGATTTTTGTTTATTTAGCATAGTTTTGCAAAAAAAAAATGAAAATGTTTTAATTTCCTGTTTAAAATTTAAGTCATTTAATGAATTTAATTTTTAGCTCATACTGGAGCGCGATGTTCTTTATATTGACAAATAATAATTATATTTGTTAATTTATGAAAATAAAAAACGCTGTTTAAATTGGCACATTTCCAAGCAGTACACATGCACATGCATTCAACGACTCCGTGGCTGTTGTGCCCAAGGTCATTTGCATAAGCATTGCCATACGCTTCAACACCGCTTGGACGATGCCGTAGAAATAAAGGACGGACACAATGGCACCAACGTAAATGATCACTTGGATTGTCTATAAAATTTACAATTTCTCATTTTTGTTTTACTGAAAAAATGTGCCAAAAATTAAATCAGATAAAAATTGTACCACCGTATAGCCTTATAAATTGTACCTGAAATGCCAAGACGGGTTCCATGCCGCAAATGTTGGGCGGTGCCGATAGAAACCCGTAAGTAAAATCGGTACCATTTTTGGTAAAGTCCAAAAAAAGAATGGCCATATTTGACAGGTCCACAAACTTTTGCGCTCCATATTCCTGAAGCAATAAATTCTGACCTCATATTTAAAGAGTAATAAAAACGGTACAAGAACTGTGAAATCAAATTCAACAAAAATTTTTTTTTGTAATTTATTTTTATTGAATTAGCTATAGAAACTTGCCCATCGCAAGACCATGATTCCAAAAATAAATTGAAGCAGAAAGCCCCAAAGGACGGGACGCCAATTTACCTGTAAATATTTTCTTTAAAGTATTAAATAATTTTAAATCTAAATATTCACTTATTAAATTGTTTAATTATATTTTTTGCTTATTATCTTTAAAGATATAATTTCTATTTTTGAATTTGTTTTTAATTAATATGTTTCAATTTATATAATGTTAAGGTTTGACAACAAACTTTGGTTGGTTTATGAGAAATTAAACACATAATGATGAGGAAGACAATGAGGCCAAACAGGCCAGAAAGACGTT
Organism: Globodera rostochiensis; assembly: GCA_018350325.1. Classification (NCBI taxonomy): domain Eukaryota; kingdom Metazoa; phylum Nematoda; class Chromadorea; order Rhabditida; family Heteroderidae; genus Globodera; species Globodera rostochiensis. The sequence goes on from JAEVLN010000010.1 coordinate 1,603,347, forward strand.
CCAAATTGCTAAAGTTTTACATACAAATAAAAAATCATCATTTAAACTTTAATTTTATATTTTATTGTTATCTTTAATGGTGCTTTTGATTTAAATAAAAACGATTAATCAAACAATTTTTAAAAAGTTCTAAATTAAATTTATGTTTCCCCATTAATTAAAAATGTCAACTAACTGTCGGGTGTCCCAAACAACGAACAAAATGGGCAAACCGGCGGAAAAGCCATAAAACAATCTGTCTCAACGCAAATTAAAATATTTTAATTCAAAAGTTATTAGTTTTTATTAGAAAAATATCTTAAATTAAATAAATAAATTTGGGCTAATTGAAGCAGTTCTTTAAAAGCATTTACAGGGCGAAAAAACTTACTGTTAATGTAGGTAATGAATGGTTAAAATGCTTGACTTTTGAACAATTTTTTTGACTCAAAAACTAAGTTTCTTGTGCCTCCCCACCGCTGTGATCAATAGTAGGTTTTTTTTAAAAAAATTTCAATAACTCTAAAACAAATTTCTAAACATAATCCTGAATAATTTATCTAAAATTTTCATTAATTATATTAAAAATCCCATTCTTCAAGTCAATTCACTGAATTTTAATGAATTACTTTACCGTATCATAATGGCGTTTGCTTTCAACCGGTTCCAATGTTCCAAAAGTTGCATTTTTATTTGTCCAACCAATTTTTGTCGTTTCAAAAACGGTGACAAAATTTGTTGATAAATAACATAAAGCCATCCGAGCACCGTTATTGTGAAAAGGGTGGCGGCCTTGTTAAAGTTGTGAAACAGTGCAAAACCTATTGTTAAAAAATAAAAAATTAGATAGCTAATTTAAGTAAATGATGCAAGCAAAATTAATTCAAAATGAATATTTTAACAATTTTTAAAAATTGCACCAAATTTACAATTATTTCAGCCTTTTCTTCTATTGCTGTAGAAATTTTTATGAGTTAATATGATTGGTCGTAATTGGAGAATGGCCAAACCGATTTTTAGGAATCCGGATCCCCAGGCTAAATCCCGATCCCGAACAATCCAGGTACTAATATTGCCTAAAGCGCCCATGAGAATTTATAAATTTACCCTACTAGTATATGTGTTATTGTATGAACCAATCAAGGTAAAATGCGGTATTTTTTAGCGCATGAGCTTTTTAAGAGGTGGGACGGAGACTTTTTTGAAAATTGGGTCAATTTTGTCAAGAAAAGAAGAGCTCAACGACCAATCCCGCGGGATTGAAAAATGCTCGCTCGGGATTCCGATCAAATCCCGGGGATCCTGAATTCACCCCCCCCCCCCCGAACTCCGAGAAAATCTGGACAAGACTCCCCAATCCCGTCTGATCTTTTTTTTGATAAAACTCACAGAAAGTAAGCAAAAAACAAACAAAAAAATTCATTTACCGATCAGCGCATGGTAAAGTAAGAGGATTATGATCAGCATGAAGGCATTGATCAGCTTCTGATTTTCGTCAAAAATTTGCAAAAGATTCTGCTGGGCTTGTTCAACCCATTCCATCAGGTCCCAACCGCTTCTGCTGTTTGCATCGTCATTTTTTCTAGCCTAAAAATAATCAAAAATTTTAATGGATGGATTAAATTTAATTATAATCATTTTTGGCAAAAAAATTTGTTTTGTTGGCTCTAACCGACCGGTTGTTGTTTTTGCCGCAATTCTATTACACCATTTTCGCCGGCATATTGGTTGTTTGATGCGTTCATCGTTTTGTTTGCTCTGAATTCCGCTGTCCCGTCGGTTGAGTCGATGTGTATTTGCTCTTCCACTCCTCGTTCTTGGCCTTTTTGCCGATCATTTTTGTCGTCTGCTGAGCCAATTCGCATTTATTTAGCCAACAAAAAAATATGGTTTTTTGTGTGGTCTGATTAAAATGAAAATTGATTTAAAAAAAAAAAAAAATTAAAAACGCGTATTTTCTGTAATAATAAAATTAAACTTTTTTTTTTTTGTTAAATTATTTTTCCTCCCGAACACTGAAAATAAAATCTTTGTTTTTTCTGTTTACATTGAAAACCAATTAAAATTTATTCGTAAACGCGTAAATCGATTGAAATGATAAAAAGGCAAAAAAGTTTTGTGAGAATACAATTATGAATCGTGGTCCTCTCCCACAAATAATTCCGCTTTTTTTTTGTTCAACTGTTCCCATTACAGTTTAAAAAAATATAATCAAATAATTAAAATTTTTATATTGAATTAATAAAACTTTAAATTTAGAATAGGTAAACCATTAAACTTATTTATTTTGTGAGGAAAATATGACCAAAATTACCTTTATGGAAGTCCCCAGATAAACAAACATTGCAAAACTCATTAAACACTTTTTTTAGAATTTTCAAAATGACAGAATTTATTCAATATAAAATATTGAGGGTATGTTATTAGATAAATTTATTTTGTTTAGTTGGGATAATCAAAGATCATTTTCATTAACAAAAAAACACCAAAATTTTGGGGTTTTTTGTCAGTAGAGAGTTGTCAGAACGTGATCATTTGGTGTGCTTTCTATTTTTAGTTACTAATGATTTTTGCGTGAACGTTCTCTGCGCTAAAATGCAAGAACAATATTTTCATCGATTTTCTAGCAATTTTTTATTTATATATTTTTAAACTTTTTTAGCAAAAATCAATCAAGATTTTTGAAATTGAGTTCAAAAGCACCCGTAAAAATCAAAATTTTCAAAAAAATTTTATTTTGAGATTTTTAGCAACTAAAATCGCATCCCTAGTGTGGTTTGCGTTTATTAATATTGAGAGAAAAACAAGAAAAATTTAAGTTGAATTTTGAATTCAATGAAAGCTAACAAAAAAATGTAATTAGATTGACTCCGGAAATAAAGGGACTCTCGAGTTGAAAGTCAAAAATTAAAAGACAAATAGTTTAGAAAGAAAGAGAAATCGTGGTAAAAAAAAATTGATCAATTTTTGCGTTAAATTAATTTTAATTAAATATAAAGTTTCAAAATATTATTTGAGCAGTGATTTAGGCAATTTTGTGCAATATTAGAGAGGCAACTTTTGCCTGGAACAAATCTTACTAATAATACTATTCAGCAAATTCATAAATAAAACAAAATTCCCCCAATTTTAAGTTTGGTCGAGAACAAATCTTACTAATACAATCATTTCACATTCATAAATAAATAATACAAAGTCCCCCCCCCCCCCCCCCCCCCCCCCTCCGGTTGCTGATCACATGAATAAATGTGTTGAGCGGAATAATTCAGCAAAGAAAATTATGGGGGGGGGGGGGGTTGATTGTTGGTTTATTTATTGCATTGATTTTTCGGAACATTTTATTATGGGCATTTGATGATCAGACATTTTTATGGAAATTTGACGAACGATCAGAAATTATTATGGTAATTTGAGGAATCAACATTTTCGATTGTGTTTGCGCCGATTGGAGGGGGGCGCGAATTTAATTTTGCATGAAATTTAAAAAGAAAGAAATTTGAATTTTTTTAACATATAAAAATTTGGAGTCGGGATTTGGTCAAGATCCCAACCATAAACATTCGGCAATCACACGGGACCGATATTTTAAAAATTTTGATTGAAAATAATCATAACAATACATACAAAATTTTGAAGGGGCCTCAGGCAAAATTAAGAATTGTTATCAACTCCAAAAATCTTGCGTGATCCCGAAAAAACAATCGGTGTGATTGTTTGGGATACCGAGCCGATATTTCCGACAAACCATTTTGGGGCGTTTTTTGAAATCGGGATTTAGCCCTGATCCCGATCCCGAAAAATTGGGTTTATGGCCGGTCTCTACTGAGGAGTGAGGTGAGGCAATTTTTATAAGCCAATTAATGTATTTTTCTTAAAAATTTAAATGCTTTTACTAAAATAAATGTATTAATAGATTAATGTATTTTTCTTAAAAATTTAAATGCTTTTACTAAAATAAATGTATTAATAGATAGACTGCAAATTAACTTTCTTATTAAAGTGGAAAGTTTGCGCACCAAATTCAAATAACATTTCTTAATTGCCAATTAACCGAGCACATTAAAATAAATTGATATGTGAGTAATTGTTTATTAACAATGGAAGATGGAAATGGGACAACATTCGTTTTAATAAGAAAATTGGCGATGCGTAAAAATAAATATTGGAAATGTTGTCAAGGTCGCCGCCCGCCGTTCGTCGTAAATGTAATTGAAAAGGACTGTTTTTGAAACAGGTCCACCAAAAATTTTAGAATTAATATTATTAATGAATATTTATTAGCAATGAATCCAAAAATTTACTCGTGCCAGGATTTATATAAAATCGCCCAATATGGACTTTTAAATATTGACAAAAAACCCAAAAACTTCAAAATATCACTAAAAACAGCCAAATATTGTCCAAAAATGCCAAAAAGTGTTATGAGAGGACTAACTTTTTTTGTTATTTGAAATTTTAAATAATCAATAATTTTGGTATACTACTGTTTGGCGTTTTGAAATTATTATAGGGTTTAAATCTTTTTTAATGCATATAAATAATAACCATTTTTGCGTTTTGACTATTTTTTAATAAAAATAATATTTATAAATTTGTCAAATATTGAATTGGAAGACTAATGTGAAATGTTAAGCATCGAATATTTTATGCCAAGAATAATTTTTTGCCTAAATTAAATGTGTCAAACAATTTGGAATTTTATTTCGTTAATTTTTCATTCGATTATTTTTTTTTCAGTTACAAATTGCATCAATTCTAAACTTCCATGGGCATACAAATGCTGTTCATTTTTAATGTTTTCGATCAATTCTATTGCTAGTTTAGCATTTGCAATGTGTTCAGGCAATTTTGTCGGATTATTGCGTACTTTTTCAAGCTCTAATTGAATCTGTTCTAAATTTACACTTTCTTCAAATCCTTCTGCTCCAATTTCAAATAATTTTTTTTCACCAATTAGTTCGTTTATATTGAAAAGATTTATTTTTAAAATCATTTTTTTGATAGTTGCTTCAACGTTGTCCACATAATCTGTGATTTTTTTAACTGAATTTTCTGCAAGTTTTCGATTAAATTCATTATCATCGCTGCCTTCATTAGCAATTTGTATTAATTTGGCCATTGGATTTGTACTCATAAATGCAGAATTTTCACCAGGCCCATAAAATATTGTGTAAAAATTTGATGTCTTAAAATAAATTAGACTAAAATAAATAATAATGGAATTTAAATGTTTTGCTAATGATTCAAATTTTAAATTTATTAAAATAATACCATTACGAATTTTGGTTCCTTGTTACACAGCGGGCAACGAACTTTTTTATCTGCTTCAATCCTATCAAAATTATTTGTATTCTAAAATTTTTAAACATTACAAACCATTTTGTGATGCATTCTTTGTGAAATATGTGCTAAATATAATTTATATTGTAATTATATTTAATTAATTTTATTATTATGCCTGGGAATTTTGGTTGTGATCTTCATGCAATTTTATTGTTAACTTTTCACTATTTAATTTGTCTAAACAAATTGGACATTCATTTGTTTCATTGTTAGCATGTTGTTCGGCAATTAAATTGTTTTCATTAATTAATTGATTTGAATTATTGTTCTAAATAAATTTAAAAATAATTAAAATTGGATAGCAAATTAACATTGGATAAAATACCTCTTCGTATTTAAAAATATTCAAAGTTAAATGAAACACTATTTGTTTAAAAAGTCGATTCGCATTTATTGGAATTGATAATTGGTATTCAGAGAACTGCAAAAAAAAATCTAATTAAAATTGAATTATTTGTAATTAATTTATTATGAATTTCACGGAAAAAATGTTTGACAACATTTTGGCGTTTTGTTTTTTGAGTCAATATTTATTTTGTTGAAAAGTTTAAACGTTTCAATTTGATGGTTACCCTCTGCTGCGAGTTAGATCCATCGCCGTCAATTTTTGATAATAGCGCATATCCCAAAAAAATTTCTTCTTGATTGGGAAAAAAATTCCGTTGATTCTTTTGCACTTTGGCATATAAAAATGCGTGATAATTGCCCGCGGCGTATTTTGTCTCAATGAAAATTCTCCGACTCCAAAAAAGCCCCGGAGGGTCAATTTTGCCCAAATTGATTGTGTAACGCGTCGAGAAGTCCGGCACGTACAGGACAACCGTGACTGTTCGAACCATGGACCGAATGTCGTCCATTTCATATTCAAAATTTTGATCATAAAACGGTTGGTCATCCGATGGGTTTTCGTCATGGCCATTTGGCTGATACTCATTTTGAAGCGGATTTACATAAATGTCAAATAATAATTGGATTTCTTCAACTTCAACATTGTCAGAAAAAAATATTTCAAAATTTTCATCACTTTTTATATTTTGTCGAATATTTTTGTTCATAATTTCATTGTTTAAAATTGAGTCTACGCTAATTTTGATTTTGCGCGACGGCACCGTTTGCTCATAAACAACGCACACTTTGAGTTCTTTTGCATTGCAATTTATCAAAAATGATGTAATAATGTATAAATAAAAAAATATTATTTTCATTTTTATGTCTAATGAAATGAATTTAATAGCTTTAATTTACCTATGCTCTTTATAAATATTAATGCAAATTATTCATTTATTAGTCTGTCATTTTTATATAATCTGTTATTTGTTTTTCTATATACCTATTTATTTTCATTAAAAAGACAAATATTATGGGGCTGGCAATGGCTATTGATTGCTCGTTAAAGTGCCAGCTCAAAGAATTCAAATGTTGTTTTTCGATTTTGGAAAAAAAACATAACGGGGCCTGAAAACCCGTGTTGCCCGTGAACCCGTGTCAGGCAAAGACACGGGCCCGTACACGGGCAAGGGTTTTGAAAAAAAATTCCACCTTCAGATATTGAAAATTCGAAGTATTTTATTAATAAAACACTTAATTAAATATTTAAAAATGTAAAAATACCTCAATAAATTTATTAAACATTTTCAACAAATATAAAGGCTAATATTTATAATTTCTGGTAGGCTTTTGTTCAAAAAATAGCATCTCTGTCGTTTCGGGCTTCAATTGCGACATCGTAAATTGCCACCACAAAATTGACAACTTTCTTATCCATAAAAAAAAGAGTGCCTACAATGAATTTTTACACAAAAACAAATTTTCAATACTTAAATTACCACTGGAATGAGGAAGAAATGTATGAGAAAGTCCCGGTTTTTCTGGTCCCCGGGAAGTCCGGGTCCCGGTTTTTCTGGTCCCCGGGAGCTCCGGGTCCCGGTTTTTCTGGTCCCCGGGAAGTCCGGATCCCGGTTTTTCTGGTCCCGAGAAGTCCGGGCCTGGTTTTTCTGGTCTCGGAAAGTCCGGGTCCCGGTTTTCTGTCCCGGGAAGTCCGGGTCCCGGTTTTTCTGATCCCGGGAAGTCCGGGTCCCGGTTTTTACCATAAGTCCCCGTCCCGTACAATCCTACTATTAAGCCTAACTATAAGAGTGTTTTCGTCTCATCCACGTTAATAAAGCCATTTATTGATTATGGATGTGGTTGAACCTAACAAATAGTATTTTTTTTATTAAAACATATTTTATATATTATACATTTAAAGTCATGAAAGGAAACAAAATATTACAAATGTTTTACTTTTTATTATTTAATATTACGGCAATATATGCGAAACTGCCGGAAACATTGTTTGGTCAATTTTTTAATAAATTTATTCCTTTTAAATATAATAAAAAATATTGTCTATTTTCAGGCATAAAAGTCCGAAGCCTGGACAATGAATATATGCGACTGATATTTGATCAAACGTTGGACAACAATGCACAAAAACAGATCAGTACTCAGTTGTCGGCGGTTCTAATTTGTTTAGACATTGAAAGGCATGGATCAGATTGTTTGAATTTTATTTTTTAAACAAAAATTAGATTGGGCAGATTTTGCCACAAAGTTTTGACGCCAAAATGGCTCTTTCCTTTCCTGTCCTGTCACCCCCACCCATACGAAATTGTGAATATAAAAAACAAAAATTAAGAATTACTTAAACGGAGTTTTATTTTTAGAAAAGTAAAGGGTACCTACCCCCCCCCCCCCCTATGGTTTTGGACAAATTGAAACGGTATTGAAAGTCATATTATTCAGTAATTTGGCTCCATTTGATATTCTCGCCTCAAAAATTTCTAAATTGAGCAAAAAAACGAATAAAAAATATGACAATATTGAAATGCGTACAAAATTTGAAGAATTGCTCGCCGAAATTGAACAAAAACCAAACAACAATTTGGGAACAATTGATATATGCAAATTGTGTGATTTTGAATTTATTTTAAAAGAAATAAAAAATGATTTTGACGAAAACAAATCACGAGGCTTAAGTATACTGAAAGGTGTGAATTACGAACGAAGGTACTAAATGCAAAATTTAACTATAATTAAAATGATATAAATTTTGTTTAACTTTTTTTGTCATGAGGCTTAAGTATACTGAAAGGTGTGAATTACCAAAGAAGGTACTAAATGCCCAAATTAAAAAAATATTTAAAAATGATATAAATTTTGTTTAACTTTTTTTGTTTGTCATATAATATAATTATATTTAACATTTTGATAGTTACGACTGCAACGAGTTGGAAAGCATTGGTGGTGGCAACCCGCCAATTTGGTGGAAAGAATTTGAAAAGCATTTATCACGCAAAAATTTTAAATACATTGAAGCCAAATTGGAATTGGATTTCGGCAGCACACAAAGGGACATTTGGCAATGGTTTGGGCAACACAAAATTGCGGGTGAAAGTGAATTGTCGCATCGAATTCGAATGATCAGTGCCCGAGGCGATTTTGATCAAATAAAGGCTTTCAAAACAGTAATGGAGCTGTGTCTATTGAAATATCACGACATGAAGGTGTTGGAATTTCAAAATCCACTCACAATGGCTGCCGGTTAGTTGTCAGTTCGTGATGCTGATAGAGCTCAGACCGATCGAGATTCGGTGATTTTTGATCGAGATTCTCGATTAAAATCTCGATCGGTACTCAAGACGAGCTTTATGTAGTTGCGCTTCACGCCATGATTTTCCATATCGATAAAGTCCTGAAAGCTCGAAATTCCATTAAATTTAAAAAAAAAAGTGTCTCAATTTTTTGCCATTTTAGAAGTGCTAACTGAAGCCTCATTCAATTCTTTGTTTGATGCAATGTTTGGCAGTAATTTGAATAATTACGCCACCTTTGAAGAAGAGTGCATGGAATTTTCAAGTGTTTTATTGAAAATTTTAACGTATTTTCGACAATTAAAGGACGATGAAAGTGTGAAAAACAAAGTTAAAAGTTTTTGGGAAATATTTGTTAAAATTTTGGGGAAAAAAAATCAAACGGTGGTACAGCAAATAAAAAAATTGTATTCACATTTGGATGAATTGAAAAACAATTTTGGCACTTTAACAATGCCACCAAATTTCATAAGTTTGGCCAGATCGTACGAACAGTATTTTATCAATCTTCACAGTAAAAATCAATTCCACATGATGTTTGTTGAAAAATTCTTCATCAGAGAAAAGATGAAATCCATTTTCCAATTTATCGATGAGGACAAACAAATTCTGTCCAAACAATTTTGGGGACTTTTTGAAGGTTTTATTATTTGTAAATTTTATTATATTAAAAAAGCAATTTTTTTTTTATAGTTGAGCAAGTGAGTGCCAGTGCCAGCAGTGAAAGTGAAATTTACTTGCCAAAATTATATAAAGAATGCCCTCCAAAATTGTTGAGTGAACATTATGGGAACATCGATAATAACGATAAAAGTAATTTTATCTATAAAAAATTATAAAAAAGAAAAATTATTTAATAATTATTTGAAATAAATAAATATTATTTTTTTATTTTTTTTTAAATATTTAAAAGGTGCTTTCCTCATAATGCACGCATACGTTCAACTAATGGCGGACGTTGAAGACGAAAACTCATTGAAACTCAGTCCACCAGCCAAAGAACAATTTCAAAATGTGGAGATCGCTGTGCTTTTATGGGTTTATAATGAGCTGATTGATGCCGAACTTTTCAAATTTGCCAATTCAATTGAGCACAGAAATGCCGACTTTGTTGCAAGGATTGACGCGTACGCCGTGAAATGGGACAATTTGTGGATAAAAAATAGACAAAATGACAACAATGAAATGTGGTGTTGTGAACTTCACAAATTTGCCTTCGAAATGGTTGAGGACGAAGCATTGAAGCAAAATGTTCGCTGGCATGAGCATGTGAAGAGTTTGGTGGACAGATCGACGACACTTTACGAGCAGGTTAATTGAAATTAATTAATTTGTGTCGACGCATATTTGAATATTTCTGACCCCGAAAAACCCCGAACCTCATCCCCGACTCGGGGTCGGGGTTAGCATACACCCCTAAAGATGGCATCATTGAGTGACAAAATTCATTTTTTCCGAGGGCTTGACTGTGGTGGACGCGTACTTTTTGTCAAAAAATTTATTTCTTTTTTACAAAATGAGTTACAATAAATCGGCCACTCGCGTCCCGCCACTCGCGTCCCGGGCCACTCGCGTCCCGGGCCACTCACGTCCTGGCCACTCGCGTCCCGCCACTCGCGTCCCGGGCCACTCACGTCCCGGCCACTCGCGTCCCGCCACTCGCGTCCCGGGCCACTCACGCCCGGCCACTCGCGTCCCGCCACTCGCGTCCCGGGCCACTCACGTCCCGGCCACTCGCGTCCCGGGCCACTCACGTCCCGGCCACTCGCGTCCCGGGCCACTCACTTCCCGGCCACTCGCGTCCCGGGCCACTCACGTCCCGGCCACTCGCGTCCCGCCACTCGCGTCCCGGGCCACTCACGTCCCGGCCACTCGCGTCCCGCCACTCGCGTTCCGGGCCACTCACGTCCCGGCCACTCGCGTCCCGCCACTCGCGTCCCGCCACTCGCGTCCCGGGCCACTCACGTCCCGGCCACTCGCGTCCCGCCACTCGCGTCCCGGGCCACTCACGTCCCGGCCACTCGCGTCCCGCCACTCGCGTCCCGGGCCACTCACGTCCCGGCCACTCGCGTCCCGCCACTCGCGTCCCGGGCCACTCACGTCCCGGCCACTCGCGTCCCGCCACTCGCGTCCCGGGCCACTCACGTCCCGGCCACTCGCGTCCCGCCACTCGCGTCCCGGGCCACTCACGTCCCGGCCACTCGCGTCCCGCCACTCGCGTCCCGGGCCACTCGCGTCCCGGGCCACTCACGTCCCGGCCACTCGCGTCCCGGGCCACTCGCGTCCCGGGCCACTCACGTCCTGGCCACTCGCGTCCCGCCACTCGCGTCCCGGGCCACTCACGTCCCGGCCACTCGCGTCCCGCCACTCGCGTCCCGGGCCACTCACGCCCGGCCACTCGCGTCCCGCCACTCGCGTCCCGGGCCACTCGCGTCCCGCCACTCGCGTCCCGGGCCACTCACGTCCCGGCCACTCGCGTCCCGCCACTCGCGTCCCGGGCCACTCACGTCCCGGCCACTCGCGTCCCGCCACTCGCGTTCCGGGCCACTCACGTCCCGGCCACTCGCGTCCCGCCACTCGCGTCCCGGGCCACTCGCGTCCCACCCACAAATTAATATTTTTTTATTTTTTTGGACAGCAAAATTTGATAAAATAAAATAAATATAAACCATATTATATTTTCGAATACATTCTATGATTTTTGCATTATTTTAAGCTCTATTACATTTGAATTATCAATAAAAATATGTGGTTGTGAAAACAAATTTTTTGGTTAATTTGGCCAGACGCAGAAGATTGTAACCGAAAATGTAATTTTTTTGGTCCAATAAAACATTGGATTAAGGTACAGCAGCCGTGTTGATTTTCAATACATAACTGTGAAATTTAAGTACACTAAGTCTTTGTTTATCAAAACAAAACACTTTTTTCTTGAATAAATGGCTTGTACCTGTTAAAATAAGGATTAAGAAGAAATATTAACTTAGTCTTAGCCTTTTTTAAATGAATAAGCTGTGAATTTTGCGATCCAAAAAGTAAAAAAATATTAGTTTGTGGCTGGGACGCGAGTGGCCGAGACGCGAGTGTTCTGGGACGCGACTGACCCCCTACTCTGTGGGTTCGAATCCGCTTGAAAGCGATCCATTATTAACTTTTATTCGGCCTCTAGTCTCTTCGCTCTTTCATTAAAGAAACATTTTTTAATAATTTTCAAAAATTTTAATTAAATTGAAAAAAATCGAAAACAAAAATTTGACCTCTAAAATTTTGAAGAAAAATTTTAAAAAACTTCGCAACCCCGACCCCGACCGATTTGGGTAACCCCACCCCGACCCCGACAGTCCCGCCCCCGAAAAACCCCGACCCCGCAATTCTCAACCCCGCACGCGGGGTGACAACCCTAATTAGTAATCTTTGAATTTACTAGTAAAATTTGAAAATACTCAAATAATAGGAGTTAGTAAAATTTGAATAAAAGTTATTTTAAACACAGTAAAATTCAAATTTTAGTAATAAAATTTGAAAATTCCGGTTTTCTTTATTGTTTCTATTTTTTTGAAAAAATAGAAATTTCAAAATTACTAATTAAATTCGAATTTTTAAAATTCAATTTTGTAAAGATATTCAAATAATACAAACTCCTCTAATTTTTGAATATTTTCAAGTTTACTAGTAAAATTCGAATAATTCTAATATTCATATCTAAGCTTTATAGTTTGGTGAGCTTGTTTTATTTATTTTTATTAAGAAATTGGTTCTTCTTACGCCCGAAAAGGGAGGAATTAATTGGGCTCAAATTGATTGCACGGACAACAAAATTGCAACAAAATTTATGCGTTCGATCAAAAAAGTGCCAAATTGGCTTGATCAAATTCATTATTATGCAATTACAAAACTGATCACCAAATTCGTTGAGTTCCAATGCATTTTTTGTTACGGAAAAGATCATTTTTCCAACCTTGACATGAAAGAAAGACTCAGCTGGATTGTTTCACCAAATGTGTTTGACGCAATTGAAGCAACATTTCCTGAAATATTAAATTACGGTAAGGGACAAAAAAAAAGTAATAAAAATAACAAATTTTTAAAATTCTGCAGGCTTTCAAATGGCACTAAAAATCTAACGTAAAAATAAAGGCAACATTTTAAAAAATAAAGATTTTAATAGTAGAATAAAGGCCATTTAAATTTCCGATTTATTCATGAGGACATGTATATTTTTGGCTTGAAATGATTTTTTCCAACAAATTTTTCTTTCCAAGCAAAAGTTTATGCATTTCGTGGCATTTCAAAATGCAATTTTTTTTTGGAGGATTCTGGCGCCGCCGAGAAAATTGAATTTTTGACTCTATTTGTTAAGAGAGTTGTAGCCAAAATTTTAAAAAGACATAATTAAGCTTTTTAGGAATGGTAAGAGTTGGCGGTGTCGATAGGGGCCCGCCAGAAATTTTTTTTTGAATTTAACAAGTTTGTTAAGAAAATTGGTATGAATTTTTAAAAATTTGGATACACATTTTTTTAAGCAAAAAATACAAAGGAAAATTTAATAAATAATGTGAAAATGCTTTAAAATTCACTAATAATTTGGCCTGTTGTCCAAAGATTTATTCAAATTTAAACAAAATTCTTCAAAAAACTCCAGAAATCTCAAATAAGGAGGCGGAAAAGGACGCATACCCTAAACAGGGTGGCCATTGTACCTGATTTGTCAGGTTTCTCCTGATTTTTGGGTGTTTTCCTGATTTCCTAAAAATGTGGAAATTTTCAGCGAAAATGGTCTTTTAACAAATTGAGTCAAAATTTTTCTCAGCGGCGCCTATCGGCATCGCCGACCCCCCACCCCAACCCCCCCCCGTAAAGCAGAATCCGCTTGAAAAATTGCAAATCGCTAAATTCCGAAATTTTTGCACAATTTTCCCAACGAAAACGTTAAAATTGACTGTTGGTTTTGGTTTTACCCTAGCCTTTGATCATTTTCTGTGATTCTGAGTTGCTGGAGCAGGTCAAACATGTCGAGAATAAGTTTTGGCATTAAATTCATATAATTAGGCGCTCAAAAATTATTCCTGATTTTTGCAAAGGCTGATCTTGATTTTCCTTAATTTTTCAGCTGCGATTCCTGATTTGGGTTTGACAGGTGGCCACACTGACCCTAAATAAAGTACAAATCTTTAAAAAAAAGTACATATCGGAGCCAAGCGTTAGATGAAAGTCCAAATTAAAAGTGTTTTTTTGTTTGTCTATTTTGCAGGTTCTATGCTTACTTCGCGCTACATCGTTTTTCTCTTGAACAAATTGAAGCACAAAACTGGCACATTTTTGTCCGAATGTTACGAAGCCAGAATTGAAAATTCCATCCTATTAAACATGATCAATTATCAAGCAGAATCTTTCATAAATTGTTCAAAGATCGTAAACGTTCAAATTCGTAATGCTTTTCAAACAAAAATTGTTGAAGTAAAGACCCAATTTTATGATAGCCTTAAAATTGAAGAACCATCAATTTGGCGAAAAAGTGTGTGCCTTCTAATGAAATTTAATAATTTTTTAACAGCACATTTATTAACCAATAAACAAAGCACTGTGGAAGAAATTGTCAGATGGAAATCAGGAATGGATTATTTTATTTTTGAATTTTATATATTCATAAGCTGAATTTAAAAAATATTATAAAAATTATGTTATGTTATAGAGACCGGATCCAAAACCCAAAAATTTTTTGCCTTTTTTTCAAAACTAAAACTTTTGTACAAATCTTGTTTGGGTCCAACTATCCGATCTCTAGTTTCTAATCAAAAATAAAATAATTTATTTATAATATAAAAAATATTAATTTTAACTAAAAATATTTGTTAAGCCCTTTCATTATGATGTATTTTATTATTTTTTACTTTAGGATGCGATAATGAAGATAAAATTAAAGATATGATTAAGCAAAAACAAAACCTTTTTGGTTTTCATCATATTAATATATTGACAAAATTGTTGGAACCGTTGCCAAAAAATGAATGGTTTAGAGGCCAACTGATGTCGATCGCTGGGGCCAAGACACGGCTATGGAAAATGACATATAAAATCAAAAGGCCAAAAACCGAAATTGGCGTGGACAGCGTATTTTTAAAAGTCTGGGAAGACGCTGGCATGGACAAGAACGGTGAGTAATGATAATTTATCAGTGAACATTTTGTCTCAGACAATCTGTACTTGGACATTTTATCTGCTGACAATGCTTCAGTGAACATTTTGTCTCAGACAATCTGTACTTGGACATTTCATCTGCTGGCCAATGTTTTAGTGGGCATTTTGTCCCAGACAATCTGTACTTGGACATTGCTGGCAATGTTTAGTGGGCATTTTGTCTCAGACAATCTGTACTTGGACATTCTATCTGCAGAACAATGTTTCAGTTGACATTTTGTCTCAGTCTATTATTTGATTTTATTTTTTGATCTGTTCAGTTTAAAATCAAAAAACTAAAACCAAATCATTTCAACTTAAGTCTTCGCCGACAGCCTGTTGTTGCCAGCCTCATATGAATGTCTGTTAACCAGTGAATTGGGCAATTCACTCGATAAAAATGCTGAAATGTTAAAGGCCGAAATCGCTGTATTTGTCCAATGGATGGAGGACAAACTTGGGTTGGCACGGCGTACAATTGCCAACAAACGCTTGTCGCGCATTTGGGATAAAAATAAGAATTTTTTTAACGCAATTTATGACCAAATTGACGATGAGGACGAGCATGCCCTAGCGTTAAGAAGTAATCAAATTCGCCATTTTATCTATTTGTTGAAGCAGGATTTGGAGATGTACAAAAAAATGTCGGAATTGGATGAACGGATCACAGACATTTTCAGCAATGATTTGGTGCAACCGATTGATGCTGAAGAACAGAGAATATACCAAAAATGGATGTGGCATCTGCACAAATGTGCCGTGATCAGACTGATCAGAAATGATACAGCGTTTGCTGAACGATTAAAAAACGGTTTTTATTTTCAGTTTTGAAATAGAAAAAGTATTTGTGGAAAAAATTTATCGTTTTAATTAAGCTAACAAATCTGCCAAGTCAAAAACCGCTTTTAAACAATCGTTGATTGAACTGGTTGGCGAAACCGAAAATGTTGAAGAAATTCTAAAAGAGTTTCGAAACGATCGGACAGAGGAAATAGTTACCGAGAATAAATTCAAAATTTTAACTTTGCATTCAGCAAAAACAAACGACAATTCTGGCAATTTGTCATCTGGCATAAAGGCAGCGAAAGCAACAAAGAAAACAACTAAGAATAAAAAGAAAAATAAAAATTCAGAAAATACTGACAATTCGCCTAAAATAGAACAAATTGAAGACGAAGAGAAAAAAGAACAAAAAAATTGGGCCGAAAATACTGACAATTCGTCTAAAATAGAACAAATTGAAGACGAAGAGAAAAAAGTGCAAAAAAATTCTGCTGAGCCTAGTGAAACCATGGAAAATGAAGACGAACTTTGTACAAATGCGAACAAAATTCCACACAATTCAATTTTGAATGAAATTTTCGAAATTGACACTTCAAATAATTATCGAAAAGCTTTTGTCGGGCTAACATTGAGCAGTTTCGAGGATAACAATTTTTTATCGATTCGCTATAAAATATTCCTTGACATGCTTATGAATGAGCCAGGTTTTAAAATTTTATAATAAACTTAAACAACTTCCAATTATAATTTAGAAAATTCATCAATCAATTCAAATCTTCAACTGTTACATCTCGGCATTTATGCCAACGAAATTTTCAATCGGTTAAAACTCATAAAGCAGCTAACGAAAGTGCTGCCTGAAATTTGCATTGATCAAATCGAAAAGGAATGGAATGAAATAAAAAGAATTGAATTATCAAAAATTAAATATGCAGAAAAATTAATTTCTTATCTTTTTTTCTTGTTGAAACAAATTGTCGCCAAAATGGACAAATTCGACATTAAAAATCAGCAAAATACGGGAGAATTTGAGGAACTTATTGTTAGAAATCAATTATTTTTAAAAAAATTTGTCAAATTTATCATTGAGAATTTTGACATAAAAAATTGGTATCAATTAGGCCACACAAAAACAATTGGCATAATAAGAGTTCTTTTTTGGCCAAATAGTTTTGAAACTTCCGTGTTAGAGAAGCAATTAAAAAATCTTGAAATTCTTTTGAAGAAATATGAAAAATTGAATTTGCAAAGAAAATTGGGTATTCTTTCTTAAGTTTAAACATTTTTTAGAATTCTAAATCTAAACTTTAAATTATTACAGATAAAGATTTTTTTGAGCTGTACAAATCTGATCAGTTTCTTAAATTTGATGATAATAAATCAAGGAAAACAAACATCGATTTATACCAAATTGTTCATGGATGGCAACAAATTGACTTTAACGAAGCAATGGCTATGAATATGAAAAGTACTAATGTGGTATAATAAAGTTATTTTTATTTTTATTTTTACGTTGAATTTTTCTAGTTTAAAAATGTATGCAAAATAAATGAACAGACAGAAAAAGATACCAATGAAACATTTGATGCAATTAAAGAATTAAGGAAAATATTTCAATTTTGGGTAATAATTAAAATTATATATATTATCAAATTTAAAAGTTTGAATAAAATTACTAATGCTTGTTCGTTTAAACTATTAAACTATTTTAATTGCTTTTTTCAGTCTGATGAAGCGCGTTTCCAAATGCCTGCCTTACACTATCTGAAGCCGAATAATAAAACTTTGAAGCCAATTTGCATGCTTCCAGACGGATTTGATTTAATCACAAAAATTTTTGGTTCTTTTCAGTGCAATTTGAATGAAGCACAAATGTGCAGAGACAATTCACTTTACTGCATTCTTTGCGGGGCAAATTTTTATAAATAAAAATTGATTTAATTTAATCTTGAAAATATAAAGTAAAAAGTAGAAAATTATTTCAAACTTCCAATAAACTAATTAGGTCGTTTAAATTAAACTCAAAATTTCTTAATAAATTATTTATTACCTATTTCATAGGATCCACGAGTGAAATTTCTGCAAAAACATTCAACGGTGAACATTGCTTTCGTCCCAAAATTGGAAATTTATTTTATGGCAACACATTTTATGGTTTATTTTGTTATTGTGCAAGATTCACCGTATATTCCAAAGGAAAACTTTGATGCGCAACAAATTCAAATATTTTTATATGGCTTTGGAAAAAAATTGAAAAAATTGATCAACGAAAATTATTCCGACGAAGGGGCGTATGAATTTGATCCAAAAAAGAAGGCTCAGTTAAAAAGACAATTGGAAGAAGACGTCTTTATGGCTGGTAATTTTAATATAAAAAATTGAAAAGCATAAAAAATATTACAAATCAACAAATTTAAGAAGATGATGAGCAAATATTGAGAATGTTGGAAAAAATTGAAAAATTAAACAAAAATGAAGAACCGAATAAAATTGAGTCGATGGATTTCAATGAATATAAAGCAAATGCTCAAGCGAATCTTAAAAAGAACAAGGAAAAAATGGAGGAAATGAAAGCGAACTTGACCGTTTTATGGCGTAAGCATTTTAATTAGAGACCGGACTTGAGCTTCGAGCGAGATCTCAAATCGAGATTTTTCGAGATGTCGAGACCGAGATTCTCGAAAAAGCCGAGATTCTCGGATAAATCTCGGAAAATTACTTTGAGCGAGATCTCGAGTCGAGATTTTTCGAGATCCTCGAGTCGAGATTTTTCGAGATCCTCGAGATGAGATCTCGTCTCGACCGGTCTCTAATTTTAATTGCTGTCCAGGACCTGCTTTCTAATTTATTAAAAATAATTTTAATATTTTTAAAAAAACATTTAGACCACGCACTCCATCTAAAAATTCTCGAACTTTTATTGACCAAAAAGGAATTATACAGAATCAATCATCACCAGTTCGACAAAGATGTGATGAACGGAAGCACATTGCTTAACTTCAGAATTGCGTACGCTTATTTGGAATTGTGGGCAAAAAGTAATACCAATGATTGCCAATTATTATTAACTAATTTTATTCTAATTATTTAAGAAGCTCAAATTTTTAATGAAAAATTTGGACATTTTAATTCACAAATTATCATCATTATGCTGACGAAAGTGTTTTTGTGGTTCCCGGGCGATGTATCAGTGGCTTTTTTGGTTGAAAAATTTTTCTTAATTTATGCCATATGGTAAGCTTTGCTTATTTCATGTTTTGTTAATTCTAATTCAATTTTCGTGAAATTTAATTTAAATTTTTTGGAGATTTTAGATTATTTAAAACGTTAATTTAGGGATTGGCCATTGCCATTGCATTTAACAAAAATTGACTATACAAAAGAAGGCGAATTTATGAGCTGGTCAACGGAGCGCGAATGGTTCGATAAAATGCAGGAAAATAATGGACAACAATTTTCTTTTGAAATGCCAATCATTTCGCCAATGTTTCCCGAACAAAATTTGGCCAATCGTATCGATGCATTTGAAGCAAAGAAAATACAAAACGAATTTTTGAATGGTAAATGCATTCATTAGATTTTTTTTTAAACTTTTTGCAAATAATTAAAGTTTTTTTAGCAATTAAACGTATTAAAGTTATGAACGCCGGTGCAGTGACAAAGAACAAACCATTGAAAGAAGATATATTCACTTAAATTTGAATACCGGTTTATTAAAAAAGAATGCATTTTTTATACATATAATAAATGATCCGTTGTTTTAAAACAGACTTCTCAGGCGTCTCTTGTTTTTACCAACAGAGTAATGTTTAAAGAGTAAATTATATAAAAATTCAAGTACCTATAGTCGTGTTCAGTACGCCGAATAACAAAAAAAAATCGGCGCCAGTCCAGCGCCCAAACTTAGTCCTGGCGCGCCAGTTCTACTCAGTGGCCAACAAATAATTTAAAAAGCATTGGCCTTTGATACTAGAGATCGGACGGTACGGGAAAGTACCGACGCTTTTCGGGATTTTCGGTACTTTTGGTGTCGGTACTTTACCGAAAAGTACCGACCGAACCTTTTTGGAAAGTACCGAAACCTTTCGGTACCGGTACTTTTTCGGTACTTTACTGAAAAGTACCGACCGCACCTTCTGGCCGGTCTCTATTTGATACACACAAAAGAACAGCAAGTCTATTATCACATATTCTCATAAAAAATGAAAATAAACAATCAATGAAGGCAATAAGCACATGAAAATGCCAAAAAAATGTGACTAAATTATTTTTTCATTTTATGTGCATATTTTGCAATTTTTAGTGCATATTTAATGCGCATATTTCAAGATTTTATGTGCATATAAATGCCAACCCTGGACATAACTGCGAAGCTTGGGGGTTGTGTTTAAAAGTTATTATTAATTGATTGCGAATCTCAGTTTAAACAAATATTTGCACGGATTAAATAGTTTTTTTATTTTACACCAGGAAAAAGTGTCACAGAATAGGGCAAAAAAAGTCAATAAATATGAAATCAATTGTAATCTATCTAATAAAGACACCACCAATATATGGAAAAGTTTTACAGAAATGGAAAAAAAGTGGTCAGAAATTAGGGAATAGAATTTAAAACAATTTTTCCAATGCGTTTATTTCTTTTCTTTCCGAAAACATTCCATTTCCACGGTATATCATTTAGAGAATTAGCAGATGAAGTTGAGCGTTCAGAACCCAGTTCTGGCTCTAATTAAGAATTCTGGGGAAGCAATAGCGTCTAACAAGAAATATGTAATTACGAACCTGACTAAAATTATGTAAACATTTCTTAGGAATAATTATCTTTATTATAAATGAAAGAAAGTTTTATATGATGAAAATAAATTTTTTTGAATTGGCCAATCATACCTTTATTTAAAAATTGCCGTTTCCAACAATTTATGGTTGGCAAAGGGATGTTCAACCTTTGTGCAATTTCTTCTTTATTCATTTTTGGATTCTTTTCTTCAATTTTGTAAAATTGTTTCACAATCTTCGCCTTCTCATCCTCAGTGTGTCTCTTTTGTTTTCCTTATTAAAATTTTAATTAAATTTAAAATAAATTTATAACAAACAAAAGAAAAATTCACTTGAATCTCCAAATTCGTTTTTCCAAATATAAATTGTTGTACGAGAAACTCCCAATTTTTGCGCAATTTTTTCATCGAGTTTTTTCAGATCGTAAGACATTCTGCCCTTTTTAACGGAAAAAACGGAAAAAATATACACCCCTAAAAATAGGATTTTTGGTGGATTGTTTCTGAGTTTTCTGTGCATTAACGGTGGTTAAACAATTTTAAAAATTCTTTTTAGCTTTTTCAAATTTTAGAAACAAATATTTTAGATGACAATTCACAAGCTTTTCATTCATTTTTTGTTGGACGAAATCAAAAAACTTTAGGGGGCTTTTGTTTTGCATATTCATTTTTGGAGCGATTTTCTTAACAAATATTGTTAAGTTTTTTTAAAAAATTCTTCCGGCGGCGCCTATCGGCGCCGCCGGACCCTTACCATTCCTAAAAACTTAAAAAAAAGTGCCGATTTTTTAAATTTTTGTTGAAAATCTCTTAGCAAATTAAGTCAATTCAAAATTTTCTCCGGCGGCGCCTATCGGCACCGCCGACCCCCACCCCCTACCTAAAAGCTTAAAATAGATTTAGAAGGCTGCTGAAAAAAGACATCCTTCAAAATTTAAAAAAATAATTACTGTTAATATTTCAAAAAATATTTATTAAATAAATAAAAAATAATAATTTTTTTATTTTATTTGAAAATATTTCCGTTTTCCGTTTTTGAAAGAAGAAACGGTGGCATAGACCAAAAAAGAAAACCGAAAAATACACTCCTGAATTCATTCGATCTTCCTATGCTGCTTTTTGAAAATTTTACATATAACCCCCTGATGGAAGCCATACTTTGAGCGAAAGGGGTTAAAACGAGAAGGGAAAGGATCAAAATCTGAAAGAATCAGTGACGAGGAGAGAGCAGGGTCAACCCTTCAAGCAATTACTAACCCTCAACAAATTCCCCGAAAATCTTTTTTAAATTATATGAAAACTTAAAATGCATAGAACAGGCTCTACAACATTGTCTCTGTAGCCAAATATTATTATTTTTTAATTTGGCGTTTTAATTCAATCATGAGGGTACGGGGCATGTCACTTTTTCCTCCAGGGCCTATCAATTATAAAATATTTTAAAAATACTTATAATGGACCCGCCAAAATGGCGCTGAGCAGAGATGGCCAGGGTAGCGATGAGATTTTGGGTTTTGGCATATTTTGGTGTATATTTTGGCCTTTTTGGAGCATATTATATGCGCATATTTGCCGATTTTCCGTGCATATTGGTCCGGTCTCTAATGATTATTTAGGAAAATATTAACAAAATGTCTGAATATTGATTTGGTCCAGTTCAAAAGTTTTTCATTTGTCTATTCACAATCGATTGCTTTTTATAAAATGAAATTTTTTATAGGAAATATTTATGAATGTCAGGAATTGATTTGGCCCCGGTTCAAAATGGGAATATTAATTGATTCGTTGATATAAATGATTTATATAAAAATGCCCAGTTTTCAATTGTGGGCGTCATTTTTACTTTCAAAAATTTTTTATCAAATAATATTTATATATTTTTAAATTTATTTAAATTTAGAAAATATTTCTTGAATATTTTATTTATTTTTTTAATTTAATTTTGAGAGAGATTCTTTAACATTACCATATCGAATTTTCTGTTTAAATTATAAAATTAATCAGAATTCTATAAATCCCGCTAAATCAGAGATTATTTTACCCAAATAAAATGGAAGAATTTTGGTTTTTAATTTTGGTTTTATTCATCGCAACAAATTCACTGGACAAAGCCGAATCCGTAAAATTGGAACTCAAAACATTTGACGAAATATTCGGAGAAGGCTGGTGGGACAAAGGTGAAGCCGAAGATTTGAAAACGCCGGCGCCAACAAACTTTGGACAAAATGTCCATCACCAAATCGACCGGCAGAACACCCAAATTGGACAAATTGAACCCAATTCAACTGATCAGAATCTTCCTCTCACAGAGTCTGATCACTCTGATAATGCCAATAATAGTGAAGAACAGAACGAAATTAAAAAAATTACAAACAAAAATATTGCTGAAAATAAGCGAAAACGTAAAATTGTCGACAAATTCCTCGCCATAAAAGATACATTTAAGCAAAAAGGAAAATTTTCGGCAAAAGAATGGAATCAAATTGAGCAGAAAATTTCTAAACATTTAAAAGTAAGTCGCCAAAAAATACATAAATGGAAAAAAGAATTTGGCATAAGTCAAAAAGTGTCCTATGAAAAAGAAGAACGTAAACATTTGGTTGAGAAATTTGATCAAATGAAAGCCGAGTTAAAGCGGGACGGATTAAAAAACTCTTATAATCACAAAATTGATAAAATTGTCGCAAATGAATTGGGCCTCAATTATAGAACAATTTACAATTGGAAACGTGAACTTGGCCAAACCAGTGAGATATTCTTAAATGATTATAACCTTTTAACACTCTTCCAATTCAAATATAATTTACATTTAATTTTTGTTTTTTTAAGTGATAAATTACTCAGACGATGAAAAGGTTGAAATTGTGAAAAAGCTAATGCTAATGAAACGTGGCCATTCCGGCGGGGAGGTCAAAAAATTGAGCAAAGAAATCGCTGAAAGATTTGGTCTAAATGTTCGTACAATAAACCAATGGAAAAAAGAATTTGGCTTAAATCGAAAAAAATCAAAAAATGAGCGAAAAAAATTGGTAGAGAAATTTGATCAAATGAAAGTCGAGTTAACACGGGCCGGATTCAAAAACTCTTTTCATCACGAAATTGATAAAATTGTCGCAAAAGAATTGGGCCTCAGTTTTACAACAATTTACAATTGGAAACGCGAATTTGGCCAATCCAGTGAGTATTTCGAGCCTCCTAGATAACTCATTTTTATTTATTTTTATTAATTAAATTCTTATACAGCACTAGACATGATGAATACGCCCACAGCGAACAATAGGAATTGATGAAATGTTTTTGCAAAATGTGAACTTTTCATGTCCAGCGGCGAAGCAAACGTTCAAAATCAAAACAAACACCAAGACAAGCTTAGATGGTGCCGAAATATGCGCCGAAAAAAAATGACATTATATTTGTCCATAATTTGCCTAATATTAAGTTTTATATATTTTACCGTTTTATTAGTAGATTTAAACGGACCAAAAAATTTTTGGATTGTTTTGTACAAAAAAACCGGGGATCCCCGTTTTAGGGAATGGAGAATTCGACACAAGAAAATGCGACACCAAAAAAATGTTTAAAAATTCATTTGTTTATGTTATTTTAATCTTTAAATAAATAAAAAAATAACTCTTTTAAAAACATTTTTTTAGTGTCGCTTTTTCCAATGAAGCATTTTCTGTTCTGTTGGTGTCGGACCCCTGGTTATTGGATTTTTTTTGGCTAATTTTAAATTATTTAATGCCCCGTCCCAAAACCCACAAAAAGAATTTGTCTTTATATGTAATAAAAAAGACCAATGACCCTGATCGCAATAATTATCAAAAAATTTATCGCGATACCGCCCCGGGGGATAGGCTTATTGTAAGTCATTAGCTGGACGATACAAAGTCAAGGCGGGCGCGCGACCCGCGTTTGAGCGTGGTTCTTCAAAAATGCCGGTTTAAACCCGGGATTTTGGGACCCGGCATTATTTCGTACCCGGAAGGGTTTATTTTGAATTGAAAATTGAAAGAATTATAGTTTTTAGCCGAAAACCAGGTTTTGAGAAAAAACAAAAATCAGCATTAAGCCATCGATTCAATTGGAAGGACACAACTAAAAGTGGGTTTAAATTTTTTGTTGGTCATCTTTAGGGAAATATTTTCATCCCCGTCCCCGGGCGGGGATGAGACCGGGGATCCCCGTTTTAGGGAATGTTATTCGACCCTATAAAATTCGACACCAAAAAAATGTTTAAAAATTCATTTGTTTATGTTATTTTAATCTTTAAATTAATAAAAAAATAAATCTTTTAAAACATTTTCTTAGTGTCGCT
The DNA here is from genome assembly GCA_018350325.1 of Globodera rostochiensis. NCBI lineage: Eukaryota > Metazoa > Nematoda > Chromadorea > Rhabditida > Heteroderidae > Globodera > Globodera rostochiensis. The sequence goes on from JAEVLN010000010.1 coordinate 1,628,354, forward strand.
TTTTCCAATGAAGCATTTTCTGTTCTGTTGGTGTCGGTTGCATTTTCCGATGCTTTTTTGCCTAGCCCTGGGATTCCCAAGTGATGTTTTCCAGACAAATCCATCCCATCAATCATTTAATGTTCATCGACTTTAATAAAGCTTTTCTGGATTAATATGAGTACTAAAATTATTTAATTTTATTAAAAACTTATAAGCTTGATTTATGCTTTTGAAATACCCTTCGAATTTTTTTCAAATGCTATCTAAATGTTATTTTCTTCTTTGGCTTGAAACTGTGAACAAATGTTGAAATGTCAGTTGGATAGTGCTTTGAAATTTGGAAACAAAAGACTTTTTGAAAGATTTCTATTTTCTTTTTGGATATATTTGAAAAAGCTTCTTAATATAGATTACTTTTGTTCGTTTGCCGAAAAGGTACATTTCTTTATGCAATATGGTCAAAAATACAAAAGAAATGACGAGTTCAATAAAAAATAATAAAGATTTGTTAATCAAATTTTGAATAGGTTTCAATCAATATGATCATCCTCCAGCGTTCACTTAGTGCCGAAAAGTTCCTTGTGGCGGTCACTCAATTCCTTCACTGCTTCAGGCCCCAATTTGTTGTTTTCCGAAAGATTGTCCAAATAATTCTCGCCGCAAAAATCCTCCCTAGTCATCTCATTCAAAATTTGCTCCTAAAATTAATTAAATTAATTACTGAATAATTGCATTTTGTACAGATCTACCAGGGCTATCAATTTGCCTTATTTTTAAGATAAATGTCATAATTTTGCCATATTTTAGAGCTTTGTGAAAAAGGAAAAATTCTCCTTTTTTACGAGAAAAATGAGAAGTTCCCGAAAATAGTGCTCCTGGATTCGGTCAATTTGAAGTTTTCGGTTGCAAATCTCTTAACAAATGAGTAAAAATTCAATTTTTCTCGGCGACGCCTATTGGCACATCTTTTTGAGAATTCCTTAAGAAGTTGGCATAAAAATGTCATATTTTCACCCCTCGATGCCATAAAAATGACATATTTTGTCGCAGATGAGTTGAGAGCCCTGATTTTCTACCTTCATGGCAATATTGCCGCACTGATCTGCCAATCGGAATTTGCAAATGGCCGATTTATCGCTCATCGTTAACAGAAACTCAACGCAATGTTTCTCAACGGAATCCAACAAAAAACGATTCGCCAACAGCAAAACGCCCTCCACGCATTCATCTGAATATTTTGGATTCTTTTACTTTTTAGGGCACTAAAAATGGCTAAAATTATTATTTTTACCGTCCAACTCCATGTTGTGAGGAAACATTGTGAAAATGAGTTGTTCAAAATTTGTGACGGCATCAGAAAGTTCGTCAATTTGAATACTTGGCGATTCTTCGACGTTTTTTCCAAAAAACAAAGTTCGAAAATATTTCGAATGGGCCGCTAACAGCTGAAAATGATAAAAAAAAATCATTTTAAAATTTTAATTTAAACTCACGTGTTTGTTCACATACACAACTTCTCCATTGACCAACAAAATATCTTCGAGGCGTACCCCGCTAAATTGAATTCAGAAAAAGTGAGAAGAATTTAAAAAAGCAAATTTACGGCATTCCCTCTTCAGTGATCACTTCGACTTTGAATGTTACAGCGTTATCCTTCTTAGCGTATAAACCATTCTTCGGCTCCATCAATTCCTGTAAAATAAACTACCTAAATTAAAATTAAATTAAATTAAACAATTTTTACCTCAATTTTAACAAACTGTCTATAACCCCAACTTGGACCATTGGCTGTGTAAATATGAAAAGTGCCCAACTCTCCTTCCTTCATAAGGCATTCACCGCTTTTCTTGCATGAAACAACGCTGAACTGAGAAGCCGCACGACAAGTCCAGGCCGCGTCTTAGCGAGGTTGTATAATGGAGAGGTGCCCGAGTGCGGCGTGGCGGGGGGGGGGGGGGGGGATCTGACCCCCCCGCCCCTCCTTGTGCATGTATGTTACCGTATTCACTCTTGTAATTCCACATGTGGAATTATTTCAACCTTCTCAGAAAGGGCGGTAGAGTGTGTGGAATTGTTAGAGAGTGTGGAATAGAGCCCGGTAAAAAAAAATTTCCGGGAACGGGAACGGGGTTTTCAAAAAGAACGGGACGGGAATCCCGAACGGGAATCCCGTCCTTTTCCCGTTCCCGTAGAAATCCCGTTCAATTTTTAACGGGAATCCCGCGGGAACGGGAAAAATTTTGAAAATTTTTAAACTAAGAATTTTTATAAATTTTTTTTGGCGGGCACTTTGCGATAAATTTCTGATATACAATTGGAGGGTCCGACAACGCCGATAGGCGCCGTCGGAAAATTTTTAAAACATTTTTGTTAAGAAAATTGCTCAAAATTTTTGAATTTTTTCCGATTTGCGAATTTTTCAAAATCCAATTTTTTGAGAATTTCTTTTCTCTAGGTGGAGGGGGGGAGGAGATATCGGCGGTGCCTATAGGCGCCGCCGAGAAAATTTTGCATTTTTTTGCTCAATTTGATAAGAGATTTGCTACCAAAATCTTAAAAATACGGTATTTTTTTAAGCTTTTGAAATCTTAATTGATTCAGAAAATCAGAAACCAACAGAATATGGCACATTTTGGGTGGGTTCGGCGGTGCCGATAGGCGCCGCCGTTAAAAAAATTTGAAATTTTAGCATTTTTGTGATGAAAATTGGTCCAAAATTGTTAAATTTTGAAAAATTTCGCCAAGAAAAATAAACGGGAACGGGAAAAATACTGAAATAAAATTTCCGGGAACGGGAACGGGGTTTTCAAAAAGAACGGGACGGGAATCCCGAACGGGAATCCCGTCTTTTTCCCGTTCCCGTAAAAAAAAATCCCGCTGGGCAAAAAAGACGGGAACGGGACCGGGATTCCCGTACTTTTCCCGCGGGAATCCCGTTCCCGCCGGGCTCTAGTGTGGAATTACAAGAGTGAATACGGTAAATATCCCAGCATTCACAAATTAAGATCGCCCCACCCGTTTCATCTCCATCGCAATGCAGGAACATGCCGATGTAAGCATCCCAATTTCGATCCAGACTCGCCATGGCAATCCGTTGATGTACACGACCGGGTCACTGGACACTTCCTTCGGCCCACGCCCTTCAGAAAATTCTTTGAAGTTCGTCATCCGAAACACTATTTGGCCGCGTTTGTACTTATTGGCTAAAAAGTTCAAAAAATGCAACAAAAATTTGATTGAATAGCGTTGAGCCGCCATGTTACCTTTGCTTTTATCACTATCAGTGTTCGACGAAGATTGGGTTCTGGATCGTTTCATTTGAATGGTGTGAGTATGATGGACAATTATGAAAAATCAACGATTCTGTCAAATGAGCAAAACAAAGATTTTATAACGAATTCAGGGCCGTAGCCAAAGCCTTGGATTTTTTTTTGGGGGGGGGGGTGTATTTTTCGGGTTTATTGTTTATTGGTAGGAGGACATTTTGCCGAGTAAGCCAAAACCGGACGTTTCGCCGAATATTTTGTTTTTGTTGAATGTTTTCATTATTACGTCACCAATCGACGAATGGCGAAGAATTATAAAAGACTTTTGCATAATGGGAGAGCAGAGATGCAGAGGCAGACAGTGAACATTCCTTGAGAACAAAAAAATTGGGGCGAACGTTGCCATAAACAGGGAAGGGGGGCAGACAAGGCAAAGGCGCGTACATTTCACCGAATGAACATTTTGTAATTTGGGACAAATATTAGTCGATGAAATGTCCGCGTCTATTTGTCGAAAAGATTTTTTTGCTTCTGGCGACGAAACGATTTTAGTTGGATTCAGGGGTGCTCGTAACTGAACTTTTTAAAATTAATGCGTAATGAACGAAAACGGTACCCCGCAATTCGGCGCGGCACGATTCGGCGGCGGCACGATTCGGCGCTGACAAGTTTTTCGTTATAACTTTGTTCAAAGTCAACCAAACCAAACATTCTTGGTATCATTCGAAAGCATGCAATGAGTAGAAGCTTACAAAGTCAAAAGCTAAGCGATTCGACTTAAACCAAAGAAAGTTATGACGCCACAGCCACCCTAAGCTTGGGGTTTGTTGCACCTAATTCGTGATAGCACTCTTGAAAACCCCGTATATGATGTTTCCAGCAAATTTGGGGGGGGGGGGGGTCGCAAACGGGTAACTACCGCGCTCATAAATGAGAACTAATAGTAAGGTCATCCACGATACTGCTGATAAGGGTCTCTTATAGTTATAGTCTCTCAAATGCTATCTTCAAAAACTGTGTGTTCTCTTAACTTCTAAGTATTAGCGCACGACTAAAAGTCCGACGGACAAAATGTTTGTCGGTAGATTTTGAATTCTCGTTCCCGCCACGGATTTATCGACAAAAATATCTCTGCTTCTTTGGCCATATATTGCCTTGACCGCATCCAGTCCGAAGGTCGAATTGTTCGAAGGTCGAAAGTGTTGTGACTTTCTTCAACCTAACCGATTAGGTCGAACTTAATACCAAATTTTGAGTTGAGTTATCATTAAGTTAAAGCTAAGTGATCGAGAGCTTTCATTTGGTATAATGTTCGACCTAATGGTTTTGGTTGTAGAAAGTTATAAAGCATTCGGCAGACTTTCGGACCGGTAGCCGCCTTGACCCTTCTTCCATATCAGGGCTGCGTCGAAAGAAAAAATTTTTCGAAATCGAAAGTATCTTCGAAATCGAAATTTTTTTATTTCGATTTTCGTAAGAAAATCGGTAGAAAAACCTCGAAATTATCGAAATCGAAATCGAAACGGAAGAGACTTTTCGAAAGTGGGACAAAAATATGTTTTTTTTTAAAAAAAAAATTTTGTTGCCTTTGATTAATTCGACATCATTGTATCCTTGAATTTTCAAAAATTTATATTAAATTAAATTGGATCGAGGGCATTTTAATCACTTATAAATTTTAGATGATTTTTCGATTGGGGGGGGGGCAGAGTGGCCACCTGTAAACCCAAAAAGCAGGATCTGCCTATGCAAAAAGCAGGAAACTCAATTTTGTTAAGAAATTGCGCATATTTTGAAAATTTTGCCGTTTTGGATTTTTTGTGCAAAATTTTTTGTTACGAATTCTGCTTTACAGGGGGGGGGGGGTTGCAATTTTAGACTCAATTTTGTTGAGATTTGCAATAATTTAAATATACGTTAACTTTTTGAAGTTTTTTAGGAATGAGAAAACAAAATTTTTTTGAAGATTTTTAAAGTATTTGAATTTTGTTAAATTTCTAAGCAATTAAAATTCAAAAAATATCTTAATTTTTCCCTTTTCCTGCCCGCGCTTAATTGTTTATCGTCGGGTTCTTTTCCAACGATTTTTGGTAAAATTTAATGTAAAGGGTAAAAAAAATGTCAATAACATGGAGGAGGTTTGAAGCTCCAACGGATTTTTGGTGACGGGAACACAGACCAATAAGCCAACAATAACAGTTGACTAACGCACGAAAAATGTGGTGAAGAAAATTACAAAATTTTTTTGATACAATTTCTCTTTCGACAAAATTTCGAAGAATTTTCTTTGTTGGAGTAACATCCATAAAAATGGAGAATCAATCAATCATGCCACTATTTCTTTAGTGATTGAGAATTATTTTTAGTTAGTAGGGCCAAAATCATGCACTAATGCCAATACCAATGTCAACACATTCCCCCGTATCCCCCCCCCTCCACTCTCTTCGTTGGCAATGCTATTTTGAAACAAAGTCACCCACCTTCTAAGCCAAAACGATTGAAAGTCGCATAAAAGCGGTGGAAAATGCAGCAGAAAGCAACATTCAAAAAACCATTTTTATTGTTAGTGCCTCAAAATGCGCACCATTCTCTTCTTGGGCTCTGGTTGCTTGATCGTCGCCTCTATTCTGCTGGAGACGGGTCAGAACTTTGGATAAATTTTGGCACAATATTTTCATCACTATGGATGCTATTTTTAGGTGTTTACCTATTTTTTCTACAGCTTTGTTTTGGCGAGTTATGCACGAAAAACATGTTTTTAGCCGGATCGTCGTTTTATCGAGGCTATTCGGACCTAAAAAAACCTATTTTTGGGTTTTTGCGTGTAAAATAGGCTCAAGCCAAAAAAAGCAAGTTTTAAGTCTTTTTGTTATTTTACACACCGTTTTTTTGCACCTATTTTTGCTTGTGAACCCGGGGTTTTTGGAACCTATTTTTGGACTTTTTTTCTCACCTACTTATATTTAGACGCCTATTTTGAGATTTTTCGACCCTAAAAGTAGCATCCTATACATCACCTTTCAGTGTGTGGTGACTAACAAAATTTAATCGAAATTTAAACTTTGAAACTTACTTTTCCGACTCACGTAGAGAATCAGATGCATCGCCGCCAAAAACGTTGCCATCAAACACAAACACAGGTGCATTGACTGAGTACACTGCATTTAATTAAGAAATAAAAAATATTTTTTTTAATAAAAAAAGAATTTTGAAGAAGCGTGCAAAGTTTCTTTTGCTTTAGTTTTATAATTAATCGGGTTTTTTGCAATAATTTTTAGCAAATTTTCGAACTAAATCCCCTAACAAATAAGGTGAGTTTTATTCGTTTGTGTATCAAATAGGGTAGGTCCCGGGGGGGGGGGGGGGGCGGGGACGGGGAAAACCGGGGATCCCCGGCCATTCTCATCCCCGTCCCCGTCCCCGTTCCCCGGTTTGTCCATCCCCGAAAACGGGGATCCCCGGTCCTCATCCCCGGGGGGGGGGGCGGGGATGAAAATGCACCCCTAAAGATGGCAATCACATCAGGAATTTTAATTCAATTATATTGATTTACTGTTTGGAATTTTGGTTGAGATGTGCGTTTTGATGAAAGATTTCAAGCCCTTTTAGTTGAATCTTCCCAAATGGTTTATGGCCTATGGTTTTTCTTCCTGCAAGTCTTATGTTGAGGGCTGGGTTCGGACTCGCTTGAGTGCGAGCACTTTTTTAATTTGTTTTGGTCTGTCGCGTGCGCTCCCCCATTAAAATAATATTTTAGTACATTTTCAAATATTTTAAAAAAATGCAAAAATTAATTTTTGAATTTCTAATAGAAAATTCAAGTTGCCCTTATCTTTACGCTCTTTTGCAAAAAAATCTTGACAATTTCCTTAGTTAATATTAGGGTGGCACGGGACCGGGACTTTTGGGAAAAACCGGGGCCGGGACTTTCCGGGACCAGAAAAACCGGGACCGGGACCAAGATTTTCAACTGGGACCGGGACCGGTTCCGGAACCGGTCCCGTGCCACCCTAGTTAATATCATTAATTACCGACTTAAGTTGCAAATCTCCTAACAAATTGAGTCAAAAATCCAAATTTTTCCCGACGGCGTCTGTCGAGCACCGTCGGGCTCTCCTCCCCAAAAAATTAAATCTTTGTAGTGCATATTTGCTATAAGAAAAACCTTTTCTTAGGGGTGCACTTTAATTTGAAGAAATTTTGATTTAAAAAAAAGTCCCCCAAAAAATTGCATTTTTTCAAAAATGCACCCCTAAAAATGGATTTTGCCCATCCCCGTACGGGGATCCCCGTTCCCCGGTTTGCTCATCCCCGAAAACAGGGGATCCCCTGTTTGTCCGTCCCCGGTATCCCCGTCCCCGGTTTGACCGGGGATCCCCCCCCCCCCCCGGGACCTACCCTAGTATCAAAGATAAAACAGCATTTCTATGCAATTAAAGTCAAAATAATAAATACATTATTAGAGCAAAATCAATGGGATGCCGATACATGTAACAAGGGCCTCACGTTGTCTGTCTCCACACTCTCTGAGCCAGAACAATTGCCTGGCTCCAGATTGATTGTCAAATATAATGAATATAATTATGGTAAAAACATAATTCTGTTAAAACGATTTGGTTTAAAAAAAATTATCTAAAGATTTCACTTGAATTAAGCTTTCTTTTCAGAGTCGCGCTCTGTCCGCGCTGAACAGCCAATTACAAAAAGTAAATCCGACATGTTCTACTACGAAGTGAAAATATTAGCGTTAGCGCTAACAGGGTAACTTATAAATATTATTAAAAAAATGCTTTGAAATATTATTATTAGAGATGGGATTTTCATGTTTTTTTGTAGAATAGGGAGTCATGAGAAAAGCCCAAAAATAGCATTCATTTCGAAAAATTTTAGAATTAGAGGGGGGGACTTTTTAGTCCATATAAACCCATATTTTGGCTTTTTGAGAATAAATCAATATTTCGCCATTTTTTCATTAAAAAATCCATATTTTGGCCTTTTTGGTCAAAAAAAATCAAGAAAAATTCGGAGTTTTCCGGAAACTTCTTAAGAAAAATGCAATAAAAACAAAAACTACCCTTAAAAATCAAAAATTTACAAAACAAAAATGCACCCCTAAAAAATGACTATTTCTTGGACCAAAAATGACACCGCCAAAGATCGAAATGGGGTTTTTAGTCCATATTTTGGGTGTTTTTAGACAATATTTTAAGTCCATATTTCGCGTTTTTTAGTCCATATAAATCCCATCTCTAATTATTATATTTAGTATTATTTCCATTGGAGTTGGTCCCAAACAAATGCCATTGAACAAAGAGATTGGAATGCTCAAAGGCACTTACGCATACGGAAGCGGCCGTAAGGCCTTTATTTGGGGTCACGAGCTCGCGGGATGTCGGCACGCCAATGGGCGTCCTTACATCTTCGAAGGAATTCCCGAGTTTCGTGCCGATGACGTGATCGGATGCGGTGTCAATTTGAAAAATCGCAAAATCTTTTACACAAAGAATGGAGTGCTTTTAGGTGGGAAAGAAAAAGGGTGATGGTGTCCCCCCATTTTTCAAAATAAAATTTGTTTTCAAAGTCGTTTAAGATTTTTTATGGGTATTCGAGGGTGTAGAGTCCGAATCTGACCTTGACAAATTTCGAACCCCCGGACCCGAATTCGAACACTTTAAAATTTCCAAAAATCAATTCTGGCCTCTTGTTCAAAAAGCACAAAATTACATCGAATAGACAAGTAATGATCTAACTCATGCTTTTTGAATAATTTTGTCTGTGAAATTGAATTTTTAAAAATTTTAGAATTAAAAAAAAAATTATTCGAGTCCGGGATTCGAAATTGGTCAAAACAGAGGTCAGATTCGGACTCTACACCCTCGAATACCCCTTGAAAAATCTTTTAACCGACTTTGAAAACTAATTTTATTTTTTTTTTTGAAAAATGCGGAGCACCATCTTTAGTTTTCATTTTTGAGATATAATAATTTGTAAATTCTTTAATTAATTGCATTATTTTTTTATTGTTTTTTGTTGTTGCAGAAACGCCCGTTTTGTTAGTCGATTCTGTCGCCGGATTGTTCCCATGGGTTACGTTGTATTGGATAGGAGACGCAATTAAAGCAAACTTTGGACCGAACTTTGTGTACAAATTCGCATGAAAAGCCCGGACAGAAATGTTTTTTTATTTTCTTTTTTTGTTTGGAAGGAACAGACGATCCTTTATTTTTCTGATTTTGGGGTTTTGTTGTCATTTTTCAAATCTGCTCGATAAAGTATTGAGGTCGTATCCTTGTCTTCTTCATGCCCCACCCCTCTTTCGTCTCACCCCCCCCCCCACACCCCCTAGGCTATGAGGTCTCCCCCTCTCCCTTAGGCTATGAGGTCTCCCCTAACCACAGCCACAGTTTTTCTTGTCAAAATGTCGCTGTTCGCCAGATGGACGGACTTGGCTCTTCTGGCGGCCCGATACTTCGCCGTTTGCTAGAAACAGTTCCAACGCGATGCACGCTGCTGCGACAACGTCCCGGTAGAGAATCTGAACATTGGGCAGACATTCCTTGCCCGCGCTAAGACTGTTTTTATATTAAAGATTAATATGCGAAAGGGGAAAAGCGAAAGTAACAAAAAGGTGAAAAATGACAAACTACATACCAGGGCTTTTTCTTGAATTTCGGATTTTGGGTTTCGGATTCCGGAAAAAATTTCGGGATTTTTTTGAATTCGGATTTAAAATCCTTTCGAATTTTTGGTTTTCCGGAATTTCGGATTTCGGATTTTATTTTCCGATTTTGCCCAGCCCTGCTACATACCAAATTTCAGCAACTAATTCAGTTTACCCAAGTTTATTTATAATCGAAATTCTAAGTTTTGAAAAGCTCTTCCTCAGATCATTTACAATAAGTCCGGCCGTTCAAGAAGACGCTCACTTTCAGCATTTTATATCTTTTTATTCACAATTCTGGTGCCTTAACTTATACATTTCTAATGGTTGCGTTGTGTTGCAAATGTAAAATTAAAATGTGTTGTTTAGAGCTCCTGGTGGATAGATAATCTTTGCAGAACTCACTGTTGGAAGAAGCTCCGTTTAACGGAGTTATTTTTTCGGCCGAACTACAGTAACCTTGCCTATGTGGCCTATACGGTGACGCAGGAACAGTTTCATGAACATCAGACGGCAATCCTCGCGTATGGTTTTGTTGAGCGCCAAATAAATGACCGGAGGCAATCCTTGGGACAAAGTTGATCAATTAAAACATGCAAGAATTTTGCCAATACCATGAACGTGTAACCTGAATCAAAAAAAAATCATAAAGAATTGTTAAATGTTTTTTTGACCAAGCAAATTCGGCAAGAGTGATCATCCATTGATGGGCTTCGTAGCTTTGTATGTAAACGTAAAGAAAGCAGGTCGAAGTGTTAGCCAGGGATACAAAAAACACTTGAGTAAAAATCTAAACCAAGTGAAATACATACAGAGTGATCAAAGAGGATCTGTTTAAAAGTGATCAAAAACAGCGACCCGAATTTGCACTGTGCCCATTTCGGAGATGACAACGCCAAACTGTCGGCGGTTCTTTCGAATATCGTAAAAAAGCTTGACGACAAATATCAGATAGATAAGCGGGCTCAGAAATGCCACGACAGTGTTATGCACTCTGTGCAGCCAGTGCTCGTACTTTAATTTTTGTGGAATATAAATTTTATCAAAATATATTTGTTTTGTTTTGTTTAAATCTATTTTTTCCCCCGACTCTTAAACGCTGCCAATTTGTTCTGATCACCTCAAGTTGATCATCACCGGTGCGATAGCCAACAAATGGGTAGTAGAACCAGGCAAAGTAAATGCTGCTGTACAAAACGGGATTCATAAACAAAGCCCAAAAGAGGGCGTAAAGGGAGCAGCCGGTGATCCAAAGCGATGCGCGGTGGCCGGTGAACAAAATGTGAGAGAAACGGGGGGAGACGAGTTCGAGACAGCGATTGAATGCCAAAATCTATAATTAAAGACGGGATTTTCTTCATGTTAATGCCCCCTAAAAAATGACTTTTTCAGAGAAAATTTTTATATTTTTGATATTATAAATTAAATTTTCCAAAAAGACAGTGATTGAATGCCAAAATCTATTAGTAAAGACAAGATTTTCTTCATGTTAATGCCCCCTAAAAAAATGACTTTTTCTTTGTCCAAAAATTTTTGAGAAAATTTTTATGTTTTTGATATTTTAAATTAAATTTTCCAAAACATGTGAAAAATATTATACCGATTTACAGTACATTGTAAGAAAAAAATTAATAAAAAATGACAAATTTGAAGGTTTTTTTCACGCATAAATTGACTGGATTTGGTCAGTCTTAGCGCCTTTTTAGTCCGTAATTTGGCACTTTTTGGGGGGTTTGGTCCATATTTTGGGGGTTTTTAGTCCAATTTTAAGCTCATATAAATCTCGTCTCTACATATTAGCCATAGGCATTTAATTCAGTTTAATCGTTCCATTAAGCGGTGACAAATTTACCAAGTCAGCAGAAGTTTCAGCACTCCAGGTAGCTTAAAAAGAGGAATGAAAGCGTATTTACACAAACACGTTTTCAACCATGCGCTAGCACTCCCACTAAATACATCAGTGTCGGATAGGAGCAGAACACGGCACCGCGCAGATTGGCCCAAGCGCAGAAAAAGCCGGCAATCGACAATATGATCAGATCAACAATGCCGATGTAGAAGAGGAAGTTATAGCAGGAGTTGTCCCGCAAGTGCTTCCAAAACGAGTACATGCATGGCACGTACAGAACCTTAGTAGTTGATCAGATTAAATGATCAGGCGCCACGATCAGTTAGATCATCTCACATAATAAATGGCGCTTAACACGCAAAAAGCGATTGACTCCGGCACAAACTGCCGACGCTCCAGTGGAATTGAGTCAACGTCGATCCCTGTACAGTTATACAGGCGTTCGTACTCGGCATGCCGGAACAAGAACAGCTTCCATCACAAACTTTAATAATTTCAACAAAAAAGAAAGTTGACTTTTCCGCAATTTGACAAAAAAAAATGAAAACCTGTGGCAAAAAGTGCTAGTACATTTTCGAGCGCGTGATTAATTAAACAATATTTTTTTTATGATTAATTACATATTATGATTTATTTTGTGCCATTAGTTTTGTCTGCCTGTGTAATTAGAGTGACGCAAATGAGACTGAAGGAAAATGTTTATAAAACGAGAAAAATAATTGTAGGTGATTGGCCAAAGTACCGCACACTAGGGCTGTTCGAGTGTTTCGATTCTCGAGACGAGAAATTTATTGGTTTTTTGGGTCTCAGTCCCGATCAGTCTCGGTAAATTTTAAGTCTCGAACAGCCCTACCGTACACCCAACAAATCAGAGCACTTAAACTAGGCACGATTTTTCCTCCAAATAAAAATTTTAAAAAGACAATTTTCTGACGGATTGTCCTTCACTGACGGATTGTCCTGTGACGGATTGGGCACTGACGGAATGTCCTCTGCAAAATTTGACCAAGGATGTACACTTTTTAATAATCCACTTCTCAACCCATCCATTTTCAAAACATTGGGTAAATTTACAACGTTTATATTCAAAGGCATGTGGAACCTTCGTGAACGGCTTTTGTTGATAGCTGATACCATTCAATTAAGTTTATAAAAAAATTTAAACTACAATCAATTTATTCACAGAACAATACGCAAATTCAAAATGTTTTAAGCCCGTCGAAACTATCGATTTGACTTTGGGTGTTGTTCTCGGTGGACAATGGCAACTTAATGAGAAAAAAATAAATTGAAAAATGCGCTAATTTTACTATTCGCCATCCTTCCCGTCGAGTCCTGGTGGCCCAGGTATGCCGGGTACGCCAGGATGTCCCGGCACACCGGATTCGCCAATTGGCCCAGCAGGCCCAGGGTTGCCTGGCTGCCCTTCATTGGCCGAATGTCCAGTAGGCCCTTGGTGTCCTGCAGGTCCAGCAAGGCCCGGAGGCCCTGAAGGGCCGGGCTAAATTATATTTAAATGATTATTGCGGATGTTGTGAATATTTCCGCATATTTTACCGGTCCAATGCCACCCGACTCGCATGATTGCCCAGGTAGTCCGGGAAGTCCAGCAAGTCCCAACTTTCCGGGCGGTCCAGGATCACCTTGAGGTCCAGGCAGTCCAGGCTATTAATAAATTTTATAGCTAATGGTCTAGTCGTAAAAATGTACATATGGAAACATAAATATTTCACATAAAATGTTCATCAGAATCAGGGCTAAAACTTAATCACAACAAATGTTCGAAATGAGTTCCCTCGGCTGCGATACAGGCGTCCAAACGCTTCCGAAAATTATTGCGTTGGTCGCGCCTCTTTTTCGGCCTTGGGCCACTACAAACCAGCTCTGCTTCTGTATAAAGCATTCAAACACTTTAAATCGGCTTCTTTTACTCAAATAACGACCCCTTGCAGCTAATCCTGAGATTTTTATCAATTTTCGCGCTCATATAAAATTAGCATTTTTCACGAGCTGGTTTGACGGATTTTAATATAACGACATTTGGCCAAGTCACTTGAAGGGTATGAGTATGTAGTGAACAAAATGGCCAAAAAAAAGTCGCGACTAAATGCTAATAATTTTTGGGCATTTTTGAGGGCTTGAATTTGTTTAATGGCTTTTTTTCTGGGAGAAACTAACTTTTTATATTTGTTTTCTAGCCCAAAAAACGCTGAAGAATCCAATTCTGAACTCAGCTTTTTGAAATAAAGATGTTTAGACCCTAAAATTAAAATGAAAAAAAGTGCGGGAACTTTTTACGCACCCTTGAATTGCGTGAATATACGTGTAAAATCAATCATCTATGAAGACAACCCCTATAGATTACAGAAAGCGAACCATAATGATTAATAAGATAAATAATCTATTTCCTCCCTATACAATTAATTGTTTTTGCGTGGAATATACAATACGTGTAAACAATCATCTATAATGAACCATATAGATTAATAAAATAATGAAGAAATAAATGAGTGTATAAAAGATTTACATTCACATTTACCTAAACATAGCTAATATTTTAATAAAATCAAAAAATGTAAAAAATTATTCCATCACTCAATGGTAATTCAACTTAGTGTTGGCAAACTCGGATTAAAATAAATTTTGAAAGAAAAGTCAAAATTTTAATTTTAAGTTGATTATGTTTCCGAAAACCATGCATATTTTATGTTTTAAATATTGAGAGAATACTTCCAAAATGTTGCCTTATTCTGTTATACGTAATGATTACATTTATTTGTTATTATTATTAATTACTATTATTTAATTTATACCTCAGGCAATTAATTGATTATGTTTCAATTACTTTTGAAAAGCCAAATATTCATTTGCTTAATAAGTTCGCTAACTTTGAATGGACAAAAAAGCAATGCAATAAAATGCAAAAAAGGTTTAGAAAAAAGTTTAATTATTTAAAATTAAATATTAAAATTGAAAATTCAGATCCGATCGCAACGGCAAATGATTTGCTCGACTCGGCTCAAAAAGCTTTTTTAGCTTCTGATCGCCAACTCTCTGATGAATGGTTGCAAAAGTATATTCATGGCGTTTTGTGCTGCGAATTATTTGAAATTAAATTTAAAATTAATAATTTCATTTTGGAAAAGAATTTTTTAAATGCTCAAAAAATACAAAAAGATTTTTGTTTGGAATTGAGCAAAGGAAAAAGTATTGGACAGGCGGCGGAAAAGATTGAAAATATGGCCATAAAATTGGTTAAAGAATTGGCAGAGGATAAAAATATAAAGAAAAATATTCAAAAATCGCTGGAAACAAATCAAAATAGTTTGAAAACAAATTTAAATGTATTGAAAACTGAATTATTCAAAAAGTTTTCAAATGAAAATATGAATAAACTCACTTCACTTTTTTATTTGGGACTCAACGAATTTTTGACGTCCATGAAAGGTTTTAAATTTCTTTTAAATTTGCTTGTTTTATTTATTTGTTATTTTTAGCTTCAAAAGTGGAAAATTTTGTCAAAAATGATGCATTGGCATCCGTTGAAGGGCGCAGACGAAAACGTGCCAATTCCCGAGAAAAAGATAAGACAAAATGTGCAATTCTTGTCAGTGTCACAATTTTTCTATCTGGTTGCGTTTTGGGGCTTATAATGGTCTTGCAAGATGCAAATTTAACTTACTGGTACATCGTAGTCATCTATTTTGTATTATTTTTAATCTGGGTACCCTATATCAACAAAGAATGCTTGGACCCTGAACTAAAATTGTGCATTCATTATGAAATGGCAAATCCAACTCGCCAAAACGAAGTCAATTTAATTTATTCGAAAGGAAGTCGTCGCGATTTAAAAAACGGTGAAAATTTTGAAGTCAAAGTTAACGGTGAATTAGACCGGCATTTGTTTAACTTCGATGTATTTGTCGAGACGGAGAACAATCGATTAATCATCATATCCAACCAAGTGTTTCTCTTCAAACCAGACTTTTCGAGGCGATATTTGATCAATTTGGGCAGTTTTGCGCCTCAGGGGCTTTGGTGGAATCGGCGGATTTTCATCGAATCGGAAAAAGATTCGGGCAATTATCACGCATTTTTATACGCTCAATTAGACAAAGAAAATTCGGAAATTCAAAAAAAATTTTTGGGCTATGCGACGCTCGCCAAAATAAATGATGAAAATGCATCAAATTCGGTTAAAATTTAAATAAAATTTTTGAAATAATTTCTACAACTTTTAGTTATCCGAATATCGTCTCTCAATACCAATAAATTTGACTCGTTTTTTTAACAACAAAATTATTTTTACTGAATTGAACATTTATCAATACGAGGAGGTTTTTGTTTATTTGTAATACAAAATTAAACTTTGAATAAATTTCAGAGTAAATATTCATTGGATACACTCAAAATTGCTAATGAAACAAAAGATATGTGCATAATATGCTTAGACCCTATAATTGAGAGTCAATTCATTATAAAATTGCATGGAGAAAATGGCGACAAATCCGCGGTAAATTAATATAAATATTTTTAATATCTACGTTAAATTTTAACGAATTTTAGCATATATTTCATAAAGACTGCATCAAATCATGGTTTGTAAAATAATTTAATAAAATAATTACATTTTTTAGGTTTGAATATTGCATTGGGAAGCTTCGTTGTCCATATTGCAACCAAGAACTAAAAAGCATTATGGTAAATAAAGATTAAAATAATTTACATAAATTAAAAATAAATGTACCTATGCCCCAAACAAGCTAGTTTTATGCTCACATTTAAGACAGTAGTGGTCCCGCCACGATTCGAACGCGTGCCGGATTCTTTTTCAAATTTGTATTTTAATTCAATTTCCGAATTGTTCCAAATTTCAAATGGATCAAATGCTGACGATTCATTTAAACGGAGACAAGCGGAATTTGGAATCAAATTAATCGTAACTCGTTTGGAGGAAAAAGAAGAGAAAGTGAGAAAATTGCTTGAAGAAATTGATTTCCATCACAATAATGTTCAAATTTTGGAAGAAAAATTTGTTGAAATTAGAGGCGAAGAATTAATTGAAAATCCAATTGTTGAATATATCCGGAAAGGGCTTGAAAATTTTTTGCTAAATCGACAAAATTCACGAGCAAATATTATGAAGGCCCAAAATGCTTTATCGATAATCTCATTCAAATATGCTCCCCAAAATTCTGGTAATTTCTTGCTTGAACATATACAAAATATAGAAGAAGAAAATGAGGAAATTGCTACGCTAACATCGCATTAAAAAAGAAAACAAAAAATAGGAAACCTTTTTCAGTTATTTTACATAAACTATCATTTTCAGCGTTTTTAAATGGATTATGTGCATTTTTTAATATTCGTTATGCAAAGGCGCCTGTTGCCGGTTAGGCATAATTTTGAAAAAAAATCCTTTTATTTATTTACCTTTAAAAATGACATGAATTTTTCTGCATAAAATTTTTTATCACTTGGATTTATTCGTTTGAAAACTTTATTAAGCTTAAAATGAGGCCGCCATTTAACAAATAATTCAAATGGTAATCTCAAAAAGAGAAAATGGCTCGAACCCCAATGCGCCGACCAACAAAGATTGCCAATTTTTTAAAATTTCTCCGACGGCTCGTGACTCCAAATAAAGCCCACGGCCGCTTCCGTACAAAACAAATGTAGGAAATGGTAGTTTTTGGATAAATTTACAACTTTTATATTCAAATGCATGTGGAACCTCCGTGAACTGCTCTTGTCGATAGCTGATGCCATTCAATTAAGTTTTTAAAAAAATTTTAAACTACAATCAATTTATTCACAGAACAATACGCGAATTGAAAATGTTTTAAGCCCGTCGAAACACCTTCCTTATCGATTTGACTTTGGGTGTTGTTCTCGGTGGACAATGGCAACTTAATGAGAAAAAAATAAATTGAAAAATGCGCTAATTTTACTATTCGCCATCCTTCCCGTCGAGTCCTGGTGGCCCAGGTATGCCGGGTACGCCAGGATGTCCCGGCACACCGGATTCGCCAATTGGCCCAGCAGGCCCAGGGTTGCCTGGCTGGCCTTCATTGGCCGAATGTCCAGTAGGCCCTTGGTGTCCTACAGGTCCAGCAAGGCCCGGAGGCCCTGAAGGGCCGGGCTAAATTATATTAAAATATTTATTGTAAGATTGTGAATATTTCCCCATATTTTACCGGTCCAATGCCACCCGATTCGCATGATTGTCCAGGTAGTCCGGGAAGTCCAGCAAGTCCCAACTTTCCGGGCGGTCCAGGATCACCTGGAGGTCCAGGCAGTCCAGGCTATTAATAAATTTTATAGCTAATGGATTAGTCGTAAATATGTACATATGGTTCAATTCCGTGCGTCCCAGGTGGTCCAGGCAGTCCGTCAGACCCCGTTGGTCCAGACGGACCTCTTGAGCCAGCTGCTCCAGGAGGTCCGGCTGGACAAGCTTCACAACGGGCATGGGCATCGCTGAACTCATTCCCGGGCACACCAGGTCGCCCAGCTTCACCGGGAAGGCCAGGCTCTCCAGTCAGACCAGCATATCCCGGTGGACCTGGCGGCCCAGAAGGACAACGAACTGGTTGAAAATGTTGAATTGGCTTTGTTCCAACAGTTTGGTGGAAAAAATTTGGTGAAGAATGCCTGGAATAAAAAATAATGAAAATTTTAGTTTGTGACAATGTTGCCATTTATTTTTGATGATTAATAATTTTTACAAAATGTATTTTAAATTTTTCTCTATTTTTTAAAATAAAACAAGCCTGCGTCCCAAAGACATTTGAGAATGATAGTTAATCTGATTTTGGCCGCAGCAAACTGTCCAGCGACGATCACGATCAACGAACTGAATTGATTTCTAAAATTTTAATTTATTAAAACAAATTAAAGAATATTTTCCTGAATTTGTTGCATTTGCTTCCAAGCATCATTTGCATACAAATTGAACTCGGCCATTCCAGTCTCAATTTCGTTATATAGTAAGACGATTTCCTAAATATTAGGTTTTAAATTTTTGAGTATTTAAATAAAATAATTCAAATATCACAAAATGTCAATTTTCCAATATTTAATTTTTAAAATAAAATAATTTTTTCCATTTACTTGAAAAATAAATCCAATTGAGATTAATGACGAAATGACGAAAATGGTGCCAGCGCTGGTCCATAACAAAAAAAAATTTTTTGCTTTCATTTTTTAAAGCAAAAATAAAATGCTTCCATTTTATAGTCACTCAAATTTCGATTACTTACAATTATATAATGGCATTATGCCCAATTAAGTCAATTTTTTTTAATGTTGGAATAGTTTTGAACAAAACCTGCAGGCGGAACCTAAAAATGTAATTATTTTCGTGTGAAGTGAATCCACCCACTTATGTATAACTTGGCTGCAATTTTTCGACATTTAATTACTCTCTAACTCAAAATTTTTTGGGTTTAAATTGCATTAACTTTTCATTTTCAGCACGTTTTATAATCGACTTTTCAAACAATCTTTGATCATTAAATTCGTACACTTAAATTTGTTTAAAAAGGTGTTAATTTGGCAATCAAACAAAGCAGCAGAAAATCGAATATTCAAACCTCAAGTGTGTAAATAGTTTTTTATGTCTTTCAATTAACTTCATGGTAAAAAAAAAACAATTTCTAAAAATTTTAAAATATTTTAGTTTTTAAATATTCAAATAATTTAGACATTTTTATATTTTTTATTTGTTTTGTTTCAGCGAATTCACTTCAATCACCAAATAAAGTTGGTGTCAAAAAATAAAGAAAAATGAAAAGCATTTAAATTCTAAATATTTACATAAATAGTTGTTTTCGTATATTTCAGTTATCGAAATTGGGCAAATTTTCTTAATAAAAATTTTCGAAATAAACTATTTTTGTTAAAAAGTCTTTAAAATTTTGGTCCGAAACCCGAAAAATTTGAAAGTCCGTCCACGTAACGAGCACACCTGCCTCGCATACAATAGGGCTGCAAAGGTTCAGAAAAATAAATTCTAACATATACAAATATTGAATAAACTTCACAATCAAGGGTGCTCGTGTACTTATTATATATTTACGCGAATTACGTATTTTTTTTGTATATTATTACGCATAACTAATTTTTTTTTGCCAAAATCAAAAATAAAATTTGTATTAATGTGATGTGGCACTTCAACAAGCAATCAATAGCCAACCAGCACTATGAAAAATTTTAGTTTTATATAAAAAAACAAATACAGACTCTAAATGAATAAGTTTGCATTAATATTTAAAAAGCTTATGGATTAATTTTATTAAATTCATTTCTTTAGACATAAAAATGAAAAAGATTATTTTTTATTTATTTATTATTACAACATTTTTGATTTTGCCAAATTGCAATGCAAAAGAACTCAAAGTGTGCGTTGTTTATGAGCAAACGGTGCCGTCGCGCAAAATCAAAATTTCTTTAGAATTAATTATAATCAATGAAATGGAGGCCCAATTGTTTCGACAAAATATAAAAAGTGATGAAAATTTTGAAATATTTATTTCTGACAATGTTGAAGTTGAAGAAATCCAATTATTATTTGACATTTATGTAAGTCCGCTTCAAAATGAGTATCAGGCGAATGGCCATGACGAAAACCCATCGGATGACCAACCGTTTTATGATCAAAATTTTGAATATGAAATGGACGACATCCGGTCCATGGTACGAACAGTCAAGGTTGTCCTGTACGTGCCGAACTTCTCAAAGCGATACACAATCAATTTGGGCAAAATAGACCCTCCAGGGCTTTTTTGGAATCGGAGAATTTTCATTGAGACAAAATACGCCGCGGGCAATTATCACGCATTTTTATATGCCAAAGTGCAAAAGAATCAACGGAATTTTTTTCCCAATCAAGAAGAAATTTTTTTGGGATATGCGCTATTATCAAAAATTGACGGCGATGGATCAAACTCGCAGCAGAGGGTAACCATCAAATTGAAACGTTTAAACTTTTCAACAAAATAAATATTGACTCAAAAAACAAAACGCCAAAAATGTTGTCAAACATTTTTTCCGTGAAATTCATAATAAATTAATTACAAATAATTCAAATTTAATTAGATTTTTTTTGCAGTTCTCTGAATACCAATTATCAATTCCAATAAATGCGAATCGACTTTTTAAACAAATAGTGTTGCATTTAACTTTGAATATTTTTAAATACGAAGAGGTATTTTATCCAATGTTAATTTGCTATCCAATTTTAATTATTTTTTAAATATTTAGGGCAATAATTCAAACCAATTAATTAATGAAAACAATTTAATTGCCGAACAACATGCTAACAATGAAACAAATGAATGTCCAATTTGTTTAGTCTCATTAAATAGTGAAAAGTTAACAATGAAATTGCATGAAGATCACAACCAAAATTCCCAGGCATAATATAAAATTAATTAAATATAATTACAATATAAAATTAATTTTTTTTTAGCACATATTTCACAAAGAATGCATCACAAAATGGTTTGTAATGTTTAAAAATTTTAGAATACAAATAATTTTGATAGGATTGAAGCAGATAAAAAAGTTCGTTGCCCGCTGTGTAACAAGGAACCAAAATTCGTAATGGTATTATTTTAATAAATTTAAAATTTGAATCATTAGCAAAACATTTAAATTCCATTATTATTTATTTTAGTCTAATTTATTTTAAGACATCAAATTTTTTCGCAATATTTTATGGGCCTGGTGAAAATTCTGCATTTATGAGTACAAATCCAACGGCCAAATTAATACAAATTGTTAATGAAGGCAGCGATGATAATGAATTTAAACGAAGATTTGCAGAAAATTCAGTTATAAAAATCACAGATTATGTGGACAACGTTGAAGCAACCATCAAAAAAATGATTTTAAAAATGAATTTTTTGAATATAAATGCACTAATTGGCAAAAAAAAATTATTTGAAATTGGAGCAGAAGGATTTGAAGAAAGTGTAAATTTAGAACAGATTCAATTGGAGCTTGAAAAAGTACGCAATAGTCCGATAACATTGCCTGAACACATTGCAAGTGCTAAACTAGCAATAGAATTGATCGAAAACATTAAAAAAGAACAGCATTTATTTGCCCATGGAAGTTTAGAATTGATGCAATTTGTAACTGAACAAAAAATGATTGAATGAAAAATTAACGCAATAAAATTCTAAATTGTTTGACAAAAAATTATACTTGGCTTAAAATATTCTTCGCATTGTTTTCCAATTCAATATTTTACAAATTTATAAATATTATTTTATTAAAAAAATAGTCAAAAGCAAAAATGGTTATTATTTATAAGCATTACAAAAAGATTTTAAACAAAAAAACTTTGACTCCAATGAGGGGAAGTAAATCATTTTGAAAACATTCAGAAGTAGAAGGGCAGAGCTTAAAAAAATTCGTCTAAAAATTAAAAATCTTTTATAGGATTTATAAAATTAAATATAATATTTTCCCATACTTTTAATAATTCAAAAAAGTTGTCCTGATTGTGCTTTCCAATTTAGATAAAAAGTGGTGCAATATTATGAAATTAAGTATAAATTGAAAATTTTCTCCGCGGCGCCTCCAGCCCTACGTTAGACAAAAAATTATTCTTGGCCTAAGATGTTCTTCGCATTAGTTTTTTAATTCAATATTTTACAAATTTATAAATTCAAAAAATAGGCAAAACATAAAAATATGGAATTTATAGGCATCAAAATATATTTCAAATCGAAAAATTTGCGTGAAAAAGCAGTTTCAAAAAATTCATTAGAATTTCGATTGTAAATAGATAAGTTAAATTTAAAATATAACCTAAATTCAGATTACCATTTGATTATAAAAAAAAATAATAATTAAATAAATAGTTAGGAATTGGTTGGGGAGGGATGCCCGGACCCTGGGCAAAAGTATTCGACTCCCACAACTCTTTGACTCCAACACAGAGTAAGTAGTTTGAATTGAGAGAGAGGGTTTTGAAAATAAGTACACGTCAGATTTTTAAGTACGAAGGCCAGTTTTAAAGTACTACTGTGCTTGCAATTCAAATGCGTATGGGAGTTCTAAATTAAGGCCAAAACAAGGCCTTACACCGGATCAGTTTCCGGCTCCAAGTCCGAAGACATGAATTTTTCTTGAACAGGATTATTGATTTTAATTTTTTTGTCATTTTTAAACGGATTTTTTTGTTCCAATAAAAGCACGGTTACAATGTTCCGAAAAAAACTCAAACCAATAATATGCCACTATCATAATCATCATTTACCTATTCTTCATTTTCATTCATTCAATTTTCGCACTGATAGTCTAATTCAATTTTTGTCGAAACCATGCAATGATTTTCGTGTTAATTCATTCAATTGCTGCTTAATCTAAACGATAAAATCCTTTACATACAAATTAAATGCGATTAGAAAACAATTTATACTTTGTGCCAACTTCCATTTTCAACATCGTTGGCATTACCATTATCGCCAATATGGGGTGGTTGTTCTGCAGCAATGAATTCGCTCTTCATTCTGGTCCAAAAGATGAACATATGTTCAACGCATATAGCGTAATCGCTTATGTTTGTCTTTGAAAGCAAGATTTTAATGAAAAAGAGTTCATTTTTTTAAAAGAAATTTAATTTTTATGTCATTAATAAATTTGCCAAATTAGGTACATTCATTTCTTGAATTTGTGAATCATTTTGACGTTGCAGAAATTGTGTTGGAACGGCAGCTTGTCCATGAAGACCACGACGAAAGTTACGATTAAAACCATTGGGAACAAACTCGGCGTACACGTACAGACATTATTTGTGCATGTTCACTAAAGATGGCAAAACTACAAACATCAAAGCCCCTATACTCAAAATCAACAACAAAAAAACCACTTTTTTAGCCTTATGAAAACGTATAATCATTTAAAATTGTCGCTCCGCATTTAAACCGGGTTCTAGACCTTGGTACTGAAATGGTCACTTAATCTGGGGACTAAAATGTCTAATGTTCAAATTCAAAAATGCACAAAATCACACTCAAGTAATGGCTGCCCGACTGATTTTTGAGTCTGGGGACCACACCGATCATCTCCAAAAAATTAAATTCGTTTCAAAAAGCGCAATCAAAAAATAATTTTGATCTCAAATAAAAAGAACATTTTTTGTAATTGTCGTTATTTATTGTCAATCCAAAAACTAAACTTAAAAAGAAAATTTTTCTTTTACATATTTAAATAAATTTAACTTTGAAATCCATTTACATTATTTCCGACATTTTTTTATTGATAAATTCCGCCAAAGAAACAAACATGCCAATAAAACACGTTCTTCTTGCCACCAAAAGACTGCGTTAAAAATTAAAATATTAAAAAAATCAATAAATTTATTATATTTTGTATTATTAACAAAAAAGTGTTAAATTCTCACAAATGATTGATTGTCTTTTTGTCACTACCATATTTAGTACTACCAAAATGTTGACAATAATTTAACAAATTATTGGTAATTTGTTGCAAACTTTCGCCAATTTCCCGCTCGTTTTCTTCTAATTTTATATTTATGTAAGTAAAAATGAAAGAAATTTGTTGATCATTGCTCATCTTTAAAAAATATATAATTAAAAATAATAAAGTTAATTTCATACTCTGTTGAATTTGCTGGAATCCAAATTGAGCTCTTGGTCAACTTCGAAAAATATTTTCAAAAATTCTAAGGCATTTCCATAAGCAATCACTGCTTTTGCTTCATTTTTCGATGATTCTATAATATCTAAACAATTTTTAATATATTTGCTAATAATTTAGTCGGCTCTAGTTGAAAATTGAATATTTATATCTGACAGTCAAATTAAGGAAAATATTTTTAAATAAAATGAAAAAATCGTTTTTAATCATTTACTCTGCCTCTCTGCTGGTGTTTGCCCATTTGCATCACTTATAATTTCAATTAAGCAGACAAGAATTAAAATGAACAGGAATGACATCATTTTTTTAATTGTTTAAATTTTTTGATATTTATTAGTTTTATAATATTATCAAAATTTATGACGTTATTAAAATTTGAATACATAAAATGTTGAGTGGTTTAGCATATAAATATAATAAATAAAATGCAATCAAAATAATAAAAAAAAATCAATGAATTTTATTGATTTAATACAATTATTTGTATAAATTTTTAATTAAATAATATTATTAAAAATGTATTGAAAGACCGAAATAGGGTTGCCTCTTCTATTTTAGTTGCATCCAAAATAAGTTTTTTAGGTCACGTCAATAGGCTCGTTAAAACGACGAATTTTCGCTAAAAAACATGTTTTTCGTGCATAACTCGCCAAATCACCCAGTCAAAAATAAAAAAAGTTAATTTCATACTCTGCTAAATTTGCTGGAATTCAATTTTATTGATTTAATCCAATAGTAAAAATGAATTAATATTGTAAAAAAGGCATAAGAAAGAAAATTATACAAATAAATTGGGTTTTTATAATAAAAATGTCAATAATAAATAATAATTATTAAAATGTTAACTCAGTACAAACGAACGACGAATAATTCAGCCACTTTAAAGCGAATTATTTTCACTTTTGGGGTCCAAAAACGCTAGCTCCATGAATTGCTTTTTAAAAACAATTTTGGACTAATTTTTCTTGAATGATAATTTGTTGATTAATGGTTTTTGTATTAAATTTGGTTTAAAAATTTTCGTGTCATGCGTTTTCGTGTTTCGTTTTTGTTCTAGAAATTTTTTTCGTTTCATTTTCGAAAATGAAACATTTTATGTTCGTCCACCCCTTATTGGCAGTATTTTTTACTTTTATGAAATATTTTTTTGAATTTAAATTTTAAAAATCTATTTAAAAAACCAGTCAAAACATGAACTCAGATGGAAAGCCGTCTTTTGCAGCCAGTCCACGCAAAAAAACAGATAAAATCTGCTCGTAGTAACTTGTTTCTATAAAATTTGAATTAAAAAAAAAACCATTTTTTGACCTCCTTTTATTATCGGGTGGAATATCTCCGTTACCATTTGCATGTACTCTCAAATTGAATCCTGATTTTCCAATTTTACTTGACCCATCCGTATAAAAGTGTGAAAGGACACGAACGGATGAAGAAGATCAACAACCAACACACACAATTGCACTCGTTTATATGTTTAATTAGCAAAATTTTATTTTATTAATGAAATCAACAATTATAAGCAATTTAGTTTAACCAAACAATATCTTTTTAAATTAATTTTTTATTAGATTTTTCATACAATTAAAAAAATGGAAAATTGCGGAGATCTTCCAAAGAGTTGTTTAATGGCTGCCGCAATATTTTCAACAATTTCTTTTGCGGCACTTCTCATTGGTGTGCCACTGATGCTCAACGATGTGGCAACACTTCAATTCGAGTTGGCCCAACAACAAAAAATATACAAAGAAATGGTGATTGAGATTACCTAATTTACTTTTTTAAAAATGAGAAATGCCAATTTAAAATTGAAAAATATTTTAGAGCAATAATATGTGGCACGATGTTATGGGACAAAGTGAAATGATCCAAATGGAGCGTGCCAATGCCAATGTTCGATCACGTCGACAATGTATAATTAATTTATACATAACTAAAAAAAAAAACTATACATTTTTTGTATTTCAAAAATTTGCAACCACTTTTTGAGCTCTTCATTAATTATACGTAAAGAAAGGAAAGCTTTTTAATATTTTATTAAAATTTAGACGACCATTTTCTTAACGATGGTGACATCACCGGCGGCAACTGTGCCCAAGGTCCACAAGGAGCGTCCGGTACACCGGGCGAGCCTGGCCAAGATGGCACCGCCGGCGTGCCCGGGGCGCCGGGGCAGCCCGGCATGGCACTACCACCACTAAACGAATTCGCACCAGCTGCTGCTTCTGCCTACAAATTGGAGGAGGCAACAGGTGCATCTGCAACCAATGCCGGCGGCGTCACTGTGCCGGCAGTGGTAGTTACAGTGGCGCACAGCTTGGCATGTGGAAAATGGTAAATTTAAAAATTACAAATTTTTTTGAAATTCTTCATTAAAGCCCGTCTGGACCGCCTGGACCACCAGGCTATAAGGGAAAGCGTGGCCCTCGCGGCGAGAAAGGGCCCAAAGGTACATACCCAAGTAAATGGAGCAATTTTAAATGTTTAATTGTTTCAGGAGAATTTGGTCCACCAGGGCGTGATGGATTGCTTGGTACCAACTTGTAAACCAGGGGATGTAACCGGATTCCGGATTTTAAGGAAATTTTTGGGTCCGGAATGCCAGACTCCAAAAGTTTTTGGCAAAAAATCCTGAAATTATCCGGAAATTTGAACAAAGAATTGGCGAATTTTTCGTAGGTTTGGATCAGTACTTCAGCCAATAACCCTTGAAATCTGCTAAACATATTGAAGAAAAGTGTAAATTTTAATAGTTTTTGTAATTATTATTAGCCAGAAATATTTTTTAAATTTGAAAACTCAAAAATTTTTTAATTTTTTAGTTTAGTGACATTTTTTCCGAAATTCCGATTTTTGTATTCCGAATATTTTTTGACATCCGGCTACATCTCTGTTGCTAATTAAAATTTTTTAATTAAATAACAACTCTTGAAAAATGTATAGGAGATGAGGGTCCAGAAGGGGAAATCGGACATCAAGGCGACATTGGTGAAGCTGGGCCTAAAGGACCACCGGGCGAGGACGGCATTGGGTATTCCCGTGGTTTGCCGGGTTCGCAGGGCGAGATTGGCACACCGGGGCCGGTTGGTGACGAAGGTCCGCCCGGTGAACGTGGCGATGATGCGCAGCCTGGTACAATTTTCAAACATTTATATATAAACTTTTAAGAATTTTTATAAAAATAAAAATAATTTTCGTTTCTTTTAGGCATCCCCGGAGAGCCAGGCCCACAAGGACCACCGGGCGAGCAGGGCAAAGACGGTTTTCCTGGAGCGCCGGGACCACTTGGAGCCCAAGGCAAGTGGAGCAAAAATTTAAAAAATTTACTTATTGAAATAAAAAAATATAAATTTTTAAATTTCAGGAGCCGACGCGGAATATTGTCCTTGTCCAGAACGGTCTGATGGTCAGCCACTGGAACATGTGAAGTCCGGTCAACCTGAAAGTTCAGCTGCAATTTCATCTGGTGGAGTTGGAGGTGCACCTCATTTAATCAAAATTCTTTGTTTTTTGTAACAATAAAGGCAAATGTTACTAAAAAATATTAAAATCCATGTTTTTTATGGAATGAGACTGTTCAAAAAGAGCAACATTTTTACGGAGGCTATAGTTAATACTTACAATCAAACGATTTTAATTTGCCATTTTGTTGATTTTTTTTTTGTTAATTAGATCATTAAGAACTGTTCAAAAAATATTTCAGCTTATCCACACGTTGAAGCCGCCGCGTTTCCTGAGGGATACCAAAGCTATTATTCCTATAGCAAGATGACGCATGCCAACTCACTCAGACGACGTCATCTTAGATGAACTTGCTTATTTTCACCTTCAATTTTGATAAACAATAAGGAATTTAATTTCATAGAGTTTCAAGATATTTAATGCATAATTTGTGTATCTTTGTTTAAATATTTAATATATTTTAAAGCGAATACTACTCTAGGTAGGTATTACATTTTTCCAACGAATTTGTGTTGCAAAATATTTTTTAGAAAATTTTCCTGCGTGCATTTTTATAAATTTGGCAAAAACTTTGTTCAAACAACAGAAAGGTTGAGGAAAGTTAAAAGAATTAATTTGCAAAGAGAGCAAGCAAGCAATTTGATTAAATTGAAAATTTTTGCTGGTTTTTGCAATAACGCCCAATGAAAATTATTTAAAATTTAGGCATTTTCTTTAATTCCTTACTAAAAATGCAATTCTTTGACCTCCATTTCTTGTCTGTTACACTTTTCAATATTTTCCATTAAATTATGTTGACACATTCTCATTGAATGAATTCAAAACTTTTTTGGGTCAAACAAAAATCCAACTGCGTTCTCGCAAATTGTCGTTTATAAGGAAGGCATTTAAAAGTTGAAGGTTTAAACAATATTTTTTACCAATAAAATTTAAAAAAAATAAATGCTCAACCAATTTTTCTTATATGAAGCTAATTTTTAAAGCAATTATTAACAACATTCTCGACCTAAAATCCGGAATTTACAAAAATGCTAAACCGCTTTATTACCTATTTTTATGTGACAAAAATTGTTCACACGATTTAATAAAATGGCTAAAATTAAAAATATTTTTTTAAAAACAACTTTTTTCTCATGTCAATTTATTTTAAATTTAAGATTTAAAGCAATGTCGTCCATAATGTTCGGCCTGCTCATGTTAATTCTGCTCCTTTCTTGTGTTGACAATGTTGCCGCACGCAGATACGGTTACGGTTCACGTTATGGGTACGGTAACGGTTATGGTTCTTCACGCTACGGCTACGGTAACCGTTATGGTTCTTCACGCTACGGCTACGGTAACCGTTATGGTTCTTCACGCTACGGCTACGGTTACTATGGACAACAGCGTTACGGTGTTGGCGGATGTGGAGGTTGGACACGGTATCACTCATGGAGATATTCGCCTAGCATAAATTGGGGAGGAGGACACGGCGGAGGCGGGGGAGGCGGCGGCGGTATGTGGGGAGGTGATTTTGTTTAAACATTCTACCCCTTGTTGTTGTCCCTTTTTATTCTGGTTGTTTAAAAATGTAAAACGATTTTAGAATTTTTTTTTTTGAATTTAGGAAATTCCTTATATGCCTATTCCAATTAGGATTGACAGCACAACGTCAAAAGTTTTAGTTAAATAGTCAATTTCGCCCCAAACCCCATTTTGCAGCTTTTCGAGGTTTTTAGTTGAAAACCCCTCGAAAACTTTGTGGGGAATTTTTGTCCCCGAATTCAACCCCGACATCGGGGGATGCCAACTCTAATTCCAATCCATTGAAAATCTAATTCAGATTGTCATTGCGCATCGGCTGGATGCTTAGTGACCATAAACTGTGATGGATGAGCGGACTGGTTGAAAAAATGTTGAATTAAAACGTGTCCCCAATATGCCAGCAAAACTGTGATTTAAAACAATTTTAATATCTCCATTGATCGACGGCATTCTTTTACCATTATGTAAATTTAAAATAAATTGAAGAACGCAATACAATTTGACTAAAATAAAAAGAATAGAAACTGAAATCGGTTTGGCCGATCTCAAAATTTTTCAATTTTTGGCACGAATTTTTTGTGCAGCCCCCTGCTATTTTGGGTGTTTGAAACAAAAAACTCGTTTTTTGTAATGAAAAAACATTCCATAAATACAATTACTGAACACATCGAATTTTGGTTTAATTTTTTGATGTATGTTTGGCGCCGGCATCCGCAATTTTTCCGTAGATGCTCATCGCCTGAGTCACCATTCCGCTGATGTCCGAGCTGTTTGACGGAATAATCAATGTGTTGGAGGACTTGGCCAAGTTGGCGAATGCCTAAAAACAACACGAATTTTCAATTAAAAATGCCTTTAGTGTAAAAATTGCCAACAAAAATTTTTTTAACAAAAAAATAAAATTAACAACAAAAAAAAAAGATTCACCTTCACATAATTGTCGGCCGTCACAAATGCCGCGGCACTGGTTCCACCAACTTTCTCAATGCCTTCTGCCATCCGTTCTAACGCTTTCGCGCGCGCTTCCGCCTCTGTCTCGATGGCACGTGCCAAGCCACGGCTTCTGATCACCTGCTGCTGCTCGTCCGCCTCCGCCAATACAATGCACGACGTCTTCTCACTGTCAGCTGATTTTGCCAGTCCCAAAGCCATGTTTACCTTAATAACAAAAAATAGTTTTTATGTTTAATTTATTAATTTAATTATTAATTTAAAAATTATATATGAATATATATTGCTTTGATTTGCATGTCTGCTTCCGACTCCAAAATACGTTGAATTTTCTCGGCCTCTGCCGCCTTTGCCAAGCCCATCGATTTGTTCACCTGCGGGGATGGGGGGGGGGGTACCGGATGATCAATTGTTTCTTTTCTTTTTCTTTCGTAAATTTAAGGCATTTTTGGTTCATTTTTTAATTAAAACAACACAAATTCAATTACATGTTTGCTTAATTAAAACAACAAAAATTCAATTACATTTTTGCTTTTGTTCAAATGTCTGCAAATTATTTTTGGATGCATGCAAAACATTACGGACGGTTCACACCTGCTCCTGCATTTGGGCTTCGGAGCGCAGAATTCGAGCCTGCTTTTCACCCTCCGCACGGTTCTTTTCCGCCTCGCAGATGCCCTCTGATTCCAAAATTGCGGCACGTTTCTTTCGCTCCGCCTCAACTTGCATCTAGACGCAAAACAAAAAAGCAGATTGCAAGATTATGAACAAAATGTCGAGACACGGAAATCGATCATCGAAAGATGACTGACTGTCCTCGAGATTGCCAAACTCGACTATAAAAGAATCTCGAGCAGTGCTTGTCTTAAGTCAAAAACAGAGAAAAAGATTAAAGGATTGGGTAGATGAAGGGATTCCGGTCCTGATCGAATGGGATTATCCAGGTTTTTAAAATTCCGATCCCGTTTTAGTAACCCGGCAGTCGTATCTGGATCAGAGGTCCGGGATCCCGGTCCTGAGATTTTTATGCACCCCTTAAATTTGACATTCTGGCGAAATAATTGTTTTTTTGGATCGGCGCTAAGAAATAATTTTACTTTCATGGCACGCTGAATTTCCGGTGGCATGTTCATTGTGCCTAAAAATGGTTAAAAAAATTATGAAACCCAAAATAGAATATATTATTTAAACTTACGAATTTCGTAACGAAGACAAATTAGGCCCCATGGTGAAGCGGATTCCTTGATGCCTTCTTAATATAGTAATTAATTAAAAATATTAAATCTTTGATAAAAAACGAACCAACAATTGCCATGTTTAGGTTGGCCCGTTCGTGGAAGACGTTATCCAACATCAGTTTTCCAACTTCGGCACGCATTACGGTTTGTGCCAGCTGACTAATCGCATATTCGGGATCTTGCGCTCCGTAGGAAGCCGTAAATTTTAATGTAAAATAAAAACTAAGTAACAAAACTTTTGTAAATTAAATAAAATAAATTTAATAGTTATTAAAATATTAATTTATATGTTACGGTAAATTTGGGATCGGTTAATTCTGGAATTTCCCGGTAAATTTTCATGAGTAAAATAAAAAGAATCATTTAGGGGGAAAAGCCTAGCGGTTCAAAACTTTTTAAAAAAAGTTCAATGTGAAAAAGCACGCAAAATCGAGGGTTTGGATAGTTTTATTGAAATAACTTTTTTATGAATTCTCAAATTGAGCTTTGGCTTAAAAATAGCTTTAGTGCTTTCGAATTGCATCTTGGTTGTTTTTTTGGTTAAGTTTAAACAAAGTTATAGCTTTTCAAACGTGCTAACATTAGCATTTCCCAAATTTCCCGGTAAATTCCGGAATTTCCCGCTCAAAGCTACCAGGAAGTTCCGGATTTACTGATTTCCCAAATTTACCGTTACATATATAAGCACCATAATGCCACAAACAAATACAAACAAATAACCATAAGGATTCATTCAAATGCCAAACTGTTTAAACACCTTGTACGGGTCCACCACTTGCACATAAAGAATGGCATCCAAATCCAGTTGGACATTGTCCTTGGTGATCGCTTCTTGTTGAGGGATTTCGATGCACATCTCTTTCAGACAGTGCTGATACCGGATCACGTCGATGAACGGTGCCACAATGTGCATTCCCTACAAATAAAATAAATTAAATTATTATTTAAATTTATAAATTAACCGAGTCAAGAATGCGATTGAATTTTCCAGCGCGCTCCACAACCCAGGCATACTGGTGGGGCACAAAATGTATAATTGTGTTGAATTTGCTGCCTTTAAAATGTCGTGAGCGCATTCTTTTTTATTCTTAAAAATACAAATAAATTAATTTTAAATAATTATTTTAAGAATTAGCATTTCTTTTGAATACATTGTCCGTATCGATTTATACTATTTTAAAAATGTTGACCTTTTTGTTAAAAGACTTATTCAAAAATTCGTTGAAAATAAAATAAAGAAAATTTAGGTTTTGTCAGAGTTTACATTTCAATTGTTCGCCAAATTCACATTAAATTCGGGAAGATTGACTGATGAAAAACTGGTTTTCTTCTACGAAATAGTTAAAATTAAGTGCATTGACAGGAAAAAGAAAATTATTTTTCTTTTAAATTTAATGACTGACAAGGGATCGGATTTATATGGATTAAAAATTGCGAAATATGGACTTAAATATTGACCAAAAATCCCTAACATTTCAAAATATTAACCAAAAAGTAAGTATTGATTAAGGATGGGGACTAAAATTGTCATAAAATTTCTCTCGCACAATTGTAAATGATAATATTTTCACGTGATTTTAAATTTAAAAACTATAGTTATTATTAACATTATTGCATTTTTAGTTCAAGAAAGTCATTTTTAGGGGTTATTTTTGGGTAAGAAAAATTTTTTGATTATTAAAAGTGCATTTTTATTTTTAAATACTAACGGTAAAATCTGAAAATCCGGACCAGAATAAATGACACATTTGATGAACCAACAAAATTATTATTTTTTAATTTTATTAAAATCAAATTTAAAGGAATAAAATTGCAAAATGAATGAATATGTATAGAATAGGAATGGCCGGCCGGCGATTCTTCCGTTTTATTGCTTTGGGGCGGATGGCTCTGGGGGAAACATATCGATTTGTGGGTAAAAGAAATGTCCAAACCAACTGCGCCACCACCAGCAGAACAATTTTGAAATTAACACACGAAAACAATGAAAAAAAAGCGAAATTATCTAAAAACAAATACCCTACAAAATATTACACAAATATAATTTTACTCAGCCCTAAAAATACTAGGTTTTAAAAAAAGTTTTAATGCACGTTTTATTCAAAAGAGTTTTTGCTTGTATGTATGTATGTCTTTTTTTGCATTGTATACAATTGAAACTGTTTTAAATTTGCATTGGATACAATTGAAACTGTTTTAATTTGCATTGTATACAATTGAAACTGTTTTATATTTGCATTGGATACAATTGAAACTGTTTTAAATTTGCATTGTATACAATTAAAACTGTTTTAATTTGCATTGTATACAATTGAAACTGTTTTATATTTGCATTGGATACAATTGAAACTGTTTTAAATTTGCATTGTATACAATTAAAACTGTTTTAATTTGCATTGTATACAATTGAAACTGTTTTATATTTGCATTGGATACAATTGAAACTGTTTTAAATTTGCATTGTATACAATTAAAACTGTTTTAATTTGCATTGTATAGAATTGAAACTGTTTTATATTTGCATTGTATACAATTGAAACTGTTTTAAATTTGTATTGTATACAATTACAACTGTTTTAATTTGCATTGTATACAATTGAAACTGTTTTATATGCATTGTATACAATTGAAACTGTTTTAAATTTGTATTGTATACAATTAAAACTGTTTTAATTTGCATTGTATACAATTGAAACTGTTTTATATTTGCATTGTATACAATTGAAACTGTTTTATATTTGCATTGTATACAATTGAAACTGTTTTAAATTTGTATTGTATAGAATTGACTGTTTTAAATGTTTTTGTTTTTTTGTTACAAACTTATCCTTTATACGACCCCCTGCCCAATTGTTCTATTAAAATAGTCTTCCCGAGGGATAACATGGCCACAATAAATGTTTCAAACCCACGAAGGATAAACGGTGCTGGGTCGTTTCTTAAATGGACTGACTGTGTTGCGTTGGAAATACGATTTTGTAAAAGATTTAATTTTAATTGTAGCACTTTATTTTCTTTATCAAAAAAAGTCAATTTGTGTTATATGTAAAGTTAAAATTCAAATTCACTATATTCTGAATTTGTTATGAATGAACTCAAATATATTTTTTGAAGCGTTCCAAAAATATTCGGATGAGGTGAAACATGACGGAAAGGATAATTAATTAATATTATTCCGGAATAAATAGAATTGAAATTGGGCCAAAAAATGCCGAAATATGCGAATAAAGCTTTGCCCTTCCCGGAAGGTCGGGGCCAATTAGCATTTCTAAATAATCTAATGCTCAATTTATGTTATTCTAGGGCTCGGATTATATGCATTTTGCATATTTTTAGTCCAATTAAGTTTCGATGTAATTAGCTCAAAAATGTTGTTATGTTGGTTTTTTTTTTGTTGACCATTTTAAATTTCATGTTTTGCATATTTTGGCATTTTTTTGACTCAAAATTCATTAATAGAAATACAATACAAACAAAATTTTGCATATTTTGAGGATTTTTTTTTTGGCAAAAAAATTGTTAAAAATGTATATTTTGGCCATTTTTGGTCCATATAAATCCGGGCCCTAGTTATTGTATTAGGGATGGGCGCCGACGACCTCAAAAAATTTCGGAAATCGGAATCCCGAGGCCTAAAAAAATTTCGAAAATCGGAAGTGGGAAATCGGAAAATTTTTTAAACCAAAATTGGCCTATTTTTAAAAAATTTTCTCGGCGGCGTCTATCGGCTCCGCCGATACAACCCTCTTCCCGCTAAAGAAAATAATTTTTGTAAATCGAGAAAAAAAAGAAAAATTTCCAAATTGTCATCAAAAGTTTTTTAATTGGGGTTTAATTTTTATCCCGGTCTAAACGTGATTGAGACTAGGGAGATGCGGGGGCTCGGCGGTGCCGATAGGCGAGCCGGGAGAAATTTTGAACTTTTTGGCCCAATTTGTTAAGAGATTTGCAACGAAAATTTTAAAAAAAACTCAACTTTTTGAAGTTTTTTAGGAAAATGGGAGAGGTCCAGTGGCGCCGATAGGCGCCGCCAGGAAAATTTTATGACGATTTTAACGAAATTTGTTAACAAAATTGGTCCAAAAATTATCGATTTTTCCGAAAATTTTCGACTTTTTGCTACAAATTTCGGAAATCGGAAAGTCGGAAATCGGAATTCCGACCCCAAAAATGTCGGAAATCAATTCCGCCCATCCCTGATATGTATTGTTTTATTTAGTCCAATTGCCATTTTTTCCTAAAATTCAAATTTGGGTCTATTACTGTTATTAACCCCAATGAATAGAAATGAAATTGTGCCAAAAAATGCCGAATATTTGCAATTAAGGCTTAAAAATCTTTCCCTCCCCCAAAAGGTCGCGCGGTTCAATTACCCTTTTTAATAATTTTTTTCCAAAATTTGGATCAGTTTTTTCATCTTTTCTTCAAAATTGGGTGTATTTACTTTGTTCTGCTTGAAATACCAATTGTTGAATGCTTTCTTCCATTCACCGCGCAATTGCTTAATTTCCTCCCATTTCTGATCATTTCCCATTTTGTGAAGATCGAATTTCAAAAGGTCCCATTCGACAATTTTTATTCTTTTTAAATTTGCATAATTCCAATTGGCATCTTGCAGCATTTGTTTAATTTCTTTGATAATTTCAGGAACAATTTGTTGCAATTCTAGACAGAAGTTATAAGTTTTTAACAAAAATATTAGTGTTTGAAAAATAAAATACTTATGAAAACGTTAAATTATTCGTATTTTAATCTTACCGTCACGTGGACTGAAGTCGATGTTTATGCCGTTTACAAAATTCTCATCAAAATATTTTTTGACATCGTTTTCTAGTCTAAAAAAATTAACATTTATCAAAATAAGATCAGAACAACCAAAATAATCAAAAAATATTAAAAATTCTACATTTATTGGTTTATTAAATTATTTGAATTAATAGTTTCAAGTTTCACTTACGCATCTTCTGTGCAAAATTCTTCTTTCGTCAAAATGAAATGCGCAATTGCGAGTTCAATTGATTCAACATTTGGAATTTGGTTCTCTGTCGCGAATTCAACCAATAAATCTTCAACAAAATATGCCAAAACGCAAAATTCATTTTCGGGATTAATTTGAATGGGTTCTTGCAATTGTTTTAAATATTTCATAATTTCAACAAATATTTTAGATTCCGAATTTATCCTTATTTCATGATTTTTTTTCATTTCGCCAAGTTTTTTAGCCATTTTCAAAAGTTCGTATAAAGTTGCCGTATAGTCGGACAATGAAAAAATAAAGTTGAAGTTTTCTGTTATTAATAATATTTAAACAAAAATAAATAATATGTGAACAATTTTACCTTTGACCATTGCCTGTTGTAACTCATTTATAATTCTATTTTGCATATACTCGGGCAACTTCCAATTTGGCAAATTAATTTCCACCATTTTGTGCAAAATGTTTGTTTTAAATTCGAAGAAGCTAAAAACAATTTCAGAATTTGCATATTAAAATAATTCTTAATAAAAAAATTGCAAAAATAAACCAACGCCCAAATGTTTTTCTTTAAGAAAACACACGCAAAGATCGTTTTTAAAATACCTATAATTCTCTATCGGTGTATCAAGCTGAATGCATTTATAAGCAAATCCAAATGCCTTCAAATATTTTCTCGTCAAATCTGATCGTTCAATTTGCAACGATAGACGAAATGCCAAGGAAAAAAGCAATTTGAAAAGTTGCCCATTTACAATAAGATGAGTTTGCGGATTTATTCTAACAAATTCGAGTTGCTCCGGTGACGCGACCTTCCGCATTGTTTGGACAAAGTCAAATTTATTACCAATTAAGCAAATTGATGCGCCTCTTTTTGAAAAATTAATAATTAATTAGTGTAATTTTAAAAATGATTACTGTACTAACTCTTGTGTTACGGTGTAAAGTCGTTCCAGTAAGCGTTCAGCTAACATTTGGGGGAGTACCATTAATTGTTCCTTTCCAGCATATTTCACTTCATCCGAATATTTTTGGAACGATTCAAAAAATATTTGACCAAATTTTAAAATGCTTTTTTGAATGTTATGTTCACTATTATTAGGCATCCAATCAATTCCTTGACATGCGCTTGTTGTGCAACTGTATTCCTCAATAATTTCATCCAAAAGCACCCGAAAGTCGTTTAGGAGCGACTTTTTGTCCAAATTTGAATTTGTTTGTTCTTTTAAAATTTCCAATTTTTTCAAATGTTTTTTATCCCATTGTAAAAAGCTGTATAAAGTTTTGAAGTCGTTTGATTTAAACAGTCCATTTGCGATTGATGAATAATCATTATTATTCTCGGAATCCAAATCAACAACCATTTTACGCAATGCATCCGCAAATGATACCACAAATCCTTAATCAACGTAATTATTAAAATATTAAAAGATAAAACTAATTTTATACACAATTAAAATATTTCCAACTCTAAAACCCTCGCCTTTGAATTGCCGGTCGTCTTTTGCAATGAATTTTGGGTAATTTGTTAGCGGCTCATGGAACAATTCAAACTCAATTGCGAAAAAACTTAACATATAATTTAAATTTTACATTCTAAATATACATACCTATTTGTGTTGGTTTAATTTGAATACTTGGATTATTCGAATAATTCTAGAATTATTTGAAAAATATTCAAATAATACTAGGAGTTAGTATTTGAATTTTAAAAAATTCCACTTAAACTCAGTAAAATTTGAATTTTACTTGAAAATAGAATTTCAATTTTAGTAAAATTCGAAATTTACTAAGATTAAATTTTGTGAAGGTATTCAAATAATACTAACTTATTTGAATATTCAAATAATCCTGATATTCAATACTACACCGACATATGTGTTACCTGATTTTAAATGGCATGCCTAAAAAAATAGAATCAGAGTCAGAGAGCAGCTCACAGTCGACTTTTTTGCACTCATTCTTCATGTCTTTAAAGTATTTTGTGAACTCGGAATAGTCATATGTACGCTTATCCAATCCCTTCCCAAAGCGGACCAATGCACAGCGAAGCCATTTTTTCTTCAACGTTCGCACTTTCGATGAGAATTTGGAGTCAATTTTGTCAACAAAATACTGCTTCACAAATGTGTAAAGTGCACGCGGTTGTTCTCCAATTGCACGAACATTGCTTTCGTTGTCCATTCCTTTTGCTTCCATTAAAATTGTTTCAAGCAATTTGTACACTTCAAATAATGTCAATGAATAATCGGAAAGCTTCAATAAGAATTTGAAGTTTTCTGAAATTGGTGAAAAATATTTACAGGCGCTGCTATGTGATCAAAAAAAGTTCGTACCAATGTATTGGTTGGGTTCCGATGTTTGGTTTGTAATTTTTTGATTGGTAAATTCAATCACTCGCAACGTTTTGAAGGAAGAAATTTTAAAAATTTGAAATGGGAATACTCTTAAATCGCATTTTAATTTAAAAATAACACAATTTATTCTAACAGTATAAAGCCACCCATTTTTTTGACTTTTTGAACGCTCATACTGAACCGACTGGGCTGAAATTTTTAGCATTTATGGCGCTTGCATAATATTAAGATTC
The DNA here is from genome assembly GCA_018350325.1 of Globodera rostochiensis. Lineage (NCBI taxonomy): Eukaryota > Metazoa > Nematoda > Chromadorea > Rhabditida > Heteroderidae > Globodera > Globodera rostochiensis. The sequence continues at coordinate 1,667,524 of JAEVLN010000010.1, forward strand.
AAACAAAAAAGGGAAAGTGTAGAAGAAAAACATTTTTTTAAAAATTTTTTCCCTAAACAAGGTGTTTCAAAAGTATAAAGCCACTTTTTCAGAGGCCATAAGTTTTTTTATAGACATTATAAATTCTGAAAAAATTCATGTTAATACATTCCGGATCAGGAGTCCGACTCCACCCCAAGCTCTACCATGAGCACCTTCTGTTCGAGAGATGCCAGCCCAATCTCAACAGTTGCCAATTGTCCTTATTTATAAGATTTGTCCTTATTATTTTGTCCTTATTTTTAGAATTTTAATTTTTAGCCCTCTCCCTGAGAGCTTGGAAATTTTTTTTTTGTTGCAAAAAACCGTTGTTAGGGATGATTAGCCAACAAAATTCTCTACAAAACCAAAAAAAAGCGCTAAGCTCTGCGCCCCTTCTCCAAGGAGCGGCGGTGGAGAAAAGCCCCATTTTTACCGTTACCGAAAAACCGCATTTGCCGAACATTAGTCAAAATTAATTGCTATTACCCATTGGTGTCATCATTGCTTGTGGACAAAATTTTATAAGCCGACAAAAGTGTTTCTGTTTGCCAATCACCAAAAAAATCATAATATCTGAGACTAAAAAATACTTTTTATTATAATTCGTTAACAGAAAAAATAACACTGACTCCACAGAAGCGATAAAGCGCAAGGCAAATGTGAAGGACAGCATCAAAAGTTGGTCCACCACTGCCTGGGGCAATGGCGCTTCTTCAGGGCACAAAATATTTTTGTTGATTTCATTGGCGATATGTTGCTCCAATTGTTCAAAAATTTGACTATGTCCATAGTAGCTCAACCCTAGCTTCAAATTTGCGCATACTTCTGGATTGCTGTTAACCACCCGAAAATAGGCAATTTCCGACACACAATTCACAAATGTGTAATACAATAGCATTTTTCTCATTTTAAATGAAATATTATAACTAACAAATCCGTTGTAATTTTTGAAAATGTCATCAATAAATTCACCAAATCTTTGGACATTGTTGGCAGAATTTGTCAAATCCCATTTGTGGGGTGTCGAACAAACGAAAAAATAATTTGTAGAAATCCAAATAAAAATTAAAAACAAAAGCTTTGCAGCTCCTATCATCATTTTTCTAAAAAATAAAATGCATTATATGTAGGGGATACCATTTTCAGGCACTATTTTTTTTTGGCGCTTAAGCCTTGAAGAAAGAAACTCAAAAAAAGCCTTTTGGAGTTAAAATTTTTTGCTGTGGAAAACTTTTTTGGTGCCTATAAATGCCGATTGATATGCCGGTGCCAACGCTTTCTACCAATTCATGTGCGTGCTTGCGTAATAATAAAAACTTAAAAATAGATCCGAAGAAAAAAAAGAAATTACGAAGATGTCCCCAAAAAAACCAAATAGGTATAAAGAACAATTTTATTAACCTAAACCCTAACAATTTATACAGAAAAGAAGCCATGGATTGTATAATGTATAGAGAAGTCACGGATTGTATAATGTATAGAAGACATGGATTAATGTATAGAAGCCATGGATTGTATAATGTATATAAGAATTTTCTCATGAATAATAATTTAACAATTTTCTTTACACGGATATCTTTTTTTTTTCATTTGGCCAGACTTGTTTGCATTTATTTCCTACTCAACACAATCGTCAAGTGTTGAAGTGTTGGCAACAAAAAAATGGTGAATTGCCAAAAAGCATAAGCATACAATTTAATTTTATTATATTGATTGCTTTTTATATTTTATAAAATATATTTTTACTTTCATAATGTCATTACATAATTTGTAAAAATCGCATTTTGGGTGACTCTAAAATGGAAGTCTGTGCTGGCTGGTGAGCTTGGCCTTCCGGTGAACCTGGACGACCTGGTGTGCCGAGGGGGGGGGGGGGGAGTTTATGCCCATGCTCGTTGTGAAGCTTGCCCAGCCGGACCATTTGGAGCAGCTGGCTCAAGAGGTCCGTCTGGACCAACGGGTTCTGACGGACTGCTTGGACCACCCAGGTCGCACGGAATTGAACCATATGTACATTTTTTGGAGTAAACCAATAGCTAAAAAATTTATTAATAGCCTGGACTGCCTGGAATCCGGAACCGCTTTGGAACCGGAACCGTCAAAATCCGGAACCGCTTTTGGAACGGAAACAGCGGAACCGTCAAAATCCGGAAGCGCGGAATAATTAAGCCCAAACTTTTGGGGGGGGGGGGGGGAAAGGGTTGTTAACTTCATATTTCGGAATTTATTGACACAATTTCAACTCTATTATGAAAATTTGAACTCATTCCACTCACAACAAGGAAATAAACAAAATGAATGATTTAAGGTTACAAGTTTTTTCGACACTGAGTTTTAAAAGTTACCAAAATAGGAGTTTCGGGGCCGTTGAATCCAAATCTGACTTCTGGTTCGACCACTTTTGAATTCGAACAATTTTTCGAAATTTCAGAAAACTTTTTAAGAGCTCAAAATTTTCAAAAAGAATGCAGATGCTTTTCCGTTCTCGGGTCACAACCCAATAAAGCAACAAGGAAAATTTCACTCGTTTTCCGCTAGGTGCTCCAAATCAAGCTAAAATGCGGTTTTCGTACATTCAAGGAAAAAATTTCTACCCGCAAACACACGTATTCCATTTTGTTTCAATTTTTTATTTTTGTAAAAAACGGGCGCTCAAATCGTGCCCAACGCCAAATAAAATTTGAATCAACGAGCAACTAATTAATTCACATTTCTTTTATCACAAAAAATAATTAAAACTTTCCAAACACGCACAGTAATATGTAAGGACCAAATGTTGCGTGAAAAGCAAGGAAAAATGACAAAGTGTAGCTTAATTTATTTTAAAAAAGGTCGCTAACATTCAATTTGAATTGTGATGCACTTTAATTATTCGTGCACTAATTTGCTTAAACTTAAACAAAATATGGAATTTGCCCAAAACACCCGGATACCAGTCCCGTTCTTGTCCAACCCTATTATCTAATGATTAAACAAAACCCACCAAAACATTTTGTAAGGAAGAGCGCGAATCTGATAAATGGAATTTAAATATCGGGATCAATCACCAAAATTTTGGTGCAGATTTAAACATTTTCAATTAATTAATTTAAATGCTTTCATCAGTGTTTTCCCGGTTCCGGTGCCGGTTCCAACGGTTCCGGGAACCGCGGAACCGCGAAAAATTCGGAACCGCTTTGGAACCGGAACCGCGGAACCGTTAGAAAAAATGGAACCGGGAAAACACTGGCTTTCATTTTAATGGACTAATATTAAAAACAAATTTATCGATTGTAGACATAAACAAAATCAAAAATGCCACATTTTCCCCCATCTTTTCTTTCATAATCATCCATCAATTTTCGCATGAATATTCCAATTCAATTTTTTTTGTTATAAATTCATGCAATGTATAACGAGTTAATTCATCCAATTGCTGTTTAATCTTTAAAAAAATAACAAAAAAATATTTTTTTAATATATTGAAAAAATGACTTCTTGCGTTTGAATTCCTTTTGCAAAATGATTGTTAAAAGTATTATTAATACAAAAATTATTCTCAGCAATCGCAAGGCATTTCATTTGGCTCCAAAATGCGAACATTTGTTCAAGTGGCATGGCATAAACGCTCATATTTAACTTGAAATTGGCAAATTGAAATAATGATTAAATTCAATTATTTATTTTAGATTTTGTATATTATAAATTGAAAAAAGTCGATTAGTAGTAAAAAAACAACTTTGTTTAGGAACCCTATTATTATTAAATTTGGTTGGATTCATATTTTTGATTTCTTTCAAGAAAAAAAATCGTAAAAGGAAATTTTTTATTATAAAATAAATTAAAAATTACATTATTTGATGCGTCTGCATTGGCAAAACCAAGCCCCCGCCGTACAGTGCGATTTACCCATCGAACACAAGCATTTGCAACACGTGCAAACATCAATTGCTCTCTAAATCAATCAATTAATTCATTTTGAATGTTTAAAAAGGCAAAAATTAGTACGATTTATGGTGGCACGAGACCGGGACCAGTACTGAAATGGTCATTTTCATTTGGTACTGAATTTTGGCCCCGATTTTTCTTCAAAACTCCCTTATAGACTAAAATCGGAGAAAATGCTATTTTGAAGCTTTTCTCGTCAAATTAAGTTTGCAAAAAAAATAGATTAATAAAACTCCCCTAAAAATCTCGGCCCCTAGTAATTATTAAAATTAAATTGTTAATTATGCATAAATATTAAACAACTTATTTACATTATCTTGGCCAGTTCAGTTTTTATGATGTCTGCCAGCGATATAAACAAACCCATAAAACATAATTTGTTCCCCATCAAATATTCATACTTAATTAAGTGTTTAAAAAATTGATCGTTTTATTGTGCTAATTATTAAAGAGAAAAATTTTGAACGCTATTTACATGCATTCCAACAATTCTCGGAACATTTTCTTTTCTAACAACACCAATTTGTTCACAATAATTCGAAAAATTGTTGAGAACACCAGTCAAAATGTCACCAATATTATGCTGATTTTCATTGATTCTTAAGCTGATTTCAAAGTAAAATCTATCAAATTGTTGATCAATGCTTTTCTAAAAACAATGTTTATATTTTAAAAATGTTTTTTTACATTTCATACTCTGATGAAGTTCTGCACATTGAGAATTGAGCTCACTTCCGAAAACATATGCAAAAATTTGAGGGCCTTTTCGAATTCAATCGTTGCTTTAGGTTCATTTTGTGTCGATTCTGCAAAAAATTAATTAGAACTTACTTAGTTCAGTTGGACTTATTTTATGCTATGTTTCAGGATATATTTTTGCCACAAATTTTGGCCGCAGGGTGCACCTGGCCAAAAATTTTGGCCGCAGAGCGTGCCCGCATTGGCCACAAATTTTGGCCGCAGGGTGCGCCCACATTGGCCATAAATTTTGGCCGCAGGGTGCACCTGGATTGCCCATAAATTTTGGCTGCAGGGTGCACCTGGCCATAAATTTTGGCCGCAGGGTGCACCTGATTGGCCATAAATTTTGGCCGCAGGGTGCACCCGCATTGGCCACAAAATTTGGCCGCAGAGTGCACCCTCATTGGCCACAAATTTTGGCCGCAGAGTGCACCCGCATTGGCCATAAATTTTGGCCACAGAGTGCACCCGCATTGGCTACAAATTTTTTGCTTCAAAAAGCTTGATTACTTAATAGACCGACGTACCAAATTGTCTCAAAAATGATGAGGTCTCGTCAGGTATGTCAATACGATGCTCAAATGCAGCCGATGGTCCCGCAGGCGAATTATTCGAGTGCAAATTAAATTCTTCAAAATAAAAAAGGAAATATTGAAAATTAAAAATATTATTTATTATTGAATTAACCAACCTCTGTGCCTTTCCGTCGGATAGCCAAAAATTTCATTTATGCAGAAAAGAATTAAAATATTTATAAATGAGAAATGCGTCATTCCCCTGTAAAATTTTTTAATTTTTTTTAGCAATTTTTAATAATATTATTATTTATAAATTATATAGCAATTTTAATGAAGTATATATGTTAAATCTATGACGTCAAATCAATAATAATCGATAAAATCAATTTATATGAGAATTAAAGCATCCTCAACCCCCAAGGGGTAATCTCAAAAATTGAATCGTAATGTACAATCTTGTTATCTATATCTCTTTTAAAAATATTATAAATCTTTTTTTTTGATTCATAAATCTTTCGGATAATTTAATTTATAAAATAATATTTATATAATTTTTTTTAAGAAAAATTTTTTTATATATTTTAATTACCTACCAAGAAAAAATAATTTGGCATATTATGACTTGGAATCTTTTGTTTTATTTATGAAATAATTTTCCTTTGATCATCAAAAGGAATTGCCGAAAAATACAATTTTGTTTTTTTCACGTCTTCTGTTCTTCTTCGTTCTTAAAGTATTTGGCCTTTAACATTTGGTACTTCTCGCCCGATCCCAACATCATATGCGCGGCACAGAACCACATTGGCACCCGATCATTGCACATGAACTGACAGTAGATGATCCCGTCGTCGCGCGAACAGCTTCCCGGCTCAAGCGGACAGTCACAGATTGCACAGATAAAGCAACGCTTGTGCACTTTTAATAAGAATAATTTAATAACAATTTAAATACGTAAATATTAAGACCAAAAAAAAAACAATTAAATATTATAATTTTTCTTCACTAATAAATATCGTATTTCTAAACATTTTTTTACCAATATAGGTAGATTTTTTGTATAAAAATAGATTCTAATCATTAATAACAATTAACCTACTCATTAACTTTTCCACTTGAATTTTGTCCTCAAACAGATCAATCCAACGTTGGCATACCTGGCAGAATTTCTTTGTAGGACCGGTGGCAAAGTCCATTTTATATATCTGAAAACTTGGTTTATTCCGCAATTATGAGCAAAGAGTAATTTGTTGAACGAAAAAGGGTACTTTTCGGTTTTGTGCCTACACCTCAAATTTTTAAAAAAGGCAACAAAAGGCCGCTGGGATTATATATGGGGCTTTCAAGGGTGCTGATCACGAATCTGCCAATATTTTACGATATGACAACATCTAAGATTTTGAAAATCTCTGATTTTTTTTTATTTTTTTACCATTAATCATCCAAATCGGTTTTATAGATTTTAAAAATCATAAGAGGGACCGTTTTGGCTCAAAAGTTCGTTAGGCGTAGGCCTAAGCCACCCTGGCTTGTGGTTCGTTAGGCTTAGGCTTAGGCCTAAGCCTAACAAACCCTCTCTACCTTTCCCCCTGTTATTCTATCCGGCTTTGGTGTTACTTAAAAGACGTGGAATCATAGCTTTCAAAATCTTAGATGTTGTCGGATCTTAAAAATATAGTCATATTCGTGATCAGCACCTTTTAAAACCATATATGATGTTTTCAACGCCACTTTTGTTGACCTGTTTTATTGAGGTGTAGGCACAAAACCGAAAAGTACCCGAAGCAAAGTGAAGTTGAATTTAATTAAATATTTTTTCAACTCAAAAGATTGTTGGCAACAAATTATTAAATTTATTTTTTATCTCAACGTAAGGCAATAAATTTTTGAGGATTTAAGATTTTTTTGCGCCTCTACCAGAGAAAAGTCAGCAGCAAAATTCTGTTCAAAATGCTTCTTCTGTCTTAGCATTTAAAAAAAGAATGGGGAGGAGGAACACATTCAATCAGTGCGCTGCTATTCATTTTCATCCTCTTTATACAACAAAGTCAGTCAGAGGAGACCTAATTCAAGGCTTCTTCGAAAATGCTGGGCAAACAATGTTTGTAAAAAGAAAAAATCCTTAAAAAATCCATTTAAAAAGTGGCTGAAAATGTTTCTTGAAGATAACTGTTGTTTTAAAAAAGTGATGAAATCTAATTTTTTTAATAAGTTTGCCAAAAATTAAAATTATAATCGGGAATCAATTGCGAGGAGATAGCATTATATATTATTTATTTTTTAAATACTTTCTCAATTTTTCAAATTAATATTTGCATTTAATGCCATAATGGGCATACTTTTTCGTCTTTTGTTTGTTTTGTTGGCGGTTACTTTTCTGTGCATTTACTGCGAGGACGGGCGCATTTTTCACCATCAAATTCACTATAAAAATTGCAGTAAATAAGAAAATATAAATTTTATATTTTTAAAAATAAAATAAAAATGGACACCATTTTTTTAGAGTCACAATTTGAAGTCGTTTGGCGTGTTGGACTGTGTTCGCAAGGATCGTTGTAATTTTGTGCGCGGAAAGGAATATCAAATGCAAATTGGCTTCAAGCCGGGTATAAGGGAAAAGCTTAATTAATTCTATTTCTTGGTGAAAATCGCCGAGTTGAGCAGTTGAAAACGCAGTCTTGGTCGCATTTGGGCCGATGCACACGGCGCGCTGACAAAGTTTCACATGGAAAAATGGTTGTTGGCATTGTGCCAACGCACAATTTGTTGTTTTTTAAGCATTTTTATTTCAGAAAATGCCTGCATCGTCAGCAACATCACTTGTCCGCTTGAGCACGGTCGGACATATTGGTATCTATTGCCAATCGGTTTGTTCGTCCAATACAAAAAGCATTTTGGGGGCAAATTTTCAGGAGTTTTTCTCAAGGAATATATTTTAATTAATTTAATGTTTAAAATAATAATTTTTTTTAATTTTTAGGTGTCTATTCTGAGCGAATTTCCGAAAGTCGATGTCCAAGTGAACTGGTTGCTGACCAGCCCCGAAGTTGCAACTCGAAAAGACCAAAAATTTCCGTTAAGCGCGAAGTTTGCGTCAAGTTTTTGGGCAAAGTGATCGATCTGTGAAGAAAATTAAACAATTTCAATTTATGCTACATTGTTAATTCACTGAAATCACACAAATTGGTACATTTGCACAATGGTTTTTTAAGTTGAAAAACAAGAACATATGATGATCTCCATTTTGTCGAATTGCGAAAATTTGTGACTGAATCTTTTCAAAAAATGAACACTGAGAAACGGTCGATCAACGCTGAACTGATTTTTACTGATTGAAAAAAACTCGGTAATTTTGAAAATCAGTTGCTAAATAACTTTTTCCAAAAAACTAAATAAACAATTTGCTTTCCTCCAAATTTTGGATTTTCATTTTTTTTTATTGGAATATTTAAATTTTTAAGAAGATTGCAATAACAGTGTATTTATATGAAATATTTTTAACAAATTTTAAGCGTAAGTCGAGGCCTTCTGAACGCGCACAATTCTGGCTCGGTGAACATTTTGCACGCAGTTTTGTGCTGTCACCACAGCGTGACCGGTCTTAAGGCCAACAACCGTTGCCAAAAGTTGAGCTTGTTTTGCTGATCGGAAGAGCTTTTCATTGAATGCCTCCCGATAATCCAAACTAAAAAAATAATATAATTTCACATAATGAGTTTTTCATTTTGATTAATGGCAAGCCGCCGCTACCTACCTGAATATGTAAAGGGTTGGGGCGATGCCAATTCCGGAAATGCTGGTGAAAATGCCGAGAATGTAAGTGGCAAAAACAATTTGCACTTGGCTCAACGAAATTCTGGTGAGCAAAATCAGCATAGCGGCGTTGAAAAAGTAACCGGTGGACACAAAAATCACATTCACCAGCAAACACTTGAATATCCGCTTCGTGTAGGCAATTTGGGCTAAATTTTATTGTTAAATATCAATAAAGAATTCTATTTTCTCTAATTACTCTACATTAATTAGGTAATTAATTCTCTTTGGTCAGTGTTCTGTTTGGCCTAAAATAATTAGGTAATTAATTCACTTTGGTCAGTGTTCTGTTTGGCTTTCTTGAAGCGAAGCGTTGCCCAAATAATTGCATAGCACAGAATTGTCAGCCCGGTGAAAAGCATGGCATTTCCAAACAGTGCCATGCCCACTTCGCCTTGGAAAAGGTCAGTGATTGTGCATGGCACTGGCCTGTGAATAATTTTGATTATTAAAAATTATTATTAAACAAATTTATATGTTGTACATGTATGGAGTTTCGATCAGACTGATCGGGTAAAGTCTGACCATCGCATAAACGGCATATGCAAAGCATAGCAAAATCAATGTACCCACATAAAGCGTTGAATTAAGTGTATTCACCCTGAAATAAATTGTTAAATAATGAAAAACACTTATTTAAAAACTAATTAATATTTACCAAAACGGCGCCACAACACTGACAAGGCGTTCAATGCCAATGGCTAGCATGGAATTCAGCAATAAATTTATGGAAATTGTTGGCAAAAATTGAAGCCAAAAACATTGTCGAAGTTCAATGAATTTTTGTCCCGAGCACACGACGGCAAATGTGACAAAGTTACAGACAAATGCAATTCCGGAACAAGCAGCGTCAAATGCCAACAACGCATTGCAGCGACTTCGAAGGCGTATAAATGGCGAGGAAAAGCATTGGTTTTGTTCAGTTAAAATGAATAATAAACAATTAATTAATTAATTATATATTTATTTATTTATTTATTAAATTAACCGGCTTCGAAAAGTGACAAAAATCAGTGCTCCATTGAATGTCAAGCCCATAATTGCAAGCATTAAACGTATGATGCAAATTACAATGAAACCAATGGGAAAATCGTCATCTTTGAAAGCATCGTAAAACTAAAATAAATATTTAATTGACCCAACACGGTTAAATAAAAGAGACTTGCCGATGGGTCTTCCGTTGAATTCATGCCAATATATATTTTTTGCAATTAAAAGAGTTTTTCCTTAATTTAATCTTTTTTTTTCTAAATAAACGAGGAAACAATTTAATTGCAAAGTGAGCAAATTAATGTTTGGTTCAAATCAATTCGGAAAAACAAATGTTTAAATAATCAAAAAATAGAATGGCACTTTTGGGAGCATTACAAAAAATATTTTTTGTAAATTAAACTTTAATAGTTTTATAAATAAAATGAATGAATTGTACAGTAAAAGAAAACAAAACTTTGAATAAAACATTTCATTTGCAATTTTTATTCGCTCAAATTAACCCAAATAATTACATAAAATTTAAATAAATATTAAAAATTTGCAATTGAAAGATGACCCCGCGACTTATTTAAATATTCCTACGCCTATACAATTAGTTTATTGTATCTGAAAGCTCTGTATTGGGGCATTTAATTTTTTGATATTATAATATCAAAAGATTCAAATTATAGCTTAAGGAATTTCTGCTACGGGATTTTCGGGATAAAAATGCACCCCTAAGAATGAGATTTTTTGAGCGGAAATATTCATTTTGGTCGTAGTCTAGTGTTGAGTGGTGGATGCAGTTTAAGTGTGGGTGGGTTGGGGTTCAGTTCCCCGACTATGTAAATTGTTTTTTCTGACATTCTCTGAACATTTACGGTGTTGTAAACAATTCTAAAAATTCTTTAACTTTTTCCAATTTTTAAAAATATTTTATATGACAATTCACTAGTTTTTATTTATTTTTGTTGGACGAAATCACAAAACCATAGGGGGGGGGGCCTTTGTTTTGCAACATTCCTAATTTTTGCACCTCTTATCAAATCTTTTTCAATCTTCAAGAAAATTTTCCCGGGACCTTTATCACTTCCAAAAAGCTGCAAAAAAATATCTTTTAAATTGGATTGCAAATCTCTTAACAAAATTCATTAAAATTTAAAAATTTTTCCGGCGGCGCCTATCGGCACCGCCGACCCCCACCCCTTCCTCTAAACTTAATCAGAATCTCAAAAAAATTTATGATAGATGAGGCAATAGAATTTGAAGAAAATGAGAAAAATATTTTTTAATAATGATAAAAAAAAATTTGTCTTACCATCGACCATAACAAAAAAAAATTTCGCTGTTGTCAATCCCGATCCCGGTTTTTGAAAAGTCGAAATCCCGATCCCGGTCCCGATTCAACAAGCTAATCCCGATCCCGGCTTTCACGATCCCGGTCAATCCGATCCCGGTTTTTACCAAAAATCCCGATCCCGGTTTTTACCAAAAATCCCGATCCCGGCCTACTCTAGTTTGAATAAAGAAAAGTAAAACAAAACATAATATTATTTAATTTGAACACCTGCGTCTGTTGCGCAAGGCAATTTCAACACTGACAAAGATTCCAGCGCCCCTTCGTGCGGGCATTTTTTTCTTTTGGCATTTTCCCATTTGGCATTTTTAAAGTTCAAATCGCGCCCATTTTTTCAAATTTAGTGTGGGAAAAATGGATCTGTATCGCACCCTGCGAAAATGCTATCATTGTCAAGACGGTTCAATTAGTGAAAAAAAGAGAATAAAGTCTAATGTAAGCAACAAATATAAACGTGTTTTTGATTAAAACATTTAGTGAATAATTAAAGCAATCTTAACATGAAGTCAAGCTTCTGAAATTCATTATCTGAGATCTTGAAGTTCATTGAAGACAAAAACATATAAACAGGAAACAAAATTTAATAATTTTTTATTTTAAAAAAACTAAAAATTTTTTTTATATAAATCCCGAAATTGTTTATGGATTTGAAATACGCTTTCGCTTTGGCTCTGCTCTTTAAAGCAGAAATGCAGTCTAGGTCATGATGCTATAGATTATTCTGTTTTTTTAAAAATTATTTTGTTGAATTCTTTTTTAAATTGAATTCTTTTTCATAAAAAAATATTTTGATGTTGAAAGAAAAATATAATAAAAACAAAAACTGAAATAAGGAAAGGCCCTTGCTCAGTCTCACTATGCTTTTAAACCGTTCAACTGTGCTTCAACACCGACGACAACAACTACAAAGTTAACAAATCGCTCTGAATACGTTTGAATCATCAACAACTCGCTCTGAATACGCGATCAGTCCCGAAAAATCCAAATACTAAGCCTCTTTTCTTCAAATTTCGTTGTGCAGTAAATAAACCAAAATTTTGGAAGAACTCGAGAGAACACAGTCGAAGGAACAACAGTTGTTCGACGCTGCTCTTTCTCATCACACCGAAGGTCTTCAAAAGAAGATCAAGCTTTTGGAAGTGCGCAGTGACTCAACGTTGATCGCCATCTAAAAAGCAAGGAAAGCATCAAACTTCAACCAAAGATTAATCTGCCAGATTAAAACTCTAATAAATTCCCCAGCTCGCGTTAACACACGTTCTAGTGTGTAAACACTAAAGTTACATTATAGACTCTCGCCAATAAATACGTTCACTTTGATCATATTATATTTGGTCTCAATCGTTCTATCAAATCCCTACGCAAATTAATCAATCTGTCAGAGACATCTGGACTTGATTCAAAAACGGAAATAATTGATGACGAACCGTCTACATCAAAATAATTATTGTTTCAAAGACGATCAGATACACGTGTTAATTGTTAATAAAAAATAAATAAACGGTCAGACATAATTGTTGTTTCGAAAAGGAATTCAGATAATACCTGAAGACTTAAATCTGGAAGAGCGCTTAAATCCAGCAACTGATTCTAATCTGCAAAATCAAGAATCTAAGATCAAAAGATATTTTTTGTCAACAATAGCACTCAAACCAACATAGGTTCCCCAATCCTAACTGAATTCCAATTTGGCGGTGATTATATTCAAGAGGTTAATCGAACGAGTACCAGGAAAAATTCAAATATTCATTGACTACTACAATCTTCATCATTGCCTTCGAAGAACAAATAGACAGTTAAATTCATTTATATGAACTTTCATTGCCAATAGTTACCCAAAAAATACTCGGTGATTTTATACACTCCGTGGAAAGAAACATCCAAGATTCAATTATCGGTACCGACAGAAAATTGAAATTAACCAAGTTGCTCGTTCGCATAGAAAATCAATTAAAAAACAAATCAATCTTAAGTGGAACACATTTAGTACTACTCCTATTCTATTTTAACCAAACACAAAGAATCTTCTAAAAAACAATAATTAGTATTTGAAAAAAAATTAAATCAAATAATTTCTAAAAAATGTCAGGACCTATCCGATCTAAAATACCAAACTGGCTTCGGAGTGAAACACATTTGGTTGGTCTGATTGACGTCAAGCCAATACCATAATTCAAATGCTTTTTGGGGGACATTGATTTTAGGGAGGAGTCTGGACTGGAAAAATCCATGGTACCGGGTTCCTGCCCAAAATGAAATGGGGGTTTTCGAAATGGTTTGTTATGCTTACCATTTTTGAAAAATTTTGGGTCCCCTAGCTACGCCCTTGAAACAGCAGCACAAAAACATGTCGGCGGCAGATTAAAATTTGAACATTTATCTAAAATCGGGTAACAATTTTGTTTCCCGACCGGGATTCCCGTTTGGCAGAAACCAGCACTTTCCGAGAGCAGAAAAACCGGGACTTTTCAAGAGTTTTATGTTCCAAATCATCTTTTCAATCAAATTCCTCAGACCATGAGAAAGCGCGAGAATGAAATAGGTGAGAGCAAATTGGGATTGCTGAAGGGATTTTTCCCTGTATTTAGTGATAGCTAATTAATTGTTCAATATCAGTTGAAACGGCGCGCATGCTTAGAGCCGCCTTTGAAAGGCTGATCCAATGAACGGAAGTGAAGAAAGGGAAGGAAGGGAGGTAGAGAAGAGAAAGGGAAGGGAAGAAAGGATGAGATGAAATGGGAGGGGGGAAGGAAGAGAGAGGAAAAGAGAGGTAAGGAGTTTGAACTGGTGGTGCACTTTAATTATTCGTGCACTAATTTGTTTAAACTTACACAAAATATGTAATTTGCCCAAAACACCCGGGTACCGGTCCCTGTTCCGGGTACCCGTTTGTCCAACCCTATTATCTAATGATTAAACAAAACACACCAAAACATTTTGTAAGGAAAAGCGCAGAATCTGATAAATGGAATTTTCAAGATTTCATTAAATATCGGAACGAGCCACCAAATTTTAGTGCAGATTTATTTTTATTAATTAATTTAAATGCTTATGGAATAATGAATTAAAAACAAATTTATCTATCGACATAAACGAAATCGAAAAGCTCCATTTTCCCCCATCTATTTATAATCATCCATCAATTTTCTCATGAAAATTCCAATTTAATTTTTTTCGTTATAAATTCATGCAATGTATAACGAGTTAATTCGTCCAATTGCTGTTTAATCTTTAAAAAAATAACAAAAAAATATTTTTTTAATGAAAAATGACTTCTTGCGTTTGAATTCGTTTTGCAAAATGATTGTTAAAAGTATTATTAATACAAAAAAAAAATTATTCTCAGCAATCGCACGGCATTTCATTTGGCTCCAAAAGGCGAACATTTGTTCAATCGGCATGCCATAAACGCGCATATTTAGCTTGAAATTGGCAAATTGAAAGAATGATTAAATTCCAATTATTTATTTTAGATTTCTTTGTATATTATAAATTGAAAAAATTCGATTTGGTAAGTAAAAAAACAACATTGTTTAGGAGCCTTATTATTATAAATTTGGTTGGATTCATATTTTTGATTTTCTTTCAAGAAAAAAAATCGTAAAAGGAAATTTTTCAAGCGGCATGCCATAAACGCTCATATTTAGCTTGAAATTGGCATATTGAATGAATAATTAATTTCCAATTATTTATTTTAGTTTTCTTTGTATATACGACTATGTAACTTAAAACGATGTAAAAAAATAAATACGTTTAGAATGATAATTATTATTAAATTTGGTTGTATTCATATTTGTGATTTCTTTCAAGAAAAAAATATCGTAAAAGGAAATTTTTATTATAAAATAAATTTTAAATTTCCAACTGTTGTTTTAAAATGCAAAGCAAAAGTAAGTGATGAAATCTAATTTTTTTAATAAGTTTGCCAAAAAATAAAATTATAATCGCGCATCAATTTGACATAAATAATACAAATGATTCCAAATCAATTTGCCAAAATTGTTAATTTGTTTCGCAACTTTTGAAAAGAATTTTTATGCTTATATCGATGCGAGGAGTTAGTATTATGTTATTTATTTTTTAAATATTCTCAATTTTTCAAAATTATTATTTACATTTAATGCCATAATGGACATAATTTTTCGTCTTTTGTTTGTTTTGTCGGCGGTTACTTTTTCAGTGACTGCGAAGACGGGCGCATTTTTCACCAAATTTGCTATAACAGTAAATAAGCAACTATAAATTTTATATTATTTAAAATAAATTAAAAAATGGACTACATTTTTTTAGTGTCAAAATTGAAGTCGTCCACGTTGGCGTGTTGGACTGTGTTCGCAAGGATCATTGAGCAATTTTTTGGGCAATGTGATTGATCGGTGAAGAAAATTAAACAATTCAATTTATGCTATATTGTTAATTCACTGAAATCACACAAATTGGTACATTTGCACAATGGTTTTTTGAGTTGAAAAACAAGAACATGATGATGATCTCCATTTTGTCGAATTGCGAAAATTTGTGATTGAATCTTGTCAAAAAATAAAAACTGGGAAACGTCAATATCGACGCTGAACCGATTTTTTACCGATTCCAAAAAAACTCGGTAATTTTGGAAATCGAAAGTGCTAAATAACTTTTTCCAAAAAACCACATAAATTTTAATTATAAGTCGAGGCCATCTGAACGGGCACTCGGCGAACATTTTGCACGCCGTTTTGTGCTGTCGCCACAGCATGACCGGCCTTAAGGCCAACAACGGTTGCCAAAAGTTGAGCTTGTTTTGCTGATCGGAAGAGCTTTTCATTGAATGCCTCTCGATAATCCGAACTAAAAAAATAATATAATTTCACATAATGAGTTTTTCATTTTAATTAATAGCAAGCCGCCGCTTCCTACCTGAATATGTAAAGGGTCGGGACGGTGCCAATCGCGGAAATGCCGGTGATAATGCCGAGAATGTAAGTGGCAAAAACAATTTGCACTTGGCTCAACGAAATTCTGGTGAGCAAAATCAGAACAGCGACGTTGAGAAAGTAACCGGTGGACACAAAAATCACATTCACCAGCAAACACTTGAATATCCGCTTCGTGTAGTCAATTTGGGCTAAATTTTATTGTTGTTAATAGGGTTTGACAAGACCGGATATTATCCGGGTCGCCCGGATAACGGTTCCACCGGTTCCTTGAGACCCGGATACCGGTACCGGATTGTAATTTACAGCCGGATATCCGTCCGGATACCGGATAATTTTTAATTTTTGAAAATAATAATTAAAATTTTATAACAAATCAAATTTCACGCAATTTTTGCCAAAAAGTAAATAAACGAATAAAATCAAATTCAATCAAGTTGGATAGTTAATTCCATTTGTCAATAACTCTTCTTCATCTGAATCAGGCTACGGTCAAAGCGTGCCAAGAATAAAATTATTTTTTAAAAACGGAAAACGGAAATATTTTTAAACAGAAAACAAAAAGGGCCAAAAACAACGAAAACGGAAGATTTTTCAATCAAATAAAAAAAATTAATTTATTTTTAAGTCATTTATTTTAATAAATATTTTTTGAATAGTATTTATTTAAAAAAATTTTGAAGAACCCTAGTTGTTAATATCAATAAATAATTCCATTTTCTTGAATTACTCTAAATTAATTAGGTAATTAATTCACTTTGGTCAGTGTTCTGTTTGGCTTTCTTGAAGCGAAGCGTTGCCCAAATAATTGCATAGCACAGAATTGTCAGCCCGGTGAAAAGCATGGCATTTCCAAACAGTGCCATGCCCACTTCGCCTTGGTAAAGGTCGTTGATTGTGCATGTCACTGGCCTGTGAATAATTTGATTATTAAAAATTATTATTAAACAAATTTATATGTTGTACATGTCTGGAGTTTCGATCAGACTGATCGGGTAAAGTCTGACCATCGTATAAACGGCATTTGCAAAGCATAGCAAAATCAATGTTCCCACATAAAGTGTTGAATTAAGTGTATTCACCCTGAAATAAATTGTTAAATGTGAAATACTTATTTAAATACTAATTAATATTTACCAAAACGGCGCCACAACACTGACAAGGCGTTCAATGCCAACGGCTAGCATAGAATTCAGCAATAAACTCATGGCAATTGTTGGCAAAAATTGAAGCCAAAAACATTGTCGAAGTTCAATGAATTTTTTTCCCGAGCACACGACGGCAAATGTGACAAAGTTACAGACAAATGCAATTCCGGAACAAGCAGCGTCAAATGCCAACAACGCATTGCAGCGACTTCGAAGGCGTCTAAATGGCGAGGAAAAGCATTGGTTTTGTTCAGTTAAAATGAATAATAAACAATTAATTAATTTTATCTATTTATTTATTAAATTAACCGGCTTCGAAAAGTGACAAAAATCAGTGCTCCATTGAAAATCAAGCCCACAATTGAAAGCATTAAACGTACGATGCAAATTACAATGAAACCAATGGGAAAATCGTCATCTTTGAAAGCATCGTAAAACTAAAATAAATAAATTAATTGACCTAACGGGGCTAAATAAAAGAGACTTGCCGATGGGTCTTCCGTTGAATTCATGCCAATATATATTTTTTGCAATTAGAAGAGTTTTTTCCTAAATCTTTTTCTTTTTCTAAATAAACGAGGAAACAATTTAATTGCAAAGTGAGCAAATTAATGTTTGGTTCAAATCAATTCGGAAAAACAAATGTTTAAATAATCAAAATGTGGCTAATAGAATGGCACTTTTGGGACATTACAAAAAATATTTTTTGTAAATTAAACTTTAATAGTTTTATAAATAAAATGAATGAATGTACAGTAAAAGAAAAAAAACTTTGAATAAAACATTTCATTTGCAATTTTTATTCGCTCAAATAAACCCAAATAGTTACATAAAATTTAAATAAATATTAAAAAATTTGCAATTGAAAGATGACCCCGACTTATTTAAATATTCCTACGCCTATAAAATTAATTTTATTGTATCTGAAGCTCTGTATTGGGGCATTAATATCAAAAGATTTACCTCAAATTATAGCTTAAGCAATTTTTACTAAACTCTTTTGCTGAGGTCTTAATTATATGTTTTATTGATAGCAATCAAACTGAACTCGATTTAATGAAACATCATTATACAATAACTCTATCTAAAGCATTTGACGTAATTTTAATTAAGAATAAATGTCAAACAAAACATAATATTATTTAATTTGAACACCTGCGTCTGTTTCGCAAGGCAATTTCAATACTGACAAAGATTCCAGCGCCGCTTCGTGCGGGCATTTTTTGAATAATTAAAGAAACATAATATTTCTTTAATTAGTTTTTTCGTTGTTGAAATCGCAAGGCAATTTCAATACTGACAAAGATTCCAGCGCCGCTTCGTGCGGGCATTTTTTTCTTTTGGCATATTCCCATTTGGCATTTAAAGTTCAAATCGCGCCCGTTTTCACAAATTTAGTGTGGGAAAAAAGGATCTGTATCCCCTGCGAAAATGCTATCATGTCAAGCCGGTTCAAATAATGAAAAAAAGAGAATAAAAACTAATGTAAGCAACAAATATAAACGGATTTTTGATTAAAACATTTAATGAATAATTAAAGCAATCTTAACATGGCAAGTCAAGCTTCTGAAATTCATTATCTGAGATCATGAAGTTCATGAAAGACAAAAACATTGTTGTTGATAAACAGGAAAAAAAATTTAATAAATTTTTATTTAAAAATAAAAAATCTATAGATTATTCTGTTTTTTAAAACTATTTTGTTGGATTCTTTTTTAAATTGAATATTTCTCATAAAAAATACTTTGATGTTGCAAGAAACATATAATAAAAGCAAAAACTGAAAATGTTTTGGATACGGCTGCCGGTGTACGGCGAGAGAACACGGCGTGGCGAATGCCTTCAGGCCGTTTACTCGGCACATTGCCTCCATGCCACATAAACTCAGGCCGTGAGAAAAACACTGTCGGACCCGTTGAGAGAGCTTCCTCGTTGTAAAAGCACTTAGTTAGCAATTATTTAATTTAAAAAGTAAAATAAAAGTATCTTTTTTATTCATATTCATTCAATCAAATGGTTCATTGCGTCAAATAGTTTAGGTAATTCGTTTTTTGGCTAATTTTAAAAAAAATTTTAGCGGAATACCGAATTGTTAAAGATATAATAATTTTTTTATTTTGAATTGTACTATTTTCAACTGGAGATTATCTAGACACTGTGTGTTTATTAATTGAAAAGGTCTTCAAGATGGAGGATTATTTTGGGGATATCACTCCATAATTCAAATGCTTTTTGGGTTTTAATTATGAAAGTTAGGATATTATGTGTGTGGTCAGCCAGACTCCTAATCATCATATACCAATTGACACCTCTCAGTCTCTAGAGCACGAATCAGAACTTTTTTTTGGCGGAACGAACTTTAAGCAAGTTATAGCCCCTCAAACATAACAAACCCATGAGACGGCCGCACTTAAGTCCAGGGCTTATAACTTACTTCAAAGTTCGTTCCGCGCAAAATGACTTTTGTTATGTTTTTAGACAGAAATGCAAGCTGGGAGGACGTTTTGAATGACGCAGTTGAGATTTTACACGCTGCGCTAGTCGAAGACAAAAATGGGTGCTTCGCGCTCGAGAAAGACGAGTGTTGTCCCTTCTCCGCTTCACTACCATCCTGTTCGAAAACACTTTTGGCCGGTCCATCTACGCGTCCACGGAGGATCTTTTACAACAAGTCCTTGCTTCCACAGGAAATTCGCACAAAACTCATGGCGATACACGGAGTTAAAAACTAATTTTATTTGTTTTGAAAAATGGTGGGCACCTTCTTTAAGTATTACCAAAAAACTAAGATTGCTTCAATTGAAATGATGAGAATTATTTAGGCATTGAGTAGTCAATTGAGCAGTGTGCCGGCCCAAGAGTTTTGTTCGGAGGTAGTATTTTGTAATAAAATGGTCGCCTTTGCAGCCGATGCCTTTTATTTTAGTCTTTTGTCGAGTCGATCCACGAAATATGTGCCCATTTTTCAACAATCAATTTGGATGAAACGGATCAGCAAATTGCGAGCTTCAGTTTGCGTTTTGCCAACGGGTCTTTGAACGGGCGATTTTACTTGCTCATGGCCCGTCTAATTATCGCCATCGGTGTTCTGTAAAGGATTTTAATTTATTGCCTCTATAACAATTTTTTTTATTAGACAATTGGGCTGTTTGGTGGTCCAAGTAACAATGTGCAGTTTTTTGAATCTTAGCCCGGATCGTTTTGTTCTTTTTAGCAAATGTGTCGGCGCTAACCTTAACAAAAAACAATAATTTGTTGTGTTTTTAAGTTATTCTTGAAACGATATTGACCAATTGCGATGGACAGGAGGGGCATCCGGAAATGCGTCAGTGGAAAATGCGTCAGTAGAAATTCAAATTTTAAAAATCAAGTTTGGCGGCTAACCCGTCCGAAGCCAACCACATTGCCGATTCTGTCCAGTACTGAAGATAAGCCTAAGCCTAGCTTAGGCCTAAGCCAACCTGGCTTGGTGTTTGTTAGGCTGTGGCCTAAGCATAGCTTAAGCCTAGCTAGACTTAGCCTAAGACGTCAGGATTTCGGGAAGTTTTGGGTGGGATTCAGGAGACACTTTACAACGAAAGTAATAATCGAATTCATAAGCCCCTAAATCCGATTAAACACTTTTTTCTCGATTTTAATAATCTCTGACGCATTTTCCACTAACGCATTTTCCGGTCACCACAGGAGGCTATCGAATTGGACACGCTTCGTCTGATTGAACTGCTCACCCATACAAAACATCCTGTTTGTGTTTAATTTACTTTTAAAATGATTATTACATTTTTGTCAATTTTAAAAAGTCGATTATCTTGAAACGGTGCAAAAAAACAAATTTTTTAGAAACCCTATGATAATTAGTAGGGTTGTTCACGGTCGGTTAACCGAACCGAAACCGAAAACCGTTTTTTTGGCTCAAAAACCGAAACCGAAAACCGGGGGTCTGGAACAAATGTCAGACTGAGTCCGTTATTTTACTTAAGCATTTGGTTAAGGCGCTTGCTACTGCCGGGGCGGCTAATGACACTGTCCTCGCGGCTGAAAACCCTGTCGATGTTCTCATGTCAATTGTTAATGATGTGGATTCGCCTGCGGTCATGCTGAAACTGAAGAATCTTTGTGAGTATGTTACCTTGCAACTGGTCAAGAAATTCTTGCGCGCCGTGTCCCAAAAATATCGCTGTCTGGACCCAACAAAAGAATTCCTCTTTCCCAAGCACGTGTCTGGTATGTACGGTGTCACAGGTAAATTAACACCCGTGTTAACCTTCTAGCATACAGTTAACCTCACTTCTCACTTAGAACTCTTTGCCTTGAAGGAGGGAGAACACTCGGTGGATTCACGCACTGCGCAAGCTTTGCTGATTAAGTTTGACTTTAGCTTCAAACATCTTTTTGAATTCGGGGAAGCTGAACAGATTCGGCGTTTGTACTTGGACTCGCAGTCCGATATCTTCCGTTTTTGTTTTGAGGTGGGAAAGGGAAAGGATAAAAAATATTTAATTTTTGTATAAACTAATGTTTGTGTGCAAATAACATTAATGTTTGTTACACCCTTAGAGCCAGCTCACAGCAGTTCATGTGCACCGTACTATGGAAAGCGCTGACATCCAGTGGCCTCCCGACAAAGATCGAATGGAACAATGTGACTGCATGGGGTGTGCAGGCGCTGGGTCTACCGAACATACGGCAGTTGTTAGTGGCGACGGCGCCACCTCGGCTACTACAAATCTCGTTGCCGCTGGCGGGTCCACTGTAGTTGTTAGTGGCGGCGCCACCTCGACGACGAAGCGAGCCGCGGCGGCAACAACAGCTGGCACTTCCAAGATCACCAGCAAACGTGCAAAGAATACCACCGCGGCCGCCGCCGATTTTGACTTTGCTCTTGCTACAGACAGCGACAAATTTGCAGACGAAGAAGGCTGGACCCAGTGCATCTTGCTTGATGAGATGCGCGAGAAGCTCCAATGTAAAATATTAATTACCGATTCCTGCATTCGCTAGACAGCTGACACGCAATATGATATTTAGTTGTGAAAACTGGCTCTCTCAAACAGGGTGTCGTTTATGCTATCCAAGACAAGAGGATTCTTGAGCTCTATCGAAAACACCGTTTTTATTTGGTGATGCTTTGTAGCCGTAAAAATTGTGGGCAGGCCGAGTGTACCAAGTGTCCGACGACGAAGCATCCATTCTTGCTGGTGGATAACAAAACGTTTGATCCCAGCGATGACCACTGGTTTGTTCACAAGAACGACCTCAGGGGCCTACTGCGGGCTGCTGAGCCTAAGGAATGACAGACTGAAAAAGAATCATAATAGTTTTGGGCGCGCACACTTAAGAAACCAATTATTCATTGTTCGTGCATAACATTTATTGTCAAGAATATTGTCAGAGTAAAAGCCCGGTTCTTTAATTGCTGGTTCTTTGTTCAGTCAGCTGCGCAAAAAGTTGGCTGCCCCGGCAGTTGTATTTGTTTTGCTGCTTCATAAGTTATAACTGAAAACAAAAGTCAACTGTGATATATAAGCAATAAGAGGCATTTTGTTAAGGAATTTTTATCGAAGGTGAAATTTGGAAATACATATGAACTATAAGACTCTAGAAGTCCAATTAAAGCTAGACATGCCAGTTATAAAATCGCTGCTATCAATAAATTAGACAAAGAAACTAAACTTGGCGTTGTATAATGAAGCGTTTTAAATCAGTTTCAATAATTCTTATAAACTTAAATGTTGGCATAGTGTATGTCAACACTACTGTTTTTATGGGAAAATAATTATATTATACCATACAAACACATGTGTTTCAAAATTCTTATAAACTTAAATGTTGGCATAGTGTATGTCAACATGGGAAAAGGAATTTAAATTATGGACCGCCTCCAATCATGACGTGCCGATGGACGCTTTCTCATCGACCCCGACGGATTCCATTCCATCCCCCTCTTTCTGTCATTGTCATTTTTTGCCCTCCAATCAATCCCTTCGATCCGCCCCCAACCACCGAAAACCCCATCCGTTTATGCATTACAACCACAACCAACTTCTCCACATTTTTTCCACAGTATTAAATAAATCTTTATTTTTAGGTGACTTTATTTGTTTTCAGTTATAACTTATAAGAAGCAGCAAAACAAATACAAATGCCGGGACGGTCAACTTTTTGCACAGCTGACTGAGTTAACAAGGAACCAGCAATCAAAGACATCTGCCGGGTCGGCCAACTTTTTGTCAAGGTGACTTATTGAATTGTTAACGGCGTCCTTCAAAAGCGGTAGCCGTAACATGAGAGTGCACTTTATATACTGTATGGCATGCCAATTGTCTAAGCCTCTGTCCAGGTCCGCCGTATCAATCCCTTCGATCCGCCCCCAACCACCGAAAACCCCATCCGTTTATGCATTACAACCACAACCAACTTCTCCACATTTTTTCCACAGTATTAAATAAATCTTTATTTTGAGGTGACTTTATTTGTTTTCAGTTATAACTTATAAGAAGCAGTAAAACAAATACAACTGCCGGGACGGTCAACTTTTTGCACAGCTGACTGAGTTAACAAGGAACCAGCAATCAAAGACATCTGCCGGGTCGGCCAACTTTTTGTCAAGGTGACTTATTGAATTGTTAACGGCGTACTTCAAGGTAGCCGTAACATGAGACTGCACTTTATATACTGTATGGCGTGCCAATTGTCTAAGCCTCTGGCCAGGTCCGCCGTATACCCAGTGATGTGTAATTGTTTGAACTACAAAGTGTTTTTATTTATAGTATACAAATTGTAACTCTGTAATCGCTATGAGCAAGCGCATGTTCGAAGCTGCGTCCAATTGCAACCGAGGGCTGAAGGTGACGGAGAAGGAGCCGGGGAAAGGAAACAGCAAAGAGGCAGATTCCAACTGAGGACCGGAGCGCGCTGCTGAGGAGGCGGGAAACAGTGCAGAGGCAGGAGGCGAGCACGGGCGCACTAGTGTCAGCGGTGGACAACCGCTTCAGAAAGGTGGGTAGGACTGTGCAACAAGATAGAAGGCATTAGCGCACATTGGTATCTAGGGCGGCTGATCATGCGACTCGGGGGCGCGCCCGTTGTGGACAGATTGTTTAGCACAAACAAACAAGCGTGCAGCCAAGAAGGTGCACCCATTTGCTCACCAAAGGTATAACTTTTGCTTGCGTTATAACCAGCTTAAAAAGCACATGTGCAAAAGGCGGCTGAGTTGCTGGATACGGCATTCAGTGATGGTCCGCAAGGGCTTGAGTTGTTGGCTTCAGAAGTGCAAGAGTGGCGCAAATATGCGCTGCCCGAAGCGTCGGGTAAAACCGGCCTAACCGAAAACCGGGGGGACCAGTTTCGGTTGTAAAAACGAAAAAAATACACCCCTAATGATGGGATTTTACGGGAGTTTGTTGATGTAAATGCTGGTGTAGTGGTGAGTTGTGGGGGAAGTTGAACTGTGGGGGGGGGGGGGAGGAGTTCATATCTTGGCTGGGTTGATTTTTTTTTCAAACCTTCTCTGAACATTACGGTGTGTAAACAATTTCAAAATTTTTTAAATTTCCATTTTTTTAAATTAGATACAATTAACAAGTTTTCATTTCATTTTTTTCTTGACAAATTCACTGAATATTTAAAAAATGAATAACTTTGTTCAAAGGTGAGTGACCCCATTCCAGGCTGAGTAAATTTATTTTTTTATCACTTTCGGTGAGCATCTATGGTGGAAGAAGCAAATATTGTTTAAAAACCGGCCTAACCGAAAACCGGGGGTACCGGTTTAAAACCGACCGTGAACAACCCTTTTTGCACTTTTGTCCAAAATTTTAAGAAATTCAATATTTCAGCCAGTTTTCCCAAAATTTCTTAAGAAAAATGCAATAAAAACGAAAAATGTACCCTTAAAAATCAAAAAAAATTCAAACCAAAAATGCACCCCTAAAAGGGACTTTTTTTTGGACCAAAAATTCATTCTTAAAGATCGACATTTTCCCTAAAAATTGAAAAATAGTACATTTTTTATTTTGAGAGAAAAATTACTAAAAAATGACGAATTTTGAAGGTTCTCACGTAAAAATTGACTGGATTTTGTCAGTTTTCACACATTTTTTAGTCCCTATTTTGCCACTTTTTGGGGGGTTTAGTCCATATTTTAAGGGGTTTTTTAGTTCCTATTATATGCCCCTATTTGACGTTTTTAGTCCCTAAAAAATCCGGGCTCTAATGATAAAATTAATTAAATTTGGTTGGATTCATTTCAAGAAAAAAAAAATCGTAAAAGGAAATTTTAATTTTATAAAATAAGTTTAAAAATTACATTATTTGATGCGTCTGCATTTGCCTACGATTGCTGAGAATAATTTCTGTATTAATGATACTTTTAACAATCATTTTGCAAAACAAATTCAAACGCAAGAAGTCATTTTTTGTGTATTAAAAAAATTTTTGGTTTAAGGACGAATTAACTCGTTATACATTGCATGCATTTTTATAATGAAAAAAATTGGATTTTTTGCATATTGCTCGAATCCGGGTTCGGCGTTCGGAATTGGTCAAAATGAAGTTCGGATTCAGATTCTACGACCCCCCAGAATCACCTTATCGCTGCCTTAAAAAAAATTTTCTTGTTGTTACATAACGCATAAGTACCAAAAAATGGGGGAAAATTGAGATTTTCGATTTTGTTTATGTTTACAAAGAAAAAATTGTTTTTAATTCATTGGTCCATTAAAAATGAAAGCATTTAAATTATTAATTAAAAATAAATCTGCACCAAAATTTTGGTGTCTGTTTCCGATATTTAAATGAAATCTTGAAAAATCCTTTTATCAGATTAAAAAATTATGCTTGCTGTAAACATGTTAAAATTGAACGAATGGGACATTGTTTTTGAATGCAAATTTCCGCATGACTCGGAAATTCTTATTTCTTGCCCGTAATTTGGTAAAAGGCACACCAGAGAGCATATTCCTGACGCTTCCAATCCCGGTGTCAAAATCGTCAATTTGTAAATAGAACTATAAAATGTTATAAACTTAACTGGGTTTTCCAGCCGTTTAAGCATACCAAATAATAGCTAAGTATCTTTAAACAGAAGATTAATTGATTTGGCTAAAACCCATGAGGAATTGTCTTCTTTACAAAATTTTCATTTTTTTTTTGGTTTGCTATAACCTTTTGAGGCCCATCGCAAAGATGTAGCTTAATGGTAGCTTTAACTCATCAAAAGCTTTCATTTGGTATATTGTCTAAAGCCGTTTAGCTTAAAGGAATTTATTAAACATTCGACACTCGGCCTGGTAGTTGGCAGGGCGGCTTACATTTGGACCCCAATTTTCTGTCGAATTGCTGCAGGTCGTTAATATTATGTTTTTGATTTCTCGTTAAAAGCATTTTCATTCATTCATTCATTCATTGTCTACGCAAATGAATTTTGGGTGAGCTAACAATTATTTTGTTGACATTATTTGTAGGCAAATGAGATTATGAGTACTTAAATTGAGCATTAAATATTAGTTTTGTGAAATAAATAACACTGCTGAAGGGTATAATATGGCCACACGTAGCTAGAGTAGAACGGGATCGACACTAAGATTGAAATGCCCTTTTTTGAGACTGAAATTCTTCTTTATATATCGGGCGAGGATTTTTATTTTTAAAAATGTTTTTGCAGAATAGGGGATCATAAGAGAAGCCCAGAAATAACATTCATTTCGAAAAATTAGAATTAGAGCGACTTTTTAGTCAACATAAATCAAATTGGCTTTTTGAGAATAAATCAAAATTTTAGGCATTTTTCTTGAGAAAAATTCAATTTTAAGGCATTTTTCCGAAAATTTTTATAGAAAAATGCAATAAAAACGGTAAATACCCTTAAAAATTAAAAAAATTTTAAATGGCTTTTTCTTAGACCAAAAATCCCCTCCCCCCAAAGATCGAAATATTCTTTAAAAATTTTTATTTTTGATATTTTTTATGAAATTTTCCAAAACATGTGAAAAATAATACATTTACAATTTGAGAGCAAAATTAATAAAGAATGACGAATTTTAAGGGTTTCACGCAAAATTGACTGAATTTAGTCAGTTTTAATCAATATTTTGGCATTTTTGGGCTTTTTGGTCCATATCTTGGCACTTTTTTGGGGTTTTGGTCAATATTTTAAGTCAATATTTCACGTTTTTTAGTCAATATAAATCCGCGCCCTACTTATATATGATCCCGGTTTGTTTCCAAATTTTCAAATCGTTGTTTAAGCCAATTAGTCCCGGTTTTTTGACTAGTTGTGGTCAATTTACCTAATGAAATGCCGGTATCTTAATCACAATCTTGAAAAACGCAACTTTATTATGTCGGAAAAAGCTGCTACCCCGGTAATATTTTATTTCTGAATTTTCAAATATTAACATTTCAGTTTTACAAGCTTTACTTTAATGCCGGATGGGTGCCAATTGAAATTGTCACGAATGGCATTATCGCGCTGATTTGTGTTATTGGAATTACTCTAAACATGAGTCTCTGTTATGTGACAATTAAAGCAAAGTATAAATAAAATATATTTATTTGATTAAATAAAATCAGATAAATAACAAAATTAATTATTAAAATCATTTAGATCGCTTCATCAGCGGTGCAATATTTTGATCGCTTTGTCTGCATTTTTCGCCTCATTTCTTCTCATCGGAAATTGCATCAAATTTTTCATTTTCCTTTTTCGGATCAATTTCATAACTCTCGACATTTGCTTTTACATACAAATTATTCCCCTAATTGGATCAACTTTTGGCATAACGCTACAATTATGCATCGGAATTGACCGTCTGGTCGCAGTAGCATTTCCATATTGGTTATTTTTTAATATTTTAAATAAAATAAAGCTGAAAATCTATTTGAATTTAAAGGTACCAATGGCGAGGAAAATTCTTACTTTTCAAAATTCTGATTGCCATTTGTTGTTTTAGAGCAACATTTTGTGCATGTTATGTTTATTATGGGAGTTCCAAGCATTGGAAAAGGTAGTAAAAATTAGATACAACTTTTTGAATATTTTTGAATTTTAATAATACAAACTTTTTTAAAGTCCGGTGATGTGTAACAGTGGCGATCCGGCTCGCCAGCCTGAAACTCTAAATCTGACCAACTTTAATACCTTAATCACATATTGCGGTGAATTTTTGTGTTATGCGACGATTTGGGTCATTTGTTTGCACAAAAAATCACAAAGTAAAAATTATTTATTAATCAATTTTTTCAATGATTATAAATTAATATCTAAATGCAAATTATTATTTTTCCATATTCAATAATTATAAATAAATATTTTTAAATGCAAATTAAGTTACTGAAAAGGTGAAAAGATTGGTGATCTCGCTGAGTGTATTGATGTCAATAGGGCTCCTCTGCTTTATTGGGGTTTGTTTTTTATACATATTAAATCGTTTTTTTTTTGTTTAGTTTTTATGCATATTAAACCATTTTTGTTTTCTTTAGAATTTGATTTTCGCTCAA
The DNA here is from genome assembly GCA_018350325.1 of Globodera rostochiensis. Classification (NCBI taxonomy): domain Eukaryota; kingdom Metazoa; phylum Nematoda; class Chromadorea; order Rhabditida; family Heteroderidae; genus Globodera; species Globodera rostochiensis. The sequence continues at coordinate 1,696,433 of JAEVLN010000010.1, forward strand.
ATGATCATGCCCTTACTGAGTTTGAATATGTTTACTATTGAATATATCATTTCTCCTATTTGTGTTTCTTTTTTTGTGATGGCATACGGCAGCAACGCTCCCGTGCTTTACTTTTGCAGGTGAAAATTATAATTTTTTACAGGTTTTTTACGGTTTCCTCTTAAGCTGATCTGTTAGACTTTCCCTTTTTTGATCACATATTTGCCCGGGGGGGGGGATTGAACTCACATTTCCATCGTTAATGCCCCCGGGTGGGGATTAAACACCAAATCCCCAGGGCCGGGCGTCCTTTCCCATTTATCCCTCCCTATCCCTAATTACATGCTAATTTGCTGAGCCCAGAGCGAGGGAAAAAAAAGGCGCTGAGCATAGCGTCACAGTATCGTGCTGGGTCGTTTCTTAAACTCCGCCACTATGGGCGTTTCTTAAATCCGCCAGGGCGTTTCTTAAATCCGCCACATATATTTTATGAAGTAGTTTTAGACATCCTAACTTTATTCACATCACACTAAATCACTTAAGCCTTCTACCAATCGAAAACTCTATCTGAATAGAAACAATTTGTAAAACTAAACTAAGCAGTAAAATAAAGTTTAAAAAAGTTATGATCAGAAACCCACGAAAAAAACCCGATTTTTGGTAGCACCCACGAGTATTTTGCCCAATAATACGAGCTGTTCATTCATGTTTAGTTCATAGGGTTGAGCCCCGACCCCTCGGGGGCGAAAAAAGTCGGGGTTTTTGTCCCCGACCAAAAAATCGGGGTTCGTAGTTTTTTCCCAACAAAAACCACCGAAAAATTCAAAAAAGTCGGGGAAGAAAACCCCGACTAAAAAAAAGTCGGGGTTCGGGGACGGGGCTCAACCTTAGTCCTTCAGCAATTTCTTGCAGCAGCAGTTCTGCATTTTCATCAGATGCTTTATACATACTAATCTGGGGGGCATAAAATCATGCTCACTTGCTATTCTTAATTAATTAATTAATTAATTATTTTAGTATTGAATATCGGCGCGCATTTCGCAAACATTTGTTAAACAAAGCACAGCAATCAACAACTGTTGTAACTACACTTCATTAGCATTCAATTACATAATAAGAACACAGCCAAGGAGGAAACAATTCACAACATCGAAGCAACCTGAATTATTGAAAGTTCTGATTAAAATGAGAAAATTTATCTTTCTATATAAATTATTTGTAATTTAGCCCAATTAAAATGTATATTTTTGAACCTTTTGAATAAAATGATCGGAACTTGGCAAGTTTTTTGATGAGTTCGATAAGTTTTAGCCTTATTTGGGGTTTTTGGAGTTTTATGAGACTTTGGGGATTCACCTTTGGAAGTTTCACATTTGGCATTTTTTCCTTGGCATTTTCCCATTGGCATTTCCCCTTGGCGTTTTCTCCCTTTTGGCATTTTCCATTGTCTTTTGAAAAGCACTGATCAAAATTTGATAAATTTTACTTTGAATTCAGTTTAAGAATCAATCAAACTCAGCATTGACATTTTGACTGGTATCCTCAACAATTTTTGAATTTTTGTGAACGAATCACTTCAAATCCCACAAGCCCCATAAAAAAGACCAATAAAGAAGGGTTCAAAAACTGTAATTTTTTTTTTTGTTTTCTAAGAAAAAATGTAAAATTTGCTTTAAGGATTGAAAAATATTTACTTTAATTCTTTGAAAATCCCATAATCCCCATAAAAAAGAACCAATAAAGAAGGGTTCAAAAACTGAGTAAAGAATAGGCAAAATGTTAGCCCCGGGTGAGACTCGAACCCACGTCCTCCACCCAATCCGTGGGCAGCTCTTCCAACTGAGCTACCGGGGCGTCCCATTAGTCTTCTTCTTTATGGATGATCTTTTGCCCCCGCCCTAGGCGTTTCAGCCGTTCACTTCCAACCAGCGGAACACACAAATCCTTACAGCTCCATCCTCAACGGGACCGGTCCCTCGGTCCATCGAAACTGAGCTACCGGGGCGTCCCATTAGTCTGCTTCTTTATGGATGATCTTTGCCCCCGCCCTAGGCGTTTTAACCGTTCACTTCCAACCAGCGGAACACACAAATCCTTACAACTGTAATTTTTTTTTTGTTTTCTAAGAAAAAATGTAAAATTTGCTTTAAGGATTGGAAAATATTTACTTTAATTCTTTGAAATCCCATAAGCTCCATAAAAATAAGAACCAATTAAGAAGGGATTCAAAAGGATTTTTTTTTTGTTTTTTAAGAAAAAATGAAAGAATTTGCTTTAAGGATTGAAAAATATACTTTAATTCTATAAAAATAAGAACCAATTAAGAAGGGACTCAAAAACTGATTTTTTTTTTCTTGAAAAAATTAAAGAATTGCCTTGTATTGAATGTGCCGTTATTTGCTTTTTAAAAATATGAAATATGAAATGCACCTGAGGAAGGAGGAAAATTTTTTTTCAGAGACGTATCTCTTCTCTATTATATGTTTTCCACAAATTGATTTTATTGATTTTTTTTATTCGCTTATTTTTACTCACATTTCAAATAATTTTATAAATTTGAATTAAAGAATGTTACAATTCACGCTTATTGTAATTTTTATAAATCCAATTAACATTATTGGCAATACTAACGGCGCCCTGCAACCGGAGACGCAAAAAAGTTAATATCAAAAATTTAACATCGATGAATTTTTCCATTTTATAATTTAAATTTTATTTTTTAAACTATTTTATTTTTTTATTGCGTTATTTAGATTTCCGAGCATATTTAAACAGACCTGCAACAAATTCATCGTCTGCTTTTGAACATCGAATTGATGTACCAGAAGAAAATGCATCTTTGTTGGAAAAAATTTGTAACAATTATTGCAAAATTATATCTATTTTAGAAATAATATTTAAATGAGTTTTTCCATTTTAAATTGATTTTAATTCATTTCTTTAATAAATAAGCAAATAATCAACTATTATCAAATCCTTCAAAACCAACGCACACATTCGACCACCGTATTGATATTCCAGACAATTTATCATTTATTCAACAGCATGGTTTACAATTATGTTTTATTAAAATAATTTAACGTTTATTAAAAAATTTTTGGCAACACCAACGAATTTATTGACTATGCGAATGACCAACCATCGGCCGATCACAAAGGTATAGAGATAGAGTAAAGCGGCCGGGCGGCACCCTTTGATCACTGCTCCTCTCCCCCATTAGCAACTTTAAAAGGTTGAGCGGCTGGATTCAAAACCCCAGAGTTCTCGGTGGACCGGACCGATGTGCGCTGTCAACAACACCGGGGCTCCCCATTCCCCGATTTGCTCTTTTCCAAAAACGGGGATCCCCGGTTGTTCCCGGTATCCCCGTTCCCTGGTTGGACGGGGATCCCCTCCCCCACCCACCAGTGATGCGCGAGAGTCGCGGTATCGCTCTTGGGGTTTTTTTTTGGGGGGGGGGGGGGGGTCTCTGGTCTCAAATCTCGAGGTCAAGTCTCGGGTTTCGATTCTCTGAAAATTTTAGGTCTCGAGCATCACTACCCTCCCCCCCCCCCTCCCTTTGGCTGCCCGGACCAAACCGTAGAACCGGGATTTTTTGGATTTTGATCCGTTCGGATAACCAAAGAATTCTCAGGAACCGACAACCCTAGGCCTAGGCCACCTTGACCTCCCATGTTCTCCAAAGTCAGTTTATTGCCTGGCCCATATTTTTAAGATATATTTCACAATTTTTATTCTTAATTAAGAAAACCAATATTCAACATCAAATTGTTCTGTATATGAACACATTATTGATATACCTGAAACTGCAACATTTTTGGAACAATTTGGTAAAGCAAAAAGAAAAAAAATTAATTTGTAAAGATTTGTTATAATATTTTTTTACAGAATCGTCTCCTTATGAAATAAAAGTCAACATTAGTTATGAAAAAGCCATTGAATTTTTGAAGATGATCACAGATTTTAGTCTAATTATAAATTCGCCCAATTTCCACAGAGTATGAATAATAATTATATTTATAAATACAAGAAATTAAATATATTTTTTGTTTTTAGATGAATATCAAACTTCAATTGTATGTCATTTCCACTCAAATTGTTCTTAAATTAAGAGAAAATCATCAGAATGTTGGTCAAAATTTAATTGGAATTGTCAATAAATTTTCCAATTATTGTCGTCACATTGGTATGGATGGATCAAGATGTAACCGGATTCCGGATTTCCGGACATTTTTGGTTCCGGAATGCTGGAGATCCGGACTTTTGGCAAAAACCCCCAAAAATTTCACAAAAATTGGCGGATTTTTTCATTGTTTTGGATCAGTTTTTCTGGCAATAACCATAGAATCTTTTAAACATATTAATGAAAAGTGGAAATTTTAAGAGATTTTGTAATTTTATTTGCAAAAATTTTGAAATTTTTTGGAGACCCAGTCATTTTTTGGAAGCCGAACTACCGTTTTGCCATCCGGTTACATCCCTGTTATAGATGGAAATGTTCAAAGACGAGTCGTTGAACCAAATGTGAGCGAGCGAGCTAGCGTTTTTTGACATGAATTAAAATTATAAATAATGCCAATTAAAATAAATAAAAATTTAAATTTTTGAATATAGGCAAAATGTTACTTTTTGGCCGTGTAGGGCGAAATTAACATTTTAGTTTTGTAGGCGAAATATTGCTTTGCGAAATGAATATAGGTGAATTGTTGCATTGGCGAAATGAACAGCAGCATTTTGACACTTTAATTTTTAATTTACAAAAAGTATTCTAATGATTTCAATTATTGCTAATATTGTTTTTACCATAATTAAGATGGATATGGGAAAAAAACTGTGTTTTGTAGGCATGTTTGTGTCGATGTCGGAATTTATCAACAAAAAAATGACGGAGAATATGTAAACATTCATTAAATTTTTAATTCCAAAATGGTGTACTATTATTTTACGTTAAAAAAATATACAAAAACTTAATTGTATTTAATAAACAAAAAAAAAATTTCAAATATATTTTTATAAAACTAAAAATCTATTTAGCTACAACATATTTAATTTTGTTCCACATTTAGAGAACAATTTACTAAAAGACACAAAAATTGGGTGTCTGCCAATCCAAAGTTGCGACAAAGACTTGGACTTTATGATGTAAATAAACACGCGGTGCCGAAACAATTTTTAGAACGTCAAAATACTTCGCAAATGGCCGATTTATATGTAATTTATTAATAAATATTCAACAATAGTAAATAAACATATTTTATATTTATTCTAATTAATAAATTTAAAAAAATATAAATAAATCCATTATAAATGCATTTAATATAAACAAAAAGCCTTTAATTATTATAATTAGGCTGGGTTTTAAATGTGTTAATAACGTCATAAAATTGTGCATATAATATGTGCTAAAAAGTCAAAAATTGACACTAAGAGATATGTGCCAAAATTGACAAATGCGTAAAATTTCCCTCTCAGCTAAGTGTTCCAATAGTAAATTTTTTTGGAAATTATTGATCTTTGCAGTCCAAGAAAAGTCATTTTTTGGGGGTTTTATTTTTACAAGCTTTTATAAAAAAATGCTGTATTTTTTTCAAGACTAATATGATCTTTTATTCTTTGTCCATTGATCAAATGTTCAACTTTTGGATCAAAACAAAAAGCATTATGACAGCTGCTAATAAAACTAATGATGACAAAGATCAAAAACATCGCATTCTATCACAAGAAGTAAAATTTAAAATTAAATTTATTTATTATTATTAATTTTCAAAAATTTTTTAGATCAAAAAGAAATTAGACGACCTAACGCGAGAAACATTATTTGATTTTATTTCGTCAAAAATTGAGCTGGAAGCCTAATGCAAAAATTGAATGGTCAAAATTGAGAAATTTCAATAAATAAAGCGAATTTAGCAATTTTTAAATTTTAATTTGAAAATAATGTTGGAGTCCAGCCCCTGTTTTAATGTGCCCAAACCGAACAAACATCCGTATAATATAATAGTCTACAATTTGTTATATCCGGACAGAGCATAAAGCAAGCAATTAGCAATCGATTTGAATTAATTTTCTTTTCATTCCATCTTTAATCTCTTTACAATCAGTAATAAAGTATTTAGAAAACTAAAATATGAGCCTTAAATTCTCTAAATGGGGAATCAGTTATCACAGAGCTTAACAGTTAAATTTATTATAAAAAATCTTAATAGAGTTGTATAAAGTTACTTTTTCAAAGGTGTGTTAAATTCATTTAAGTTACACGTAAAGAAGCAAATCATGTTACAATTTGCAAAACATATTAATTTACCGGAAGTCTTGTGACTACTGTTATGCACAAAGCCCATATTTGCATAATCTTGAGCTCGCTTCTTTGTTAATAATAAGAATTTATAATAAAATTGCTAGGTTCTAATCAAAATTTAGTTGTTACTTTTTCAAAGGTGTGTAAATTCATTTAAGTTACATTTCACGAAGCAAATTATGTAACAATTAACGTGAAACCTTTCATTCCCAAGTAGATTTTTTAGTCATTTAAAACATCAATTCTTGTTTAATAAGTCGCATCAATATTAACGGCCCATATGTTTTTGAAGATTATGAAACCATTCATAAAAGCGTTTAGCAAATCCATGCTTTTTGTTGTCGTTAGCATTTTCCCAATAATGTTGTTTTGATGGTTTTTGTTGTTGTTTGTTGTGCTTTTTATTGTAGTTGCCATATTTTTGCTTCGAGTAGTGATGATGACCCGGAAAATGCCAATTATGACGGGGCCTAAACTTCTTTTCATTACTTTCACTCGACGAAGAGGAAGAGGAAGAGCTGAGAGATTTTTTGGAAGAGGTTTTAGTAGGTGCGGTAGTTGTGGACGCTTTGGTAGTTGATAAAGATGTACTTGCTGTCGATGTAGATCCTTTGGTAGATGAAGTAGAGGACACTTTAGTGGCCGGAGATGATGCTTTGTTTGTTGAGGACTCTTCAGTGGCAGGAGATGATGCTTTGTTTGTTGAGGATTCTTCAGTGGCAGGTGATGATGCTTCGTCTGTTGAGGACTCTTCATTTGCCGGAGATGATGCTTCGTCTATTGAGGACTCTTCATTTGCCGGAGATGATGCTTCGTCTGTTGAGGACTCTTTATTTGCCGGAGATGATGCTTCGTCTGTTGAGGACTCTTCATTTGCCGGAGATGATGCTTCGTCTGTTGAGGACTCTTCATTTGTCGGAGATGATGCTTCGTCTGTTGAGGACTCTTCATTTGCCGGAGATGATGCTTCGTCTGTTGAGGACTCTTCATTTGCCGGAGATGATGCTTCGTCGCTAGAGGAATCTCCAGTGGCCGGGGATGATGCTTCGTCGGTAGAGGAATCTCCAGTGGCCGGGGATGATGCTTCGGATGCTGAGGACTCCTCAGTGGCCGGGGATGATGCTTCGTCTGTAGAGGACTCTTCATTTGCCGGAGATGATGCTTCGTCTGTTGAGGACTCTTCATTTGCCGGAGATGATGCTTCGTCTGTTGAGGACTCTTCATTTGCCGGAGATGATGCTTCGTCTGTTGAGGACTCTTCATTTGCCGGAGATGATGCTTCGTCTGTAGAGGACTCTTCATTTGCCGGAGATGATGCTTCGTCTGTTGAGGACTCTTCATTTGCCGGAGATGATGCTTCGTCTGTTGAGGACTCTTCATTTGCCGGAGATGATGCTTCGTCGCTTGAGGAATCTCCAGTGGCCGGGGATGATGCTTCGTCTGTAGAGGACTCTTCATTTGCCGGAGATGATGCTTCGTCTGTTGAGGACTCTTCATTTGCCGGAGATGATGCTTCGTCGGTAGAGGAATCTCCAGTGGCCGGGGATGATGCTGCTTCGTCTGTTGAGGACTCTTCATTTGCCGGAGATGATGCTTCGTCGGTAGAGGAATCTCCAGTGGCCGGGGATGATGCTTCGTCTGTAGAGGACTCTTCATTTGCCGAAGATGATGCTTCGTCTGTTGAGGACTCTTCATTTGCCGGAGATGATGCTTCGTCTGTTGAGGACTCTTCATTTGCCGGAGATGATGCTTCGTCTGTTGAGGACTCTTCATTTGCCGGAGATGATGCTTCGTCTGTTGAGGACTCTTCATTTGCCGGAGATGATGCTTCGTCTGTTGAGGACTCTTCATTTGTCGGAGATGATGCTTCGTCTGTTGAGGACTCTTCATTTGCCGGAGATGATGCTTCGTCTGTTGAGGACTCTTCATTTGCCGGAGATGATGCTTCGTCGCTAGAGGAATCTCCAGTGGCCGGGGATGATGCTTCGGATGCTGAGGACTCCTCAGTGGCCGGGGATGATGCTTCGTCTGTAGAGGACTCTTCATTTGCCGGAGATGATGCTTCGTCTGTTGAGGACTCTTCATTTGCCGGAGATGATGCTTCGTCTGTTGAGGACTCTTCATTTGCCGGAGATGATGCTTCGTCTGTTGAGGACTCTTCATTTGCCGGAGATGATGCTTCGTCTGTTGAGGACTCTTCATTTGTCGGAGATGATGCTTCGTCTGTTGAGGACTCTTCATTTGCCGGAGATGATGCTTCGTCTGTTGAGGACTCTTCATTTGCCGGAGATGATGCTTCGTCGCTTGAGGAATCTCCAGTGGCCGGGGATGATGCTTCGTCTGTAGAGGACTCTTCATTTGCCGGAGATGATGCTTCGTCTGTTGAGGACTCTTCATTTGCCGGAGATGATGCTTCGTCGGTAGAGGAATCTCCAGTGGCCGGGGATGATGCTGCTTCGTCTGTTGAGGACTCTTCATTTGCCGGAGATGATGCTTCGTCGGTAGAGGAATCTCCAGTGGCCGGGGATGATGCTTCGTCTGTAGAGGACTCTTCATTTGCCGAAGATGATGCTTCGTCTGTTGAGGACTCTTCATTTGCCGGAGATGATGCTTCGTCTGTTGAGGACTCTTCATTTGCCGGAGATGATGCTTCGTCTGTTGAGGACTCTTCATTTGCCGGAGATGATGCTTCGTCTGTTGAGGACTCTTCATTTGCCGGAGATGATGCTTCGTCTGTTGAGGACTCTTCATTTGCCGGGGATGATGCTTCGTCTGTAGAGGACTCTTCATTTGTCGGAGATGATGCTTCGTCTGTTGAGGACTCTTCATTTGCCGGAGATGATGCTTCGTCTGTTGAGGACTCTTCATTTGCCGGAGATGATGCTTCGTCGCTAGAGGAATCTCCAGTGGCCGGGGATGATGCTTCGTCGGTAGAGGAATCTCCAGTGGCCGGGGATGATGCTTCGGATGCTGAGGACTCCTCAGTGGCCGGGGATGATGCTTCGTCTGTAGAGGACTCTTCATTTGCCGGAGATGATGCTTCGTCTGTTGAGGACTCTTCATTTGCCGGAGATGATGCTTCGTCTGTTGAGGACTCTTCATTTGCCGGAGATGATGCTTCGTCTGTTGAGGACTCTTCATTTGCCGGAGATGATGCTTCGTCTGTAGAGGACTCTTCATTTGCCGGAGATGATGCTTCGTCTGTTGAGGACTCTTCATTTGCCGGAGATGATGCTTCGTCTGTTGAGGACTCTTCATTTGCCGGAGATGATGCTTCGTCGCTTGAGGAATCTCCAGTGGCCGGGGATGATGCTTCGTCTGTAGAGGACTCTTCATTTGCCGGAGATGATGCTTCGTCTGTTGAGGACTCTTCATTTGCCGGAGATGATGCTTCGTCGGTAGAGGAATCTCCAGTGGCCGGGGATGATGCTGCTTCGTCTGTTGAGGACTCTTCATTTGCCGGAGATGATGCTTCGTCGGTAGAGGAATCTCCAGTGGCCGGGGATGATGCTTCGTCTGTAGAGGACTCTTCATTTGCCGAAGATGATGCTTCGTCTGTTGAGGACTCTTCATTTGCCGGAGATGATGCTTCGTCTGTTGAGGACTCTTCATTTGCCGGAGATGATGCTTCGTCTGTTGAGGACTCTTCATTTGCCGGAGATGATGCTTCGTCTGTTGAGGACTCTTCATTTGCCGGAGATGATGCTTCGTCTGTTGAGGACTCTTCATTTGTCGGAGATGATGCTTCGTCTGTTGAGGACTCTTCATTTGCCGGAGATGATGCTTCGTCTGTTGAGGACTCTTCATTTGCCGGAGATGATGCTTCGTCGCTAGAGGAATCTCCAGTGGCCGGGGATGATGCTTCGGATGCTGAGGACTCCTCAGTGGCCGGGGATGATGCTTCGTCTGTAGAGGACTCTTCATTTGCCGGAGATGATGCTTCGTCTGTTGAGGACTCTTCATTTGCCGGAGATGATGCTTCGTCTGTTGAGGACTCTTCATTTGCCGGAGATGATGCTTCGTCTGTTGAGGACTCTTCATTTGCCGGAGATGATGCTTCGTCTGTTGAGGACTCTTCATTTGTCGGAGATGATGCTTCGTCTGTTGAGGACTCTTCATTTGCCGGAGATGATGCTTCGTCTGTTGAGGACTCTTCATTTGCCGGAGATGATGCTTCGTCGCTTGAGGAATCTCCAGTGGCCGGGGATGATGCTTCGTCTGTAGAGGACTCTTCATTTGCCGGAGATGATGCTTCGTCTGTTGAGGACTCTTCATTTGCCGGAGATGATGCTTCGTCGGTAGAGGAATCTCCAGTGGCCGGGGATGATGCTGCTTCGTCTGTTGAGGACTCTTCATTTGCCGGAGATGATGCTTCGTCGGTAGAGGAATCTCCAGTGGCCGGGGATGATGCTTCGTCTGTAGAGGACTCTTCATTTGCCGAAGATGATGCTTCGTCTGTTGAGGACTCTTCATTTGCCGGAGATGATGCTTCGTCTGTTGAGGACTCTTCATTTGCCGGAGATGATGCTTCGTCTGTTGAGGACTCTTCATTTGCCGGAGATGATGCTTCGTCTGTTGAGGACTCTTCATTTGCCGGAGATGATGCTTCGTCTGTTGAGGACTCTTCATTTGCCGGGGATGATGCTTCGTCTGTAGAGGACTCTTCATTTGCCGAAGATGATGCTTCATCGGTAGAGGAATCTCCAGTGGCCGGAGATGATGCTTTGGATGCTGAGGACTCTCCAGTGGCCGGGGATGATACTTCGTCTGTAGAGGAATCTCCAGTGGCTGGGGATGATGCTTCGTCTGTTGAGGACTCTTCAGAGGCCGGGGATGATGCTTCGTCTGTAGAGGACTCTCCAGTGGCCGGGGATGATGCTTCGTCTGTTGAGGTTTCTTCATTTGCCGGGGATGATGCTTCGTCTGTTGAGGACTCTTCATTGGCCGGAGATGATGCTTCGTCTGTTGAGGACTCTCCAGTGGCCGGGGATGATGCTTCGTCTGTTGAGGTTTCTTCATTTGCCGGGGATGATGCTTCGTCTGTTGAGGTTTCTTCATTTGCCGGGGATGATGCTTCGTCTGTTGAGGACTCTCCAGTGGCAGGAGATGATGCTTCGTCTGTTGAGGACTCTTCATTGGCCGGAGATGATGCTTCATCTGTTGAGGACTCTTCAGTGGCAGGAGATGATGCTTCGTCTGTTGAGGACTCTTCAGAGGCCGGGGATGATGCTTCGTCTGTAGAGGACTCTCCAGTGGCCGGGGATGATGCTTCGTCTGTTGAGGTTTCTTCATTTGCCGGGGATGATGCTTCGTCTGTTGAGGACTCTTCAGTGGCAGGAGATGATGCTTCGTCTGTTGAGGACTCTTCATTGGCCGGAGATGATGCTTCATCTGTTGAGGACTCTTCAGTGGCAGGAGATGATGCTTCGTCTGTTGAAGACTCTTCAGTGGCAGGAGATGATGCTTCGTCAGTAGAGGAATCTCCAGTGGCCGGGGATGATGCTTCGGATGCTGAGGACTCTTCAGTAGCCGGGGATAATGCTTCGTCTGTAGAGGAATCTCCAGTGGCCGGGGATGATGCTTTGTCTGTTGAAGACTCTTTAGTACCCGTAGATGATGCTTCATCTGTTGAGGACTCTTCTGTGGCCGGGGATGATGCTTTGTCTGTTGAAGACTCTTTAGTACCCGTAGATGATGCTTCATCTGTTGAGGACTCTTCAGTGGCAGGAGATGATGCTTCGTTTGTTGCGGACTCATTGTTACCTTAGAAATATTATTACAATAATGTCTATTATTAAGACCAATTACTACTTGTTTCAACTGTCGAATTTTCTCCGGTTATTTAAGAATGAGCGTGCCATCTGCCAATGTTTCTTGCGTTACAGTTAGATTTTGTCCCGATATTGTTAAGGTGAACGATTGGGCATCTCTTACTACCGTTGAAGCCCTTTTCTTTCGACTTTGTTCTTTATGTCCATAAGTTTCTTGAACACTTTTCACTGAATCACTTCCTTCAGAAGATGGAATCAGCGAAGAGAAGAGCTTAAAATTGAAATGATTCGTTAATATGTATCAATTTCAAGTATCTCACCGGTATAGAATTTGCTTCATAAATTTGTAAAATTATTAGAATTATGAAAATTATTTGGGACCGCATCCTCGTTGATTGGTTTAATTGACCAAATTTTTATGTGAACTCCATTGCTATTAGGGGTTTTATATTTGTGCTTTTGTGCGTTCATGGCGTACATTGCCTGCGTTTTAATTTCCAATCTATGTTTGAACAGCAAAAATTTTATTTGAAATGGGGTAAATTTTATGTAAAGTACAATTTTAAGCTTTATTTGTTCAATTTTTGATACCAATTTCAACATCCGTAAAATAATTGTTCAAACAATAACTTTGAATCGAACGTACACATCCTAACAATTCATTTCAATCATTCATAATTTGTTGGGCTCAACGACTCGAAATAAATTTTCTTTGAATTTCGGTTCATTGACGTGTCTTAATCAAATTTGATGGACTTGGCCAAGTTTATTTTGCTCTCCGATCAGCGCGGCTTTAAATCAATTTGCACAACTTTAAAAAATACAGTTTTAAACATCTCGACTCTCAAAAAACAGAAATAAATCTCTAAAAAAAGTACAGTTACGAACTCTGGTTTATGGCAACAAGGCAAAAACCAACCATCCATCATCCGTTTAGTGCTGTGAAACAGGAGAGCAAAAAGCCACCAATATATTCACAAGAAGCACTTCATGATCAGAAACCATAAAAATAATACATTTTAAAGGTTATCTGTGAAAGTGATCATCTCTTTTTTTCATTTAAACAAATGGGCACTTCTCGGCAAAACATTTGTGGGCACAGTGCTCCTTGAGGTCAATACAGTCCGACATACAATAAGGTTTTTCCGCCGGGTAGTTGGTACAATGGCTCCAGCAGCTTAAGAAACTCGACTTGCATTCTTCACAGCAGGCCTTCATGGTGTCGCTGTTGGGAAACAAAAAAAATTTGTGCAAACAAAAAAAAGAAAACCCCAAAACATTGTCAAAGAAAATTAGTAACTCAAAATAATCAGGATATTCAGGATGAACAGGACCAGCGACAACCAGACTGATCAATGTGATCAACACGATTACAGTAACCAAACGTGTGAACATCTTCTCTCTGTGTTACTGTAGAATTATTCGTTTTAATAAATTTTAAATGCTAGATAGACAATTATTTAAAAAAAAAGAAGACCATAATGACATCATAGAGCAAATGCTAAATGCAGGAAAAGCATTGAATATTTATGGAAGAAGTTTGTGGATGGATGGATTGATGGATGATGGGGGTCGGTTGATAAAGGAGGATAATGTGAATTTATTATTCCGAACAAGAAAATCAGTACAGAATCGTTAACATTTTCTTATTTTTGACACTAAATTCTAAAAGCTTTTTGGTGATTCGTACAAATTAGATCAAATTTAAAATAAATATTTTATTAAATTTAAAATTTAATCTTTGTAATTACAATGACTAATTTTGCTTTTTATTTTAAGAATATAATAAGCAGAAATTTTTTCCATTTTGAATCAATTATATTTCTTAATCAATGATCTACAAATCCATGCCAACTTATTCGTGAAAAGGCCTACATAAAAGTTTCAATGACCTGCACGATTGAACTCTTCCCAACTCCCGCCCCCAAAGTCCAATCAGTCAAAAAATCGTCGAGGATCAATCTTAGCTTAATCGGGCGGCAGTGTAGCTCAATCGGTAGAACATCCAACCGGACGACCCCCCGGCGTTTTGCCTTTTCTGCGGCAAACGTGCAACACGCCAGAGGCAAGAAGCAAATCGGAACGATTTTTTGCAAAAGGCGCCCAACAATTATTAAGTCCCCCCAATTCTTCTTGCATTAGACAAAAAATAAATTAGTTAATTTATTTAATAAATGAAAAACATTAAAATATTTCAGAAAAATAGACAACCCCTTAAATGCATTTATATTAAACATTGAAAATGTTTCAAAAAAGCGCCCAACAGTTAAGTGCAGCCAATTCTGCATTAGACAAAAAATAAATTAGTTAATTTATTTAATAAATATGAAAAAACAAATTACAATATTTCAGGGAAATAGACAATCCCTTAAATGCATTTATATTTAACATTCGATTTGGCGCTTAGTTACCTAATTTATTTAATAAATATGAAAAGCAAATTACAATATTTCAGGGAAATAGACAACCCCTTAAATGCATTTATAAGCCTCCCATTAATTACATAAAATCATCTGGACGAGTGCACACGAAAAGGTGGCACTTTTTGTAGCTGCAATTGCCCAAGTCAATGCGACAGTTCAGCACACAAACTTCGCTTTCCGTATCATTCAGAGCGCATTCGATGCAGCAATATTTGAACGACTTGTAGCAGTCCGAGCAACATTTTTTTTCTTCAGCGCTGTTGAAGAAAAGAAAAAGTGAAAATTTCCTTAAAATGATAAAAAGAAAAAAACGTAAATTCAATAAAATCACAAGATTTCCATCGAAAAAAATTCACAAAAACTAAAAATCCCACAAAAAGATTACGAGTCCTCGTCATTGTCATCAGTGCTGATCGGGCTGATCAATGCGATCAAAAGGATTACAGTATTCAGACGGGCAAACATCCTTAAATATACGGTAATATCGGCTTTAATTTTATAATTATTTAACGTAATTTAAAATTACCATAATTTAACATAATTCAAGAATGAGTATCATAAATTTGCTTTTTAGAAAAAATTTTCATAAAACTTGAATGAATAATTTGTTGGACAAAATGTCAAAAGGCAAATTCATTGAATCATGCAACCAACCCAGCAGGAGATTTATCACCAAATGTGGAAACAAAAACTTTTAATGTTATTAAAACATTGTGTAATTACTATTAATTCAAATTTGTTGTTTTACATTTTTTTAAATTCATAAAAGAAAGGCATAAAAATATTTATGGAAATTAGATGATGATGTGTGATTTTTGTTGTTGATGGTTGTGTGGGCTTGTGGTGATGGTCTGCTGATGGTAAAGCAAGAAGATAATGGGAATTTATAAATAATATATTTATTCATTCTGTGAAGGCAAAAAGGATGACGGATTCATTCGTCACAATAAATTGGTTATTCGATCACTTTACCAATTTTTGCGTTTTTTTGTCGATTCTGTCCAATTATCGGTCCAAAATTTAAAAATTCAATTAAACTACGTTTATACAAAGAAAGCAATTCTATGTTATGGGTAAATTGGTAATCCTAAAGTACCAGCAATTTTGAAAGTCTATAACTTTTTTTTGTAATCAACCAAATCAAACAAACACGATGCCTTTCGAAAGCTCTAAATAAGAAAATTCTTTTAGGAAAAAAAGCCAAACGGTTCAATTTGTTTTAAAAAAGTTTAACGTGAAAAATACCCAACATCGGGGTTTCCCATAGTTTTTTATGAAAAATGTTTAGCTTTGGCTTACAATAGCTTTAAAAGCTTAGAGTTTTCGAAAAGAAATCATTACTTGTTTTTTGACTAATTTTCTTTTTTTGCTTTTTTTAAATTTCTCAAACCTATGCCATACCAACATTTAGTCCTTAAAAAAATAATTTAAATAATTTTAGGCTTTTAATAATTTTTTGCTGTTTTACAGAAAGAAGTCCCTCCTCCAACATGATGATGTTTAATCTGATTACCGTCTTCTTTCTTTTGTTCACGGCATTTCGTCAAGTGGAATCGTATGTCCTCAAAACGTAAATTTATCATTTCTATTTTTATCATTTATAACCTAGTACTAAAATTTTGTAAAATTTATTCAATTTAGTGCCGTTAAGCTAAAATTTTTATTAGAAATTTTTCCTTAAAACCTGCTAAGTAAAGAATATAAATTTTCTTTCCCAATTTTTGACGAACGTAAATTTGTGTTATTTAAACTTCTTTTTAAAAATTTTTAAGCTTCTTATTAGGGTTGGACAAAGCCGGATATTATACGGGTCCCCCGGATACCGGATAGCTCAAAAACACCTGAATATCCGTCCGAATACCGGGTAATTTGGCTGGGACTGGGATTGATCCAAGACCCGGATAATTTTACCTTCCGAAAACACCCGGATACTGGTCCCGGATAACCCGGGTTTGTCCAACCTTACTTTTTATTAAATATTTTTTTAAAAAATTTTTGACCCTACGCGTGTTGTAATTACAAAATTTTTGCTAGAAAATTATTGTTTTCAAAATTTTTAGGACTCCATGCTGCATGCCATGCACCAAGGACTACTGGGCCTGCCATATGAACTGCGTGCTAAAAGACGAAGGCAATATTGTGTGCGAACCGAACTGCCGCGCCGATTTTTTGTCCGATTGCGCGAAAGCGAAATGTGGTACCCCGTGCCGCCGTCCTTTAATCGACCCAAAAGACGAATAAAATTGTTGGACAATTTTGTACCCTTGAAAATGTGCAATTTTATGCAAAATTCGCACACATTTTGTGTTCGTGAAATGAAATCATTTTATTTGACAGAATAAAATACATACGTTTGCTTAAACAAACAAACAAAAAAATGTAAATGTTAAATATTTGTTAAAAGATAATTAAATTTATAAATTAAAAACAATTGAAATGATATATGAAGATTACAAATATTTGTTTTGTGCCAAATTTCTATGTAATTTGGTGTCTGTTATTGTTTTTGAGAGATTTGCAATTAAAAATATTCAACTTTTGAGAAGTTTACAATTTCTAAAATAAAAAATCGCAAGAATGCTAATCAACATCAAAAGTACGCACAAATCCTCATTTCAAGAAAAAGTCAATGCTTTTGTGTGCATTTTATGCATTGAAGCACACTTTAGAAGATGTTTTTTAATTATCACCGTAACTTATTGAGCCCGTAAAACCAAAGCGTTGAATTGTATGTAATTCTTAAACTTGAGCCAAATCAAAATAAATGAAAAAACAGTGTCACATCAAGGCATAATTAGCAATTCCTTCGCAAAATGCCGAAATTCTTAGATTTTTGCCAAATAATAATAATAAATATGACCTCAATATTGATTTCGTTTTCATTATCGCGCATCAATAGAAATGATTGAAATTTGTGTTACCCATTTTTTAGGGCAAAGCTTTTTGATATCGGTTCTTTTTTTTTTATTATTATTTATATAAAATTGAAATAGATAAATAAACCCAACTCGCTACACCCGAACTCGCAACTTTTTTCCAAGCTTATTTTCTTATAGCTTTTTTCAAGGTCAACTAAATCAAAGATTTTAGGTATCATTCAAAAGCTTACAATTTGTAGTGTTTTATATTCTTTTGCCGTAACTTTTTTCAGATCTGTCCTGTCACTTAGCTTTTGCTTGTAGACGATTCTACTAATTGTAATCTTTTGAGGAAAAAATGTAACAAAAAGGCAAAAAAATAAATAAATAATTCCGTTCCAATGTAATAAAAACAGCATACCTATATGGAAAAGTTTTACAGAATGGAAAAAATGCGGTCATAAAATCAGGGACTAAAACCTCAAGATTAGAAAAGAATTTTTCCAATGCGTTCATTTCTTTTCCTTCTGAAATCATTCCATTTCCACGGTATATCATTTAGAGAATTAGCAGATGAAGTTGAGCGTTCAGAACTGTGAATTTTTTAAAATTAAATTTAATTTTAATAATTGAAATTACCCGCCATGTCGCTGAACATTGTCAATTGGTTCACCATTGTCCACTTAATATGATTGAATTAATTCATTCTTACAACTGAACCAGGAATTCGGCTATACTCGCGTTCGGAACCCGGATTCCAGAAATAACCGAAACCGGAATCCAGAGTAACCGGATTTTAGACTATTGGAACCGATAATTCGAAGCCAGTTCGAGCTTTAATTAAGAATTCTGGGGAAGCAATAACGACTAACAAAAAATATGCAATTACGAACCTGACTAAAATTATGTAAACATTTCTTAGGAATAAAATATATCTTTATTATAAATGAAAGAATGTTTTATACGATGAAAAAAATTTTTTTTAAATTGGCCAATTTAATAAAATTTTAATTAACAAATCATACCTTTATTTAAAAATTGCCGTTTCCAAAGATTTATGGTTGGCAAGGGGATGTTCAACCTTTGTGCAATTTCTTCTTTATTCATTTTTGGATTCTTTTCTTCAATTTTGTAAAATTGTTTCACAAACTCCGCCTTCTCAGCCTCAGTGTGTCTCTTTTGTTTTTCTGATTAAGATTAGTTAAATTAAAAATAAATATAAACAAACAAAAGATTTACTTAAAATTCCATTTTCGTTTTTCCAATTATACAATGTTGTACGAGAAACTCCTAATTTTTGCGCAATTTTTCCATCAATTTTTTTCATATCGTAAGACATTCCTTTTGCCCGGGTTTTGAATTCTTTTTTTAATTTATCAAACTCCGCGATTTTTTCTTGTTTTTCTACATCCGAATATCTTTTTCTAACATCTTTAATCAAAAGAAACAAACAAATCATTCAATTTTCATTCATTTGAATTGATTATTTATTAAATTCTTTAAACGATTTTGTTAGGTGACTTTCAAAAATTTAAATTTAAATAGCAAAATAAAAATTTATGAAAAATCTGATTTGTGGGAATAAATTTGCGATTTATATACAAAATTACCAGGTTTTGAGTCTTTCGATTTTCTTTTCCAACTATACAGGGTTATGATGTTAATGTCCAACATTTGCGCAATTTCGTCATTACGCAGTTGAGGATTTTCTTTTTTAATTATATTAAAATTTTTCAACAATTCCACCTTTTCAGCGTCAGTGTAGTTCTTTACTTGATCTGCAAGTTGATAATTAAAAATAAAATAAAAAATCAAAATATTACATATTCCACGTTTTCGTTTCCATTTACAAATTGTTTGGTGACTAAACCCCAATTTTTTTGCAATTTTTTCTTCAATTTCTTTGCCAGACAAATAATGATCATTTTTTTGAACATATTCATCTTTCATTTTGTTAAATTTTTTAATGATTTTCCATTTTTCATTTTCTTCTTCTTCACGAGTCATTTTGAGTTCTTTTGAAATTCCAAGCGCATTTTTCCAGTTGTAAATTTTTATAACAGGTAATCCCAATTTTTGCTCAATTTTTTCATTAATTTTCCGCATAGCTTTGGGGCTAACAAATTTGTTTTTAAGCTTTTCATATTTCATTATTATTTCTCTTTTCACATTATCAGCGTCAATGTGTCTGTTTTGTTTTTCTGTGCAAAGTAATTTAATTAAAATAAAATAATTAAAACTAAAAATTTACTTGAAATTCCAAGTTGGGTTTTCCACCTATAAATTGTATGACGAGAAACTCCCAATTTTTGCGCAATTTTTTTATCAACATTTTTCACATGGTAAGACATTCCTTCGGCCCGCGTTTTGAATTTGTTTTTTATTTTATCAAACTCCGCAATTATTTCTTGTTTTTCTACTTCCGAATAATTCTTGTTAATACCTTTAATCAAAAAAATTGAAATCATTCAATTTATGTTAAAATTAGAATTAATATTATTTATTATTTCCAGGCATGCTCACGGTTACCCGTAACCGCGGATACCCGCGGCTAACCGCGGTTAACGGTTATGGAATTTTAAAGCACCGCGGTTACGGTCGGTTAACGGTTATGACCATTAAAACCGCGGTTAACCGTCGCATCCGTTGTTTTTTTGATTACTGGACGATTTGCCTTTATACTTTCATTGACTTTTATTCACTTTTCACCACGTGAATAAATCTGTCCAGCGGCTTAGTGGTGAAACTCTTAGACTGATTTTATTTGGTTTAGGTTCAAGCCCCTTCCGCTGTAATCAGTGAAGAAGATCGACAATATGTGTTGCCGGAAAATTAAAATTTTTTAGTGTTTCATAAAAGAAAAATCAAAGTGAAGATTTTATCTTGCCACATACATCTCCCTTGAAAAGTCCGGGTTGGTCCCGGTCCCGGTTTTTCTGGTCCCGGTAAGTCCCGGTCCCGGTTAGTCGACGAAGTGTCGCGTCGACGAAATGTCAGTCGACGAAATGTCGGCACCCCCATCATTTTCATGTAATGTAAATGAACAATTTTTCTTACATTTTTCTGATTTTTTTGAAAAATGGACATATTTACAAATTTTTGGAATTTGGAACCGAAACCGTTGGAACCGGTTCCGAAACCGGTTCCCGGAACCGCGAAAATCCGGAACCGGTTTGGAACCGGAACCGCGGAACCGTGAAAATTCGGAACCGCTTCGGAACCGGAACCGCGGAACCGCCAAAATCCGGAACCGGTTTGGAACCGGAACCGTGGAACCGTTAGAAAAAATGGAACCGGGAAAACACTGGCTGTAATCATTTCATTTTTATATTTTAATATCCCTTCTTTTTAGTATTCTTACAATTTTTAGCAAAAATTTTAGCTATAAAAAGTAAAATTCTAAGTATTTACATAAATAATTAGTTCATTTTAGAACTCAAAAACTTCGGATGATTTTTCTCAGCATAAGTCATTAAATATTCGATTTTTTTTCCTCGGCGGCGCTTATCGGCACCGCCGAACCCCCACCCCTTCTCTCAAAAATATTTTAGGAAACTAATGCGCAAAAAAGAAACAAAAAATTACTCTGATGTAAGTGTTAGAAAGAGATTTAAAAAATTATTCAATTTTGATTTAATTTTAGAAAGACGCCACATCAAGATCGGAAAAAAATTAGTTTTAATTTTTCGAAATCTAGAAAACTAAATTGATTTTTAAATAATGCGGTTAACCGCGGATAACCGCGGGCGGTTAACGGTTATTCTTTTTATCGAAAATACGATCAAATTCCATAAATTCTAAATTCATTTTAATTAAAATAAAGTGAACGTTAAAATATTAATTAAAAATAATTTTTTTTTAAAACAATTAAATGATAATTTACTTGAAATTCCAAATTGCTTTTTCCAATTATAAATTGTTGCACGAGAAACTCCCAATTTTTGCGCAATTTTTTTATCAACATTTTTCACATGGTAAGACATTCCTTCGGCCCGCGTTTTGAATTTGTTTTTTATTTTATCAAACTCCGCAATTATTTCTTGTTTTTCTACTTCCGAATAAATTTTCCAAACATCTTAAATCAATTCTTATTAAAATTATTACCGATATTTTACCTTTTTGTGATTTTGAAGAGCTTTCCTTCAAATTCGAATTATCAAAAATCGAATACGAATCCGTGCTATGTTCTACTCCATCCTTCCCATTACCAAATTCTTCTTTTTCAGAGATACGTTCAAATTCCATAAATTCTAAATTCATTTTAATTAAAATAAAGGAAATATTTAAAAGTACCGGATTTAACCCGTTTTTCAACATTCTCTTCCTTTACAGTTTTGTTTAATGCGATTTTTTGCTGTCTTTCGTTCAAAAATTGATCAAATTCGTCATAATCATTTGGTTCATCTTTCACAACAATTTCTTTTTTAATTTTCCCAATTTTTTGACTGATAAAATCGTCGTTTAAATTTGTTCGTAATGTTTCTACACTTTTGCCGGATTTTGTGCCATATTTTTCACTTTTCTGCCACAATTCATCAAATATATCATTATGTTCTTCATCAAATGCATTTAATTGCAAAATTTGGCAATTGAGAAAAACAAAAAAAATAAAATAATGAAAACAAAACATAAATAGCGCAGAATAAGTAAACTGAAGGAAAAAAAAAATTAAAAATTAATAAATTTGTAAAATATTATTTTAAATGGAAAAGCATAGAATATATTTTTATATTTGATTTGAATAACTTGTATTATAACACAAATACCGTATTTTCTCATAAGTTTTCTCACCTTCTGGCACTAAATGTGTGGGGAAAATACAGTTAAAGGCCTGTATACAGAAAGTTTTGACCCTGTATTCTTACTGTTCTAATGAGAAAATACGGCAGCCATTTTCAACCAAATCATCGAAAAATGATCTGAGTAAGAAAAATAACAATAAATGATAACGATTTTTAAAATTAATAAAAAAATCTTATTTAATATATATTTATATATATGCAAGGATTTATCCGAATACCAAAAAAATGTCCGGAAATCCTGACTAATAGAAATATAAATGTGTTATTTAAAAACAATATGCGTTAATAAAAAACGGAAATTAAATTTTGTCAACAAAATTTGTAGCGAAAATATTGCTGGCTTTAATTTGCAAACAAATTTTTACAAATCAATAAATCGATTTTCTAATATTCCTTTGTTTGCTGTTGATTGATGTGGTGATAGAATAACCACAACTGTAACACTAATGATTAGGGTTGGACAAAACCGGATATTATCCGGGTCCCCCGGATACCGGATAGCTCAAAAACACCCGGATATCCGTCCGGATACCGGATAATTTGGCTGGGCTTGGTCCAAGACCCGGATAATTTTACCCCAAAAATTTCCAAAAACACCCGGATACCCGTCCCGGATAACCCGGGTTTGTCCAACCCTACTAATGATAATCACTTTAAGTAGACAATTAATTAGAAGGAAAGGTGGACTTATTTTCTAGTGTGTAAAAATGCTAAATTTCGCCAAAATTTTTAATTTGCTCAAAGCATATTATTGTTGTAATTAAAGCTCAATCAATTATACACAACATCCGCCAAGAAAATAACACATAATAGAAAATAAAGAACCAAATACATCAATTTTTCCGGTGCAAAAGTATTGCATAGCAAAACTTCCGGCTCGAATTTTAATTCTTAAATTAAAATTTTTTTAATATTATTTATATCGGAGATGCAGGGAATTAATGCCAAAAAAAATGTTCGGAATTCATGACGAAATAAAAATATGCGTTTATTTAAAAAAATGGAAATTAAAAGAAACATTTAATTTTGCCAACAAAATTGTAGTAAATAACAAATAAACAAAAAAAAATGATATGGCTTTCATCTGCAAGCAAATTCTAACAAATCATAAATCGATTTTCTAATATTCTGTTGATGGATGTGGAGATAGAATAGTCACAATTGTAACACGTACGGAAACCACCTTTGAAGTCGTTTTTACCGCGGTAAAAACCGGTAAAAATTCACGGTAAATTTACCGATTTACCGTAATCGGTCGTTTTGGGCCACTAACGGTAATTACCGGTTTTACCGTTACCGTTACCGGAAAATTCCATTTGCCGAACACTACTTTGAAGTGTCCCTTTCAGTGGAGACGCAGTTATCCACTGATTAAAAAGTTAGACACTTTAGTCCAGGGGTGCCATTTGTCTTTTTTTTAAAGATTTGTCCTTTTTTGAGGTACCCCCATCTTTAAAATTTTAAGTGTCCTTTTTTTAAAGATTTGTCCTTTATTTAGGCTACACATCCTTTTTTGTCCTTTATTTGAGTTTTCTGGAGCTTTTTGAAGGATTTTTTGTTTAAATTTTGAATAATCTTTAGACAGATAGCCAAATTTGTTAATTTTAAAGCATTTTTCGCATTCTGTTGTGAATTTTCGCTTGAAAAATGTCCAAAATGCAACAATATTTGTTCATTTTTATCCAAATTCTGATTTTGCTGATTTTCAGGATAATACAAATTTTTGGACCAATTTCTTAGCAAATTGAGTCGAAAATCAAAAAAATTTTCTCGGCGGAGACTATCGGCACCCCAGACCCCTCCCCCCCCCCCCCACTAAAGCAGAATTCGCGAAAAAAATTTGCATTTTTGAAAAGCAAAAATCGCCAAAATTTTCTAAAATCCATGAGACCAATTTCCAAGCACAAATTGTTGAAAAAAATTGTCGGTGAAGAGAAATATAGTTAAAAACTCACATTTCATGCAAAAAATAAAAATTTACTGCATTTTTGAACATTTTGTAAAGTGTCCCTTTTTTGCAAGCAAAATGCCAACAAAATCTTTTTTTTTGACCTTCACTGTCCTTATTTTGCAAAATTTTTGTTGGCACCCCTGCTTTAGTCCAAAGCTCATAACTTCTTTTGGAGTTGAGACCGACAAAAAATGTTATCTGATTCGTGCGGTAGGCTTAGAATGAAGTCGAATGGTATACAATTTGTTGTCTAATTTGGTGAGGTAATATACCTATTCTAGAAATTTAGCGCAGATTGACTTTTGGATCATCCTGTAATGGAGGGGAAGCATTTGCTGGGGTAAAATGTTTGCCGGATTTGGTGCCAAAATTATCATTTTTCTGTCACAATTCAGCAATTATATCATCATTATTAGGGCTAAGATTTTTAGGCTCGAAGAAACCTCGAAATAGGCTCCAAAACCTCTAGTTTATAAGCAAAAATAGGCTCGAAGAAAAATGGGTTAAAAATGTCAATAATGGTATTTTAGGTTCGAAAAGTCCGAACTAGGCTTTTTAGGCTCGTTAAAACAAAGAAATTTCGGGTTAAAACATTTTTTCGTGCATAACTCGTCAAAACAAAGTTACAGAAAAAAATAGGCTTAAGCCTAAAAATTTTACTATTGCATTATCGTAAAATGTGGTCATAAAATTAGGGAATAAAGGTATAGCATTTGTGTGGAATTTTTCCAATGCGTTCATTTCTTTTCTTTCCGAAAACATTCCATTTCCACGGTATATCATTTAGAGAATTAGCAGATGAAGTTGAGCGTTCAGAACTGTGAATTTTTTTAAATTTAAATTTAATTTTAATAATTAAATTACCCGCCATGGCGCTGATTGTCAATTAGTCCGCCATCGTCCACTTAATATCATTTAATTAATTTATTCTTACAAGTGAGCCCGGAATTTGGCTATACTCGCGATCGGAAACCGGAATTCCAGAGACAGCCGGTTTTCGGACTACCGAATCCAAACAAGAATCGATTCAATAATATCTCTACACGTCAACAGAATGCCCGCTTCAAAAATTCCCCCCCCCCTTAAATAAAATGGCAAAATTCATCACTGACTTAGGCCTAAGCCTAACAAACCCCAGGTCTCTAACTTTTCCTAAGGATAATTTAATCCGCAGCTACCTGTCCAAAGCTACGCATTTTTTCACCCTAGAAACATACATTTAAAATTTTAATTATTCAAAATTAAAAAAAAAAAAAATGTTGTCGGGACCGCAATTCCACACGATTGCCGAATTCTTTCTCTAAACCCATAGTGTCAACAAAAGCACGGTCACTCGGGAACTTAAAAAGAGCGCCCGGACAATTGGACATTGGACAATCCGACAGAAGTAGACAATCGGACAGTTAACAAATTTAAAAAAAACAATTTTTGGTAAGACGGGACCTTGCCTCTGTAGAATGAATGGCTCGGGTTAAAATCCCATATTTACTGAACATGAATTTCATTTAATTGGATCAGGCATTCTGTGTGTATCCATGGGAAATGAATGGAGGGAAAAATTTTGGCTTATTCAAAGGGATTGGTTGCCGACTGTCAAAACAAATTGACAAGAAAATAAATTATGGAGTTTTTTAACACCGCGCCATTCAAATAGTAGCGGTAAGGACAAAAAAATGTTCACGGCGTAGCGGCGCACAACTACCAAAATTACAGAATACCGTAAACACACATTTAATCCCTCATGGGGGATTATTTTTCAACCTACTCAGAGAGGTGGGGGATTATTGGATGTTGGGGGATTATTGGATGTTGGGGGATTAAAAGAGTGTTTACTGGACTCCAGGGGCCCTTTGCTCGTCTTGGGGTTAAGTTAACCCGGGTTAACGCCTTAACTCTGGCATGACCCCATTGATTTTTGTGGAAATGTATTATTTTCTGTGTGGTTAATTTGGAGTCAAGGGCCTGGCCTATGCCAAGCCCTACAAAATTTGTAGATAGTCCAGGAGTTGCGTGCCATCCAGAAAAATGATCAAAAATAAATTTTTTTTAATGTTTTGTCGGCAATGGATTAAAATTTTAATTAACAAATCAAACCTTTAAATTGCCGTTTCCAACGATTTATGGTTGTCATGGGGATGTTCAACCTTTGTGCAATTTCTTCTTTATTCATTTTTGGATTCTTTTCTTCAATTTTGTAAAATTGTTTCATAAACTCTGCCTTCTTCGCCTCAGTGTGTTTCTTTCGGTTTTCTGATTAAAAAAATTTAGTTTTGAAAATAAATTTTATAAACAAATTTACTAGAGGCTCCAAATTGCTTTTTCCACCTATAAATTGACATACGAGAAACTCCCAATTTTTTTGCAATTTTTTCTTCGATTTTTTTGATATGGTAAGACATTCCTTTGGCCCGGGTTTTGAATTTTTGTATTAATTTATCAAACTCCGCGATTATTTCTTGTTTTTCTACTTCAGACTTTCTAATGCCTTTTATCAAAACAAACAAGTCATTCAATTTTCATATTAAAATTAGAAATGGTTATATGAAATTATTTAAAGATATTTTACTTAAAAATTCGTTCAAATTTTTAAATAAACTTAAAAGACAATGAGCAAAATAAATTGTGAAAATTTTGTTCTGCGGAAATATATTTTTTTGTGATTAATGTTAAAATTACCAGGTTTTATGCCTTTAGATTCCCTTTCCCAGAGACTCAAAGTTGTTTTGTCAATGTTCAACATTTTCGCAATTTCGTATTTACGGAGTTGAGGATTTTCCTTTTTGATTTTACAACATTTTTTCAACAATTCCACCTTTTCAGCGTCAGTGTGTTTCTTTTGGGGTTCTGGCAAAATTATGGTTTAATTACAAATAATTTTTTTTTAACAAATTAAATGAAAAATTTACTTGAAACTCCAAGTTGTTTTTTCCAAAGATTAATTGTTCTAAGAGAAACTCCCAATTTTTGCACAATTTTTTCATTAATATTTTCGTAAGGCATTCCTTTGTACCGGGCTTTGAATTCATTTTTTAATTTATCAAACTCCGCAATTATTTCTTGTTTTTCTACTTCTGTATAATTCTTGTTAATACCTTTAATCAAAAAATTTTCATATTAAAATAGAATGGGTTAAATTAAATTATTTAAACTATATTTTACTTTAAAATTAGTTCAAATTTTTAAATAAACTTAAAAGACAATGAGCAAAATAAATTGTGAAAATTTTGTTCTGCGGAAATATATTTTTTGCAATTTATATTAAAATTACCAGTTAAGCCTTTAGATTTCATTTCCCAGAGACCCAAAGTTCTTTTGTCAATGTTCAACATATTCGCAATTTCGAATTTACGGAGTTGAGGATTTTCCTTTTTGATTTTATAAAATTTTTTCAACAATTCCACCTTTTCAGCGTCAGTGTGTTTCTTTTGGGTTTCTGGCAAAATTATGGTTTAATTAAAATAATTTTTTGTTTAATAAATTAAATGAAAAATTTACTTGAAACTCCAAGTTGATTTTTCCAAAGATTAATTGTTCTAAGAGAAACTCCCAATTTTTTCTCAATTTTTTCATTAATATTTTTCATAGCGTAAGGCATTCCTTTATACCGGGATTTGAATTCTTTTTTTAATTTATCAGACACCGCAATTATTTCGTGTTTTTCTACTTCTGAATTAATTATTTTTCTAATATCTTTAGCAAAAACATACAAATTTTCTTGTTTAGATTAGAAAAAAACGATATTTTTGTTTTTAAATTCAAATTTAAAAAATTAGTTCAAATTTTTAAATCTCATAAAACAATAAATTTTTTCATAATATCCCTCCCCTTCCCCTTTTGAATTATTATTTTTATGCAAATACCAACAAAAAATAATTATTAACATTTTTACTTTGTGATTTTGAAGAGCTTTCCTTCAAATTCGAATTATTAAAAAGCGAATACGAATCCGTGCTTTGTTCTTCTCCATCCTTTCCATTATCAAATTCTTCTTTATCGGAGATATGATCAAATTCCATAAATTCTAATCATTTTTAATTAAAATAAAGGAAATATTTAAAAATACCGGATTTAACCCGTTTTTCAACATTCTCTTCCTTTACAGTTTTGTTTAATACGATTTTTTGCTGGCTTTCGTTCGAAAATTGATCAAATTCTTCATAATCATTTGGTTCATCTTTCACAACAATTTCTTTTTTAATTTTTCCAATTTTTTGACTGATTAAATTGACATTTGCATTTGTTCGTAATGTTTCTTCACATTTGCCGGATTTTGTGCCAATTTCTTCACTTTTTTGCCACAATTCAGCAAATATATCATTATGTTCTTCATCCATTGCATTTAATTGCAAAATTTGGCAATTGAGAAAAACAAAAAAAATAAAATAATGAAAACAAAACATAAATAGCGTAGAATAGGTAAACTGAAATTAATAAAAAAAAAATTTAATAATTTCAGAAATTTAAGTTTGTAAATATTATTTTAATGGAAAATCATAGAATTTATTTTTATATTTGAGCAGCTGTAAAAATTGATGTATTTGATTCATTATTTTCTATCATGTGAATGAT
This sequence comes from Globodera rostochiensis, assembly GCA_018350325.1. Lineage (NCBI taxonomy): Eukaryota > Metazoa > Nematoda > Chromadorea > Rhabditida > Heteroderidae > Globodera > Globodera rostochiensis. Next base: position 1,725,084 of record JAEVLN010000010.1, read on the forward strand.
TATCTGGGGGAGGGGAATTATTTTCTTGGCGGATGTTGAGTATATCGATTGGGTTTAATTTGCAATAATAATCTGCTTTGAGCCAATTAAAAATTGTGGAGAAATTGTGCATTTTTGCACGTTACTCTTTAAGCATTTACTTTTACACCGGGGGGGGGGGTTCATGAAACGAAATCGGCGTTGGGGTTAACATACACCCCTAAAGATGGCATCATCGAGTGACAAAATTCATTTTTGCCGAGGATGTCTGTGGACTTGTGACCTTTTTGGTCAAAATTTTGTTTCTTTTATTCATACATTAAATCGATGGCCTAGTGGTTCGTCCGTTCGCAAGTCAAATATTTGGTTTGGTTTGAATCCTCTCAAAAACTTGTATTTTTGAAATTCTAAAAATTTTCCCATTTTTGGAGAACATATAAAAACTAGAGTACGGACCAAACAAATAATTGTACAAAAAACCCAAATATTTGTACAAAAAATTGAACCCAAGAGTGATTTTTCATTCATTTTTACAAAAAGCTTTATAAGTAATTGATGGCTTAGTGGTTTGTCTTTTCGGTAATTCTTACGTTGTATTGGGTTCGAGTCCGTTTTAGTGCGAGCAGCTTATTTATCATTATTCCTCTTCTCACATACCGTATAACCTAAAATAAAACCCCCGGGTGTTCTATTTTTCAACCCCTCCAAAAAGGGGTGTTCTATTTCAGGGGGGGGGGTTCTATTTTAGGGGGGGGGGGCTCTATTTTTCAACATCTTTTTTTCAGAATGTTAACAAAATTTGCACTTTTTGCACAAATTTTTGGAAAAATTTGGAAAATTATGACATTTTTTCTGGCAAAATCAATGACAGAATAGAATTTATTGAAGCACAAAATTATTCGATATCTATGAGTTAGGTATTCATCAATTTTTCTGGTAAATGCTAAACCCCTGGTAAAAAATAGAAATTTATAGAAGTCTTCAACAATTTTTTGAAATTCCTTTTTTTTTGCTCAGCAAAATCGAAAAGGATTTTGGGGATTCTTCGAGCCTAGAAGTATTAGCCCTAGAAGTAAAGTTTAAAAAAATGCAGAAATTAGGGCATTTTTTACTTTTGAGATGGTTTCTCCATTTAAAAAAATTTAAAAGTTAGGTAATATATTTTTTGTCAAATTAATTTCCATAAAATAATTGATTTCTAATTTTAAATTGAACATAAAAAGTTTAAAAGTTATGGCGCTTTTTATTATTAGAGAAATTTATTTTGATTTCAAAAAAAATTTGAATCTGCCGATTCCGAACCCCGGACCAGAACACAAATATTTTTTCGAAAATCTATTTTGGCCTCAAAATTGGGGACAACCCATCTCATCACTTCCCAACTCATCACCAATCAAGAAAGTTATTGCTCCGATCTTGATTGGTGATGCTGGGTCGTGATGAGTTGGGAAGTGATGAGATGGGGGGGGGGCTCAAAATCATTTAACAAAATTACAATGAAAAACAATTAATGCTGAATTCATACTTTTTCAATAAGGCCAATGTGGAGCGAGGCTCATAAAAACTCTTATTAGAGCGGGAATGAGAATTTATAGCTTTTTCAAATTTATTTTTTCTTTATAGGAATTTACTGAATTTTTAAAATTCATATCTTTGTTTAAAGTTGACCAATGCTTATAAACTTGGAGATAAAAATGGAGAAAATAAAGAGAATTTTACGCTAGAGAGTTATTTTACAAATTTGAAAAATCCAAAAAGTTATAGCCAATCTGCAAAAAAAAATATTCAAAAATTGGGGGGGGGTTCTAATTTAGGGGGGGGGGGGTATTTTTCAACCCCCCCCCAAAAAGGGGGGTTCCATTTCAGGGGGGGGGTTCTAATTTAGGGGGGGGGGGTTGTATTTTAGGTTATACGGTACGCTTTCCCCCATTAGTAAATTTTAAAATAATTTTCGAATATTTTTTAATAAAAAGGCGCAAAAAAAGTATTTTTGAAAAAATCAAAACATTTTTCTGAATTTTTCAACAAATTTTTTAACAAAGATTGCTAAATTTTTATATTTTCTGAACTTTTTGGTTTAATTTTGTAACAAAGACTTGATTTTGTAAAAATTTATCTGGCGGCGCCAGCGGGTCTCTTCCATTCCTAAAAACTTCAAAAAAAGTACCGTAATTTTAAAATTTTGTTGCAAATCCTTTAACAAATTAAGTCAAAAATTCAAATTTTTTCTCGGCGGCGCCTATCGGCACCGCCGACCGCCACCCCCTAGTAAAGCAGAATTTGCAAAAACAAATTGGATTTCTGAAAATTCAAAAATGCAACACAATAAATTAAAAACGAAATCATTTGTAATGTAATAAAAACAGAAAAATATGGAAACGTTTTACACAAATGAAAAAAATGCGGTCATAAATCAGGGCCTGAATTTTAGCATTTGTTTAGAATTTTTCCAATGCGTTCATTTCTTTTCTTTCCGAAATCATTCCATTTCCACGGTACATCATTTAGAGAATTAGCAGATGAAGTTGAGCGTTCAAAACTGTGAATTTTTTAAAATTTAAATTTAATTTCAATGATTTGAAATTACCCGCCATGTCGCTGAACATTGTCAATTGGTCCACCATTGTCCACTTAATGTGATTGAATTAATTCATACTTGTGAAAGTAACGAGCGCTGGGAGCTTTTGCGGGAAAAACTTGGGGGCGGGCCGGAATTGAACCGGCGTCTCTGGTTGACCGGACCAGTGTTTTAACCGACTGAACTACCGACCCTGCCCACGCCAGCTCCCTAGCTTTCTCGTTCTTATGAGATCATCTTCTCCTCTAATGATCCCATTGTCCTCATTGTGAAGTTCTCCTCTCTTCACTATGTCACTTGCAATAGAGCCCGGAATTTGGCTACACTCGCGTTTGGAACCCGGACTCCGGATCACCGGAACCCGGTACCCCGCAATTCGACGCGCACGATTCGGCGCGCACGATTCGGCGCGACACGATTCGGCGCGCACGATTCGGCGCGACACGATTTGGCGCGCACGATTCGGCGCGACACGATTCGGCGCGCACGATTCGGCGCGACACGATTCGGCGCGCACGATTCGGCGCGACACGATTTGGCGCGCACGATTCGGCGCGACACGATTCGGCGCGCACGATTCGGCGCGACACGATTCGGCGCGACACGATTCGGCGCGCACGATTCGGCGCGCACGATTCGGCGCGCACGATATTCGGCGCGACACGATTCGGCGCGACACGATTCGGCGCGCACGATTCGGCGCGCACGATTCGGCGCGCACGATTCGGCGCGACACGATTCGGCGCGACACGATTCGGCGCGCACGATTCGGCGCGCACGATTCGGCGCGCACGATTCGGCGCGACACGATTCGGCGCGCACGATTCGGCGCGCACTCGGCGCGACACGATTCGGCGCCGACGATATAACTTAGTTCAAAGTCAACCAAACCAAATATTCTTGGTATCATTCAAAATTATGCAATGAGGAGAGCTTAAAAGGCAAAAGCTAAGCGATTCGACTTGAATAAAATAAGTTATGACTCAGCCGCGCAAAAATAGGACGGAAAATTGAGATTTTTACACGTTTTAAGCTATAACTTTTTTTTTAAAGACAAATCTGTTAGCTTAAGCTTGATCAAAGGTTCAGTATACTAAGAGCTTTCGTATGAAGCCTGTCGGCGCCGAATTGTGGTGCCACCGGAACCGGATAATTTAAAATTACTTTTAATTTTTATATCCACTTAACAAATTAAATCTATGAAATTTTTAATTTTTGGAAATAAATTTGCGATTTATATACAAAATTACCAGGTTTTGAGTCTTTCGATTTTCTTTTCCAACTGTACAGGGTTCTGATGCTAATGTTCAACATTTGCGCAATTTCGTCATTACGCAGTTGAGGATTTTCTTTTTTAATTATATTAAAATTTTTCAACAATTCCACCTTTTCAGCGTCAGTGTAGTTCTTTACTTGATCTGCAAGTTGATAATTAAAAATAAAATAAAAAATCAAAATATTACATATTCCACGTTTTCGTTTCCATTTACAAATTGTTTGGTGACTAAACCCCAATTTTTTTGCAATTTTTTCTTCAATTTCTTTGCCAGACAAATAATGATCATTTTTTTGAACATATTCATCTTTCATTTTGTTAAATTTTTTAATGATTTTCCATTTTTCATTTTCTTCTTCTTCACGAGTCATTTTGAGTTCTTTTGAAATTCCAAGCGCATTTTTCCAGTTGTAAATTTTTATAACAGGTAATCCCAATTTTTGCTCAATTTTTTCATTAATTTTCCGCATAGCTTTGGGGCTAACAAATTTGTTTTTAAGCTTTTCATACTTCATTATTATTTCTCTTTTCACATTATCAGCGTCAATGTGTCTGTTTTGTTTTTCTGTGCAAAGTAATTTAATTAAAATAAAAATGTTGTTTAAACAATTAAATTAAAAATTTACTTGGAACTCCATTTTCGTTTTTCCAATTATACAATGTTGTACGAGAAACTCCTAATTTTTGCGCAATTTTTTCATCAACTTTTTTCACATCGTAAGACATTCCTTCGGCCCGGGTTTTGAATTCTTCTTTTAAATTAGCAAACTCCGCTGTTATTTTTACCCTTTCAGCGTCAGTGTGTTTCTTTTGGTTTTCTGTCAAAATTATTGTTTAATTAAAAATAATTTTTTTTTAACAAATTAAATGAAAAATTTACTTGAAACTCCAAGTTGGTTTTTCCATCTACAAATTGTTCTTAGAGAAAATCCCAATTTTTTCCCAATTTTTTCATCAATTTTTTTCACATCGTAAGACATTCCTTCGGCCCGCGTTTTGAATTTGTTTTTTATTTGATCAAACTCCGCGATTATTTCTTGTTTTTCTATTTCCAAATATTTCTTCTTAACACCTTAAATCAATTCTTGTCAAAATTATTACCGATATTTTACCTTTTTGTGATTTTGAAAAGCTTTCCTTCAAATTCGAATTATCAAAAAGCGAATACGAATCCGTGCTTTGTTCTTCTCCATCCTTCTCATTATCGAATTCTTCTTTATCGGAGATACGATCAAATTCAATAAATTCTAAATTCATTTTTAATTAAAATAAAGGAAATATTTAAAAGTACCGGATTTAACCCGTTTTTCAACATTCTCTTCCTTTACAGTTTTGTTTAATGCGATTTTTTGCTGTCTTTCGTTCGAAAATTGATCAAATTCCTCATAATCATTTGGTTCATCTTTCACGACAATTTCTTTTTTAATTTTTCCAATTTTTTGACTGATTAAATCGTCGTTTAAATTTGTTCGTAAAGTTTCTTCACATTTGCCGGATTTTGTGCCAGATTTTTCACCTTTCTGCCACAATTCATCAAATATATCATTATGTTCTTCATCAAATGCATTTAATTGCAAAATTTGGCAATTGAGAAAAACAAAAAAAATAAAATAATGAAAACAAAACATAAATAGCGCAGAATAAGTAAACTAAATTAAGAAAAAAAATTTAATAATTTCATAAAATTAATAAGTTTGTAAATATTATTTTAATGGAAAATCATTTGAACAACTGTAAAAATTGGTGTTTTTGGTTCATTTTTTCTATCATATGAATGATTATTTGGGGGAGGGGATGGTGGATGTTGGGTTTATCGATTTTAGGCTTCGGCAACAATTATGAGCTGAGATACAGCTTATTCAAATTAATTTTAAAATAAAATTTTTAGAATAAAAAATATTTTTTACGAATTTTGACCATCAAAATAGGCAAGAAAAAGTGCCAAAAAAGGCTCCAAAACCCGAGCTCATAAGTAAAAATAGGCTTGAAAAAAATAACAATAATAGCTTAAAAAATTTCTTTTATTATATGTAAAAATAATCATTTTGGTAGGATGACATTTCACCGAAAGCCAAAATCGGACATTTTGCCGAAATTCAAAATCGGACATCTCTAAGTCTGTAGATGTTATCAGTAAAAGCGATGCGGAAATGGCACAATAAGAAATTGGACTAAAAATCTTTTAAACTTTCAAATATTGGTCTTTGTATCTTCTATTTATTTTTAGAGTAACGTAATTTTAATTAGTTTATAAAAGTAAGATTTTTACATAAATATTCTAAGATTGATATATAAACATTCAAATATTTTAGAAGAAGAAAAAACATACAATTTTGTAAGGAATTTTTCAAATAGAAAGGCGTTATAATGACAAAATAGCAACAAAAAAAAAATACTGGCGTTAAACAGCACAATTATGTGTGGAAACAAAATGGAATATGCAAAAAATATATGAAATAAATAGAAATTTCTTGAAATAATTAGTACAATATTTTTTATTACAAATACTTTTTGTTTTTTTAAAATCAAACTTTAAATAAAGAAGCAGCGGTGGCCACTTTTTTTTAATTCTTTTTTGAAGAACAAGTGGCGGCGAGAAGAACTTCTGCTGATCGCTTATTAATTGTTGGATGGGAAACTACACAAACTATTTCTCGATTAACCACAATTTGGGCAATTTAAAAAACAATTTTTTGTTTGTTTAAAAAAGACGATCAACCCGCCCAAAAGTGTAGTATATAAAAGAAAACAAAAATAATATTACTACTCTTTTTTTGCAATTTTTATTTTTGTAACCAAAAATTTTCCAATTATTAATCCTTTTTTAAGCAAAACTGCACAAACTCAATCAAATCCGAATCTGGCCAATTGCCAAAATGTGCGAGGGAACAAACCGCAAAATGCCCTCTGGGGCCCAAATTGTTAAATTACTTTTCTGGGGATCAAAAATCGTAAAGTTAAAAAATATCATATGACCAAATCTTTGGAATAATAATTATGTGGTTAAATTAATCACATTTTTACTAAAGAGTTTGGTGTAAAATTGTTTTATTCCGACAAATGGAATCGCATTTTTAATAAAAAATAATTTTTGGTTGATCAGTAAAATGGTTTACCTAAATTCGATGAAAATTTGTATCGATAATCTTACTATATGCAATTTAAATATATCTAAGTCTTATACTAATGGAAAGCTCTATTTGAATAGAAACTATTTGTAAAACTAAACTAAGCAGTAAATCAAAGTTTAAAAAAGTTATGATCAGAAACCCACGAAAAAAACCCCGATTTTTGGCAATTTTACATTATAACTTTTTTAAAACTTATCAAACCGCTTCAACTTTGCTGTAATGTTTTTTCTACTCATCGAATGATAGAAGGATTTACTAATTTAAGAAATTTTTTTTAATAGTGCTAAGCATGAAATTACTTCATAAAATATATATGGCGGAATTTACGACCTAGCACCCTCGTAAAACAGGCAGTTTTTAACATCAAAACCGGGACTTTTAAAATGGGTAAAATTTAATTTGCAATTGCATTTGTTTGTGCACAATTTTTTTTTGTATGAAAAAACAAACAATTTAAATTCGCTACAATTTTAATGACATTTAAAACTCTAATTTGTTTGTAAGTTGTTTTTTTCTTGTCCGTAAATTTTGTTGCGCCCCAGGGGGAAAGCAAGCAGGCACAGCAAGAGGCAAATAGTAATGGGTGGAACGGGGACCCCGCCTGTGCTATATTATAATATTGTAGCGCCTGAGGCCATTCGACCACAAAATAATTGTTGAACAAGACAAATTGGGCAGCGCGGTCCAAGTCCCGGTCCCGACAAAACTTTTTTAGTATGTGGAACATTGGGGGAGGCCAACGAACAACGCGTCAATTATCATTTATTTAGTGGTTGCGGATTGAAGCAACAAAAAAAAGATAATGTCCCAGAATTAGGAGACGCTGATGTGAAAATGTTTACTCAAAAATTAAACAGCAGTGTACAGTTTGCACAATTTTCCGGCGCTAAAATCCTTCAGAGGGTTTTTGCCGTAATTGGCACAAAAAAAAAATGCCGAAAATCATCCTCGGTGCTTGTCATCTTATAAAATCATCTTCCAACAGCAGCTTGGACAGCAAATTCCCGGGGGGGTTTTAGAAATTTTTTTTGACAAAATTGACGATCCGACCCATTAGTTTTTACATTGTAAAAGCTTAAAAAAAAATGCTGATTTTTGATAGAACAATTTTTTGTTCACTCCCATCAAGGCCATAAAAATATGCATCATTGAGAAGTGAACTGTTCTCGTTGTGTTACTTGCTGTTTGGTCCCGCCTAAATGGTCGCGCATTGGCCATAAAAATTAACACACAAAAAAAAAAATTAATAAAAAAAAATTGATGAGCAGAGAAACCATAAAGTTGGACGGATTGAATGAAAATGATGGGGACGGAAAAAAAAAACAGTCGCCGATAGAAGGCGAGATTTTATTCATTGGGTGGGGGGGGCAGGGCGTGGAGAAAAATCGTTCTTCCGTTTAATGGGTTTTGTATGGTCGGGGGGAGTGGTTGTTGTTCAACGCCCCTTTAGGCACTAAAATTTTTGCAGAAAATCGCCCTCGGGGCTAATTTTGAAAAAAAAGAAACAAAATTGTTGCCCACATTGGGTAGTATTATAGGGGAAGGATTGAAACAAATTGCCTCACTTTTCTTCACTTTTCATCTGCCATAATTGGACGCATGCGCGTGAACCGCTCGCCTTATTAAGTTGTTCTCGAGGATATTATAAAAGGATGTTGTGCTTATGCAAACTGTTCAATTTTAATTATTTAAATCACATTATGGTCGTTCAATAGTTTCTTAAAAATCATTTAAAAACATCCATTGTTTTCCTTTTAATTTGAACATTTATATATTTAAATAGTTGTTATTCTAACAACAAATTTAAATTCACAAAATTCAGAATTGGCCTTTATTATTCAGTAATTATTCGTCGCTGAGTGTATTTTCGAAACCATGGATTTTCAGTCTAGGATCAAAGCGTACAGATTTGTCTGTTACACATCGCTGATTTTTGCGCTCATTTCACTTCTGTCCCTGTCACTAACACTTCCAATGCTGAAAAGTTATGTTACACACATGAAGTTGGACATGTACAAGGAGATCAGCCAATGCCAAGTTGAATTTTTTTTTTCAATTATTTTAAGAATTTTTTTTTATAAATTTCTATTTTCAAGGGTTCAGCCAAGCAGCTGAAGGGAGAGTTGAAGCTGATCAAAAGCCAAGTTATTGCAATCCCATCGATAGCAGTAGGTGCCGCCGCCACCCATGGCAATCGAACCAAACGGCACGAGTTTGGCAGCGCGTGCGCTGAGTGCTGCTCCGGTGGCGCGCCCGGTCAGGCGGGTCGTCCAGGCGCACCTGGCAAAGCGGGCAACCCAGGCATTCCTGGCGCACCAGGAACGCCGGGCCGTACCCTAAATGCGCCATGTGAACAAATTGTGCATGTGAGAAGAATATTTTTGGTCTCGCTTTTTCTTTTATTTCTGAATTTAGGCTCCATGCAGACCGTGCCCAGCTGGTCAACCCGGTATGCCGGGCCCGGCTGGGCCTGCTGGTCAGCCCGGTCAACAGGGCATGCCCGGACGATTGAGCCAAGCACTGCCTGGCAATCCAGGCCCACCCGGCCGACCTGGAGCGCCTGGACCAGATGGACCTCCTGGGCAACCGGGTCCACGTGGCTACTCACCATCTGATACGCCTGCTGGCGCCTCAGGCTACAAGCCTGGGCCTCCGGGTATTTTATTCAAAATTTCGGTCACGATACTGAAGCAGGCTACCAACTTCAAATTTAGGCGATGCCGGTGAAACTGGTCCACCCGGACGGTCTGGTCTGCCTGGAGCACCCGGTGCGGACGGCGAGCCTGGCCCAAGAGGTCGGCCTGGTCCAGCCGGTAAGCCTGGCGAGCCCGGCGCGCTTGGCCTGCCAGGCAGTCCGGGCGCTCAAGGTCAAGGCCAAGCTGTGGTTTGTCCCAAACGCTGTGGTCCGGAAGGTGCATTCTACGAGGACGGGAATGCCGTTGTGGTGAAGCCTAACCGGAAGATGAAGAAGCGCGTGTAAAGAAACTTGGCGATGAGATTGAATTTACATTTAATTATAAGTGATCAAATTTTGGACAAAATAATCTTGACAATCGCAAACTCTGTCAGAAACACAATCTTACATTTTTATAAAAATGCCCAAATATTTATGTTAAAGCCCAGAAGATTTTCGTTTTTACATAATTGCAATTTTATCAACAAAATCATTTTGATTAATTTTTTTTGCTCCAAAATTATTAGAATTTTAAAAACATAATGTAAAAGCTAATGGACCTTTTTTGCCCGCTTTTAGCAAATACCAAATTATTTGATAAATAATTATAATATTTTAATCAAATTTATTAAATGTGTTAAGTGTTTGTTATAAATGTTTTAACGCTTTTTTTGTGATGAGCCGGAGCATTGCCCGCAAATTATGGCAAAATTTTGGTCAAGTTGCCGTATTTGTTCAGGCATCTATTCAAAAAAAATGTTGTCTTCGTTTTATTTTAATGCTAATTTTTTAATGAATATCAAATTATTATTTAATTTTTAGTCTTTATTGTATGTATTTTCAAATTTTAATTGGAATATTTATTAATTACAATCAAGCGTGCAAAAATGTTGTCTGTTTTTGTTTAGTGTTGAATCTGAGTTATGTTTCCAGGCTTTGTGTAGTCTGTGTGTAAAAAAATGTTTGAGCAGCCATTTACTGTTAGGAAAAGCCGACTTTTATTCATAACCAAATCAATTTGCACTTTTAAAAAAATTTTAAAAAATCAAATTGAATTTATATAACAAAAATTTTAATTGTAGAATTCTGTAAAGAAATTGTGTCTTAATATCAATCTAAAAACTAAAATAATTTATTCGATGATATGCGTTTAACTGGTTCTGTGTAGTTCATGCGAATTTGTCGACAAATTGGCTTTATGTTGGTGTTGATCGTTGGGCCTACGGTTTGAGTTTGCGTTGGCAAAAAATATTTTGGACAAAAATCGGCAATAAATTTTTGACGAAAAATTTCGCATGTGCACAATAACATCCAGCTGGACAATGCCAATGTGCACAGGTCGTTGATCCACGGATATTGGCTGTAGACAATGGCATTATACTCATCTGCAATTCCGGTGCTAACGACAATCTGTTTGAACGTACAATTTTATTCATTGATTATTCATAATTGAACGGGATTTAAAAATGCCAAAGTCGGCACATTTTGCGCTTGGCATAGCGTCTTTATTGATTGATTCAAATGAACTCTGGGCGGGATTTAAAAATGCCAATGTCGGCACATTTTACTTTTAGCATAGCGTTTTTTTTCTCAATTTTCAACAATTCCAATACATATTAAATATATTACCAAAAACAATGCAAACAGCGCGTGGCCACCCAGCGTGAGGAGAGCGTATATCAGCAATTTTTGCTCAACGACTTTGCCATTTTTTTCATTTTTTTTCGTTTTTCTATGCTTTTTATATGCAAAAATTGTTGCTAAATTGACGAAAAAAGAGAAAATGAGAAAGATGATGGACGATACAGACTTCAATTTATTGGCATAATGCAGATAGGGCGCTTCCTAATTTTAAAAATAAAAAACATTTTTAAATTTTTCAATAATTACCGGCTCTTTTTCAGTGAGGAAAAAAGTTTGATTGTTATTAGAATTAAAGAACCCAATTATAGCATTCATTCTCAATATCGGAAAACAGGTTGACAAAGGCAGAAGAAGCAGAAGAAACGCCATAATCCAATTCATTTTTTTCCATATCTTTAAAAAGTATTTCAATAACAATTAGTGAGGCGAGAATTTATTAATAATCTGGACTAAATAACGCGAAACATTATTAAAACAGAAATTTGAAGACAATCTCTCAGCAAAAGAAAGATTTTTTTAAAAAATTCTCAAAAACCTATCTTCTTTAATAATTTAGCATCTAAGTTTTTTTAATATATTTTTAGCAAAATAATTTATTTATCAACCAAAATAACCGTTTTGTGCTTGAATGGAAATGCAATTGCTGTGAAGCGATTGGCCAAAATGAGAACAGTGACAATGTTTGTAACTTGAAAAGCAAAAGTTGCTGTAAAATAATAGAAAAAAACGAGTGTCCAGGTTGGCAACACACGGTAAATGAACATCAATTGTTGGCCAAACAGAACAGGGAGACGGTTACCGAAACTTGAGCACAGCATTCCGATGATATCCTTAAATAATAAACAAAAAATTTAATTAAAAAATAAACACAATTCAAATTTTCCAATTCCCCCCCCCCCAAAAAAAAATCGCACCCACTTCCTCAGTTTAAATGCCATAACTCTTCTAAAAGCAAAAGATACGCCGGAATTCCGATTTCCGTCTTTTTTGGGGTCGGAATTCCGATTTCCGAAAAATATTAAGGCCTCGGAATTCCGATTTCCGAAATTTTTTGAGGTTGTCGGCTCCCATCCCTGCTCCAGACCACCGACGCCCTTGACTGGACGACCCCCGAAGAAACCCCACCTCAACTTAGATACCCCCGACGGGTTGGGAAGTAATCGTAGTTTATACAAAACTCAAATAATTAGGCAAAAAACCAAAATTTAAACAATTAGCCATTTGGGGGGTTGGCTAAATTTTTTTGGGAGCAAATATATTTTCCTAAAAAAGGCAATCCCTTTTACCTAAATTTGATTTCAATATTTATTTTGTTTTAACTCACAGCAATTCCGCGCATGCAGAATAATTTGTAAAATGATGAACTTGAAAATTTCTTATTTCTGACAATAGTCACCATCTCCAAAATGTAAAGAATTGTTGAGGGAATTGCAATAGAAAATGCCAACCAATAAAATAAGTTTGCGTTTTTTATCATCCAGTTGAAAATTTCGTTCATATTGTTTGTTGTTGAATATTCGACTATGAAATTTTTTAAATTATTAAAACTCTGAACTTATAATTCTAAAAGCTTTAAAGTAATTAAAAAGAAAAAATTTTGCACTGCTCTTTAGTGTATTTAAATGCTTAACGTAAATTTGTGTTGCAAAGAAACGAATTAATGGCTTCACGCCAAAAATTGTACTAATTAAAGGCGGAAAAATTTTAAATTCTTAATGCAATTTTTTCGTATTTGTTAATGAATTCAATTTTGGCATCCCAACCCAATTAATTTCTAATGTTAATGATGAACTAATTTCTATACACTTCAAGGGATTGTTGCTTTACGTCAGTTTGTTTCCAAAGAAACGGATTTGTGGCTTTACGCCAAAAATTGTAATGAAAAGCGGAAAATTTATTCGTCTTTAACTTTTTTTTTATTATACCGATCTGCACGCAATTTTTACAGTATGCCAACACAAATTGGCGTTTTCTACTTAAAAGAATTTTTTTGTTTCTTAAGGCTGTGTAACTTTTTCAAAGTGCAATTTTTGTAATTATTAATGAATACAATTTACGCCATCATATAGCCCAGTGTTTAATTTAAATTTTAATGGTTTTCTAATTGCTCAACTACTTCATTTCGGAAACGATCAAAATCAACGTTCACATGGAATACGGAATTATGCAAATTTACAAAGCTTAACACGGAATTTTTGAACAATTTTTTAAGTTTTATCGAAGATTAGTGCAAAAAGTGTAGGAAAATTATATTGTTAATTTAGGACAAGCATTAGATGAATTTCAACTTTTTGATAATTTTACAAATTATGTTAAGAAAGTTTTTATTCACTTTTGCCTTATTCCTCAGCTTCTTTTTCAACCTTCAATCTTTAAGCCAAGTGTGGCATTTCTGTTTAAATGGAATAATAATTTCAAAAAAAACTTATGCCATTAAAAAGCCAATTATTTCAAAAAATGGTTCACAACCGTCATTAAAAATAGAGATTCAAAAAAAGAAATGATTAATATAAAAAAATATATATTTTTTTATGATCAATCGGAATGCTTTAAAAAAATGACTGTGACAACCAATAATAGGGCATTTTGCACATTGGAACAGACCAGCAGCAGAGAAGCGTAATAATTATGGAGCAAATTTTACGGAAATAAATAAAATTAATTTTTTTGTGTGTGTGTTTTGGCCAGAAAAGTTCAATAACAATATAAAATTCACATAAATAAGATAAATGGACTACAACGCAATAATTAGGGAGCGTTTTGTATTTTACTAAATATTTAAAAGGTAAATAAAATGTGTTTAAATTTATTTATTTCCGTAAAATACGCTCCCTAATAATAAATAACAAACAAAAAATTTAGAAGTAAGCAAAAAGCAAAACAAAACAAATTCAAAAATTTAAATTCGCGTTGGTGGCGTTCCGCCCCGTTCAACGAGCGTACGAAAGCGGCTCACATTGCCTTGCTCGTCGACCTGCTCGCGCTCCTCAGACTGCACGCCGCTACCTTCCGCCGTGTTTAGCAAAGCCTGAACCGTTTGCTCGTCCTTAAGCTGGCCAAAAATTAAATATCAATCGATAATTTTAAAAATTGTGCCCACCTGCGTGTCTACAAAGCGCACTCGTGTGTGCACCGGGTCGCGCACTCGAGTGGTAACTGTACGCACAATTCGACGCTGCGCATCAGCTCCGTTAATCGTCGTTTTGTAAACAGTACATTCATCGTACCCGTCGTCTTCATCTGCTGCCGGTGAACCGTTTCTTCAAAGAATGAATTTGATTAATAATTAATAAACAAATAGGTAATTAGATGAATTGAAATTACCCATTGCCGCCGCCCATTGAAGCTGCGGGGAGGCATGGTGCTAAATTTAAAAAATAGGGTTGGTTGGTTGGGCAACCCAAAACCCCTACATTTTGGTTGGGCTTTGTGCTCTCGACAAACCCCGAATTTCCAACTTATCGATCGGGGTTTTGAGTTGAAAAAACCCCGAACCCAAAAGTCGGGGTGCCTGCCACCAACCTTTTATCGAATATTTTAAGAATTTGTATTTTATAAACAAAATAAAAATTCTATAATTCTTAAAAAGCTTGCTTCAAATTAAGATTAGAATACTTACCATGTTCTTGCACCTCTTGCTCAGTTCGGCTGTGCAACGGGGCGCGCTCTTGAGAGGTCACCGTTTGAACACTTCCGACATCTGTTGCCGAACCATTTCTTAAACAAAAAACAAAAAAATTCATTAATAAAAACAAATTGAATACAATGACTTACCCGTTGCCTCTGGTCATGGGCAACAATGTCTCTGGAGACGACATTTCTTAAATCAAAAAAAATCTGATAAGAAAAATATTTTCGTCTTTAAATTTAAGCAATTCCAAAACTGATCAAGTGCTAAGAGAATGACCTTGCTCACTCTTTCTACTGAACACGTCCAACTCGTGCTGACTTTGTGCACTGCTCAGTGAGTCTCGTTCAACTAGAAGTTGCTGTTGTTGTTGTTCCGCCGTCATTTTCACCCCAAACTCCAACGAGTCCACCGATGTGTCCATGTGCAGTTCAGCCAATTCGGAGTGCTGTTTGTATTGTTGTTGATCAGATTTGGACATTTCCAAGCTGTCCACTGAATTCAGCATAGCCGATTCGGCAATAACTTAAACGGGCAATTTTTCAATAAAATTTATAACATTAATCAGGGCAGCTCATTTGCTTCAATTTCTTTTAAAAAAATTTGTTTAAAATTTTAAAAACATTGGTTTTATGGCATTTTCTTAAAATTGAATTTGCTTAATAATTTTTGCCTTTCCAATTCTATTTTCCTTATGGGTCTTTAACGAAAAAAGCAAAGAAAAGGTTATAATATGCCATAAATGTGATAAATGACAGCCGCCCTGCCCAATTTGTCAAATAGTCAATCACCAGTTATTATATAATTTTTTGAAGAAAAAAACAATTTTTAGAATTGTTGGGTTTTTCCTAATTTAAACATTTAACTGTAATATTCGACAACAAGGTTGATTTTTAATAATGTTAAAAATAAAAAATATCAACAAAATTAGATTGAATTATTTAAATTTATTAATAAACTGTTCTTTAAAAAAAGGCTTATACAACGCAATTTTTAAGGTAATTAAAATTTAAAGCATATTCTACAACAATTTTAAAATCTAAACGTTGAAACCCAACAATCAATCCAAACAAAAATTTCATTTAATTTGTTATTTGGGTAATTTAAAATTAATTTTTAAAAAAATGTTTTAGTTTTTACCTTTCTCAGTCGTCAAATATTCTTCTTTATGACTTGAATGTCCTGGTTCGGACTTAATTTGACAATGCTGATCATCATCTACTTTGCATGACGAAGCCTGAATGTCAAATTAATCAGAAAATTTCGTTTATTTTGCAAAAATATTGATTGTTTTTATGAGGTTTGTCAGAATTTTTTGATATCCGGCTTACTGATTCTGTTTAAGCATATTATTCAATCCCCTGGCATACTGTGCCCAACCGTTATACCAAATCTATGTCAAAGACCCAAAATTCCCGAACGAGGGGCTGAGAGAAATGCCCATGGATACAACAAATACATCCCATGATCCGTATCCATCTATATCTGCGTCATTATATTTTCTATATCCGGCAGCGGAAATCCGACGATATCTATACCCAAAAAATAGTGCGGATATGCACGGGTATCCGCGGATATAAGTGTCATATCCGTATCCGTCTTATTTTAAAATTCTATATCCATCCGTATCCGGATATATCCGCGAATATCCGGATGACCAACCATCCCTGGCCTTAAGTACAAAGATCAATTGTGTGTGTACCATCTGCTGATCAGGTTGTTTGTTGGCCAGCTCGTCCTCTTCCTCGTCCGCTCCGGTGCTCATCCGTTCATCTTCTTCAATTTGAACTGCTTCATCTTCTGCTTCCTCATCCACAGCTTTCTCGTCTTCCAACATGCCCTCGTCCGACTCCTCCCGTATGTCGCTGAGCATCATCACTGCAGCAGCGGCGTCCTCCGCCGCCTGAGCGTCACGCATCACCTCGCGCTCTAACTGCTCAAACTCTGTCAGTGAAGACTGCGAGCCGGAGATGGATTCTGCTGAACAAATAAAAATATTTTTTAAATAATGACTTTTGAATTCACAACATTTTCTTGTGATTAGAAAAATGAAAAATAAAAAATTAATATAATAAAGTTTAAATTGCTTATTTCTAAATTTGCTAACAATTCTTAAAAGTTTGTAACTTTTTTAAAGAAATAAAATCATAGGTAGTTGACACCAAAATTTGATGCCTTTACTTCCAATGTAATGGAAATTTGAATTTCAATATTTCATTAAAAAGGTATTGAAAATTAAAAATCCTAAAAATTCGTAAATATTCTCAATGGTTGCTGACCCGAGCCACGTGCGGCTGCAACAGCGGCAGCAATTTCTTCCCGAGCTTTTTCATTCCGTGGCGACACATCACTTTGTTCAGCCCCCCTGTGGACGTCATGGATTTCGTGTTCAATCCGTTCAAATTCCAACAAACTCCCATTAGCAGAACTAAAAAATGAATTTTTTTTTGTCCAAAAACTTTATTTAAATACCCTGCTATTTCCTGCGAGGTACGATGACGTTTTGCTGGAGAAGAGCCAACAGAGCCGACCGATGCCGATCCAGAAAGCAGCTCGGCAGATTGTTCATCGGAAGGCTGTTAATAGAAATTAGTTAAAAAAGAGTTTAAATGTGTTTAAAAATTTAAAAAAAATGCTTTAATTGATTGGCCGACATTTGCGTCACAGGACAAACCCGACATTTGCGCCTCAAACTTTTTTTTTTGCAGAGCGCAAAGGTCGAATTTGCCCTGCGGCGCGAATGTCCCACCTTTAACATTAGGGTTAAGCCCCGACCCCTCGGGGGCGGGAAAAGTCGGGGTCGGGGTTTTCGTCCCCGACCAAAAAAGTCGGGGTCCGGGGTTTTTTCCAGCCAAAAGCCCGAAAAATTTAAAAAAGTCGGGGTCGGGGACGAAAACCCCGACTAAAAAAAGTCGGGGTTCGGGGACGGGGCTGAAGCCTATTTAAAATATTTAAATTAAATTTAAGTTTTCATACCTATTTATAAAAAAATATGAATGTTAGAGATTAAAATAGTTTTACGATTTAAAAAAAAAAAGTAAAAAATATTTAAAATTATACGATCTCTTCCTTAAAGCAAGCGGATGGAGCCCTTTGCTCTTCCTTCTCAGTTGTGGGTTGTTCAAAATGCTTTTCGGCAAGTACTTTGTTTGGAGGCTCGTCTTCATCATCGTCAACATCAATTATGTTTATTGGTTCTTTTGAAGGACCTAAAAGTTTTAAGCAATAATTTGAGTTTTTTTTTTGAAAATTTTGCCTTCATGCAGCAGAAACAGCTCCTCATCTTCCTCCTCACCATGTACTGCTTGAGCTTGTTGATCTACCGTCTGTTGACGCGTTTGTGGCGGCGTCGGTGCTGCTGGGGGTGGAATTGGCGATTTTGGACGACGGAATATTGGCGAAAGGCCGAGAAATGTCGCAGTGCTTGTGGACTGTTGCTCAGCGGCACATTCTGCCGATTTATTGGCCAAGTCTTCCACTTCATAATCGTCCTCTTCTTCATCACTTTCTAGCTGCAAAATCAACTTTTAAAAATTTAAAATGAAAATTTGGAGCTTGCTAAATGTTTAAAAAGTTATTGGTAAACTAATAAAATGATTAATTTTTTAATTGATAGGTACAGTATTCACCTCTTCCTTTTCCGCATCGTACTGTATTTGGGCTAATTCTTGGTCCTCCTCATCATCATCATCTTCCTCTTCATATTTTACAGCTTCTTCATCTTCCAATAGCAATGACAGTTCTTTTTCCCGACTGTCCATTAACTCTTTTGGCATTGTTTCCATCTCAGGTTCATCTCCAATTTGCCCTGACGACACATCACGTTGTTGAGGTTGTCCAAATTCGTTGGCACTTTCTTCGGCAACCTCCTGGCCAAGTCTGAAATCACTCCGATAGGTTGTGGATTTGGTCCCAAACGATTCAGTCTCTGCATCCTTCAACGGCTTTTCAACCATTTCAGATTCTGATACAGCTTGAGCGGCATGCACATCATCGTTGTCCTGTTCAGTCTTGACGACATCCTTCTCAAAAACGGTGCCAAACTCAGATGTATAAGTTGTTTTATACACTTCTTCAGTAGGTTCAGCCTTTTCAGATGCTTCATGCTTAGGCCTCAGTTGTTCTGTCGTTAAATTCGATTGCCCAAATTCAGTGCTTTCTGCATTACCACTTTCTTCTTTTTCAATCAATTCATAGTCAGAAACATCCGCATTTTCACTCTGTCCATGTACAGCTTGAACTTCTTTGGGCATTTGCTGTTCAGTCGGACTTTTTGCATCAACTTCTTGACCTGACACCATCTCCCACTCCTCATTTTCATTCTCAGGTTCACCACAAGGACTTGCCTTCGGATGAGGTGGACCCTATAAAAATTTTTAATCAATTGATAATTTAAGTTGTCAAGCATTTTTGATAGATACAAATTTTTTTCATTTTTAATTGATAAAAATTAAAGAATATGTTCAACCTCTTCTTCTAGGCCAGTTGCTGGTGTGTCGTGTACATCTTCAGGCCACTCTCGAACTTCTTCTCGACTTTCTGCTCCCTCAATTCGACCTCCCAATGATCGTCCAGATTCTTTATGACTATCCGAACTTGGTGTCCCCACATAGGACCTTAAAGTGGATATGAAATGAAATTTTAAATAATATATATTGAAATAAAAAATAAATTTTTTTATATTTTTAAATTAAAATTGGAAACCTCAATGACGACATGTCATCGCCCAACACCCGCTCAAGCGCCTCCTCAACCAGTTGATGTGCCTGCCGTTCAGTGACGATGCACAATGCGCGCGTCTCTTCGACATGACGAAGTTCGTCCTCCGTCGGCTTGATCAAAGACTGCTGCTGATCAATGTCACGCAATTCTTCCATCCTTTCCATTCTGTCAACCAAATGTTGTGCTTTTTCAGCAGGTGCAGCTTCAATTTCTTGCACATCTTTTGATTCAGTTAAACTGGGTCGTTCTGGCTGTTCTTCAGTTACTGCTTCATCTTCTCTGAACACTGATACCTCAGGTTGAGTTCCATGGTCTTCTGCAGTTTCTTCTCCGTATTCCGTTCCACTTCTTTCCATCGAGTCAATTTCTTGTTCAAGCTCATCATAAACTACTTTTGTATCGTCGCCAGTTGTTTCTGATACTTTTTCAACTTTTCCTTGAACATCAGCATCATCTCGATGTTTGAAAAATTCAACATCTTCCGACTCAACTAAATCTTCGTCCAAGTAATGGTCTGTGTGTGGGGACTCAGCCAGTTCAACAACCCCTTCAAATGATTGAGTCCATCCCTCCTCTCTTTTCGGTGCAGATACTCCTTCAACTTCATCTTCACGAGCAACAACCTCTTCTGATTCGAGAACATCATGTTCAAGCCGTTTTTCTTCTGCTTCTATGAGCTCTTCCGTCGTGGGAAGAGTCTGTGCTTGCTCATCTTCCGTCATACTCTCTTCTATTGGAAACTTTGAGGCAAATGATTGTTCTTCTCCTTTAAGTTGGGAGAATGTTATGTTTGCATCATAATCTGCAACAGTTTCTTGTGCATCTTCAGTTGATGCTGTAACAGCTTGAATTTCTGTTTGTTCTTTCAACTTCGCTTCTTCATCTGAGTAATACTCGGGTGGAACTGGTGATCGATTAAGAGGGGAATGCACTGGACTCGGCTCGTCTTCCATTACAACCATCTCCGTGTCGACCAGCAGCAGATGTTCATCTCCAACTTCTTCAGTTTCAAATTTTGCAATACACTGATCAATGAAAGTTTCTTTTTGAGAAGTTTCAAAAACCCGATGATCAGCTGGAGCTTCTTCCTCAGCGGCTTCTAATTCTCGATCATCAAAGCTTGCCAATTCCTCAGGTTTCACTCCTTCAGGATCTTTCAATTCCTTATCATGAATAGTGCCTGGCGGATTTTGCACATCCCGAAGCTCGGCTTCAACTTCTTCCGGTTCATCAGGGGCCGGTGTAATTTCAATGATCGGAGATGGTGATGTTTGTTCGTCCATGCTCTTCCATCGCGCGGCTGACATCACCGGCGTGCTCGGCGTTCGACTTCGCTCGTCCTGTTTGAATTTTGACAATTTTTGTTGAAATGTATTAATCACTCAAAAAAAAAACCCCCCGAGGGGCAAATCATTTTAATTTTCAATCATCACCTCAACAGGGAACTCTTCCTGATCGGGAGTGATTGCACCGTATAAGGATCGTGTTTTTGTTTGTTCTATCTGCTCAACCTGCTGTTGTTGTTGCTCACCGTCGTCACTGATTGGTTTAGGCCGAAGAATTACTGTGTGAGTGCTTCCTGAAATTTATAAATTCAAATATATGTGTTACATAAATTAAGTTCGGGAATAATTAGTGTAACAATCTGTGTTGTTTGTTGTGTACCTTCTTCCGAACCTTCATCCATTCCACCACTCAGTTCCTGCTCTTCACTGTTCAACGGCGAAAGTGGAGGAGGCTGTGCAGCCTTGGGCTTCTGCTGTTCTGCGAGTGAATGCGCAATTTGTCTTGGCACATTTTCAGTAACCAGAAGATTGGACTGTTCGTCTGATACTTGCTGCAAAAAAAATTTAATTGTTTAAAAATTAATAATGATTTTAATTTATTTTTAATTAATTTGAAATGTAACTAGCATTAAAATGTTTTAATATTTTCAACCTGTCGTTGGTCTTCATGTCTTTCTTCTGGCATTTCAACCAATATCACCCCGGACAGTCGTTCTTGCTCAACCAAAAGCTTTTCGGCAATTAATTCGTCTCTAACATCTTCTGTTGACTCTGCTTCCGGAGACTTCTCCTCCAGAACCTTCGCTTCCGGTAATTCAGTTTTCTGAACCGTCAAGGCTTTTTCCGGCGTCACTTCTGCTGGAATCATCAATTCATCTTCAGGAAACACTGCAGCCGGAACGCTTTCTTCCGGCATCACTTCTTCCGGAATCATCAAGTCCTCTTCAGGAAACATAGTTTCCGGAACTCGTTCATCCGGCGTCACCTCTTCCGGAATCATGGACTCTTCTTCAGGAAAAATAGTTTCCGGAACTCGTTCTTCCGGCATCACCTCTTCCGGAATCATGGACTCCTCTTCAAGAAACACTGCAGCCGGGACGCTTTTTTGCAGCGTCACTTCTTCCGGAACCAACAGTTCTGCTTCAGGAAATTCCGAGGCTTTTTCCTCCGGCGTCACCTCTTCCGGAATCATTAACTCCTCTTCAGGAAACACTGGAGCCGGGACGCTTTCTTCTGGCATCACTTCTTCCGGAATCATCAACTCCTCTTCAGGAAACATAGTTTCCGGAACTCGTTCTTCCGGCGTCACCTCTTCCGGAATCATCAACTCCTCTTCAGGAAACAAAGTTTCCGGAACTCGTTCTTCCGGCGTGACTTCTTCCGGAATCATCAACTCTTCTTCAGGAAGCATAGTTTCCGGAACCTCTTTCGAGATCATCAACTCCTCTTCAGGATAAACTGCAGCCGGAACGCTTTTTTGCAGCGTCACTTCTTTCGGAATTATCAACTCCTCTTCAGGAAACATAGTTTCCGGAGCTCTTTCTTCCGGGGCCACTTTTTCCGGGATCAACAACTCCTCTTCAGGATACACTGCAGCCGGAACACCTTTTTGCAGCGTCACTTCTTCCGGAACCGACAGTTCTGCTTCAGGAAATTCAGAGGATTTTTCTTCCGGCACCACCTCTTCCGGAATCATCAACTCCTCTTCAGGAAACATAGTTTCCGGAACCTTTTTCGGGATCATCAACTCCTCTTCAGGATAAACTGCAGCCGGAACGCTTTTTTGCAGCGTCACTTCTTCCGGAACCGACAGTTCTGCTTCAGGAAATTCTGAGGCTTTTTCTTCCGGCACCACCTCTTCCGGAATCATCAACTCCTCTTCAGGAAACATAGTTTCCGGAACCTCTTCCGGAATCATCAATTCCTCTTCAGAAAACACTTCAGCCGGAATTTCTTCTTCTCGTATCGCCGCCTCCGGAGTATTCTCTTCCGGTAAGTAGTACTCCTCTTCCTCTGATCGCCATGGCTTTACATCTGCAGAAGGCTCCAATTCGGGCCAACCACCCTGCGAGCAAAATCCAAATATATGTTAATTTTAAACAAACAAAAAAAGATTTTTAAAATTGTATTTAATATTGCTTGAGCCTTGTACTTTATGATCCGCTTTGTTTACCTCGGCTTTCTCCTTTCCTTGCTGCTCTCTAGGCCTGGGTTCTATTTTGGCAATTTGTGCCGAAACTTCTTCAGGTCGAAAAATCATATCATCCCGATACTCAATGCCATTTTCTCCCGGATGTTGATCTTCAAATGCCAAACTGTCTTCTAACTCCAAATTTCGTTCATGTTCTTCTTGAACTTGTTCTTCTTCACTTCCTCGATCTGTCGTTGCTGTTGCTGCTGCTTCTGTTACTGTTCCAGCAATTCCTCTGAGTGCAGCTGAGAACCAAGGCTTTAAACTGTCAGTAGATGACGACGTTGGCAGTTCCTGTTCCACTTCAAACCGGTGTAAAGTTTGCTTCTGAGCAACTTCTTCAGCTTCGTAAGGCGTCTAAAGTAAGCCAAAATTTATTGACATTTCTATTTTATGATTCTGGTATTGATTTCATACAAAAAATAGAATATTAACGGCTAACGAAGCAGCGATATTTTTTGCCCTTTTCAGTTAGGGTAATTTTCGGTTTTGGGCCTACACCTCAAAATTTTAAAAAAGGTCAACAAAAGGGCGTTGAAAACATCATATATGGGGTTTAAACTTTAAAGGGTGCTGATCACGAATCTAACAATATTTTTAAGATCCGACGACATCTAACATATGATTTTTGGTTTTTTTTTTTTCAAAAAAGGTCAACAAAGGGGGCGCTGACCTAAAGTTCGTTAGGATCAGGCCTAAGCCACCCTCGCTTGGGGTTCGTGCTTAGTCTTAAGCCTAACGAAGCCCAAGCGAGGGTGGCTTAGGCCTAAGCCTAACAAACTCTATAAAAGCAGTTTTGTGTGATTAATGGTGAAAAAAATCAATCATAGCTTTTCAAAGTCTTAGATGTGGTCGGATCTTAAAAATATTGACATGATAATCACCCTTTAAAACCCCATATATGATGTTTTCAACGCCCTTGACCTTTTTTAAAATTTTGAGGTGAGGCCCAAAACCAAAAGGTCTTAAAGTTAGTATTAATCATTGTTTTTTAAATAAATTTTAAAAACAATATCCGATAAATCTCAAAAGCACCGGATTAATTTTTTTACTTGTTCGGCGGGCACCGTTTCAAGCCACACAACAGGCTGTTGTTCATAATGTGTTTGACGTAATTCTTGAACAATCGCATTCTCTGGTTGCTCCTCGACAATTTTAGTGACGGGACTAAAAAGTTTTGAATTTATTCAATAATATTTTTAAAAATTACAAATATTGCTTGTCAGAATGCACAATTTTTAACCAAACCCGACGACGACCTTTCCATTTCCGCCTGTCGGAGCTGGTCCTCTTGAATTTGTTGAAGCTGTTCCGCGGGCGACGGTTCTTCGCCTCTCATTTGTTCCATCAGTTCCTGCCGATGATTCAGTTCATGCTCGACGTCCTCATCCTCTAGCACAGCAACTTCTGCGTCCGAATCCGTCAAAAAACTCTCCGAATTCGGCTGAAATCGTTTGCTGATGGTTGGCGACGTTTTTTCAACAACAAAATGTTCTGCTTGTGGCTCAGCTGTTGTTGAGGGCGCTGCAACTGGTGGCACTTGTTCGAGCAGTTCAGACGCAGTCATCGGCACTGTTTGGCCCTTAAATATTGAAAAATTTGTTTATAAATATTTTAAAGGGATATCCAAAATAAATTAAACATTTTTGACTTTTAAATAATATTATTTATAATTTTATTATTAATGCATTTTTTCAACTTAAATTTTAACCAAAATTACCTTTACTTCATTGTCAACTCTTTCCAAAGCAGTTGTGACAAACATTGCGGGATGTTCGGCCCTTGCAACTTCTTCTTGGATTATCTAAAATTGAAAATAAAATTTTTAAATTTAAGAAATTCCGACCTCTTGGCCTTTTGGCACTGTATCCATCGAAATTTTTCGGACTTGAATATGTTCATCCTCAACATCCTTCGGAATTGGTTCTTCTGGAAATTTTTTGAAATTATTCCTCAAAATACCAAGAATGTAAAATCACCCGAAAGAAATAAAAAAATAAAATAAGAATAACGCAAATTGAATCGACACCAAATTTTATTTTTAATAATTTCAATTCAACCATTTGTTATTAGCTATAAAAAAATTTTATTTATCTTTTTTTGTTAGTACTTAAAGAAAATATAATTTTAAACAAATAAAATGATTCATTATTTAGTTTTAAAATACTTTAGAATAAACATATTTTTAATCACTTTAATTTTTTTAATTTTAAAGATAGGAGCCCGAAATTGAAAGTAGAAAAAGATTTACGCAAATTTGAATACCTTTAATTACTCCAAGCGTCGCGCGACTGTACATCATTTTTGGTTTTCGATTTTTTGCCAATTTTTTAAGGATTGGTATAAAGGATTTTGCTCCTTTAGAAGCGTTGATTTTTGGCATTTTTGCAATGTTTTTGTCATTTTTTGTCCATTGTTTTACGGGAATTAATGATGAAGAAGGTTTCTTCGTACCTCCAACAACGAGATTGGATTTTCCCGAAATTTCTGCAATTTTTTCAAATTTTTGATGAATTATAGCGGGTTTTAAAAATTTCGAATCTTGCGTCCTTAAAAAACATCTGCATCGTTTCATACAAACTAAATTTTTGTTTTTAAATTTATTCAACATTTCATATAAAATATTATTTAATTTTCTGAAAAATATTAACCTATTATAATTTAAACTTAAAAATAATTAAGTTTACGAGTTAAATAAATAAAATATTTTGATTGTGCTAAATTTACCTTTTTCCATTTCTGTTTCGAGCTGTTCCTGTTGAACGGCTTCCGTTATAACAATTTTCTTGTTAAGTGATTCTTCTTTAACCGATGGTGCTGATACATCTTCAATTTCCCCTGCCACCGATACGTTTTCATCCCTTCTTGGCGTTTCAGCCCCAAATGGCACGTATTCTCCCTCAAATTCATTTTTTGAAATAGTTCCTTTGAGTACTGCTCCAACTTCTTTTTTTGGTGTTTCTGCCCATTTCTCTTCAGCTCCAAATGGCATGTATTCTCCTTCAAATTCACTTTTTGAAATAGTTCCTTTGAGTACTGCTCCAACTTCTTTTTGTGGTGTTTCTGTCCATTTCTCATCAAGAGAAACATGTTTTCCGTTTAAAACTTCTTCGCGTTGTGGTACATCTGCAACAGCTGCTTTCGACGGTTCCGAATGTTGTTCAAGTAATTTTGTTTCTTCAGAAATTTGTTGGTTTTCTTCTTCAGCGTGAACAGTTTCTTCTTCCTTTTGTGCTTCTTCTTTTTGTTCAGCAACATGCACCGGTGGTACTCTTTCTTCGGGGTGACCTGTGTTCCGCTTTTCTTCATCCGTTTGAAATTCCTCCAATTCTTTCTCAACCTCTTTTACTTCTCGCGGACTCTCTGGAGGCGATTCCTCATATACACCAGATGGCGGCTCCACGGTGATGATTGGCTCAACCCTCATCAACTGTGTAGTTTCGAGCTCAACAAGTTCAGTAAGTTCAGAGGCTGCTTTTTGAATGATGTCATGGTGTGCTTCTTCAACACGAAATGCATCTGAATCATCTTTTGGTGATTCTTCAGGTACTGCTTGCACTTCGGCCTCTTCATATTTAGGCATTTCATCACGTACTGCCGGAACTTCTTCTTTTCCATATTTGGGTTGTTCTTCAGGTACTGCTTGAACTTCTGGCTCTTCACATTTTTGGTGTTCTTCGTGTGCTGCATAAACTTTTCCCTCTTCGTATTTGTGTTGTACTTCTGGTACTGATTGAAGTTCTTCAACAAGTTCAGTTGATTTTTTGGTTATTTCCTCGACTGGAGACCCAATCGATTTAGTTGAGGTGGTCGTGACGATTATTTGTTCATGTTTGATGCCGACCGAAGCTTCACCCTCCTCGACTAATTTGCTAAATAAACCATTAACAGACACTTTCAGTCCGGAACAGCAAACGCGCGCCGTGTGCTTCTCCTACCTTTTGACCGGTTCCGCCGCTTCTTCACTTTCCCGGCGCAGCAAGCGACGCTCGGCCGTCGGCGGTCGCCAGCCGAAGCGACGCCGTGCCGCTTCGTCCTCCTCCCCGCGGGACGGGGGGCGTTCACGCGTCGGTGTACGTTCTGCAACTGCACCCGGCACGCGACTTGCCGCCGCTTCCGCCCTTTTAAGCGCCTCAAAGTGCGCGATGCGGTCACGCACCGACGAAGCCGGCGTAGTGGTGGATAAAGCAGAGTCTAAAAATGAAATGTTGGCACCTTTTTTTCAAATATTTACATAAAATATGAACAGTTTTCAAGATGCCAAACAAAATTTTGTGTACAGTTGCTGTCATTATGCGGGAATGGACATATTTTAAACTTTAATAAAATGTATGAATTAATATAGTAGATTAAATTATTATAATACTTTTTATTATTTTATTAAAATTTTGTATAAAAAAATCCCTCAACCATTTAAAATTATTAGAAAGAACCATCACCATAAACTCGACAAAAAGCACATTTTGTTCAACCACCAAATGAATTATAAAGATTTGAATATTATTATTATATTTTACATAAATGGAAGTGTTATTAAATTGGGTACTTTTTATTTCGGGGCGTCGATCACTTTAGTGCCTGCCCACACTACAGTGCCAGCAAATTTTGAAAAGTTGCTGTATAAACTTTTACAAATTCAACCAAATTAAACAAACAAATAGAAAATTAGCTCCAACTGAGAAGTTTTCATTTTAAAAAAAGCCGAGCGGTCCATTTCGTTTTCAAAAAGCTCAATGTGAAAAAGCACTTAAAATAGGGGATTTTGCAAGAATCCTCTAAATAGCTTTTGTATTTTAAAAAGTTAAAATTTCAATTAAAATTTCAAATGGTATCATTTTTGTTTGTTTGATTTGTTGAGTTTGAAAAAGTTATACAGCGCCTTTCAAATTTTGCTGGCACTGAAGTGATTTGTGTACCGACTTTATTTTGCTCATTAGGGTTCGTCTCCAAGATTTAGGCAATAATTTTGTTAAAGCCTTTTTTGATTAATATTCCTTATTTTTTTGAATATTTTCCAAAATTTCCTATAACCACAAGGAGGATGAAGAGACGGACACTAGCGGACAAAATTTGAAAATGAAATAATAATGAATTTGAGTGCAAAAACACAACATATTCATCAGATTCGTCGGATCGGTATTGATGTTGAAGTGGGCGTTGTTGGTCGTCCTTGGTTGCGGTTTACGACACGAATTCCTGTAAAAATTCCCTGATTTTTGCTTATGGTATGCTGTAGGGTTGGACAAACCCGGGTTATCCGGGACCGGTATCCGGGTGTTTTTGAGCTATCCGGTATCCGGGGGAGCCGGATAATATCCGGTTTTGTCCAACCCTAGTATACTGTATTCGGTGTTGGTTTGAAGATCAGACACACAACAAAAAAACAAACAAACAAAGAAACGAAACGAACACAAAAACAATACATAATTAACACAAAAACAGTTATGTTACCAAAAAGCATTAAGTTATTATGTATATTCATTAAATGTTAATAAAATAGTGGAATTTTAATCGCTTTTAATTGGGTATTAATTTTTTAAAATTTGATAACACAGCTAACGATAATGGAACAAAGACCAAATAAAATATGTTAATAATTACACACACATCAAAAATAAATTGACTTTTTCCTTAAAACAAAATTCGTTGTGCCGAGACGATTTAAAAATTTAATATTTGTTTCAATTAGCTTCATCGGATTAAAAACATTTTTTAACATTCAGAACATTAGCCATAAGTTAAAGGCTTAAAAAACGTTATGTTATTTAATTTTGGGTTAAATTTGACAAAAAATAATCTTTTATTGACCGGATTTCACAGCAACATTTTTTTAATATTTTTATTTAAATAAAAAATACTCACCATCTTCGGTCCTATGTTGCTGTAAAACAGGAATGCCACTTGGGGAATGTTGTGGCTGAAACCCATCAAGGCCTAAAATTATGATGAAAATTGTAATTAAATAATAGTAAAATAAATCAAATGAACTTAAAAGAATTTTTGTAAGTAAAATTATTTAAAAAATAATGACGCTAAACTTACATCTTTATTATTTTTAATTATAAAAATATTATTGTACCAAATATTAATTTTTTTTAAATCGATTGTATCTTCTTGTTAAGCAAGCATTTATTTGTGATATTTTGTTGTATTACAATTATGGCGAAGTGTCAATGTTTTAAAATTGAAAAACATTTTGTATTGTTTTAGCACGAAGTTCGTTGTTGTGGTGTGATCAATGAATGGATCAATAATCTTTTGTAGTGCTAGCGTTAATTTTTGAAAAAGTTAGTAATTAATTGAATTTAAAATATTAATTTAAACGCTTGCACTTTTTTACATACAAATTTTGGATGGAAACTATTAAATGGTTTGCTTAATAACAGAGAATTATAAGTAAGTAATCTAATGAAAATGATGTGATTATTAGATTAGGAGTTTTAAAAATCATACAATGCAGAAAATTAATTCATTTTCAAAACGAATACGGGTAATAAAACAAATTACCGTATTTCCAAATTTTTTTAAATAAAAGCCACGTGGTTTCTGTTTTTCACCTTTATTTTTTACAACAAATTTGCAATTGCGGCTCAATTTTTATATTAACTTTTGATTGTCCAAAAAAAAGGTAGGCCATAATTAAAAATAAAAACGAAATCTTAATATTTTTTTAAATATTTATTCTAAGAACAAATTATTTTTCTTAGACTTAATTAGACAATTTTATATTGTAGGAGAGACTTTCTATGTTTAATAAATTTTATTCCATAATAAATTTTAAGTTGGTGGTTAAACTCATCAGAAGGAGGTGAAGGGGGGGGGCTTCTAATTTAGGATTTTCTGTTTTAGGAAATACGGTTATTACTTTATTCGGAAAATATTCGTTTCGGTTTTATTGTTAAATAATAAAAATATGATTATTTAAATAAAATGCAAAAACAAGTGGGGAAAAAAATTGATTTATCAAATTCAAAAAATTTCCTTCACATCTCAATTCCCATTGCTTATTAGGACAAAAACTAGCACAAAAAATGAATAAAATTGACACTTCGCCACACAAAATGCAATCGATTTTTAAAAATTTAAAATATTTATCGACACGATGACCTTGCACTTGAGACTGGCTGGTGGCCAGCACGTGCATGCGCTTTTTGGAAACAATTGTGCCAGCCTCGTCGGTTGGCCCGACGCCCTCCTCGACCGACTCACTCTGTTGCACATCTGACAGAACACCAAAAAAACGGTTCAAAATGCCAAAGAAAACAAAAAAAATTTAAAATTCAAAAAAACGACGGCGAAGGAATGAATAAATGTTAAATCAAAAAATATTTTTTGAATGGTTTGTACGGGCGAGGAAATCCAATTTTTTTTTGTTTTGTTTTTTTTATTCCAAAAACACTCACCCTCGGGCCCCCGGCGAGCCCATTCCTCTTGCTTCTCCTCAATTTCCTCGCCTTTTTCAGCGGATTTTGCGTGTTCAAAGGGTTGGGCGCCTGCAATTTTTGGATGGTAAACATTTTGATTAGAGGAGGGTTTGTAAGTGAAGTTTTTGCCGACTCTCGAGACTGTGATTTCGAGAAATTCAATTTCGATTGTAAAACAAACTCAATTTCGACCAATCAATCTTGATTAGAATTGCACCAAACTTCGGGAAAGCGATTTTCTCAGAATAATCCCTGGGTTTTGGTCGGATCCAGTAAATCATTAAAATCCCTGTTTTAATCGTTCTTTTATAGTCCAAATTTAAACCAAGCATTTCCGATCCCGTGCAACCCTTATCTTGATCTCGAAAAAAGCAAATAAATTTGGCGTACGGACCGAATCCAGACCGGCGCCTAAACCTGCTTCGACCTGATTCGGTTCGATAGCCAAAAAATTCAATCGATAATCGATCCGTTGTCTCGGTTTTTGAACTTCCGAAAAAGTTTAAATATATTTTACATAATGAACTTTGAATTATAAAAAAAATTGCATATAAAACCAACGCCGTCGCCATCGCTTGAGTGTTAAAATTTGGGTTAAAATGAAAAAATATTAAGGTTAAGCCACACACACACACAGACACAAACACAAAAATAATGAAAGCACAAGTGAAAAAAGACAGATAAAAAAACTGATAATTTTATGGATTACGTGCAAAGTGTTTGGCAATTTAAATAACAAATATTAATTAATTAATTAATTGGGCAACAGCACACTTTGGCATTCTATGCGCGGTTTTCAAATAATTTTCATTAAGAATTTTGCTTTATTTTGAAAATACCAAAATCCTAGACTCTCTGTTCCTATATATATATTTTTTTATCGTTGTAAAATTTTTCGGATTTTTAAGCCTAATTTTTTTGCAAATTAAAATTGTTTATCGCATTTTGCCGCTGCCTGCCGTTCGCTTACTGATCTTTGCCATCAGCTTGCGCTGCAGTTCTTGCAGTTGCTCCAACGGCAGACCGACCATGCCCGGCGTCTCGGTTTCGTACTGCTGCTTGGTTGTGATGGTGCGGCGTACACTGCTCACCGTCAACTGCAGATCCGCGTCCGGATATCGATCCGCAAGGAAATCGGCCAGCCGCACGGTCAGCTCCCGGTCGTCCGGCAAACGGAACGCCCCAGCAGCTGCCTCCGCGTCCATCTCTGCTTCAAGCTGCCGGAGACGTTCAACCACAGAAGGCGGCTGTTTGTGTTGCTGACGTTGTTGATGCTTGGGTACAGCTCCTCCATCTTGTCCATGCTGTTGTTGGTGTTGTTGTTGGGGTTGAACCCCTTCAATTCTGATAGGCACTCCAATTTCGACACTACCACCACCGGTAGTGGTGGTGGTACTCATTGTGTGTGTGGGTGTGGGTACTGTTTTTATATCCCTTACTAAACAAAAAATTTTTTAGGGCTTTAGTTGATTTTTTTCCCGAAAAAAAAAATTCATTAGGTTTCGATCGGTTTTGGTTTCGAACAAATAAAAAAAACAATAATTTTCAATTAGAATTAGGCTTAAAAAGTATGAATGTATGTGTGCTTAGTGCATTTGCGGGGGGATGGACCCCCCAACAACTGCTGTTCGTCGGTTCAATAAATGTTTATCCCTCCCAACCATCTGCCCCCATTAAATACTCTCGTCGTTGCTGTGTGTGTGTGTAAAATTGATCGGGCAGATTTGCGTTGGGATGAGTGTCGAGAGTCGAGACTGATCGGGAAGAGATTGGGAGAGAGGGAGGCTCTCTCTATATTATCCTCTGGAAGCGATCAATTTTCTCTCAAACTTTTGCCGATTTGTGTTTTGCGAAATTTTGTGGCTTTTGCAAAAATGTTCATATATATTAAAAAGTGTCCAACTTTCGTTTTTCATTTTTTTTAACGGTTTAAACTAATTTGGTTAATTACCTTTATTTATTTTTTAATTATTATACCTAAATAAAAAATTCCTAAGGCAAAACCAAAAGTTTCCCAAAATCCAAAGAGTGTTTCCCCGAACAAATGAAACCGAAGAGGTGAACAAATTTACGCCACAAACAAAAAAATCATGAAACTACAGTATCGTAAGTAGCAAATGCGAGGGCCAGCCAGAGTACAGTAATTAGCGAGCGATAAGGACATTCGAGAATTAGGGGCCGAAGGCTTGCGCAAAGCAAACTTCTTCAATTTTCATCACAATTCGCGAGATTTTGGTGTTCGGACACAGCCAAAACAGTTCAAAAATTTTAAATTGGCTGAACAATATTTTTTTGAAATTTTAGGCTTACAAATTCCCGAGACTCTCGAACATCCCCATTTTTTGTAAAGGAACAAAATGGATTAATTAGGATGACCAAACACAAGACTAAAAGGGAGCCTCACTTCCTTAAGTATGTAGGTAAAAATAATGTGTGGTAAAGTATTATTAAGGTGTGGTGTGTTTAAAGTATTTGCAAATATATATATTTATGTATAATATTAATAATCAAAATTTGGGATTTGGCTGAGATGTTTTATAAAGTGGTCAGACAGAGAGTGGTGAGTGAAAAAATTTGCCGAAATTTTAGTGAAAAAAAATTTTTTATTTATTATTATTTTCCACAACGTTAAAAGTACACCCCTATATTTTATGTACCATCACCAACCACCAACCGCAAAAAATGTTGACAAAAATTGGTAAGGGTGTTTGTTGGAAGTGTGCGTGAAGGAAATTTTTGTCTTTTTTTTTAAAATAATGTTTTTGAGGGATCTATTTTTATATTTAAAAAAACCAAGGACAAGCAAGGGAATGAATGGCAAGCTTTTCAAAAATTTAAATTAAGCAACAACATTTTTGGCCCAGGTTGATCAGAGAGAATTTATTTTTTTGGCATTTTTCACAAAATTACCCTCTCAAACATTTGGAAATTCTATTTTTGGACAAATTTTGTGCTCTGAAAGAGGAAAAAAGGAAATAGGACAGGCAAAAAGAGAAATCAGAGAAAAGAGTTGTAGCTAGCGGCGCTACAACTCTTGTTGAAAAAAGGAATAAAAAAACAAACAAAGTTTGTGTGTAAAATAAATGCGTTTGTGTGCCATAAATAAAAAAAAAAATTATTATAAATTTAAAAAAAAACATAAGCTACGGCGACGTCGTCGGTGTCGGTCAGCAGTTGGGCGCTTGTTGTGCAGCAACAGCTCTAGTCCTAGTACGGCTCCGACTCGTGGTGGGCATGGTGGCCGCCATCATGCCCATCGTGGTCAGGTACCGGTGTACCACCATCACCACCACCATTCGTACCTTCGCCCTCCGTCTCCGCTTTGTAACCGGTCATCATCCATTCTTCATCCGGAACGGGATGTTCAGCATGGTGTTGTTCTCCAGCATGCTCCTGTTCCTCCTCTTCGATGCGGTTGCTGCTCCACGACTCGGTTACGGTAGTTGTTGTTGTTACTGTGGTGCCACTTTTCTGCTCCGCCTGCTGCTGTTGCTGCTGCTGCTCCTCCTCAAAGTGTTGCTCAACCCGGTAATGGTCTGGCTCCGCAACAACAACGTGCTGCTCCTCAACAGCTTGAGGATGGTGCAGATGCACAACATCTTGATGTTGTTGTTGCTCATCGTGTATCACAACGGAGCCTAAAAAATGGGTGAAAAAAATTCGGAAATTTTAATAACAAAAATGTTCGCACACCTTCTTCACTGCCTTGTGATGGCTCTCGCTGTTCCTCCTCTATCAAATGTTCTTCTTGTTCGGCCGGTACTTGTACTGGTTGAACATGTTGTTCCGCTTCAACGTCTTCTTCTTCTTCTTCTTCTCTTGGCAGAACGTGTTCAGTGACAAATGTTGTTGTCTGCAACAAAAAAAAAAGAAGTAAATTATTTAAAAATAAAAAAGCAAATTTTGAATCGCTCGCGCACCTGCACTGTTGTCGTGCCAACCGGCCTCCCGTGCTCGTCCCGAGTGACTAGCTGTTGTGGTTGTCCATCAATCACCATCGCCTCCCGGCTCCGTGCTGCCCGCTCCAAATGCTGGTCAGCAACTGCATCGGTGTCAGCTGTTGCCAACGTTTCCCATTGTTCATGCTCTTTGTCGGTCAACGGAAGTCCATGGCGTTCAACTTCATTACGTTGAACCTACAAATATAATTTAAAAATTATTTTTTTTTTAATTTCCAAATAATACTATATACTTACTTCTTGCCCATCCCGGTACAAGTGTTCTGTCACGCGTTCGTCTACAACTGGTGCGTGCCCATTCTCCGCATTGTGCACATAGCGTTCCGTCCGCGTGACCACTGTTTCCACGTTGGACTCCTGCTGCTGTTGGCCGTCGGGTTCTGCTGCAGTGGTGCCAGAAGGTATTGGCGAAATGC
Source organism: Globodera rostochiensis (assembly GCA_018350325.1). NCBI lineage: Eukaryota > Metazoa > Nematoda > Chromadorea > Rhabditida > Heteroderidae > Globodera > Globodera rostochiensis. The sequence continues at coordinate 1,759,992 of JAEVLN010000010.1, forward strand.
CAGCAGTGCTTGAGGGCGCTAAAAATGCAATTTAAAAGTCCCTCTTAAGAAATGTTGCCACTGACGTGTCGCGCTGAGCGCTTGCGACAGCGCGACCGCTGCGGTTGGTGCAGCGGCAAACGCAAGTCCGCCAGTGGTTGCCGCCAGGCTTCCCTTGCTGGAGTGGTCACGACGCAACGATGCTGCCACAATGGGCGTGCCGCCACGGCTGGTGCGCCATGTGTCATCGATGTCCGATGCGGTGCCCGTCATGTCCAGACCGTACATGCGGTGCACAATATCGTCGCGGCCAATTTGGCGTAACGCTTTCTCCAGGTCGGATGCTGGTAATTAATAAAAAAAATTAAATTTTATATTAAAATATATATAAAATGTTGTTGTTTTTTAAAAATGTAGTACTAATTCTATTTTTTATCCATTTCATTTTCACCATTTGCTTCTTCAACGCCCTTTAACCAAATCCAAATTTTTAGTGCAGCCATCGGCTCGTGCCCACTCGCAGAATTGAATTCTTTTCGAATTTGGCGAATGTCTTCGGGATGCAAGCCAAGAACACGTGCAAGACGAGCCCTAAAATTTTTTTTGTTTAAAAAACTTTTACAAATTTAAATCCTAAAATTAAACATTTTACCAATCTCCGCCGATATGTTTTGCCACCAGTTCAACCGGCACGTTCGGGTACGCCTCCGCCGGGTTGGCTTGCAGCGCGTCTCCGTAACGCACACTGACCGACGTAAGCTGCTGTGCGTTTGATGGCTGCTGCTTGTCACGCTGCTGGTTAGCCTGCACAATGATGGACGGCAATGGCCCAGTGTAGTCGGGCAGTGTGATGGACAATGTGCAAATTGGATGTTGTGGTGGCAAAGTGTCAGCACGTACACGTGGCTCCTTCATCACTGCAATACGACCTGCAGCGCCTGCTTCCTGATCGTCTTGTTGACGAATCTTAGATTGTTTTAAATTCAAATTCTTAAGTTTGTGATCGACTAATTTAAAACTAGATCAGACAAGCTGATCAGACCGTCATAGGAATAACCTAAGACTAGATCAGACAAGGTTACAGTAGCTGATCAAATATTCAGATTAAACTGTGATAAGACTTACCTTAGGACTAATCTAAGACTAAATCAGGCAGGATTACGAGAACTGATCACATACGGATCATAGACTTCAGATCAATATGTAGGATCAGAATTGATCCATCGTAATCGGATGTATCCAAAATTTTCGACCCAAAAACCCAATCATTTTGATCAAAGGTCGATAATTTAAATAGTAAATTCAATTTTGTAGAAAATTGAATTGTCACCTTCGCGTTGAACATCAGTCGACTTTCTTGGAATGGCATGAAGAACACGGACAGTTGATCGCCCCGCTTGGTCACCGGCACCAAATTGCCCGCAAATTCCAACCACTGATGTCGATTGTTGAGCACTTCAACATCACGCGACTTTGCAATTTCGACGAATCCCTCCTGCTTCTCCAACGTTTTGTCCTCCTTGTCGTCCGTCATGCAAAACATTCTAATTTTTAAATTAAGTTTATTTAATTAAAAATGTTGTAATGATCAGACTACTACAGTATGTGGTGTGACACAATGTACCGTAGTTGGCCCTCAACGGGGTACGGTCGACGCGCGAACACAGCAAATTTGGCCATGTACGGCACAGCGATGGCCTCGTTGTACACCTCTTGTGCCATGTGAGCCGCGTCCCTTGGCGTTTGGCAGTCCATCAACCAAAAGCGAGCGGACACGGTTGTTGTGAATGAAATCTGTGCAAAACGAATTTTTAAAGTGATCTGGCATAATTTGTCAGAATTTAAGGATCTTGCTGACACTCTGTCATCCTATGCTCAGATCATATCATAATGCTGTGTATTGATCAGATAAGAAGGATGATTGTCCTGATAAGAGTCAATTCTGATCCCATACACACCAGGAATGGTAACCGGATGCTAAAAATGTCCGGAATCCGGAATTCCTGCTCTCAAACAAATGTCCGGAATCCGGAATTCCTGCTCTCAAACAAATGTCCAGAATCCGGAATTCCTGCTCTCAAACATATGTCCGGAATCCGGAATTCCTGCTCTCAAACAAATGTCCGGAATTCCTGCTCTCAAACAAATGTCCGGAATCCGGAATTCCTGCTCTCAAACAAATGTCCAGAATCCGGAATTCCTGCTCTCAAACAAATGTCCGGAATCCGGAATTCCTGCTCTCAAACAAATGTCCGGAATCCGGAATTCCTGCTTTCAACAATTGTCCGGAATCCTAAAACCGGACCCAAAAAATTCTTAAAACACACACACACACACAACACACACAACACGCACCTCGTCTCCGGTGAATGTGAGCTGAGTGGTGCCGGTGATGTCCTCCCACTGGGCTGGTGCGGAACCACCCGTGATGCTGCACAACAGGCGCAGCGTAGGCGGCTCCGTCTGCGGCGCTTGTGCCTGCTGTTGAGCAGCCTCCTTGACGGCACTTGTGCCACCTTTGCCACTGCTTTCAGCCTGCTGCTGCTGCTGCTGTTGTTGCGGATACTGCGTGAGCATGCCCTTCTGCGTGGACTGCGGCAACGGAATGCAAAGCGTAATTGGCTAAACAACAAATTGTTTTTTAATAAAAAATTTGTTTTTTTTTAAATTATCGGACCTTGTGAAATTTTCGTCGTCTTGGCTCCACCGTAACAATTGGTGAGACTGCCACACGGTTGCCGTGCAATTTGGACACAATTTCTTGCGGCACCGGCTGCGCTTGCAGCGACACTTTGATCGTTTTGGTAAGCGAACCGTCCGGAAAAATCGCCTTGGAACAAAAAAATTGGCATTAAACAAAAGGTCAAAAAAATATAAGTTTGTTAAATTTTTAAGGTTTAATAAATTTTTTAAAACTTAAAATTGGGTATTGGGGCATTTAAAAAGTTTTATTTTAAATAAATTTAATAAATGTTTTGATTCTGTAAAAATAAAAAAATTCTCGTAAAATAAACAAATTCAATGTTAGGGAAAAGAAGAATGGAAACGGAATTCTACAAATGTCAAAAAAATCAAAAATTCGGTTGACAAACATAATGGTAAATAAAACTGAAATTTGATGCGCTTAAAAAAATCTAAAAATGGAATGAATGCAGAACGGAATTGATATTATAAAAGCAAAATTTGCATAAAATAATATGCCGGAATTGTGAAAACTTGTAAAAATTGCCAACTTTTGAATGCCAAATTCAAATTTTCTTATTAAAATCCCCAACATAACAACAACCTGCACTCGCGGGACCACGGAGGACAAAATGACACCGCCTTCGGGACCCACACAATGCACCTCCTGGCGAACACGGGTCACGACCGCAAAGTACATCGGAAAATCGTTGGTCAGAATGCGCGTAATGCGCGACGTGTGCAGCTCGTCCAACTGCTGCAACTCTTGCGCATCAAATGATTCGTTGAGCACCTCCTGGCAAATTGTTGATAAAAATGGGTTTTGTGATTTGATTAAAATGTTGAAAATTTAAATTTGTGAAAATATATTTGACAAAAAATGTTATAAATTTTTAAACAATTTGGTGAGATTGGTTGTAACTTTTTTTTTTAATATTAGGTGTAATTAATGTTTTTTAATTGCTGATGCTAACTACTAATGCGATAATTAATCCATCGCCCCCACCCACCAGACGTCGTTAAAATTTTTGTTTTTATTTAGTATTTTTAAACAATAATTTTTGTTTGGTATCTGGGCCCACCTGAACAGCATCCTCGGTCGCCTCCAGCTGATGTTCCTTCCAATGTTGGCTGTCGTCGGAGCGCAAAATTACAATTTCCCGTTCACGGCCGCGCAACGAAGCAAAATGTGGCACTTCAAGGATCACCGGGCCCAAAAATTTGGCCCCATGCGGCCCCATCTCGAGGACGCGCGACGCGAGCGCCTCGCCCTCGCTCAACGGAGGCGGATTCGTCAACTTTTCCTTAAAATTATTGGTCAATTTGTCAAAATATTATTTAATTCAGCGTGTTTTAAAAAAAGAGGATAAACCGTTCTTTAAATAATTTTTAAAATAAATTTAAAAAATATATAACTAAAGGAGAAAATTAATTAAATAAATTTTAAATATTATCTTTAAAGCTTAGCTCTATTGATGAGAAAATTAGGTATTAATAATTTCTAATCAGTAATCCATCAACATATTCACTTTTTTCGACTCGATGATTAATAGTTTTAGTATTTAAATCTTGGATTCATTGATCAGCAAACTAATTAATCAAATTAAAACACATTAAAATTAACACACACCTTTTTCAGGTATCGACACGTGATGCGTATTGGCGCGGCCGCCTTGCGCGGTGGGATAATCACGCGCACGCCGCTGTGGCGGCACCCGCGCATTGCGCCCCCGCGGGCGTCGACCAAGAAAGAGATGAGAAAGCTTAAATTATAAAAATCTTTTTAATGAATTCGCCACTAAATTTAAATTCAAAAAAATATTTCACAAAACACTGACAAAAAAAAAAGATCTTGGACCAATGTGGGCAAAGCAAACTGAGTCAGCAAAATATCAAAATATAAGTTATCGAAGTTAAAATTTATTTGTTTTATAAATTAAATAGTAAAAATTGAATTTGGCATTAAAAAACAGCGTTTTATTCGATCATAAAATTTGCAATTAATTAATTTTCAGGCCTAAAGCCGATTCAGTTAGCTCAAAATCAGTCCGGACAGAAACAGACGAGCAAAACAAAATTTTAAAAGGGGAAAATTCTGTCCAAAAAAATTGAAAATTTATAAAATAGCATCTACTATTTTAAAAATGTAATCATTATTAATCAATAAAAGTAGGGAAAGTTCAAAATCACTAAACACATAAAACTTTTCAAACATCCATCAAAATGAAGTGTGTTAAAGACAATATTATAGACCCACGTTTTCAAGAACAATTTGCTGAAATTCAAAAATGTTTAAAACAAATAAAAATTTCCAAAAAATTTGTCCCAAATTGGTGGACCTCGGCTGTATTAAGTCGTGCCGACTCAACGCCACATTGTCATCATGCCCGTTGTCCAAGAAGCTTGAATCAGCCATCGCCGTTGTCACCGGTGCATTCTAAAGAAAATAAATTCAAGACAATTAATTATGGATCCCCCCCCCCCCATCACGTCCTTAGTGCATGCATCACGCATTTGCATGCATGAGTGTACGTGTTGCACGCACAGGTTTGTATAGAGCAAAGTGCATGCAAATGCGTGCTGCATGCCCACACGGAAGTGGGAGGGGAAAGGGAAAGCGTCCTATCTGATCAGATAGATAATTAAAATCAATCAATAATTGCCTGAGCTCGCTTGATCACCGCCTCCAGGTCCGCGTCCGTGCTGTCAAATGCCATTGAACTACTTTTGCCGCCCTGCTCGCCCGTGTGGATCAGATGGACGACCGCCGAGTCGCGCAGTCCCTGCGTGATGGATTCGTTGAAGTCCCGCGCGTGTTCAGCTGCAGCTGCTTGGTGATCATCTGCTTCATCCTCAGAATCCGAGAACATCCTGCATTTTGTGAAAAATGGACAATTTTTAACTGATATTTTTATTTAAAAATTTGATTATGATGAATTATTTTTGCAAATAAATATTATAAACTTTTAAATACAAGATTTTTTGTTCGAGTTTACAATTTAAACTCCCTTTTTGATTGTCCTAAAAAATTTTAAATTTGTTTATAATTCAAAATTTTGAAAACAATTTCCATGGAGAGAATAAATGCCCTATTTTAATTCATGGGCATATGAAAATGATAGGGAAAAATTGGTATAATAAAATTTTGTGTTGCAATAATTGGCAAAATCGGATTATCTCCATGTACTGTTTGTTATTGTTGTTGTGTATGTATTCCAAGCGTAATTTGATTTGTTTATGCGGTAAATTATTTTCGTTCACAACCGCTCATTTTATGGGCAACAATTTTGTAGGATATTAAATTTTAGGTTCAAAAATAACATTGAAAATATTTGATTTAATAATACAACCAAAAAAGGATTAATTGTTAATAAAATAAAAAATGTTGGTAACAAAAAATAAATAAAATATTTGGTTTTTCTCGTTTCATTAAAATTAGAGATAGGGCAGACAGATTCTCGATCAAAATCTCGGTAAATTCGATCAAGATTTTGCGAGATTCTCAATCAAATCTCGGTCAATAAAATTAGTGCTTTTTCGAAATCTCAATCGGTCCTCAAACTGATCTCTAATTAAAATAACAATTTTCATAAGTGAAAAGTAGAGATGCACTTGGTTTTTTGATTAAAATTAGGGTAGCATAAAACCGGATAAAAACATCGGTCCAACCAGATACCGGTTAGCTTTCAAAACATCCGGTTAACCGTCCGGTTTCCCGGCCAATTTGTGTTCAACACTGCTTAGTAGTAATTCAAAGCCAAAAATCGTTAAAATAGGCTTAACCGCTTTGTTCTCCCCTAATTATACCTAAATTGAGTGAGTCATCATGCAAATTATTCGGGAATCCGGATGTGTTTAGAGGATTTATCCGGTATCCGCGATAGGAACAGATATATCCGGTCTTAGTGGAAAGTTAAAAAATATAACCAATAATTTTAATGAAAGACAAACAAAAATTATTTTTCAAATAAATTATCGAAATATTTAGGTATTTCAATTTTAAAGATAATTTATGCGATTAAAAATGACTACATTTATTGGAGATAACAAACATCGCACACCACACATTCATATTTTGGGAGGCGAAAGGGAGATAAATGGAGAGCGTTTTATACATACTTCTCCAACAAAAAAAAAGGACGGCAAAAAAGGAGCGGGGGGGGGGGGGGACCCCAAAATGCCAATGTTTATTGGACATTTTATTGCTGCATTGCTGTTCTCGGTAGGGCTGGAATCCCGAGCAACACATACACAAAAATACACCAATCAATACGATTAACTTCCCTTCAGCAGCGGAGTGGGGAGGGGGGGCACACACATTTTGTTTTTAACCCCTCCGGGGACCGGGGCAATGTTTCAGAATAAATTTTACATGGGGGACGGACGAGCAGTGATTAAAAAAGAGTTGGGCGAAAACAGTGAGTAATTTTTTGGAGAGAGCGAGTAAAAATGCAATTTTAAAGGGACATTTTAAAATTTAAAATGGAATATTTATTATTTTATTCTAAATTTATAAAATTATCATCTTTTAAGCCAAATGGTAATCCATGAGCTTAGGGCCTGTATTATGTCACAGAAATTGATGACAAAAGACCACTATAAATCCAGTCATTTGGTCACTATCATGCCTCATATTAAATAAAGCATTAAAAAACAATTGTTAAAACTAGGGTTCAGCCCCGACCCCTCGGGCCGGAAAACGTCGGGGTTCGGTTTTTTCCCAGCAAAACCCCCGAAAAATTCAAAAAAGTAAAACAGTGGGGTCGGGGACGAAAACCCCACTAAAAAAAGTCGATGTTCGCGGACGGGGGGGGGGGGGCTAAACCCTAGTTACTAAAACTTCATCAAGACAAAAATTGTTTGTTTTTCAAAATCTATAATTTTAAAATTTGTTTTATTGACACGACAATTTTTGTTGCCAGTGCAGCAGCAGTAAATTGTGCCGCACATTTTGATTTTGCAGCAGAAAATTGGTCAGGAAATTGTCTGATGAATGGAATGAATTAATTGTTGGCGGGGGGGGGGGGGGGGAGGGGGGGGGGGGAGGGGGGGGGGGGAGGGGGGGGGGGGGGGGGGGGGGGGTGGTGAAAAGTTTTGAATGAATGCACCTCCCGCTGCATGAAAAATGGATTTGCGTGCGCGTGGCGTGGCGGCGCGATTAATATTTATTATATTTTATTTTATTTGAGTGTCTCGGGAGAGAACAAATCGCGGCGCGTCAGTCAATTCATTGAATGAATGAATTGAATGGACTCTCTGCTGCTACTGCACAATTCATTCAATTTGCGGAGGGCGGGGGGGGGGAGGGTATTTATTTTATGCATGTAAATAAATATTTGCCATTGTGATTAAAAATTGGGGTTGATCCCCCCGAGCCCTCGGGGGCGGGAAAGTCGGGGGTCGGGGAAGCCGGGCCGGGGTTGGCCCCATGTCGGGGATCAGGGACAACCCTATTTTGGGGCTCGGAGTTGGGGACCAACCCTAATCAAAATCATTTTTGCTAATTTGTGAGCGGGAGAGGGGGCGCAAAAGTCGCCAGATTTGAGTGAATTTGTTGGACGAATATTTGTAATGTTTAGTAATATGTAGGTTAAGTGAATAAATGAAAAAGGAAATGAATGAATAGGTGCTGGGTCGATTCCTAAAAAAGGCAAATGGGGCGCTTTTTTTTAAAGTTTTTTGTTATAACTTCTTTCAAAGCTAACCAAATCAAATTTTCGATATTATTCGAAAGCATGCAATGAGTAGAAGCTTTTAAACGCAAAAGCTAAGCTATAGGACAAAAATTGTGGCGAAAAGAGCATTTTTGGCACAACTTTAGGGAAAATGGTGAAAAATTTGTTTTTAAATTTTTTTTCGAATTTAAATATTTTTACTTTCCTTGGCGCTTGCTTAATTCATTTTCCCAGCGCGAAAGAATCATTTTGTAACAAAAAGGAAATGGCAAAAATTGCTCTTTTCTGCTGATTGGGAAAATATCATAAATTTTTGTCCAAAAGGTGGAACAAATATTCTAATTTTATATTAATAGGGGGGGGGGGGCATTTTATTTTTGATGTGGATATATCCGTTAAAATCTTTTTTTGTTGTTATTATAGCTAAAAATAAAATTGTTGTTTTGTTTATTTAAAATAACTTTTACGTTTCGTTCATCGCCTCCGGGTTCTGTGGTCGATACCGTTCCTCCGTGATTGTTGTTGTCTCCGTGATTACGGTAGTCTCGGTGACTGTTCGAAGTGTTTCAACCACCGAAACGTAGCCTAAGCGTTGCGCAATTGCCAACGGCGTTTGGCCACACTGGAAAATGGATGAGAGCATATTAGAATGTTTTCTGTGCAAAATATTTTAAATGATAAAACTCCCTCATTTTTGAATAAATGTTTTTCGTGGTCAAAATTCACCATCATTTAACGCTTTTTTATTATTCAAAATAAAAAATAAAAATTCTCCTCTGCTGGTGGTACTTTTGCATTCTGACACCCAAACACCGTTGCATGCATGCTGCGTAAACACCGTTGAATGCATGCTGCGCATGCGCACATGCAGCGCGCGTGCATGCACTGCGAGTGGGGGGGGGTGGGTGACAGGATGCAAAAGTACCAATCTGCTTTTATTTATTTTTAAATGAAAACACTATGTTTTAAAAACGATGGTCTGGACGCCGCACTTTTTCATCCTGTTCCCCGCCTCGCCCCTCTCTGACCATGACCCCCCCCCCCCCGCCCCTCACAATTTTTCTTAATGAAGGTCCTTTTTCGGACGGACCTCAATTACAACATTACGAGGACGCCGCTACAAAAGCAGCAAGAGCCGACTTTTGAAGATGGATAGCAACAAAAAAGGGCAGCAAGCAACAGTGACTTTGGTTAACAACATTTGACAAAAAAATATATTTTTGATTTTTTTGCAATTAAAAATTAATTAAAAAAACAAAAACGATTGTTATGATTGGGCCTCAAGTCCGGGCTCTAATTAAAAACCACCCATCCATTACAAAGTTTGGAGTTCTATAAGTCTTCTCAAATTAAACAAAATGAAACAATATAATGATACCATTCGAGAGCGTTAACTGAGTAGAAGATATATTTCACATTTACAAAAAGTTATTTTTGCGAAACTGCCAAAACTTGGGATTTTTCAGAGTTTTTCTAACTTTTCGGGGGCTAAAACTTTCTTAATTGAGCATTTATTCAAATAGGGCCAAATACAGAAAATTAATTTTGATTTGTAAATATAAATTAAAGCCCTAGTCTCGAGCCAAACAAATCAAGACCTTCATTTTAAAAAATTATGCAAATCTAATTAAAATATCTACATTTTCAAAAAAGCAAAGTTAGTCTTGCTTGACCTTTTAATTATTTAAAAATATTCAATTATTATTTCTGCATATTGCTGACCGCCGTTTTTGTGTTTGGCGATGCACCGTTGGCCAACAGATACTGCACAACGTGGTTGTGCCCTTGCTGGGCGGCCTGGTGCAGTGGCGTGTAGTTGGACCGAGTCTCCGCGTTCACGTTAGCCCCATGGGACACCAACCAGCGGACCATGTTCATTTGGCCAAAGTGGCACGCGACGTGCAGTGGCGTGTAACTGCAATTAACATGCCAAAATTAATTGAAAGAATGCGCGGAACCATTGGTTAGCAAAATCTTGTTTATTCAGTTCAAAGGGGGTGAAAAGCCGAGGACGGGGTTTCTCGGGGTTGAATAGCCGGGGAAGGGGTTTCTCGGAGTTGAAAAGCCGGGGACGGGGTTTCTCGGGGTTAAAAAGCCGGGGACGGGGTTTCTCGGGGTTGAAAAGCCGGGAATGGGATTTTGAAAAACCGGAGACGGGATTTCTAGAGGTTGAAAACCCGGGGACAGGATTTTTCGGGGTTGAAAAGCCGGGGACGGCATCGAGGTTGAAGGAGGTGGAACTGTCGGGGGACGAGAAATGAACCAAAACTGTCGGGGGTCGGGATTTTCGGGATCGCGGTGCCATCCGGAACTCTTCATTCGGATTATCCCGGGTTCAATGCCCATAAATTCGTTTATTCTGATCAAAAAAAACCGAAAACAAATCTCATATTCCCCGGTCCTTTTGATCAGGGACCAAATGTTTCAGGCCGGACCCCGGACCCCCCCCCCCCCCCTCCCTCCTTCAGGGACCTAATGTTTCAGGCCGGACCCACCCCCCCCCCCCCCTCCCTCCTTCAGGGACCTAATGTTTCAGGCCGGACCCCGGACCCCCTCCCCCCTCGCTCCTTCAGGGACCTAATGTTTCAGGCCGGACCCCGGACCCCCCCCCCCCCCTCCCTCCTTCAGGGACCTAATGTTTCAGGCCGGACCCCGGACCCCCCCCCCCCCCTCCCTCCTTCAGGGACCTAATGTTTCAGGCCGGACCCACCCCCCCCCCCCTCCCTCCTTCAGGGACCTAATGTTTCAGGCCGGACCCACCCCCCCCCCCCTCCCTCCTTCAGGGACCAAATGGTTTCAGGCCGGACCCCGGACCCCCCCCCCCTCGCTCCTTCAGGGACCTAATGTTTCAGGCCGGACCCCGGACCCCCCCCCCCCCCCCTCCCTCCTTCAGGGACCAAATGTTTCAGGCCGGACCCCGGACCCCCCCCCCCTCGCTCCTTCAGGGACCTAATGTTTCAGGCCGGACCCCGGACCCCCCCCCCCTCGCTCCTTCAGGGACCTAATGTTTCAGGCCGGACCCCGGACCCCCCCCCCCCTCCCTCCTTCAGGGACCTAATGTTTCAGGCCGGACCCCGGACCCCCCCCCCCCCCCTCCCTCCTTCAGGGACCTAATGTTTCAGGCCGGACCCACCCCCCCCCCCCTCCCTCCTTCAGGGACCTAATGTTTCAGGCCGGACCCACCCCCCCCCTCCCTCCTTCAGGGACCAAATGTTTCAGGCCGGACCCCGGACCCCCCCCCCCCTCCCTCCTTCAGGGACCAAATGTTTCAGGCCGGACCCCGGACCCCCCCCCCTCGCTCCTTCAGGGACCTAATGTTTCAGGCCGGACCCACCCCCCCCCCCCCCTCCCTCCTTCAGGGACCAAATGTTTCAGGCCGGACCCCGGACCTCCCCCCCCCCCCCCTCGCTCCTTCAGGGACCTAATGTTTCAGGCCGGACCCCGGACCCCCCCCCCCTCGCTCCTTCAGGGACCTAATGTTTCAGGCCGGACCCCGGACCCCCCCCCCCCCTCCCTCCTTCAGGGACCTAATGTTTCAGGCCGGACCCACCCCCCCCCCTCCCTCCTTCAGGGACCAAATGTTTCAGGCCGGACCCCGGACCCCCCCCCCCCTCCCTCCTTCAGGGACCTAATGTTTCAGGCCGGACCCACCCCCCCCCCCCTAAAGTGTGTGATGGCTGCCCGAAATTTGATTTGGTGTGACATTAAATTGATTTAGCAGCAAGCAAAGCACAAAACGCTCTAAATGAAATTTGTGCAGCCCACCCGGCGTTTGTTTGCGCGTTGATGTCGGCCCCGTTGTCGAACAAATGATCAGCCACTTGCACGCAATCCTCTTGCGCACACAAATGCATCGGCGTCAGCCCATTCTTTGCACGGGCATTGACCTGAATTCCAACACCCTCAAATTTTGTGGTGGCCGTCGATTGGATTTTTGAACCAATTTGCTTGCTCTTCTCTCTCTCATTTTGATCGAAAGAAGCGTAAATTTAAAAAAAAACAGAACGGAATAAAATGAATTCCAAAAATCCAGATTAGAAAAGTTGAGCGAAACCGGCATTTTTGGAACAAAAAACGGAAAACGGGTTTACAAATTTCGAAAACCGGAAACTTATAAGGCGGAAAATCGTGGCATTTCACTGTTCCTGGTCCTTTGTAAAAACTTGAGTCAAGAATTTGGCATTGGAAAATTCTGATTTCGGGAATTTAATTTTTGAGAATTTATTTTTGTTTTCTCGCTTAACCCTACCCCCCAGATTTATGAAAAAATTTTTTTGTTGTCAGGATGTAAGTAGCAGGGCTTCTAAAAAATGTCACCTGAGATCCGTTTTCCGTAAGCAGTCCGGCCATTTGCAAATGGCCTTCCTCGGACGCGAGATGAAGCGGTGTGAAGCCGGCACGACTCTCCGCGTTCGGGTCCGCACGATAGGCAAGCAGTGCATGCGCAATCTCCATTTGGTTCTTCTTGGCCGCAATGTGCAATGGGGTGTAACCATTTTTGGCACAAGCTTGAGCACGCGCACCGCGCTCCAACAACAGTTGGGCAACCTGGGCCACAAAAAAAAATTTTGTTTTACAAAGAAACACACCCATCAACCCGTAGGCATCAGGGATGTCTTCCGTGTCAAAAAAAAACGGAACACGGAAATAAGGGATTACGGAACGCCAAAAAAATACGAAACAGGAATACGGAATGCCAAAAAATACAAAACAGGAAATATGGAATGCCAGAATTATACGGAACACGGGAAGTCAACAAAAACGGAATTAATGCCAAAAAAATACGGAACACGGAAATACGAAATGCCAAAAAATACGGAACTACGGAATGCCAACAAATACGGAATTATGGAATGCCAAAAAATACGAATTACGGAATGCCAAAATATACGGAACGACCAAAAATACGGAATTTTACGGAACGGAAGACATCCCCGGTAGGTCTCCCTCTCTCTTTGCTCCCTCCCTACCCGTTCGTTGTTGTAATGAGTGGCCACGTGCAATGGCGTCACTTGATTTTTGCCCTCAATGTCCACCGGTGTGCCACGCTCCAGCAACAGTCGAACAACGGCATAATTGCCATATTTTGCGGCCAAATGCAACGGGGAGAAGCCCTTCTTGGTCAACAGCGTTTTGTTCGACTTCTTTTCAAGCAACAGCTGCACAACCTCCTCCTGACCTTCCTAAAAAATTGACAATATTTTGTGAAGTTGGCAAAAAACATTGAAAGGTTATTTGAATTATTAAAAATACTAATTTATGTGTGAGCTCTTTTTATCTTTAAAATGTTTCATTTTAATAAAAAAAATTTGCATTATTGTAAAACGAGATAATTTTATTTTTAAGATTTGTATTAAGCATTTAAAAAAAACTCAATATTTTTTGGAAACAAATTATTTAAATTTTCAAATTTATTTATTAACCAAATTATTGTTGTTTTTAATTAAGCATTTAATTTAGAATTCAAAGCAATTCCAATCGTTGCGGCAGCGTGCGTGCGCGCTCACCTTGGCAGCGATGTGCAACGGCGTGTACTGGTCGCGTGTTGCCGCGTTCGGGTTTGCATGAGCGCTAAGCAAAATCATCACAATGTCCGCGTTTCCAAGACGTGCAGCGATGTGCAGCGGCGTCTGCAGCTCGCGTGCCTGTGCGTCCACGTTGGCTTTGTTGCGCACCAACACGCGCACAATGTCCTGTAGCGCACAGAAAATTCAAATTAAACACCGTAACTTTCAACACGCCTTAATATGTACATAATATTTGTATTTAAAGTTGCAAAATAAATTAATTTAATAATAAAACAAAGAGATTCTTTAATGAAAATGATTTGACAAATGCGCGACTCACCGTTTGATTAGCCCTGGCCGCCAAATGAAGCGGAGTTTCGCCACGCACCGTTTCACAATCCACATTTGCTCCCTAAACAATAACAAAAAATGTTTTTTTTTGAATTTTAAACATAAAAACGACATCTAAAATTCTAAAAAATCCATATTTTAGCAATTATGTGAAACAATCTAAAGAGAAATGCAATAAAAACGAAAAAAGCATGACTAAGTGCATCGATATTTTTCGCTTTTTTTATTTTTACTCTGCTTTTTTTAAAGTCAATATTTTGGTTCCACCTGTTGAATGAGGAAAATGACAATGTTAATGCAGCCCATGAACGCCGCAACGTGCAGTGGTGCCAGGCCGGACTCGGTGGTCGCCTCAACGCTGGCATGGTACTTCAACAACAGCTCCACAACTTTGATCCGATTCTTCTTGCACGCAATGTGCAGAGGTGTGAAGCTTTAAAAGTAAAAAAAATTTTGAAAATATATATTTATTGTTATACTAAATGGAATAAAGTGATAGTAGCAATGAAAAGGATCATTTAAATTTAGATCATCAAATTATTTTGAAAATTCTTAAATAAATAATATACCTGAAATAGCACAGTTCTTTTAATTTTTTTTTGAATATTGTAATAGATTAATTTTACTTTTAATCATTAAAATTTTAAAGAATGACTCATTTAAATTTGAAACAATTCTTTTTAAGTAATTTAATTTAATTAAGAAAATTAATGCGTGCCCATTAAGTGCCCGAGCGTTAGGATCCGCGTGCCGATCCAGCAAAAGTTTGGCCACTCCAACATGACCACAATGCGCGGCCACATGCAATGCTGTCAGATAATCCACCGTCACTTCGTCCACATTTGCTCGATTGTATAACAAAATTCTAAATGGGATATCAAAAAAAAAATAACAACAATTTGTTGTAGGGTTATAATTTAAACTTTTTTAATTTAAATGAAGAATAAATGAATTATAAATTTTTGAATAATTTTTATCATTTTCAACAATTTGTATAATGGTAACAATTGTTTGGTTAGTTGGCTTTTAAAAAAATAATGAAAAGTTAATTGAAATTAGGTTCATTAACTTAAGCGGGTTAAATCTTGAAAAATTCAATTTCAAAATAATAATAATTATAATTAATTTTATGTATTTATTTTTAAATTAGGGGCCTTCGTGTCAAAAATTAAGAGCTAGTTCTTTTGTTTAGTTTTTTTTGCTCTCACCTAGCGCAGTCGACGTGATCGCCCTGTGCGGCCATGTGCAGTGGTGCAAGCCCATTTTTTGTTTTCGCCGATATTGGCGCGCCGCGCTCCAACAACAACTCCACCACCGCGTCGTGGCCTGAGCGTGCAGCGCAGTGCAACGGCGTGAGCAAGTCGCGCGTGCGGCAATCGATGATCGCACCGCGGTCCAACAACAGCTCGACCAGCTTGGTACGCCCCCACTTGGCGGCAACGTGCAGGGGACTGATATTGTGCCGGGCCTGCAACTTTTCAAAAAATAAAAACAATGATTCAAAACTTTATGATAAAATAGAAGAATTTAACAAAAAAAACTTTAGTGTTATTTGTTTAAAACATTTTTACAAAAAATTAGAAAATTTTATAATATGGCGGCTTAAAAACTAATTGAAACCCAAAAGTTTTTAATAAAATCCAATTTTGAAATAAATCAAATATTCTTTTTTCTAATTAATCTCAACAATAAAAGAATTAATTATAAGTGCCAAGAATCAATCTTTGCCGAGTCTTTTGGTTTCTCACCTGAAAGTTTACGTTGGCACCCTTTTCGATCAGCAACTGCGCGATGTTCTCGTTGCCATAGTGTGCCTTAAAATATTTACAAAATTTTTTTACAAAAAAATATATTTCAAAAATACCGCAATGTGCAGCGGGGTGAAGCCGCTCTTTGAGGTCACGTTCGGGTTCTGCTCGTTCTGCAGCAGCAGCGTTGCGGCCCGTGTGTCGTCCTTTTTGGCCGCAATGTGCAGCGCGGGCAGCCGTACCTTGCTGGTGTTGTCGTTCTCCAACAGCAGTGCCACAATGCGGTCATGGCCCTGCTGCAGTGCAACAGCCAACGGTGTGAACCCGTCCTGTAGATGAACAGGCCGGTAAGTGCATGGATGTGTTTTTTGTTTGTTGTTGTTATAAGACACCCCCCAACCTTCATTCATAAAAAATATAACCCCCAAACTCACCTCAGTGGCCAATGCTTGGTTGGAGCCATGGGTAAGCAGATACCGTACCACAACCTCGTGGTTCTCCTGCGCTGCCATGTACAACGGGGTGAAACCGTTCACGGATTGTGCATTCACATTAGCCCCGTGCTCGACCAGAATTGTGACAACCTTACAAATTAGTCGGAATTATTTTAAGTAATAAAAGATTACAAAAAAATAATGTTTATTTTTGGTTATAGGGAAGAAAAAAATTTTAAATAAAAAAATGGTTTATCGCAAAATTTTTATTTTAAAATTAGCAATTGAAAGGGAAGAGCCAAATAATTTTAAGCATTGTGACATCAATTATGTTTAAACAACTGAAATCTAAAAAAAGTTGAACAATTTAAAGTTGAACGATTTGCTTGGAAACTCATTCAGGAATGAGCAGGCACAATCATCATCCTGGAAAAACAATCTTGATGCCGAAGATGATGAGGAAAACGAAGCCGAAGTTCAAGAAGAGAAGGAAAAAGAAAGTGAAGAAGAAAAGGAAGAAGAAAGTGAAGAAGAAAAGGAAGAAGAAAGTGAAAAAGAAAAGGAAGAAGTAAATGAAGAGGAGTCTAATGAAGAAACGATGGAAGAAGAAGACAAAGTAAACACAAAAGATCACAGAAGAATGGTGCAGTACCGTAAGAAAAGATAACTAAATTTGTGATTTTAGTATTTAAACCACCCACTACATATTTTGCAACGAATGAAAAATGCATTTTTTGAGAATTTAAATGATTGGACTAATTAAAAGTTCAGAAGGCACATTTAATTAGGTATTCAAAATCAAAGACTGAATTTATTGGTAAGTAACAATTTTAAAATAAAATAAATTGCGATTTTTTAAATAAACTTAAAATAGTAATCATTTCTTTTCAAAAATATATAGTCTATTGATTTTTTAAAATTAAATTTCAAAGCAAAAAAAAAAGAAATTTGAAAATCAATCATTCCCAAATTTAAATTAATTTTCTGTTTTACAAGCAATAAATTCTTACAATGTCCTGACCGGCCAACGCTGCAATATGCAACGCTGTGTTCCCTTTCTTCGTGCTTGCATCGACAGACGCGCCACGGCGCAGCAATTCGCGCACAACCTCTGTAAATTAATTAAACATTTAATTTCAATTATTGGAGGATATTTATTATTTGGATCATTTTTATGAAATGAATTAAAATATAAAGTGAATTTTGCAAACGTTACTTTTTTTTTGAATAATACATTTATTACCTTTAATTGCCATCTAATTAATATTTTTTTAAATAAGCAAATATTGTTACATTTTGAACATTTTTTAAGCGAAAATTCAAGAAAAAATTCGTAAAATGTTTGAAAATTAACAAATTTGGTTATCAGATTATTCTATTAAACAAAAAATTCTTTAAAAAGCTCCAGAAATCTCAAATAAGAACAGGTACGCCAAATATTAAAAACGTACTTTTTTTTTTGATTTTTAAAGATCTCGACGCTCAAAAAACAGTAATTTAAAAAAAAGTACAGTTGGCAATCCTGATATAAATTAAACAATTATTACAAAATCATTATAATATACAAATATTTCAATTTCTGACCATTGTGCCCTTCCTTTGAGGCCAAATGGAGTGCATTCAGCCCGTTGGAGTTGGACGCGTTGATGTCGATGCCGC
Organism: Globodera rostochiensis; assembly: GCA_018350325.1. Classification (NCBI taxonomy): domain Eukaryota; kingdom Metazoa; phylum Nematoda; class Chromadorea; order Rhabditida; family Heteroderidae; genus Globodera; species Globodera rostochiensis. The sequence continues at coordinate 1,778,027 of JAEVLN010000010.1, forward strand.
CCCGAAGGAACTCCAACACCTGGTCAAGACTGCCTGCGCGGGCTGCACGCAAAAACACGGCATTCTGATCATTGACTTTGGCTGGCTGAACCATTTAAATTGACCACTTTAATTACGTTTTAATCTTAATTGATGAATTTTTATTTATTTTAAATTTAACTTAATATTCAAAATTAATTTTATTTCTAGAAGCTTAATTAAAATATGTGCTTTTCATTTTTAACCGGTTGGCTAAAACCCAAAAGGACCTTTTGAGGTGGTTGTTGTTCAGCAGATTGTTGTTGTTCTTGCTGGTCATCCATTTGTCCATGTTGATGTTGGTCGTCCTGAGACGCGGTGGATGTGCTTGGATCAACAACAGTCATTCTGTACTGTTTGGAGCCACCAGCGTTGAAATTTGAAATTATGCCAGTTCAAATTGAGCTTAATATTAGGGAATCAAACATAAAATTATAAAATTAAGATAACATTAAAATCAATCAAATGGTGTGGCAAGGGACAAATCGGTAAAAAATGCATATTAAAATAATGCTTGTCAAAATATTAATTTAAAAAGTAATTTAAATATTTAAAAGTGGGGTTTATTTTGGGGAAATTAATTAAACCAAACAGAATAAGACAATCAATTTATATCAGAGAAATAGGTTAAATGCTAAAAGAAAATTTTAGGATCAAAATGTTAACGTTGATAAAAAAAAATTGGACTTAATTTTTTAATTAGCAAATTAATACAATTTTGAAAAATTCAAAAGATATTTAAAAAAATAAGCTGAAATGAGTTATCTACATTCATTACAAGCAAAAAAACTCATTTTAAAATACGAAATCTTTGAACTTTGGGTCATTAAATTGAAAAACAACCTGACAGCCCTGACGTAAACTTAAAATTTGTTGTAAAAATCGATGCGTCGTGGTCTCTTTCCACATAAAAAAGAATTTTTGTTGACATATTTCTTTAAAATTAAACAAAAAAAAACTTTTGTTTGGTAGAAAAAATAAAAGCAAAATCATGGTTAAGCCGTTTTTGTTGTTAATGTAATTTATTTTTGTAACAAAAAGAGCTGAACATTTTCACCAGAATGGGGAAATGGGAAATGTTGTGTAAACATTGTCATTTTTCCTGAATTTTAAGGGAAAAAAATCATCAATAAAATATAAAATGAATCGATCAACAATATATATATATATATTTTTTTAATCCTACAATTTTTTTTTTAATATAGGTATTTTTAACGTAATGAATTTTAAAAAAATTTACAACTTAAATAAAAGCAAAGTTTCATATTGAAGCCTAAATTGGTTAAAATTGGATATTATATTAATCCGATGGTCCATTTTCTATATAATTTAGGAAACCATTTATTTCTTACACCCAAAAGAAATGACAAAATTCGATAGCAAAAATTGTTCATCGGCAAAATGAAGGATTATTACGCGTGTCGGCGTGTTAAAAAGAATTTCGTAATTGATATTTATTTATTCATGAAATCAGTGAGGGGGAGAGGCTTAAGAGCTATAAAATTTACATTTATTAAATTTATAATGAATAAAACAGAAATAGTATATTTGAAATAATATCGTTTAAATTAATAATACAATAAATATTTGTTTAAATTATTAATTTTAAAATATTTTAATAAAAAATATATTTAAGCAAAAAAAGAAAATTTGTTTAAGCTTCGACCATTACGGCAATTGCATTGGATGAACAATTGAATTGTGAGACTAATGAAAGAAAATTAACACAATTACCGAGGCCAACAATTCGGTTTCCCTATGTGGGAAAATAAATGCATTTTTTATTTTTTGCCATCAAAAAATTTTACGGGAAGCCAAATTTTCTTGATAAATTAGAGTCCCGCCCAACTCAACCATTACAAAGTTTGGAGTTCAATAACTTTTCTCAATTAAACGAGTTTTTAATTGATTTAGAAGATATATTTCAACAAGTCAAGCGGCTCAAAGCATTTCAAATAAGTGATTTTTTTTGTTGCATAACTGTTAGAATTTAGGATTTTAGAGTTTAAACTTTTTGGGGTATACTTTTCTTGATTTTTGCCTTAAATCGGAGAAAATACTAGTATACATAGAACCTAAGACGACTTTACTCACCAAAAAAAACCTGGACCAATGGTCAAAAACAAAGATTTGTCAATTTTGAAAAAACCAAAGGGGAAATTCAGTCCCAAAATTGGAGACTTCAGTACCAGTCCCGGCCTTACTCCACTTAAAAGTAGCAGCAGCACCTAACAATCACAACACTTATCTGGGATTCTTTTGGCATTTTGTTCAGACAAAACTTTCTTTTATAAAAAAAAAGAGAAAAAATGGAGAGAAATCATTTAGCAATGAAAAGGTTGTAAATAGTTTTGAAAAAAACATGTTTATTCATTCTTCGTTGGCATAATGCCAATCCGCTTTGCAAAAAATTGTGCACATATTTTCCATTATTCCCGTTGGCAAACAGAGCAGTTGGAGATGGAGCAGAAAATAAAATGAATTTTGGGTGGGTGAATAGGTATTGATTTTTGGTGAATATGTTCGTCGAGAATGTTCTCGAGGCAAAAAGGGTTGTGAGTCATTTTTCCATAAACATTTTTATTCTCCTTCACACACACAAAAATGCAGGGGTGTGCACGGATACGAATTTTTGTATCCGTATCCGTCCGTCCTCGAAATCTCATATCCGTTATCCGTCCGTATCCGTGACCTTCCAAAATCCCATATCCGGATATCCGCGGATATACAGCGGTCCGGATAAGTGGATTTTTTATATCCGTTATTCGTCCGTATCCGTGACTTTCCGAAATTCCATATCCGTTATCCGTCCGTATCCGGATATATCCGCGGATATCCGGATGTCCGTGCACACGCCTGCAAAAATGCCTAAAATATGTAGTCATACATCCAAATGACTAAAGGCAATAAATAAAAAAAAACTGTGAAAAAATTTTCGGTGCAAAACCTCCGAAAAATATAAACATGGACAAATTCTAAAAATTCTGCGAATGAGTGGGACTGACTAATTTAAAAATTTTAAAATTAAGGCATGCATTTATTAAAAATGTTTTAATAAATATGAAAACAATTTTTAACTAATAAAATTAGTCTAAAAGTTGTTTAAAAATCTGAATTTTTTTTTATTAGTCCATCTTCATTAAATCGGCTAGATTTTTCCCAAAATACATACACACGTTTTTGCACCGGAATCCCAATGGCAAAAATGTTTTTGTTTGGTAAACTTATTAAAATAAAATATAATAAAATTAAATCTTTCAATAATTTGTTCCCTTAATTTTGAGCCAAAAACTAGGGCAGCGGAATGGGGGGGGGGCGGGGAGGCAACATTATTCCCCCCCCCCCCACAGAAAATTCGTAGTAATTTGTTTGCATGTGTGTGTATATTTTTGGGTAGCACAAACAACAAAATTTTTGTGCAATTTGTGTGTCATCATCGTCCCATTCCATCCCATCCCGACCATCGTTTCGTTGAGAGTGAGGGGGGCGGGGGGGGGTGAAAGAATGGAATGAAATTGGAAAATTGGGAATGAATTCAATGTGAAATTCAGACGACGAAGACGACGGCGATTGTGTGAGGCAACAAACATTTGGGAGCTGGGGGGGGGAGAGATTGATGTGTATGTGAAATCTAATTAGCGGTCATTTGCCCAAAACATTGGAGGCAAATGGATATATACATGAATATATTACCCACACATTCAATGCATTTATAGTGCACATACCACCGCCAGCAGCCAGCAGCCACAAATTTACCCTCGTCTCCGCCATATAAAGCCTAACGGGCTGGAAACAACCACAATCTGTGTGCGTGCTGCTTGCTTGTGCTTGGCTGTTTTTCGAATTAAACTGTCGAAAATAAAAGGAATTTTCGACTATTCTGATTGATAAAATTTAAAAAAAATTGAGTAATTAGAAAATAATATGTTTTTGTCCGAAAAGTATGGTTAATTTAAGAATTCCAATGGAATTGAAAAAACACTGCGACAATTTGCTGCATGCTTTTTTAAACAACAAGTTTCAAAAATTAAGAAAGACAAAAAAATTATTTTATTTTTAAATGGAAATGATCAAAATTTATTTTGACGGAAATATATTTTTAATTTAAAATTAATTCAAGAGAATGGATGACTACTGAACTCAGAATTTAGAAAAACGACAATTCATACATTTACTTGTACGCGATCTAGATTGAGACTGAAATGATCCGTTTTTAGGACTGAAATTTGCCTCTCATATGTTGGAAACGGATTAAGATCAGGGCGCGTAACTGTACTTATTTATCAGAAATGTACTGATTTTAAGAGCCGAATCTGACAAATTAAAAATGTACTGATTTCAGCTCGGCGTACTGATTTTCAATTCAGTGCATTTAAAACATATTTTGGGAGTTTGGGCTATTGAATGTCGTTTAATTTTGCGTAATAATTTTGGGTTCGAATACACCAAATGCTACGCAATTTATATATATATTTTTTTTGTTGTTTGTTACAAAATGAATTTTTGCCCAACAAACAAATTGTTTTGCAAAGTTGTAAAAAAGAGAGACCTTATGGGACACTTTGAAGCTCTTGTCATCCCACAAAGCCTTCGTTTTGCCCTCAGGCAAAACCCTCGAGGGGATAAATGTGGGGGAGGGGCAGTCATTTGTGGCCGTAGATTTTGAAGGACGAAAGCGCTCCGCACATCCCCCCTTCCCCGTTGGCAATCAATGGAGGAAGCGAATGGGGGAGGGGGGGGGGCAAGGTCAAAACAGCCCCCCTGAAGGGACGGACGGCCGGGCGGAAGGAAATCCCCTGAGGGGCGTGGGCAAAATAGAAATTGAGGTTTTGTGAGGGGGGGGGGGGGGAGGGGAGGCGGCGATGGGCACATTACATACAGCCCCCCGACGAAGGCAGAGCAAAAGGGAAATTGAGGGAGGGGGGGGGGTCTTGGGCACATTATATTATATAGGGGAAGAAGAGCATTCTCGTCAGGGCAATTGAGGCAAAATGTGTGCGAGGGCAGAGAAACAGAGATTGCGCGATGGCGCAGTGCTATCCAGAGCGCAGAGAAACAAAAAAATGTGATCAAGTTCATGGCCAGAGATAGGCGAGAGAGAAGCCAGTTGAGAATACAGAGAACAAATAGCGTTTTACGAGGAACAGAGAAGCAGAATTTAACAGTGATAGAGAGCAATGTTTTGTTAGAGAAAATGGGGAAATTTTGAAATAGCGCCTAAAGGGGCGACAGATTGGTGAGAGAAGCAGAAATGGAATGGCGAGAGAGAGAAAAAAAAAATTGGAAAAATGAGAGAATCTTCATACACCGAAATTAAAAAAACCATAGAAAAAGAATAGTAAACGATGCGATGAATGAAGCTAAATGTCGCTGGCATATGGCCAATGTGTGAAAAGAAAAAAGCGATAATAATTCATGCACAAAATGCATACAATAAGCATAATTATACAAAGGCAAAATTGGCCATAATCAGAGCTCGGATATTTGTGGATTTAGCAGCATTTTGCGAATATTTTTATGTCCAATGAGGGATTTGAATTTTTCTTAAATGCGAATTTTGACATACCTTTGACGTTGATTAGATTTTTGTGATTTTTTTAATTTTGGGAAAATCACTGTAAAATTCTTAAATTTGAATATTTGTAATTGCATCAAAAACAATAACAGACCAACAAATAAAACGCTTATTTTCTATTTAATCTTCAAATTTCTTTCATTTGACTTCGATTATAATTAAATTTTCTCTTCAACCATTTAAATAATTTAATTTTATAAAAATACATTTTTCGTTTAAGCAACATATTAACCAAATGTTATTGTTGTCAATTGATTACATTTCACACAAACATAAAATGTGTGCCAATTCCATTCACATAAAATCGCACTTTCCGGGGACAGAATTGCAAATTTTATTTTGGTGGCCATTTGTCATCATTTGGGTCGAATTTAGGGCGATGGCACGGGACGCCACATTTCGCTCTCGCGCAATCGGACAAATCGCCGCGGCAGTTCGGCTCACACACCATATTTTCTGCGTCGTTTTGCAAGCAGTTCGTGTGACAGGCCCAGTAGTCCTTGGCGCATGGCAAGCAGCATGGAGTCCTAAAATTTTGAAAACAAATTTTTTAGAAACATTTTATAATTACGAGTTTTAGAAACATTTTATAATTACGACGCGTAGGCTCAGAAATTTCAATAAAATTAGTGTAAGTCTTAAAAATTAAAAAAAAAGTTTAAATGCACAAAGTTACGATTCGGCCAAGGGAAATAAATTTTAATTGCTATTTGGAAAAAAATAATTTTAGCCTAAGGGCAAAACTTGAATAAATTTTACAAAAATTAGTGCTAGGTTAAAACTTTTGATAACAAATAGAGATGACAAATTTACGGTCTGATATACGGTTCCGGGGCAATTTGGTGAAATGCCGTAAACAAAAGGAAGAAGACGGCAATCAGATTGAACATCATCATGTTGGTTGGTGGGGGGTTCTTTCTTTCTGTAAAAAACGGTAAAAAGTTATTAAAATGTGCCTAAATTAATAAAATTTATTTTTTCATAAGAACTAAATGGTATGGCGTAGTTTGTTGAAAAATCAAAAAATTAAAAAATATTTCATTGCTTAAAAAAGTTTTATTTTATGAAAATTGATTGAAAATCACGAAATATTTATTGGGACGGCTGGCGATAATGGAAATTGTTTTCTTTGTATAAAAACGTAATATTATTTAATTTCAAATTCTGGGCCGGTGATTGGACGGAATTGTCAAGAAAAGTGTTTTCAATCTAACCAATTTATTGTGACGAATGAATCCGTCATACTTTTTGCCTTCACAGAATGAATAAATAAATATATTATTTTATAAATTCCATTATCTTGCTTTACCATCAGCAGACCATCACCACAAGCCCACCCAACCATCAACAACAAAAATCACACATCGTCATCTAATTTCCATAAATATTTTATGCCTTTCATTTTAAATTTGAAAAATGATTAAAATCAACAGATTAATATTATTATCACAATTGTTTTAGTGACATTAAATTATTTCTACATTTTTGATGATAAATCTCCTGGGTTGCATGATTCAATGAATTTGCCTTTTTACATTTTGTCCAACAAATTATTCATTCAAGTTTTATGAATCAAAAAAGCAAATTTATGATACTCATTCTTCAATTATATTAAATTATGATAATTTTAAATTATGTTAAAATTATAAAATTAAAGCCGATATTACCGTATATTTAAGGATGTTTTCCTGTCTGAATACTGTAATCCTTTTGATCGCATTGCTGCTCAGCCCGATCAGCACTGATGACAATGACGAGGACTCGTAATCTTTTTGTGGGGTTTTTAGTTTTTGTGAATTTTCGATGGAAATCTTGTGATTTTATTGGATTTACGTTTTTTTCTTTTTATCATTTTAAGGAAATTTTCACTTTTTCTTTTCTTCAACAGCGCTGAAGAAAAAAAATGTTGCTCGGACTGCTACAAGTCGTTCAAATATTGCTGCATCGAATGCGCTCTGAATGATACGGAAAGCGAAGTTTGTGTGCTGAACTGTCGCATTGACTTGGGCAATTGCAGCTACAAAAAGTGCCACCTTTTCGTGTGCACTCGTCCAGATGATTTTATGTAATTAATGGGAGGCTTATAAATGCATTTAAGGGGTTGTCTATTTCCCTGAAATATTGTAATTTGCTTTTCATATTTATTAAATAAATTAGGTAACTAAGCGCCAAATCGAATGTTAAATATAAATGCATTTAAGGGATTGTCTATTTCCCTGAAATATTGTAATTTGTTTTTTCATATTATTAAATAAATTAACTAATTTATTTTTTGTCTAATGCAGAATTGGTTGCACTTAACTGTTGGGCGCTTTTTTGAAACATTTTCAATGTTTAATATAAATGCATTTAAGGGGTTGTCTATTTGCCTGAAATATTGTAATTTGTTTTTTATATTTCTTAAATAAATTAGCTATCCCTGAAATATTACAATTTGTTTTACATATTTATTAAATAAATTAACTTCATTTTTTGTTTAATGCAAGAAGAAATGAGGGCACTTAACTATTGGTTCCGATATTTCCAATTATTTTTCATTTATTTAAAAATTTGAAAAAATTCGTAAAATATTTATTGACATTTTTGAAAATACTAAATTCTATGTTTAAATTAAATTGTGTCACAGAATAGAGTAAAAAAATAAATTAAAAACAAAATTTTCAATATTATGGTGGAAAAGTTTTAGAAAAATGGAAAAAATGGTGAATTTGAAAAGAATTTTTCTAATGCCTTCATTTCTTTTCTTTCAGAAATCATTCCATTTCCACGTTAGAGTCAGAACTTTTAATTTTTATTGGAAATTTTATTCCAAATTGCTTTTTCCAATTATAAATTGTTGTACGAGAAACGCCCAATTTTTGCGCAATTTTTCTATCGAGTTTTTTCATATCGTAAGACATTCCTTTGGCCCGGGTTTTGAAGTCTTTTTTTAATTGATCAAATTCTGCGATTATTTTTTGTTTTTCTACTTTTGAATAAATTTTGTTAGTACCTTTAATCAAAAAAAAAAATCAATGCGATTTAAATGCCAAAATTACCATGTTCTAATACGCTTTTCTTTTCCCAGAGCTTCAAAGTTGTGATGTGAATGTTCAACATTTGCGCAATTTCGAAATTACGGAGTTGAGGATTTTCTTTTTTGATTTTATTAAAATTTTTCAATAATTCCACCTTTTCAGCGTCAGTGTGTTTCTTTTGCTTTTCTGTGCATTTAATTAAAAATTAATGTTTTTATAATTAAACAAAAATTTACTTGAAATTCCAAGTTGCTTTTTCCAAATATATATTTTTGAACGGGAACCTCCCAATTTTTGCGCTATTTTTTCGTCGATTTTTTTCATATTGTAAAACATTCCTTTGGCCATGGTTTTGAATTTGTTTTTTAATTCATTAAACTCCGCGATTATTTCTTGTTTTTCTATTTCCGAATAATTTTTTCTAACACCTTTAATCAAAGAAAGACAAATTATTCAATTTCTTGCTTTAAAAATAATTTATTTGTTTACTTTTTTAAATTTTAAATCTCATAAAACTAAATAAATAAATTAAGTTTAGTTGTGTATCTCACCGGGCTGGCGAACTCTCCCCAATTCCCCTTATTAATTTGAATTATTATTTATTGTTTTTAAACAAAGATAAAAGCAATATAAAGGATATTTTTTACCTTTCTGTGATTTTGAAGAGCTTTCCTTCAAATTCAAATTATCAAAAGTCGAATACGAATCCGAGCTTTGTTCTTCTCCATCCCCCCCATTATCGAATTCTTCTTTATCGGATAAACGATCAAATTCCATAAATTCTAAATTAATTTTGAATTAAAATAAAGGAAATATTTAAAAGTACCGGATTTAACCCGTTTTTCAACATTCTCTTCCTTTACAGTTTTGTTTAATGCGATCTTTTGCTGTCTTTCGTTCGAAAATTCGTCATAATCATTTGGTTCATCTTTCACAACAATTTCTTTTTTAATTTTCCCAATTTTTTGACTTATAAAATCGTCTTTTGGATTTGTTCGTAATGTTTCTTCACAATTGCCAGATTTTGTGCCAATTTCTTCACTTTTATGCAACAATTCAGCAAATATATCATTATGTTCTTCATCAAATGCATTCGATTGCAAAATTTGGCAAACGAAAAAACAGGAAAAAATAAAATAATGACAACAAAACATAAGAAAATAAGAAACTGAAATTAATACAAAAAAATTTAATAATTAAAAATTAATATTTTTTGTAAATATTATTTTAAATGGAAACCCATAGAATTTATTTTATAAATTTGATTTATTGTATTTGATTCATTATTTTCTATCATGTGAATGAGGTTATTTGGTGGAGGGGTGTCTTTTCTTGGCGGATGTTGGGTTTATTGTTGGCAACTATGAATAAATTGTTTTTAATTGAGTTTAAGAACAGAATTAACTATCAAACGCATTTCCGAAAAACTTTGCGCAAAAATATAAAAAGGTTTCTCAACAAAAAGAATTGTTATTAATAGTGCAGGGATGGTGGTAAAATTATGAAAACAGTAAGATATTTCACATCTTTTTGAGATTAAAAAAAAAGTTTAGAAATTTCGAAATCAAAAAAATGTTTTGAAAACTGAGCACCAGTAAAAATTGATGTATTTGAATCATTATTTTCTATCATGTGAATATCCCCTATTTTATTAAAGCAACTTTGCTGCTAAGCTCAGTACCGTTGCTTTTAATACCGGCGAGATAAAAATTCCCAAACCAGTTTAGTCAAAAAGGCTAAAAACATTTTATTTTCGAAATATTTATATCTCAGAAAAATAGTCTGAATATGTTATTTGATAGCTGATTACGATTCGTCAATGAAAATAAAATTGAGAATTTAAAGTGAATTAATATTTTTTCACAAATTTTGACCCGTGGTGCGCAATTCTCCCGGTTGGTGCGCAATTCTCCGTACACCGAATTTGCTAAGCTATTAGGGGCTTGAAACCGGAGCTTTCTCTATGCAAACCGGTTTAAATCCGGAAAAAACGGTTTTCGACCAAAACGGGTTCGAGAATTTTTATCCCGACGGTATGAAAAGTTACAGAACCGTTTACCCAACAAGTGTCCTAATCAGATAGGGGATTGCATATAAAAAAATTGGGGCGCTTCAGCAACTTTTTATATAAATTTTTATCGAGAAGTCAAAAAGCGACGTTTTTTATGACTATTAATCTACGTGAAGCCTCAGTTTTATCGACATTATAGGAAGAAAATTTTTGAAAAATTAATACAACTTTTGAGTAACAAATGCCGGATAAAGCAATTGTAATGCTACGATGGAAATTTTACAGAAATAGAAAAAATGTAGTCATATAATTAGGACTTGAATTTTAACATTAAAAAACAATTTTTCCAATGCGTTCATTTCTTTTCTTTCTGAAATCATTCCATTTCCACGATATATCATTTAGAGAATTAGGAGATAAAGTTGAACGTTCAAAACTGTGAATTTTTTAAAATTTAAATTTAATTTCAATAATTAGAAATTACCCGACATGTCGCTGCATTGTTAATTGGTCCGCCATTGTCCACTTAATATGATTGAATTAATTCATTCTGGCAACTGAGCCCGGAAAATCATACCTTTTTGTAAAAATTGCTCTTTCCAACGATTTATGGTTCTCAAGGGGATGTTCAACTTTTGTGCAATTTTTTCTTTATTCATTTTTGGATTCTCTTCTTCAATTTTGTAAAATTGTTTCGCAAACTCCGTCTTCTCCGCCTCAGTGTATCTCTTTTGTTTTTCTGATCAATTAGTTTAATTAAAAAAATATTTTTAAACAAATTAAATGAAAATATTTGAAACTCAAAATTAGTTTTTCAATTATAAATTATCATACGAGAAACTCCCAATTTTTGTGCAATTTTTCTATGCTTTTTTTCATATGGTATGACATTTCCTTGGCCCGGTTTTAGTTTAAATAAAAACAAAAATTTACTTATATCCCCAAATTGCCTTTTCCAATTATAAATAGTTCTACGAGAAAGTTCCCATTTTTGTGCAATTTTTTCATCGACTTTTTTCATATCGTAAGACATTCCTTTGGCCATGGTTTTGAATTTGTTTTTTAATTCATTAAACTCCGCGATTATTTCTTGTTTTTCTACTTCCGAATAAATCTTTTTAATACCTTTAATCAAAAAAAAAACAAATTTTTATTTTCATATTAAAATTAACATTTTTACTTGTTTAAATTTTTAAATCCACATAAAATAATCAATTAACAAAATAATTTATGTTGTAAAAAATTTGATTTTTGATAATATATTTTACCAGTTAAGCCTTTAGATTTTCTTTTCCAAAAATCTAAGGTTGTGATGTGAACGTTCAACATTTGCGCAATTTCGAAATTACGGAGTTGAGGATTTTCTTTTTTGATTTTGTAAAAATTTTTCAACAATTCCACCTTTTCAGCGTCAGTGTATTTCTTTTGTTTTTCTGATTAAAATTTTAATTTAATTAAAAATAAATTTATAAACAAACAAAAGAAAAATTCACTTGGAGCTCCAAATTCGTTTTTCCACTTATAAATTGTTCTAATAGCAACTCCCAATTTTTGCGCAATTTTTTCATTTACTTTTTTCCTATTGTAAAACATTCCTTTGGCCATGGTTTTGAATTTGTTTTTTAATTCATTAAACTCCGCGATTATTTCTTGTTTTTCTACGTCCGAATAATTCTTTCTAACACCTTTAATCAAAGAAAGACAAATCATTCAATTTCTTGCTTTTAAAATAATTTATTTGTTTACTTTTTTAAATTTTAAATCTCACTAAATAAATAAATAAATTGATTCTCTCTTTTCTTTTTTCGAATAAATCTTTTTTCCCGTGCTGGGTCGTTTCGTAAATCCGCCAGGCGTTTCGTAAATCCGCCACATATATTTATGAAATAGATTTAAACATCATAACTTTATACACCCCGCACTAAATCAGTTAAACCTTATCAATTGGAAAGCTCTAAATGAGCAGAAAAAGCAATACAGTAAAGTTGAAGCGATTGAATAAGTATTAAAAAAGTTATAATATAAAATTGCCAAAAATCGGCTTTTTTCGTAGTTTTCGCATCATAACTTTTTAAAATTTTGATTTACTGCTTAGTTTAGTTTTACAAATAGTTTCTATTCATATAGAGCTTCCCATTGGTAGCAATATAAAGGATATTTTTTTACCTTTTTGTGATTTTGAAGAGCTTTCCTTCAAATTCGAATTATCAAAAATCGAATACGAATCCGAGCTTTGTTCTTCTCCATCCCTCCCATTATCGAATTCTTCTTTATCGGATAAACGATCAAATTCCATAAATTCTAAATTCATTTTAATTAAAATAAAGGAAATATTTAAAAGTACCGGATTTAACCCGTTTTTCAACATTCTCTTCCTTTACAGTTTTGTTTAATGCGATATTTTGCTGGCTTTCGTTCGATAATTGATCAAATTCATCATAATCATGTGGTTCATCTTTCACAACAATTTCTTTTTTAATTTTCCCAATTTTTTGACTTATAAAATCGTCTTTTGGATTTGTTCGTAATGTTTCTACACTTTTGCCGGATTTTGTGCCATATTTTTCACTTTTCTGCCACAATTCGGCAAATATATCATTATGTTCTCCATCAAATGCATTTAATTGCAGAATTTGGCAATTGAAAAAACAGAAAAAAACAAAATAATGAAAACAAAACATAAATAGCGCGGAGCAAGTAAACTGAAAGTAATTTTTTAATAATTTCATAAAATTATTAAGTTTGTAAATATTATTTTAAATAGAAACCCTTAGAATTTATTTTATATTTGATCCTGTAAAAATTGATGTATGTTCATTATTCCATCATGTTAATGATTATTTGGTGGAGGGGATCTTTTCTTGGCGGATGTTGGGTTTATTGTTGGCAACGATGATGTTTATTAGGGCTGTTCGAGAGTCTCGGTCTCGACTCTTGGGGTTTTAGTCTCAGAAAACGAGACTTTTTTGCACCCCTAAAGATGGCATTTTTGGTGAGAATTCATTTCAGAATTTTATACCAAGACCGTGACTTGACCCCGAGACTCGATACCGAGACCCAAAATTCCCCGATACTCAAGACTCGATACCGAGACTGAAAGGATTTTTATGATTTTTGGAGGGGGGCGAAATTACTGAAATTTCAAATTGAATATTTGTAATTGCAATATCTAAAACAATACCGACCAAATTGTTCAAAATAGGGCACAAAAAATTATTGATTACATATGGTAAACTGTTTTTGATTATTTCTATTTTAATTTTCAAATTTCATTTAAATTTGTCGCTGCCCCACGAAACACCGAAGCCACGAAGTACCGAAGGCACAAAACACCGACTAAGCAAAAAAACCACGAAATACCGGAAAAAACAAAATTTTTTTTCTTCTTACAATTGTAAATATAATATTTTTATCACACGTTTTTAAAACTTTTTATAAAAAATATCAAATAAAAATTTTTTTAGGGAAAATGTCTATCTTTGGTGGTGAATTTTTGGTCCAAGAAATAGTCTTTTTTTTTTGTTTTTTAGGTGGTGCATTTTTAGTTTGAAAAAAATTTGACTTTTAGGGGTAGATTTTCTCCTTTTTTTGCATTTTTCTTAAGAAATATTGGGCAAAAAATGCAAAAATAGTATCTAAAAACGCAAACGCCGAAATAGGGATTTATTCTCAAAAAGAGCGAAATAGGGATTTTTAGGGGTAATTCAAAAATTTTTCGAAATGAATGCTATTTCCGGGCTTCTCTCGTCAAACCCTATCCGCAAAAAAATAGGTTAAATCCTAAAAATGTAATTTTACGCTTGACAAATTATAAATTTAATTCACTGATTAAAAATAATAAATTTATAAAAGAATTTGATAAAAATAGAGCTGCACTTTATCATTTAGTTGCTTGTCACGCAACATTGGTTCTTATACGGTGCATGTCTATAAAATCAAAAAACAAACAAATCATTCAATTTTCATTAATTAGAATTGATCATTTATTTTATAAAAATCAATTAACAAAATAAATAAATAAATCTTTGAGTTTAGTTGTGGATTTTAATCTCATCGGGCTAGGTAACTTTTCCTTTTTCGAATAAATATTAATTTAATTAATTAAACATTTTTGTGATTTCGAAGAGCTTTTCTTCAAATTCAAATTATCAAAAAGCGATCCGTGCGTGTTTTTCTCCATCCTTCTCATTATCGAATTCTTCTTTATCGGAGATACGATCAAATTCCATAAATTCTAAATTCATTTTTAATTAAAATAAAGGAAATATTTAAAAGTACCGGATTTAACCCGCCATTCTAGTGAATAAAATGTAAAGGAATAGCAAAGAAAATTAAAAAAAAACATTTGTATTCCCGGAAAGGACTATGAGGAAGCGAGAGGATGCCATCGTGCCTTAACCTATTTAAAATTTAAGAAGTCAAAGTTTTTTTTGTTGTTGCTAAGCGTAAATATGAGCTCAATATTTGATTTAGTTTTCATTATTTTCTAAAGTTATACAAAAAGAATAAAATAAATCCAAATTACATATTGTTTTACAAAAAGGAAAATATGGTCAAAACATTTAAAAATTTTCAAATGCGTTTATTTTGTTTTTTTCCGAAATCATTCCATTTCCAGGATATAACATTTGGAGAATTAGTAGACGAGGATGAGCGTTCAGAACTGTTAATTTTTATTGGAAATTTTACTCCAAATTGCTTTTTCCAATTATAAATTGTTCTAATAGCAACATCCAATTTTTGCGTAATTTTTCAATCGAATTTTTTCATATTGTAAGACATTTCGTTTGCCCGGGTTTTGAATTCTTTCTTTAAATTATAAAACTCTGCGATTATTCTTGTTTTTCAACTTCCGAATAATTCTTTTTAACACCTTTAATTAAAAACTAACCAATAATTTGTCTTGTTAAAATTAGAATTGATAATTTATTAAATTATTTAATCGTTATTTCCTTATCTTTTTAAAAATAGTTTAATTATAAAATTTACTTAAAAGACATTAGCAAAATCAATTATTTATTTGTGATAATATATTTTTGCAATTTAGGTGTAAAATTACCAGGTCTTAAGCCTTTAAATTTTCTTTTCCAAGAATATAAGGTTTTAATGTTAAGGTTCAACATTTGCGCAATTTCGACTGTACGGAGTTGAGGATTTTCCTTTTTGATTTTATTAAAATTTTTCAACAATTCCACCTTTTCAGCGTCAGTGTGTTTTTCTGGCAAAATTTTAGTTTAAAAAATAATTTTTTAAAATGAAAAATTTACTTGAAATTCCAACTTGCTTTTTCCAATTAAAAATAGTTTTACGAGAAAATCCCAATTTTTTCGCAATTTTTTCATCAATTTTTTTCATATCATAAGACATTCCTTTGGCACGCGTTTTGAATTCTTTTTTTAATTCATCAAACTCCGCGATTATTTCTTGTTTTACTACTTCTGAATAAATCTTTTTAATATCTTTAATCAAAATAAAACAAAACAAATCAATTTCAATTTTTTTAAAAAATTAAAATTTATAATTATTTAATGGTTTATTTATAAACAAACAACAGAAAATTCACTTGGAGCTCCAAATTGCTTTTTCCAATTATAAATTGTTCTAATAGCAACTTCCAATTTTTGCGCAATTTTTTCTTCGAGTTTTTTCATATCGTAAGACATTCCTTTGGCCCGGGTTTTGAAGTCTTTTTTTAATTGACCAAATTCCGCGATTATTTTTTGTTTTTCAACTTCCGAATATTTCTTTTTAATACCTTTAATCGTAAAACAAATCAATCTCAATTTTTTGTTAAAATTTAGAAATGTATTTAATTAATATTTAATCGATATTTTGTTAGTTTTTAAAAATTCCAATTTAAAAATATTTTCAAATTAAATCCACACAAAAATCAATTAGTAAATTAATTAAATTTATTGTGATGCAAATTACCAGGTTCTAATAAGCCTCTGGATTTTCTTTCCCAGCGATTCAAGGTTTTGATGTGAACGTTCAACATTTGCGCAATTTCGTATTTACGGAGTTGAGGATTTTCTTTTTTGATTTTATGAAATTTTTTCAACAATTCCACCTTTTCAACGTCAGTGTGTCTCTTTTGTTTTTCTGGCAAAATTTTAATTTAATGTCCGGAAACCGGGTTTCGGATAATCCGGATTATTTTCCCGAACTTGGCTCTTATTATGTATAAAAATACTGTAAGACCCTAACGATTTAATTATTTTTCCGATATTTTTTTACCTTTCTGTGATTTTGAAGAGCTTTCCTTCAAATTCGAATTATCAAAAATCGAATACGAATCCGTGTTTTGTTCTTCTCCATCCGTCCCGTATTTTTTTTTATCGGCGATACGTTCAAATTCCATAAATTCTAAATTCATTTTTAATTAAAATATAGGAAATATTTAAAAGTACCGGATTTAACCCGTTTTTCAACATTCTCTTCCTTTACAGTTTTGTTTAATGCGATCCTTTGCTGTCTTTCGTTCGAAAATTGATCAAATTCTTCATAATCATTTGGTTCATCTTTCACAACAATTTCTTTTTTAATTTTCCCAATTTTTTGACAGATAAAATTGTCATTTGAATTTGTTCGTAATGTTTCTACACTTTTGCCGGATTTTGTGCCAATTTCTTCACTTCTCTGCCACAATTCAGCAAATATATCATTATGTTCTTCATCAAATGCATTTAATTGCAAAATTTGACAATTGAAAAAACAGAAAAAAATAAAATAATGAAAACAAAACATCTATAGTAAACTGAAATTATAAAAAAACAATCGAGAGTCTCGAAAAATTTTACAGGATTTTTCGCAATTGAATGTGATTTTTTACAAAAGTGAATTATTAGATAAATTCCGGGTTTTCGCCAAAAAGTCTAGCACCCGGCATTACGGACCCAAAAATGTCCGGAATTTTAAATGTTGACAAAGGGATTATTATATGGGGCTTTCTTGGCCCCAAAATTGACCAATTTAGGTCCGTACCCAAATCAAAACATTTTTCAAAAATTTTCAAAAATTAATTTTGCCCTTAAATTCTTCAAAAAGCATTAATTCGATTGTTACTTGCCTTCACGGTGTGCTATTTGAAGATTTTGAGACCGGAAATTGATTTTTTGAAGAAAATTGTAAAGCTTCCATTTTTTTACCGCCATAAAAGCTTCAAAAAATTATTCTAAATTTGGTAGCAGATCTCTTCACAAATTGAGTCAATTCAAAATTTTCTCGGCGGTGCCAATCGCTACCGCCGAACCCCACCAAAAGTTAAGCAGAATTCGCAAAAAAAAATTTATTTTTGAAAATTTCTTAACAAAAAATGCATTAAAACCCTCCGAAAATATACTCCTAAATTGAATTTTTTTTAAGTCTTTCCCCGGCGATTCCGATGGGCTGGACCATCGGACAAAAAGCGTTCCAGAAATAAAAATGAGAATTTAAATTTGTCGCGAAGTGTAAAACTATTTCTTAAAAGTTGAGCTTAAAATAAAAAATTTTCAGTGATAAAAAAATTTTCAAAAAAAGTCTCGATCTCGGGTCTCGAACCGAGAAATTTCTCGGTTTTTTTGGGTCTCGACTTCGGTCTCGAGTCTCGGTGTCATTTAATTTGAGTTTTGCCAATAATGAGATGGAAGTAACCATTAAATGGTAGAATAAAGTTTGAAATGAGAATACTAATCTTTTATTAATAATTTATTCTGGTTTAATTTGAGTTTTGCTGAGTAATCATTAAGTGGTAGAATAAAGTTTGAAATTAATCTTTTATTTTGAATTGAGAACGTCTATTCTACGCAGAAGTAACAAATTGTATTGGGAGGAAAATTGATAGCAATAATATTAGTCTACAATGCGCCGGCGTTTTGCAAAATTCGCCACATGGGCGTTTCGCAAAATCCAATTTTTCAATATTTACTTACTACAAAAATTAAGAATTATTTTAAATATTAAACTTTTAGTTAAAGCTATAGAAAATTTAACAATACAATATTAGGTATGTGGAATTGACTGGGGCTTTTATACTAGCTTATAATCAGACAAAAACAATTTTACATCAACAGAATTATCCACTTGTCACAAACAAACACGGAAGTAATGGATATTTACCTGACTTATTTATTTACTTCTTAATCATGCAGATTATATTCATTTTTCAAATTGAAAATTTAATAATATTTTTAGTTATTTTGCGAAACTCCCATAGTGGCGGATTTTGAGAAACGCCCAAGTTGGCGGATTCGATGATTAACTTACACAACCAGAAGACTGACCAACGAAAAATGAGAACAAAACTAATGAGTAGGGCTAGGATTTAGGCTTTACTTCAGTTTATGCGTCCAATCGAAGGTTATGCGTCCAATCAGAATTTGAAAATAAAAAATTAAAATTTAAATCCATTTTTGAACCGGTTTAAAATTTTTAAAATTACGGAAAAAATTTGTAAAATGGATACACTTCAGTACCAAAAGTAAAAATGACCCCCCTTTCTCCGCAGACAACTAACTGTAAACAGAAGACAACTGTGCACAGGACCCCGGCAAGGGTAGGGAATAAGGGGTAGTAAAAAGGTGGGTATGTGAAAAGCTACACCTTTTGACTTCCTAAACCATTCGTTAATGGTACTGAAGTGTCCATATTTCTTTAATTTTGAAAATTTTAAACCGGTCAAAAACCGTTTTAGATTCTCAGTTTTTAGTTTCTATTGACGAATTCGTAATTTTGAATGCCAACTTAGGTAACTTAGATTTGTTAAATATCCTTATAAAATAAATTTTAAGAGAATTCATGCTTTATTTTGGATTGGACGCATAAACTTTGATTGGACGCATAAACTTTGATTGGACGCATAAACTGAAGTAGAGCCGGGATTTATATGTTTTTTATGTTTTTAATGCTTATATGTTCGGATGAATACAGCCCAAAAATAGCCTTTTCGCGTTGGTTTGAGCTTTTTTAGACAAGATTGAAATTAAATATTTTGACATATTTCGGGGGTTTTGAGTAGGGTTGTTCAAGGTCGGTTAACCGAAACCAAAAACCTAAATTCTTTGAATTTTTTAATGGGATTTGTTAAGAAAATGGGTCTAAAAATTATTATTGTTGCTAAACAAAAGCCCCCCCCCTTCCAAAATTTTGCTAAGGGTTCCCCCCTATGGTTTGACAAAAACCCGGTTTCGGTTTTTTGACCAAAAATTTGAAAAAATGCACCCCAAAATCATTGATTTTTGGCTGTTTTTGAAAAACAATTCATCTTTAACTATGGACTTTTGTCATTTTTGAAAAGAAGGCCTAAAAATTGAACTTTCGCGTAAAAAAATAAATTTAAAAAATGTCGACGCTGAAATGGCTAGTTGGCGCTGAGATGGCCAAATGGCGATGAGCTGGCCTGGCGGTTAAAATTCCGGAACTTTTTTCAAATTTGTTCAACTTTCCAAAAATACCAAATAATACGCGAAAAGGCTTTAAATCTTATTTATACGTTAAAAGGAGAAAACATTAAGTAGTAAGCAAATTAATGCACTAAAAGTGCCATTTTTTTGGTGCATATTTCGGCATTTTTGGCATATTTTGGCCTTTTTTGGAGCATATATATGCGCATATTTGCCCATTTTTGGCTGCATATAAATCCCAGCCCTACTAATGAGAGAAGAAAATGGACAAAAGTTTATTATTTTTGCATTCAATACAGACATAAGACTATTTGCCAAATAACTGAACTCATTACGTATTAGCTAAAAAAATAAATAAATTAAAAGCCAACACAAATGGAAAATTTGTGCAATTTCACAACTTTATTATCTTTAACAAATATCTGACCGGCATCTGATTTTAGCTGTTTAAATATCAAGATGAATTAAATTTTTTGAAATTTTATTATTATATTTTTGATTGTAGCATTAAAAATGCTGGTTTAATGACAGTCTTAAAAGAAATGACGATGACCACCATTTACTGATTTGACTTTGGGGGGGGGGGTATAAATATTAATAAAGCCAAGATTTCCAAAATAAACGATTTTTTGTTGAAAAGTTAATATATATAAAAAATGTTGGTACCGAAAACCGAAAAAGTACCGACAATTTTTTTCGGTACTATTCGGTACCAGTACTTTTTCGGTACTTTACCGAAAAGTACCGACCGAACCTTCTGGCCGGTCTCTAATGGTTAATATTGGAAATCGGTTAATTTGGAAATGTTCTCTCTATAATAATCAGCATTTTGCTCATATTCAAAAATAATTTTTATTTGAATATAATTCAACCAACTTTATTCAATGATATACATACTTTAGTTGACCGAAGGCAAAAAAATGGTTGATACATCAATCGATCCTATGTACGAAAAAACAAAAAAAAATAGTCTGAAAATATAGATTAATTGATACACTGACATATTCGTTAATTGAAATAAAAATTGAAGAATGATATCTATTTTTCAAGTAGGGTTGAGCGGGACCGGGACTTTTAGGAAAAACCAGGACCGGGACTTACCGGGACCAGAAAAACCGGGACCGGGAAGTTTGCTTCGGGATTTTAGGGAAAAAACTGTTTACGTAAGAGTGGAGGATGTCCGGCGGTGCCAACAGGCGCCGCCGGAGGAATTTTTACAAAAATTGGCAATCTTTGTTAAGGAAATTGAAGCAAAAAGTCAGAAAGACGTGATGAATTTATTTCAAAAATTTTTGTATTATTCTTTTTTGCGCGCATTATTAATTTAAAAATATTATTTAATAAATCTTATTAATGAGGGAATGTCTATATTTGAGTAGAGGGGAAAACCAATAAATAAGTACTTGCACTCAACCGGGTTCGAACCCAATCCCGGCGAGACCAATAAACCGGGACCGGGACCTGAAAAACCCGGGACCGTCCCGGTACCGGTACCAGTCCGCTCAACCCTAATTTCAAGTCATGATTGTACAAATGCTTAAAATCTACATAAAAGACAATGAGCAAAATAGGGGGGTTTTGGGGTTATTGTGGCTGTTGTTTTCTCCTCACATCGTAATTTTGTTGGCTGTGGCTGCGTTAATTTGACCTAAGCATAAACTTAAAATTCAAATTAATTTAATTATTTACTTGAATCTCCAAATTGCTTTTTCCAACAATAAATTGTGCAACGAGCAACTCCCAATTTTCGCGCAATTTTTTTTTCAATTTTTTTCATATCGTAAGACATTCCTTTGGCCCGAGTTTTGAAGTCTTTTTTGAATTTATAAAACTCCGCGATTATTTCTTGTTTTTCTGCTTCCGAATAAATCTTTTTAATACCTTTAATCGAGAAACAAATCAAGCTCAATTTTTTGTTAAAATTTATTAATTAAATTAATATTTAAACGATATTTTGTTAGCTTTTTACAAATTCCAATTTAAAAATAAATTCAAATTAAATCCACTTAAAAAAATCAATTAGTAAATAAATTAAATTTATTGCGATGCAAAATTACCATGTTCTAATCCTTTTGTTTTCCTTTCCCAGCGATTCAAGGTTTTGATGTGAACGTTCAACATTTGCGCAATTTCGAAATTACGAAGTTGAGGAGTTTCTTTTTTGATTTTATTGAAATTTTTCAACAATTCCACCTTTTCACCGTCAGTGTATTTTTTTAGTTTTTCTGTTTAAAATTTTAGTTTAATTAAAATTAAAATAAAAACAAATTGAATGAAAAATTTACTTGGAGCTCCAAATTCGTTTTTCCACTTGCAAATTGTTTTAAAAGCAATTTCCAATTTTTGCGCAATTTTTTCATCAATTTTTTTCATATCGTAAGACATTCCTTTGGCCTGGGTTTTGAATTCGTTTTTTAATTTGTCAAACTTCACAATTATTTCCTCTTTTTCTACATCCGAATAGTTCTTTCTAAGACCTAAAATCAAAAAACAAACAATTCCAAATTTCTTGTAAATTTTGAAATGATAATTTATTAAATTATTTAAACGATACTTTGTTTACTTTTTTAAAATTCCAATTTAAAATAATTTCAAATTAGGGTTGCACGACCCCATCCCCGCGTCGCAAATTTAAGCAAAAATATGAATTTTTGAATTAATTCATAACATCCTTTCAATTTTTGCTTTTAATTTTCGTAACAAAGACTACATTTTTTTGGTTTTTAATGAATTGGATAAATTTAATCCTCCCAAATGAATTGATGGTCTATTAGTAACAAATTGAGTCAAAATTTTTCTCGGCGGCGCCTATCGGCACTGCCGGACATCCTCTACTCTTACTTAAAGCATTTTTTGAAATTTTTTCCGAAATATCGAAGCAAACTTCTTAATTTTGCCAAAATTTGGTGAAATTTCTTAACCAAAAAATCCAAAAATTTTTCCCGACGGCGCCTGTTGACACCGTCGGGCTCTCCGCCCCAGAAAATTAAATCTTTGTAGTGCATATATGCCATAAGTAAAGCCTTTTCTTAAGGGTGCACTTTAATTTGAAGAAATTTCGATTTTTTTTAAAAAAGTCCCCCAAAAAATTGCATTTTTTCAAAAATGCACCCTAGAAACACCGCCGACCCCCCCCCCCCCCCCTCCGCCACCGGAAGTGAAGCAGAACTCTCAATAAAAAAGCAATTAACAAAAAATCAATAAGAAAATTTGATTTTTAGAATTTATTTTTGCGATTTAAATGTAAATTACCAGGTTCTAATATGATTTTATATTTCTTATCCCAAAGATTCAAGGTTGTAATGTGAATGTTCAACATTTGCGCAATTTCTTCTTTACGGAGTTGAGGATTTTCTTTTTTGATTTTATTAACATTTTTCAACAATTTCACCTTTTCACCGTCAGTGTAATTCTTTCGTTTTTCTGATCAAAATTTTAATTTAATTCAAAATAAATTTTATAAACAAACAAAAGAAAAATTCACTTGCTGCTCCAAATTCGGTTTTCCACCTATAAATTGTTCTAATAGCAACATCCAATTTTTGCGAAATTTTTTCATTTACTTTTTTCATATCATAAGACATTCCTTTGGCCCGGCGGGCTTTGAATTTTTGTTTTAAATGATTAAACTCCGCGATTATTTTTTGTTTTTCAACGTCCGAATAATTCTTTTTAATACCTTTAATCGAAAAACAAATCAATCTCAATTTTTTGTTAAAATTTAGAAATGTATTTAATTAATATTTAATCGATATTTTGTTAGTTTTTAAAAATTCCAATTTAAAAATATTTTCAAATTAAATCCACACTAAAAATCAATTAGTAAATAAATTAAAGTTGTGAAAAATTTATGTGGAAATATTTCGATGAACAATTACCAGGTTCTAATCCTTTTGATTTCCTTTCCCAGCGATTCAATGTTTTGATGTGAACGTTCAACATTTGCGCAATTTCGTCATTACGGAGTTGAGAATTTTCTTTTTTGATTTTGTAAAAATTTTTCAACAATTCCACCTTTTCAACGTCAGTGTGTCTCTTTTGTTTTTCTGGCAAAATTTTAATTTAATGTCCGGAAACCGGGTTTCGGATAATCCGGATTATTTTCCCGAACTTGGCTCTTATTATGTATAAAAATACTGTAAGACCCTAACGATTTACCGTATATACTCTTGTAAATCCCCCATGTCCGATATTTTACCTTTCTGTGATTTTGAAGAGCTTTCCTTCAAATTTGAATTATCAAAACCCGAATACGAATCCGTGCTTTGTTCTTCTCCATCCTTCCCATTATCGAATTCTTCTTTATCGGCGATACGTTCAAATTCCATAAATTCTAAATTCATTTTAATTAAAATAAAGGAAATATTTAAAAGTACCGGATTTAACCCGTTTTTCAACATTCTCTTCCTTTACAGTTTTGTTTAATGCGATTTTTTGCTGTCTTTCGTTCGAAAATTGATCAAATTCATCATAATCATGTGGTTCATCTTTCACAACAATTTCTTTTTTAATTTTCCCAATTTTTTGACAGATAAAATTGTCATTTGAATTTGTTCGTAATGTTTCTACACTTTTGCCGGATTTTGTGCCATATTTTTCACTTTTCTGCCACAATTCAGCAAATATATCATTATCTTCTTCATCAAATGCATTTAATTGCAAAATTTGGCAATTGAGAAAAGAAAAAAAAATAAAATAATGAAAACAAAACATAAATAGTGCAGAGCAAGTAAACTGAAATTAACAAAAAAATTTAATTTAATAAAACTAATAATAAATATTATTTTAAATGGCACCCCAAAGAATTATTTTATATTTGAACAACTGTAAAAATGGATGTATTTGGTTCATTTTTTTATCATGTGAATGAGAAGTATTTGGGGGAGGGGCGTTTTTTCTTGGCGGATGTTGGGTTTATCGATTTGGGGTTTAATTTGCAAGAGTAATATGCTTTACGCCAATTAAAAATGTTGGAGACATTTCGCAATTTTCTCGTTACTACATCAACGTAAGTAGCCGGATTCTGGACTACGGAAACCTAATTCCAGAAGTAGCCGGATTCTGGACTACGGAAACCTAATTCCAAAAGTAGCCGGATTCTGAACTACGGGAACCTAATTCTAAAAGTAGCCGGATTCTGGACTACGGGAACCTAATTCCAGAAGTAGCCGGATTCTGGACTACGGGAACCTAATTCTAAAAGTAGCCGGATTCTGGACTACGGGAACCTAATTCCAGAAGTAGCCGGATTCTGGACTACGGGAACCTAATTCTAAAAGTAGCCGGATTCTGAACTACGGGAACCTAATTCTAAAAGTAGCCGGATTCTGGACTACGGGAACCTAATTCTAAAAGTAGCCGGATTCTGGACTACGGGAACCTAATTCTAAAAGTAGCCGGATTCTGAACTACGGGAACCTAATTCTAAAAGTAGCCGGATTCTGAACTACGGGAACCTAATTCCAGAAGTAGCCGGATTCTGGACTACGGGAACCTAATTCCAGAAGCAGCCGGATTCTGTACTACTGAAGCCGGATTCTGGAATACCGGAACCAAATTCCAGCCGGATTCTGGACTACGGAAGCCAGGTTCAGGAATACCGGAACCGTATTCCAGGTTCTTTGAATAATCAATTGCCTGCTCTGACGAGTTTACATCAGAAAGTGATTGCCCCCGGGGGGTAATTTTTTTTACAAAATACTCTCATAGCTAATTACCCTGGGGTTTATCGACGATTTTGAGGGAATTGATCTTGAAACGGTCACTTGAAACTACAGAATGATAGCACTTACAAATTAGCACCAGGGTTTTTTGTCCCAAGAAATTTGAAGCTGTTCTGTTCTTGTTCTTGTTTTGTTTTGACCTCTAGAATAGAACACAATAGTGTAAACTGTCTTAGACTGTTCTAAATTAAAGAATTTTCGAGTCAGTCTAAAATTCTCAAGATCTAAATTTGGCACCCGAGACCGAGACTTGGACCTCGACACTCGAGTTAAGACATATTTCATGTAATTCTTTCAATTTAATTTCTCAAAATTATGTTCTTTAAATCAAAATTATTTAGTCTCAATCACATCATCCATTTCCATAAATATTTGCTGGCTGCTTTTCCCTAATTTTTGAATTATCAAAAAATTTTCAGTCACAATTGTCAATTTTCTTAACAAATATCGTTAATATCTTAAGAAAAAATTTCCCGGCAGCGCCTATCGGTACCCCCACTCTTAAAAGCTTCAAAAAAGTATTTTTAAAATTTTGGTTGAAAATCTCTTAACAGATTATATCAAAAATTTAAAATTTGGCGGTTTTGAAGTGTCTGCTTAGTAAAAAAATATTATAGCATAACATCCTTATTTGTTAATTTTGTTTACATTTTTATGCGGCAATGTAAGCACTGCTGATGCAATAAAAATGTTGGCATCATAAAATCAATGGCATTTTTACTATTGATTTGTCCCTTAGATAATATAGCATTTAGTAAGTAATTTATACTTAATAAAAATTTATGTTCACTTATTTTCTTTAAGCAAATGATAGCATCAAATTATATTCTATTGTTAGCTTTGCTGGCGACAACTTGTCGGTGTGTCAAAGACAATAAAATTCGAGAGGCAGGGGTAAACTTTAATAAAAATCAAATTTAATAATTGTTAAATGGATGTTTATTGTTGCAGCATACGCGTCACAATAAAGCCCAAAAGATTGAACATGGTTCAACTGAAAGCTCAGGACAAAGTATGTTTTTTTAGGCTTATTGCTATCTATATATAAAAAGTTGAATGTGTGTTTGTTTGTTTGTTTGTCCTGACGTGGTTGGGGAGTTGAATTAGCGGGGAAATTTCGCGTAAAAATAAATGTTTGAATTTCAGTACTGAAAATGGATTAAGGAGTGAAGAAGGTTAGACGAGAGAAGCGAAAGAAATAGTGTGGCAAGTGAAGAGACTTTTGCCGAATGAAACAGAGATTGGGAATTCGTAAAGAAAAAATAAGTTGGTCATCCAGTCGATTCTGTTGTTTAGTGGATAAACACGTTGCCTTACTTGGTGAATGTGTCGGTTCGATTCCCGAATGTAAAACTATGTTTTCAATACATTTATTTATTAAAAAACAAAGTAATAAAAATTTTTTTAGGCAAAAATGACTTTTTTTAAAAAACTTTTTAACAAAGTTAAAAGAGAAAACCAGTGTAAAAAAAAGATGAACGGAAGGAGGAAAAAGAGAGGAAGGGAGGATAGGAAATGGGAAGGCGTGGGAAGGAAAGAGAGAAAAGGAAGGGAGGAAGGAGGGGAGGGAGGGGGGGGGGAAAGGAATAGAAAGACCTGAAGGGAGGAAAAGAAGTGAGAAAGAGGAAGGCGGGAAGGCAGGGATGAAAGGAAGGGATGAAAAGAAGGCAGGAAAGTACCAAAAAGTCAAAATGCCAAGGGGAAAAGCCAAAAGCGGGAAAACACAAAGAGAGTGAAGAGTCCCAAAGGCGAAAATGAGTGCCATAAGATGAATTGCCAGCCATAAGGAAAAATGCTCAAAAGAGAGAAAGTGCAAATCCCCTAAGGAAAAATGCCAAGAAAGAATAAGTGAAAATGCCATAAAGAAAGTCCCCCAAGGGAAAATACCAAGAAAGAAAGTGCCATAAGGGAAATTGCGGTAGGGGACGACTGAGTCTGGACAACTGAGTCTGGGCCAACTGAGTCTGGCCGACTGAGTCTGGCCGACTGAGTCTGGTGGCCAACTGAGTCTGGTTGGCAGGAAAAAAGTTTTTGAGCGGCATAAAAATTAAAATTCAAGCAACTTATTCGAAAAATATATAACTTTCTTAAACAAAAATTAAAGCAAACAGACATTAACATATTCAACAACAAAAACTAATAAAACAATCATTGATTCATTCTTCATGTGATAATTTTTGGATTTTCGGCAAGAAAATCGGTTATTCTTTCAGGGTTTTGATTCTGCATGGCATATTGATGGTCGCCCAAAAAATGATACCTGGGGTTCCTTAGGCTTAGGCCTATGCCACTGGCTTGGGGTTTGTTAGGCTTAGGCCTAAGCCTATTAATGTAAAAACGGATAACAAATAGAAATTTTTCAAAAAATCATAAATGTTTAAATGTCAAATGATAAATCTGATGTCATATTCGTGATTGCCGTTCTCGATAACCCCGGTGTACTTCTCAGAATTACATAAAACTGATTTTTTAAAAAAAATTCGGGGACCTATATAAGACACCATTACCATTTTTTGTTTAAGAAAAATTTTTTTTTAGTATATGTTTCATGTTTTTTTATTTTACAAAATTTAAGTTCAAAACTTTTTTCCTGCCAACCAGACTCAGTTGGCCAGACTCAGTTGGCCAGACTCAGTTGGGCCGTTCCCGGGAAATTGCCATCAAGAAAGTGCCTTAAGGGAAAATGCCAGAAAGAAAGTCCCTTAAGGGAAATTGCCACAAAGAAAGTGCCTTAAGGGAAAATGCCAAGAAAGAAAGTGCCTACCCAAAGAGAAAATGCCAAGAAAGTGCTCTAAGGAAAAATGCCAAGAAAGAAAGTGCCAACCCAAAGAGAAAATGCCAAGAAAAAAGTGCCTACCCAAAAAGAAAATGCCAAGAAAGAAAGTGCCCTAAGGGAAATTGCCACAAAGAAAGTGCCTTAAGGGAAAATCCAAGAAATGCCAAGAAAGAAAGTCCCCTAAGGGAAAATGCCAAGAAAGTGCTCTAAGAGGAAAGTGCCTACCCAAAGAGAAAATGCCAATGAAGAAGTGCCTACCCTAAGGGAAAATGTCAAGAAAAGAAAGTCCCCCAAGAGAAAATGCCAAGAAAAAAAGTGCCCTAAAGGAAAATGCCAAGAAAGAAAGTGCCCTAAGGGAAAATGCCAAGAAAGAACGTGCCATAAAGGGAAATGCCAGTCCCCTAAGGGAAATGCCAGATAAAAGGTCCCCTAAGGGAAAATGGCGGAAGTGCTCAAGGGAAAATGCCAAGAAAGAACGTGGCCTAAGGGAAAATGCCATAAAGAAAGTGCCTACCCTAAGGGAAAATGCCAAAAAAGAAAAAGGGAAATGCCAAGAAAGTACTCTGAGGAAAAATGCCAAGAAAGAATGTGCCCTAAGGGAAAATGCCAGAAAGAAAGTGTCTACCCTAAGGGAAATGTCAAGAAAAGAAAGTCCCCCAAGGGAAAATGCCAAAAAAGAACCTGCCATAAAGGGAAATGCCAGAAAGATCTTAAGGGCAAATGCAAGAATAAGCTACTATAAATCGAATCTGTTCATAACATATCCGTACTTCTAGCGGTTGGTGCGCCGTTAGGCGCACCTAAACCGCTAGTTAGTAAAAATTTACAAGCGGCTTCTAAAGGATGAAAAGATTTGATTGGAATACACATCCTTTACTTCCTTCCTTTTTACCCCCTCCTTTCCCCCTTTCCTTTCCTTCCTTCCTTCCTTTCTCCTTTCCTCTCCCCCCTTCCATTACCCTTTTCCTTCCTTTCATCCCTTCCCTTTTCTCCCTTCCTTTCTTCCCTTCTCCCCTACTTTCCTCCACCTCCATTCCTTTCCTCTCTTCCTTTCCTCCCTTATAGTTTAAACTAGGGCTGCTCCCTGACGCCGAACCCCTTAAGGCCCCGGCTCCGAGGATTTTTCACTCAAACGAATATTTATTGAAGAAAAAATAGACAAATAGTGACATAAAATCATAAAAAAAAACATTTTCGGGCATTTTTGAACATTATGGACAAACGCTCACCCGTTTGTTTGCGCAAATTCGTATTGCTAGCCTTGACATTTAATCAAAATTGCTTACTACTTTACATTTTTTATTTAATTGTAAAATACTCTCAACATTAATTTGTAAAATCAACACAATTGGAAATTTTGAATGTGATCATTGCCGAATTGTCCCACTGTCGGTGTCCCATCGGGGTACTCAATTGTCAAAACTTAAATAGCTAGCTGCCTCCGGCAAAAATTGTTTGGTTTTTTTTTTGTAGATTTTTCATATAGTCAACAACACGAACAAAAAGAATTGAAATCGATTGGAGCCAAAAGGTTAATAAATTTTCCTTTTAAATCAACTTTTTTTATATTTAACAATAAATTAGGAAGCTGGAAAAAGAAAACAAAAAAGTCAATAGTTCAAAGAAAGGACAACAAATAACTGACTATGAGGTATATAATATAACATTTTGTGAAATTATTATAAACTTTTTATGAAATACAATTATGTTTAAAAAATTAATTTAAAATGTAAATAATTGAATAAATAAAAATAATTACTCTTTTTGTTTTGATGCATGCCATTGATGAAAACAACGAATGCATAAACTGTACGAACATGGCCAAACTTGACCGCACCATAGGTCATGTGACGGACTGTCTGAAGGCAACGCAAACCGTCGTTGATCAAATGGTTAATGAATTAAACAATATTCCGATAGAGCTGGATAAGCCGCAAGTAGAGTTGACACGGCTTAATCGGGACTATGAACAACAAAAAAATCAGATCATTTACGCTGGAAATGTGATCAACACTGTCATTCTAGGTCTTCAAAATGCTTTAATTTATCGGATTAAAATGGTTGAAAAAACTCCATACGAAAAATAATTTATCTGGCAACCTTAAATGTTTGGCATTTGGTCGTAATATTATTCGGGATACCAAATTGCAATCAAATGACACACAATTAAAATGTACTGCCGTTGCTTCAAATTTAGGAAATTTAGGCACAATTTTGTTAAACGTTTAAAGTAATTTTTAGCATAAAATATCGCATTTTAATTTGTTGTTTATTTTAATTTTATGCACATATTTGTCGTTGCTGCCGTTATATAATTTGAATGAAGAACTGAAGATTTTTGCCATTATTTCACCGAAAATGCTCAACGACATGGTAGCTGCATTAATTGAACAGAAGGAATTGGTCAAAAACAAAATAATTAAATATTTTGATGAGATAAAATGGCGTCTGGTGACGGAAAATGAGCAAGCCGATGGCCTTTCGACAACAAGAAGCTTGATAAAAGAAATGAAGGCAATTATTTAAATTTTAAAATAAATTAATAAAATATTTAAATTTGTTAATATGGCTTTTTCATTTAATTTTAATTTTTCCTAATTAAGAAAATTTTAAAAAATGCGGAAACGAAGAAAAAAAGCAGATTTGATGGTGACAAACGCAACGCAAAAATCAACAAAAAATTAATGCTCAACCTAACTTTTTATATAAATTTGTACACCGAATTTTATTCAATGCTAATAAAGCTGCAAAAAATGATTGTGATCAATACGTCACCAAAACTTCGTGAAGACTGGAAGAAACACTTGGGACATGTTGAATTTTTGTTAGACGAGTTTAAAAAAGCAAAAAATAAACATTTTTTTCAAAAAAACGATTCAATTGCTGGTTCATCAACAGCAGGAGGAGGAGGAGCCTTAACTGATCATCATGAAGTTGAGGAAATCAGCTCAGACCCGGAAATCCAATCAAAAGGCCAAAATAGCGATCAATTTTTAACCGTTCACGACAATTCTGGTGATATGGAAATCAGCATGAGTTTGGACAGTCAAGATATAGAAGATTTACAAGATTTACAAGATTCAGATGAAGATCACCAAGGTGAAGCCAGCTCAACTTTCAAATTGCTTGAAGCAAATCAGTCAATTTGGCACACTTTGAACGGGATACAAAGCTCCAGTTCTGGCACCAAAAGTCCATTTAAAAAATGTATTAAATGCAACGAGCGGGCCAAAATTGAGGCAGTAGTTAACCAAATGAAAAAGGATCAAAATCAAATGCGCAGGCGGATCACTGAATTGAGAAGCACAAACAATGGGCTAGTTGCTTTTTCGTCATTAATGACGACAACGGATCAAAGAACAAATGATCAAGAACGGATACAACGAGAGATCGTTTCCGTTGCAAACGCAATTGGAACAGTTATTTACGGTGATCAGCAATATTTAAAAGAAACTTTAATTAGGGCCCGGATTTTCAGGTTTTAATCTTCTTTTTTTTTTTGTAGAATAGGGAATCATGAGAGAAGCCCGGAAATAGCATTCATTTTGAAAATTTTTTAATTAGAGCGACTTTTTAGTCAATATAAATCAATATTTTGGCTTTTTTGAGAATAAATCAATTTCGCTTTTTCATAATAATATTTTAGGCATTTTTCTTGAGAAAAATGCAATTTTTAGGCATTTTTCCGAAAATTTTTGAAAGAAATTCAATATTTCAAGCACTTTTTCCCAAAATTTCTTATGAAAAATGCAATAAAAACGAAAAAATTTGACTCTAAAAATATTTAAAAAAATTAAAACCAAAAATGCACCCCTAAAAAATGACTTTTTCTTTGACCAAAAATTGCCCCCAAAGGTCGACATTATCCCTAAAATTTTTTAAATTTATATTTATATGCTTACGGGTCAGCAAATGGGGCTTTGTGGCTTGAATTCAGAAAATTTGTTGGTCCACCTAATTTCGTTTTGAGTCCTATAACAAAAATGTCAACTTTAGGTTTTAAATTGGCAATTTTACCATTTGCTGTCCAATACGAGTTTATGGCAAATGGTATGAAATCTACATTGGACCAAGTCGGCGTGCTCTCTTCATATTTGAAAGACATGGCAGAACCAGTGGAAAACAAATTAAGGGAATATTTAAAAATTACAAAAAATCGCTTATTGGCCTACCCAGATGTTGACGAAACATTAATTAATGCGCAAGCAAAAAACCTGGAGGTATTATTTTTAATATAAAATTTGATTAATCAATGCAAATAAATCCATAAACTTTCGACTGGTTTGTGCCACTTTCCTTCCGGGACAGGAAGGTCGAGAATAGTCGGGATTAAGTCCCAAAAATGTTAGCGCCAAAAACTTATTGGACTTGGACTTTTGGAATAGTTAGGGAACGCATGTCGGGCATTTGCCGTGGGTAGTCCCCAAGGGCACATGTCGGGCATTTCCCGTGGATAGTCCCCAAGGGCACATGTCGGGCATTTCCCGTGGATAGTCCACAAGGGCACATGTCGGGCATTTGCCGTGGATAGTCCCCAAGGGCACATGTTGGGCATTTGCCGTGGGTAGTCCCCAAGGGCACATGTCGGGCATTTGCCGTGGATAGTCCCCAAGGGCACATGTTGGGCATTTGCCGTGGGTAGTCCCCAAGGGCACATGTCGGGCATTTCCCGTGGATAGTCCCCAAGGGCACATGTCGGGCATTTCCCGTGGATAGTCCCCAAGGGCACATATCGAGCATATAAATGTCGATGCGCTGCCGGGTTCGATTAGCAAGCAACCCAAGATTTGCTTAATTTTTTTTTATTTTTAAGAAGTTTATTGGCCATTATACGTTTCCAAAAAAATCAAATCGCAAGAAAGGTGCCAAGAAATTTCACAACTCAAACTTTTACATTCATTTGTTTTCTGAAATGTACAAGTTACTCCAAAGCGTACAAAACAACAGTTTCCTGAACAGATCGACAAATTTGCGCGAAATTTGGTCACCGCTTATGAGTTTTACGGAGGAATTTATTAAGTTATTAAAAAATGAGGTTGAAAAAAAAAGTTTATGGATGGTTTGAGAATGTACGGAAGGAAGAACTTGGTGATGAAACGACAACATTTTTCGAGTCATTTTGTTTTGGATTTGCAAGTTTTGTAAAATATTAAAAATCCTGAAATAGCTTTTTGTTTTTAAAAACAATATATTAAGTAATTGAAAAAAAAGTTGCTTAAAATGGAATAAAACAAGAGGATGATAATTTAGGCTTCTCCTCATCCTCCCAGCTTTCTCCGAATATTTCATCAAAAGTTCTCATAAAACTGCTTATGCACACGTTGCAATTTGGTGAATGAATATTGAAATAAAAATATTAATTTAAAAAATTCCTTTGCACAAACATTCCATAAATATTTTAGGATTTAATCAATTCCAACACAAACATTAAAACAGAATCCATTTTCCAGCACTTTTTTTTTTAATTTTCTGATTTTTTCGGTGCCATTCCGTCCGCCGTCCGCAACGTTATGGCTTTTCTCGTCAAACCCGCAATCAAAATAGGTTAAACGTAAAAATTTTCGGACTCTATTTATAAACTGATGTCGTTAAGATTTTCATTATAAATTTTTTTAAAAAACATTAAGGGGCTTTATTTTTGAAAAAAAGACAACATTATTGATATTAATTATTTCAAATTATTCCCATAAATAATTCAAAAATTGTCACCAGGTATTTTGAGCCGGTTATAAAACCGGGTCTTTAAAATCCCGGTTAACCGATAACCGGGTACCCAAACCGGCGGCTTAAGCACCCCCTAGTTATTGGATTTTTAATGAAATTTGAGAAAAAAAAACCACAGGGGAGACAATCATTCATTTTCGTAGGCATTGGGCGGAAAAGTTTTACAGAAATGGAATAAATGTGGTCATAAAATTAAGGACTTGAATTTTAGCTTTAAAAAAGAATTTTTCTAATGCGTTCATTTCTTTTCTTTCTAAAATCATTCCATTTCCACGATATATCATTTAGAGAATAGCAGATGAAGTTGAACGTTCAAAACTGTGAATTTTTTTTACTTAAATTTAATTTCGATAATTAGAAATTACCCGACATGTCGCTGAACATTGTCAATTGGTCCGCCATTGTCCACTTAATAAGATTTTTATTAAAAATCAAATTTCAAAGAACAATTTTTTTAAAATAATAAATAAAAATTTACTTGAAACTCCAATTTGCCTTTTCCAATAATAAATTGTTCTACGAGAAACTCCCAATTTTTGCGCAATTTTTTCATCGATTTTTTTCATATCGTAAGACATTCCGTTGGCCCGGGTTTTGAAATCGTTTTTTAATCCATCAAACTCTGCGACTATTCCTTGTTTTTCTACTTCCGAATAAAAATTTTTAATATCTTTAATAAAAAAATGAATCAACGCGATTTAAATGCAAAATTACCAGGTTTTAATATGATTTTATATTTCTTATCCCAGAGATTCAAGGTTGTAATGTGAATGTTCAACATTTGCGCAATTTCGTCTGTACGGAGTTGAGGATTTTCTTTTTTGATTTTATTAAAATTTTTCAACAATTCCACCTTTTCAGTGTCAGTGTGATTCTTTCGTTTTTCTGATCAAAATTTTAGTTTAATTAAAGTAATTTTTAATCAAAGTAAATGAAAAATTACTTGAAACTCCAAATTGCCTTTTCCAATTAGAAATTGTTCTATAAGAAACTCCCAATTTTTGCGCAATTTTTTCATTTACTTTTTTCATCAACCTTTGTGCAATTTCTTCTTTATTCATTTTTGGATTCTTTTCTTCAATTTTGTAAAATTGTTTCATAAACTCTGCCTTCTTCGCCTCAGCGTGTTTCTTTCGGTTTTCTGATTAAAAAAATTTAGTTTTGAAAATAAATTTTATAAACAAATTTACTAGAGGCTCCAAATTGCTTTTTCCACCTATAAATTGACATACGAGAAACTCCCAATTTTTTTGCAATTTTTTCTTCGATTTTTTTGATATGGTAAGACATTCCTTTGGCCCGGGTTTTGAATTTTTGTATTAATTTATCAAACTCCGCGATTATTTCTTGTTTTTCTACTTCAGACTTTCTAATGCCTTTTATCAAAACAAACAAGTCATTCAATTTTCATATTAAAATTAGAAATGGTTATATGAAATTATTTAAAGATATTTTACTTAAAAATTCGTTCAAATTTTTAAATAAACTTAAAAGACAATGAGCAAAATAAATTGTGAAAATTTTGTTCTGCGGAAATATATTTTTTTGTGATTAATGTTAAAATTACCAGGTTTTATGCCTTTAGATTCCCTTTCCCAGAGACTCAAAGTTGTTTTGTCAATGTTCAACATTTTCGCAATTTCGTATTTACGGAGTGGAGGATTTTCCTTTTTGATTTTACAACATTTTTTCAACAATTCCACCTTTTCAGCGTCAGTGTGTTTCTTTTGGGGTTCTGGCAAAATTATGGTTTAATTAAAAATAATTTTTTTTTAACAAATTAAATGAAAAATTTACTTGAAACTCCAAGTTGTTTTTTCCAAAGATTAATTGTTCTAAGAGAAACTCCCAATTTTTGCACAATTTTTTCATTAATATTTTCGTAAGGCATTCCTTTGTACCGGGCTTTGAATTCATTTTTTAATTTATCAAACTCCGCAATTATTTCTTGTTTTTCTACTTCTGTATAATTCTTGTTAATACCTTTAATCAAAAAATTTTCATATTAAAATAGAATGGGTTAAATTAAATTATTTAAACTATATTTTACTTTAAAATTAGTTCAAATTTTTAAATAAACTTAAAAGACAATGAGCAAAATAAATTGTGAAAATTTTGTTCTGCGGAAATATATTTTTTGCAATTTATATTAAAATTACCAGTTAAGCCTTTAGATTTCATTTCCCAGAGACCCAAAGTTCTTTTGTCAATGTTCAACATATTCGCAATTTCGAATTTACGGAGTTGAGGATTTTCCTTTTTGATTTTATAAAATTTTTTCAACAATTCCACCTTTTCAGCGTCAGTGTGTTTCTTTTGGGTTTCTGGCAAAATTATGGTTTAATTAAAATAATTTTTTGTTTAATAAATTAAATGAAAAATTTACTTGAAACTCCAAGTTGATTTTTCCAAAGATTAATTGTTCTAAGAGAAACTCCCAATTTTTTCTCAATTTTTTCATTAATATTTTTCATAGCGTAAGGCATTCCTTTATACCGGGATTTGAATTCTTTTTTTAATTTATCAGACACCGCAATTATTTCGTGTTTTTCTACTTCTGAATTAATTATTTTTCTAATATCTTTAGCAAAAACATACAAATTTTCTTGTTTAGATTAGAAAAAAACGATATTTTTGTTTTTAAATTCAAATTTAAAAAATTAGTTCAAATTTTTAAATCTCATAAAACAATAAATTTTTTCATAATATCCCTCCCCTTCCCCTTTTGAATTATTATTTTTATGCAAATACCAACAAAAAATAATTATTAACATTTTTACCTTTTTGTGATTTTGAAGAGCTGTCTTTTAAATTCGAATTATCAAAAAGCGAATACGAATCCGTGCTTTGTTCTTCTCCATCCTTCCCATTATCAAATTCTTCTTTATCGGAAAAACGATCAAATTCCATAAATTCTAAATCATTTTTAATTAAAATAAAGGAAATATTTAAAAGTACCGGATTTAACCCGTTTTTCAACATTCTCTTCCTTTACAGTTTTGTTTAATGCGATTTTTTGCTGTCTTTCGTTCGAAAATTCGTCATAATCATTTGGTTCATCTTTCACAACAATTTCTTTTTTAATTTTTCCAATTTTTTGAAAATTGTCATTTGAAGTTTGTAATGTTTCTTCACTTTTTCCGGATTTTGTGTCATATTTTTCACTTTTCTGCCATAATTCAGCAAATATATCATTATCTTCTTCATCAAATGCATTTAATTGCAGAATTTGGTAATTGAGAAAAGAGAAAAAAATAAAATAATGAATACAACACATAATAACGCAGAATAGATAAACTGAAATTAAGAAAAAATTTTTTTAATAATTTTATAAATCTTTTTAAAGGGCACCCCGATTGAATTTATTTTATATTTGAGCAGCTGTAAAAATTGATTATTTGGTTTACTTTACTTAGTGCATGTTGAGTATATCGATTGGGTTTAATTTACAATAATAATATTTTGAAATTGGCAATGGATTTTGTCGACCACAGATAATTACTACATTTTCATAAAGAACCCGTTTTGCTAGCATTAGTCGTTTTTGAGATAAATACACAAAATTAATGGCGACATGAAGTTTGGTCACCGGGAAGTTTGGGCACCGGGAAGTTAGGCACCGCAATACGAATTTAAAAAAATAAATTATAAAAAAAGCATTCATTCTTGACTTGTTTTGTACATTATTGCATGGAATTTAATTTTCGACAAATAAAAGTATTGAGTTTTAATTAGAGTTGATCGGGACCGGGATTTTTGGGAAAGGGACCGGGATTGACCGCAGAACCGTGAAAACCAGGATCGGAACCAGCATTTTTAACCGGGATCGGGAAAAACTACGGTTCTAGAAATAGGGGACATTGTAATGGTCAAGGGTGAAACAAAAGTTCTTTTTTTATTAATTAAAAATATCTTTCCCATTGTCTTCAACTGTTTTAAAACCACATGGCCAAGAAGGAAAATCACTTTAAGCCATAATGGGTTT
The DNA here is from genome assembly GCA_018350325.1 of Globodera rostochiensis. Classification (NCBI taxonomy): domain Eukaryota; kingdom Metazoa; phylum Nematoda; class Chromadorea; order Rhabditida; family Heteroderidae; genus Globodera; species Globodera rostochiensis. Next base: position 1,816,239 of record JAEVLN010000010.1, read on the forward strand.
GAAATATCATAAATATTGATTAAGATTAGCCTTCCCGAAAGTGCCATAAAGTAGCGCATACCTGTCCGAAGGACGGGAATTTTCGGGCCCATTAATTTTCCCCCCTTATTTTAAGGCTCAATTCGTTGAAATGATCATAAAATATTGATATAAGATTAGCCTTCCCGAAAGTATCATAAAGTAGCGCATACCTGTCCGAAGGACGGGAATTTTCGGGCCCATTAATTTTCCCCCCTTATTTTAAGGCTCAATTCGTTGAAATGATCATAAAATATTGATATAAGATTAGCCTTCCCGAAAGTATCATAAAGTAGCGCATACCTGTCCGAAGGATGGGAATTTCCGGCCTCATTCATTTTCACCCCTTATTTTAAGGCCCAATTCGTCAAAAAACTAAATTAAAGACCCAAATCATTTTCTCTAATAAAGACAGTAATGCATGGAAAAGTTTTACAGAAATGGAATAAATGTGGTCATAAAATTAAGGACTTGAATTTTATCATTAAAAAAGAATTTTTCTAATGCGTTCATTTCTTTTCTTTCTAAAATCATTCCATTTCCACGGTATATCATTTAGAGAATTAGCAGATGAAGTTGAACCTTCAGAACTGTAAATTTTTTAAAATTTAAATTTAATTTCAATAATTGAAATTACCCGCTATTTCGCTGAACATTGCTAATTGGTCCGCCATTGTCCACTTAATATGATTGAATTAATTCATTCTTACAACTGAACCAGGAATTTGGCTATTCTCGCGTTCGGAACCCGGATTCCTGTAATAGTCGGATCCCGGACTTCCGGACCGAATAATCCGAATCCGGTTCGGGCTCGTTACGTATTATGGTAGCAATAGCGTCTAACAAGAAAAATGTAATGTCGTGACTAAATTATGCAAACATTTATTTTTTAAATTTACCAGCAGGTCTAAATAAGCTTTCAGATTTCTTTTCCCAGCGATTCAAGTTTGTTATGGGAATGTTCAACCTTTGCGCAATTTCGTCTTTACAAATTTGAGGATTTCTTTTTTTGATTTTATAAAATTTTTTCAACAATTTTATCTTTTCAGCGTCAGTGTGTCTTTGTAGTTTTTCTAATCGCAATTAATTTAATTAAAATAAATGTTTTTAAACAATTAGGTAAATGATAAATTTACTTGAAATTCCAAATTGCTTTTTCCAAGTAAAAATTGTTGAACGAGAAACTCCCAATTTTTGTGCAATTTTTTTATCAATTTCTTTGCCAGCCAAATCGCGTTTGTGAAATTCATCTTTCATTTTAATGAATTTTTTAATGATTTCCCATTTTTCATTTTCTTCTTTTTTACGAGGCATTTTGTGTTTTTTTGAAATTCCAAGCATATGTTTCCAACTATTAATTGATGTTTGAGAAACCCCCAATTTTTGTGCAATTTTTTCATTCACTTTTGTCATATCGTAAGACATTCCTTTGGCCCGTGTTTTGAATTCGTTTTTTAATTCATCAAACTCCGCGACTTTTTCTTGTTTTTCTACTTCCGAATAAATTTTTCTAATACCTTTAATAAAAAAATAAATCAATCTATCTATCAATTTCCTGTTTTAAAATCAGTTTATTTTTAAATGCCATAAAACAAACAAAATCAAGGTCCAAAAAGAAAATGTTCAAAGTTGACTAATTCTAAACGTTTATCCCTGAAAATAGATATTTAAAATTTTTCTAACAGATATTCTCAATATTTGCTCAATATTTCAACGTCAATGTGACTATTTTATTTTTATTTTAAAAATAAATAACAAATTAAACAAACAATTCACTTGAGTCTCCAAATTGCCTTTTCCACCTATAAATTGTCATACGAGAAACTCCCACTTTTTGCGCAAATTTCTCATTCACTTTTGTCATATCGTAAGACATTCCATTGGCCCGTGTTTTCAATTCTTCTTTTAAATTATCAAACTTCGCGATTATTTTTTGTTTTTCTACATCCGAATAAATCTTTCTAATACCTTTAATAAAAAATAAATCCATATCAATTTCCTGTTAAAGTTTGGAAATTGTTAATATGAAATTATTTAAACGATATTTGTTTTGTTTTAAATTACAAAACGTTTTTTTATACATGGCGCTCCCGGGTGGGTGGCCGGGACTTTTGGAAAAACCGGGCGGAACTAAAACCGGGACTAAAATTTCAGTACCGAAATGAAAAAAATAGACCATATCAGTACTGGTCCCGGTCCCGTCCCCTATTGTTTTTAAACAAAGATAACGAAAAGCAACATAAAAGATATTTTTTACCTTTTTGTGATTTTGAAGAGCTGTCTTTTAAATTCGAATTATCAAAAAGCGAATACGAATCCGTGCTTTGTTCTTCTCCATCCTTCCCATTATCAAATTCTTCTTTATCGGAAAAACGATCAAATTCCATAAATTCTAAATTCATTTTTAATTAAAATAAATGAAATATTTAAAAGTACCGGATTTAACCCGTTTTTCAACATTCTCTTCCTTTACAGTTTTGTTTAATGCGATCTTTTGCTGTCTTTCGTTCGAAAATTGATCAAATTCTTCATAATCATTTGGTTCATCTTTCACAACAATTTCTTTTTTAATTTTTCCATTTTTTTGACTGATTAAATTGTCATTTGAATTTGTTCGTAATGTTTCTTTACAATTGCCGGATTTTGTGCCAATTTCTTCACTTTTCTGCCATAATTCAACAAATATATCATTGTGTTCTTCATCAAATGCATTTAATTGCAGAATTTGGCAATTGAAAAAACAGAAAAAAATAAAATAATGACAACAAAACATAAATAGCGCAGAATAAAATAACTGAAATTAATTTTAAAAAATTTTAATAATATAAAATAATAATTGAAATATTATTTTAAATGGAAACGCATTGAATTTATTTTGTTGAGCAGATGTAAAAATTGATTTTGTTCTATCATGTGAATGATTTTTAGTGTTGGATTTTTTTTTGGTGAATGTTGAGTGTCCGTGGGTCGAATAAAACAAAAAGGCACGATTTTATCAGTCAAGTTCGAATTTTTTTGAATATAAAAGTTAAGCTTTTCTACAAATGCCAATTTAGCTCATCCTCATTGTTTTTCATTTTTTGAGATGATAGTAGATCCCGAACAGGACCGGAGTCTGTGCAAGACTCCTGATCCTGACTCTTGGTATTTTCATCGAAGTACCATGATTCGACCTTCAAACTAAATTAATTTTATCGACCTTGATTTCGACTTTTGGCTTTATGTCCTATCGACCTCCGTTCGACCTTCTGACAGTTTTTGTTCTATTCGACCTCCGGACAGTTTTTGTTCTATTCGACCTCCGGACAGTTTTTGTTCTATTCGACCTCCGGACAGTTTTTTTCTATTCGACCTCCGGACAGTTTTTGTTCTATTCGACCTCCGGACTTTTCAACCTTCGGATCGGAAGCGATAGAGTCCTATCGCTTTTCCAACATTAGCTTTTGATGCTTCGACGTTGTTACCAAACCATTATTGCGGTCGAACTACTGCGTCGTATCTGAGACTTGATAAATTTTTTGTCCAACCGATGTGCGCGGGATTTGTAAAAGTTGCTGACCCATTTGTTGATCACTCCTGGTCGACGATTATTGTCTAACTTGAGAACCTCCCAAAAATTAAGAAAAAAGAAGCTGGCAAAAGCCAAAAACTTAAAGAATTAATTTGAGGAAAGGATAAATCTGAGGAAAAAATAAAAAGAAGGATCGGAAATTTGCACCGAGGCTTTCGCAAAAATTTTCGAATTTTGCTTATTTTCTTAACAAAAAGGTTATACATTTAACCCCCCCCCCCACAACGAAATTCAAAGCAAGGTAGGGTAGGACCTTGTTCTCGAGTAGAACACAAAAATTCCACCTCTAATTGGAGCAAAAGACAAAAAAGTTTCTCAAGGTGAGGAGGGAAATTTTTTTTTTTTTGAAAAATAGGCTTACCTCAAAAAAAGAGATCAACCTATCAATCCCGACAAGATCCCGTTCCCGTTCAGTCTCGTTGTTACCCTTTCAAATGAAAACGAAAAAAATCACAAACTAAAAATTGTGATAAACAAATGCGATTAAAATTGGGGACCTAAACCGAACCACTGAGCAAATAGGTACGTTCACAGACAAGGCACCCTTCCGATGATGTTCAATTCTTGGACTCAAATTGAGAAGTAGCCACGAAAAAATTTCATTATTATTTCTGCCACAAATATGAAAAGTAAACATGAAAAAGGGCTGAGTTGAATGCCGAAAACTTTATTAATTCGTTAAAAATTTGGGAATGCTGTGCAAATAATTTTGAATTGGGCATGCCACCACTTTATTGGACCTATATAAGCGTCCAAAGTTAGCTATGTCAGCATTAGTACCTTCAAAAGCAATTTATTCCAACGACCAACACCAAAAGTGCCTCTGTAAAATATGGCCAAAATGCTTTTTGTTATCATTTCAATAGTTTTTGCCCAAATTTTCCAAGTGCATGCGCTGTGCACCTTTCCTTCATCGACCAAAACCATCACAGTACAAGCAACAATGAATGTTGCTTCGGTTTGTTGCATATATCAATTAAAAAAAAAAGAATTATTTAATAAAATATCAAATTTAATTTGACGCTTTTATTGGAAATGAATAATTTTTGATTCTCAAATTTAATATAAATTCAAAATTTGAGAACACTGACTACAAATACACCACTTTTGTTGGCGGTTCCGGCATTCTAAACGGCGCCTGTGATGTGAAGAACGGCAAGATGAAATATTTGATGGTTTTGAAGCACGGCGTCACCATTAAAAATGCCATAATCAACACTCCTGGCTTGGGCATTTACTGCGAGGGCAGTTGCGTGCTCGAAAACATTTAGTAAAATATTGGGAAAACCAATAGTTTTTAATTAAAAAAATAAATTTTAAGCTACAAAAAACTTTGCTATCACGCTACTGGGTTCGGATACAAAAGCACTGGCACTTCCTACACATATCAAGTGATCGGCGGTGCGGGCCAAGGTTCTCCGGATAAGGTGAAGGCATTTTTTTTTTGTTTAAATTTTGTTCAATGGAAATAATTTCCAATTTTAAGTATTTCACGCAATCTGGCCGTGGCACCACCATCATCAAGAACTTCTGTGCTGAAGGTATAAACTAGGGTAGCACGGGGCCGGGCTCAGTACTGAAGGGTCCACCCAGGGACTGAAAGTTGGCCCCCGTTTTTCAAAATTCCTTCTTCAAACCTCACTTATATGGTCCCGGTTTTTACCAATCGTTTTTTTGTTCCTTAGTAGCGGTTTTTTTGACCCCCAGGGTTCTGATCGAGTAAAGACAATTTTCAAGGACATAACAAAAAATTTGGCGAAATCCAAGCACGATCAAAAAACGCAATTTTTAAGGTCAAATGTTTTACCCGAGACCGGCGAAAATTAACCATATCAAGCGGTTCAATGTTTTGAGAGGGCGCTTTGAGAATTTTGAATACCCAACGCCAAAAAATCATGATTTCTCCTTTAAAATTACAAATTTTTAGTAAGGACATTTTAATTTATAAGATCGAGGGTCCATTTCCAAGGACTGTCCTTGGCATTCAAGGACGAATCCGAACCCTGTAATATATATATAATATTTATATTTTTTCAGGAAAATATGGCAAGGTGTGGTGCTCTTGCGGCAACTGTATTGATCAGATGCCGCGCAGTGTACAAATTTCCAACACCAAAATACAGGGGCCTGGCCTTGCGATTATTTGTAAAGAATTTAAATATTTTTTATAAAAATCATTTTAATTTTATCTTTTAGCGGCTAACTCGAACTACGGTGACAAAATTTCAATTTCGGGCTTGACTTTGTACGGACAAGGATCGCCGAACACGCTTACTAAATACATTTGCCAAGTAAACAAACAAAACTAAAAAAATAATTACTTATTTAAATTATTAAAAATTTTAGTCGTACAATGGCCTCACCACTATGGCCACCATGCAGCCGAATGCGAAATTCAGACCAACCCAATCTGGCACTGGGACATGTTCCTACAGCACTTCGGCTATTAAAATTGTCAACTAAATGCAACAACCATGGCCCATTGAAGCATTCGTTTATGGCTAATATTGATGATAATATATTTTTGTTAATCAGCATTAATATGTTTATGCATTTTCTGATGAAAGTTAAACAATAAAGCATTTAAAATTAAATACAAATACCTATATAGCATTTTAATTAAACAAAAGTTGCACAAATTTTGATGGCGCTTTTGGGTTTCCAATTTTTACCAATTTATAATAATTAAGCAAACAAATATAGTGGCAATTAAATCCAAATAAGCAAATTCCGTCCATCCCAGCAGCATGCCTTTCCTTTGAGTGTACCGGGCCCATCCGGTGCCGTTGTTGTCAAAAATACGGTGCTCCACAACAAAAATGGCCTCGTCCATCGCCGGAATTGGGCGGTCCAAGAAAATTTCAAGAACCTTTTTGGCACGCGCAAGCAGTTCATCGGAGCGAGAAAGGACCTAATATAGTACTAATATTTGATCCCTAATAAAATTTATGAGTTTTGTTGTTTTTAACAGAAAACTTGGATTTCCGTTTCGAGATTTTAAATTTCCGCCTATCCATGATATGTACCCCTAAAAAATCGCATTGAAAATTTGTGGGCCAAATTCAAATTTTTTTAGTAAATTTCAAAAAAAAGAAATTGAAATTTCTCGGTTCTCAAGTCGAGAAATTTCTCGGGTTTTTTGGCTCTCGGTTCTCGGTAAATTCCAACTCTCAAACATCCCTAAAAAATATGACGCAAAATTACATACAAAAAAAGAGAAAACTTATAAAATAAAATATTTAAGAGTAATGAAGTATTAATAACAAAAAAAAAACTTTACGCTGTTAATTGTGTTGAACAGATTTGTTTCTGTGATGTAAAATTTATTGATAACTGCACGCGCGATGCGCATCTTTAACAAAACATGGGCATTATGCGCCTGGAATTTAACTTTTATTTTTTATAATTCTTTTTAAATTAAAAATGGAATATAGCCCAGCCACCTGTTCTGCAGTTACAGGCATAACAATAAGTGGAATGCCAGCAGAAATCCTTGGCGAACGCTAAAAATTAAAAATTAATTTTGTATTTTTTATAAAAATTAAGAAAATGATTTAAAACAATGTAGTTAAATTATTTAAAATTTTTTGCATTTTTAACCCCCGACAAGCCGCCCCCAAAGTCTCCGACCCTCGCATTTTGCTGAATATTTAAAAAATAGGATTTCAATTGACCTCTTCAATCCCCCATGTGTAATAAATGCTTTGATGGTCGGATGTGCAAGCACCTGATGCTGTGGAGCCCAGGCAACAATCATTACATTTTTGCTCAAACTGCGCAATTAAAATAAAATTATTTAATAATATGCCAAACTTTTTAAAACGTTCACTTTTTTGGCATTGCGCATCCTTTGCATGCAAATATTATTTGAAAGTCATTTAAGCGGCCAAATGTCCTGAAAAATGCGTTTAAGACGTGTTCAGGTGCATATTTCCAATCAACATGCGTTCCAAAAGCAATATAAATTGTACCTTAAATTAAAATTAATTTTCGATATAAATATTATATTTATATGTTGGCGTATTATTTTAATATTAGAATTATTTGAATAATCCTAGTAAAATATGAAATCCTATTTGTAACAGTCTAAGGATATTCATAATTCATTTCTTCCCATTTCCTGATCAATCCCCGGTGAAAGTCAATTGATGGCTTTCTCACAGCTTCCGATCGCTTATCTTGCATTCGCCGATTTCAGTCACACCCATTAGTGACTTTCCCACGTATGATGATTGCCCCCCGGGACATTCCAACTACTTAAAGGGGGGGTAAGCATAGCATTTCGCTCTCTCTCCCCCACCCCACTCGCGGCCATTTCATCCTATGGGCTCAGTCACTTTACTGGTAGCACCGGATGGTTCCGTCCTGTGGACGGAACGGAGTGACGGTTCATCAATGGGGGATGCGAGCTTGGGGCATTGCGCGCGCAATTAAAATAAAATTCCGGCCGTTGCCTGATCCGCATGATCAGATGAAATTTGCGCAATTAAATGTATTTTCTTCCGGCCGATGCCTGAATCAGACGAATTTACTGATCAGATGATGTTTGCGCAATCATTATAACTTTGTTCTATATTCGCGCATATAAATGTAAATTTCCGACCGGTCGATGCCTGATCAGACGTGATCAGATGAAATGTTGCGCATTATTAAATTTGTACCGGCCCATGCCTGATCCATTCGATCAGATGAAAATTTGCGCTATTCATGTGTTTCATTCCGGCCGATGCTTAATCAGATGGATTTTCCTGTTTAAATGAACATTTGCGCATTAAATAATTTGTCGGCCGACGCAATCAGCGCATTCAATTCTTATTTTATGGCCAATTTATCTGCACATTCAATCATTTATATTTTTTTGGCCAATGACACTCATTCGTGAGCGAAAATCCTGACAATAGCCTAAAAAGCCAGTTAACGCACTTATTCTTATGTGAAGATCCGGATTAAAAAAACAAAACAAAAAAAACATCATAAATGCTCTAAAGGTGGCATCTTTAAAGTAAACATTTTTTAGTATTTATTCAGTCCATTCGTCTTAATCAAATTTTCTTTGGCTTATATGGTACAATGCTGATATTCTCAAACAGTCTCATTCGTGAGTAAATATCCTGATTAAAAAAATAAAAAAATCTACTCATTTGTGTATATATGGAAATCCCGACCGTATTTTTTAATCTCACTAATTCTATTGAGAAAATTCCGGAAATTAGTTCATAAAAAAAAAGCTAAAAAAAATAATAATAGTTCTCAGGCTAAATAATAATAATAATTCTCAGGCTAAAATTTGTTCATGCACATACAATTTTCTATTTTGCTGTTCTCCAAAAATAAGGTAATTATTTGATTTTAATTTCTTCCCTTAAAAGGCCAGCCAGCATAACCCTCATGATTGAATAACTTAAGCAGGATGCGCTTCTCGTAAGACAAAGCTTTTGAAGGCAGCAATATCCCTTTATTTGGTGAAACATATTTAAATATATCTCTGATTTAATTTTCTCCCAAAACATTTTTCAGAATTTCGCGGTTCGTGAACGGACACCGCGCGCCAACCCTGGGCTCAATACAGGGGTGCCATAATGTTTATGTTTTTTATGGGCAAATACCACTTAGAACTTTGTCATTTTTTTGCCATATTTACAAACCTGCCACCTTTTTGAACTTTGGGAAATCTTATTAATGGAGAAAAGAGAATATTCATTTTTTATGATTTAATTGCAAAAAACGGAGGCTATAAAAATGCCACTATTTTGCATACCTTTTTCGAAGGGGATCTCGCACCTCTGACTCAATCCATAAAAAGCAATTAATTGGTTGGGTCAATGCATTTTTTGGCCATGCGAGATCAGATAGATTTTCCTGATCAGAGGAATATCTGCGCATAGGAATGCACAGTGAAACAATTTTAGTGGGTGAATGAATGATTTAAGTTTATTTTATGGCCAGTGTGATGCTCATTCGTGAGTAAGAATCCTGAAAGTATTTTTTTTATGCACACTCATTCGTGAATAAGATCTTCCCAAAAATGCACTCCTAAAGATTTATATTTCTGAAATTAGCAATTTTTGATATGTAAAAATTTCCAAATCCGCGTTTTTAGTCCACATAAATCCGGTCCCTATTCATAACCCAAACCACAAACATTATATCATAAAAAATCGATATTCTTCATGAATACCAAACTTCAGAAGTTGTGATAAAAATTTCCCGTTGATTTGTATACCATTACGGTCTGATCTTTCATGTAAATGTCCCTTTTCGAAACGAATTCCGTCAAGCTAGCAAACTTAATAAAAAGCAGTGCCGCTACTCTTTCGAGAGTGTAATCCAGAGAAATGAACAGAATTTCAGCATGAAAAAAAAGATAATATGAGTCGAAGGGACGGACGTGTGCTCAATTTAATGCAAATTTGAGACTTTCATAGGGTTGACGCAATTCTTAGCAAGTGAATCAATGCTAATCCTTGCCTCTTAAAAAAAAATATTATTATGTATTCTCATTTGCAAGAAATTCTGACACCTTGCGAGAAATCCCTTTCTTGATTGATTAACTCTTACGCAAAGAATATTTCAGTCGATATAGGGCTAGACATTTCGCAATTCCACCGTTTATGCTTCTGCGCAAGAACGTAGCACCGACCGATATTCTAATTTCCGGCCTATTCCTGATTCTGACAGTTTCTAATCAGATGAATAATAGTTGCGCACAAAAAAAAAATTTCCTGCCTATCCTTCATCAAAGGATATTGGCGCATTTATTTTAAGTTCTTTTCGTATGAGTAATTTGAGCCAGAATATAATTTCGTGGCCGTGTAATGCAAAAAAAAAAGTATTGAATAAACTCAATGGTGAGTGAAATCCCCACAAATTGCCATTATGAACCTTTTAATTAGATTTCAAATTCAGATCCCGAAAAAGGATGTTTTATTTTCGTCGTAAAAATGACCTTTGTGAAACTAAATTCAATAAAAACATTTAGACTATCGTCTATTTAATCGGTACAAATTTAAGTTTCAAAAAAAGAATAAATAAATTCATTCAAACAAATTTACTACTTTTCCCACATTCACAAATATCGCACCAAGTCTAATTACTGGCCAATGGTCCTGCCAATCTTAATTTTAAGTTCTAAAACGTAAATAAGCATTTTTGGCCTTCCACTTTCCTCGTGATCGGCATTTACGGTTCCTATTTTCTTGGTGCCGTACATTTTGTGGCTCGGGCCGAAGGCTTTCGGACCAGTTACGATTCGTATTGTTCGTTAGAGGAGTGCGTAAGCACCCCCCAAGCTGCCAACCCGAACGCGAGCGGAGGTCGATGACCAGCAAGGGTCACCAGCCGACCTCCAAAAATTCCGTCAACCAAATGACGTCGGGGCCATGTCAACAACAGTCAAATTTGGCCGCTCAGTCGCCAGAAAGGCAGGGCCATCCAGCAATGCGTCACAAACGGCTAAACCGCCCAAATAAGCAAAACACTGTGATAGCGGCAGTGGCGATACAGCGTCTGGAAGCAGCAGAAGTTCAAGCAGTATGGCGGAGACAAGGCGAAGTGACGAGACAGCGGAACGCAAAAGAAAGCGGAGAAATGGAAAGCGCGAAGAAAGAAGTGTCAGAGAATGAAAGTGACCAGAAGACAGCGAAGAGGGAGAGCGGATGCAGAGAAAAAGGCTGATCACCGAAAAGAAGAGCAAACGGAAGAAAGCAAAGGAAAGAAAGAGAAAAAAGAAGGAACCCAATGAGGATGGAGGGAAGAGGCAGCGGTAGCAGAGAAAAGAAATGCCGGAAGGAGCAATGAGACGAAGAAGCAGCAAGAAGGGAGAAAGCTAAAGAAAGCAATAGGGAAAAAGGGAGAGGAGAGAAAAAAGGAAGCGGAAGAGAAGAAGGCAGAAGCAACAACAGATCTAGTAAAAGGAGACCATGCGAATCTGCCGGTTTTGATCAACTCCTGCTCCTTCTCTCACTTCATATATTTTTATTTTCTCTCTAATTTCATAATTTCCAAAATTCTTACACCTTCCTTTCTCGGGGCAAAATTAAAAATTTAAATTAAACAATTGAAGAGTGGGACACTGTCAAATTCCCCTCGTAAACGCCCAACTTCATCTCAACTGAACGAAAGTTGGCAACGACGGCGACAAGAGTGTGAAGCAATAGCAACATCAACAATCATTCTCCATTCGTGGAAACAACTCCTGCAAAATCGACTCCATAAAGACCAACTACAGATCTAAAGCACCCTCAGTCTGTTGCAGATGGTCAACAGCACTTATCAGTGCCAGGGAAACAAACTTTGTCAACCGGGCTTCGACATGGCAGTCGAAGCTGTGAGTTTGATGGAGACAACGTGCACTACAAAACCATTCTTCAAATGGAGAAGCTCTGAAAATACGGCTGTCTTTCACCATATACAATGGCATCCGAGGACCAAACAACATCCGCAATTTGGAGAAGGACAACAAATTGGAGGAATTTGGAAAGGGCAAATGATGAAACTTGTAAGAGGGAAGGATGGTTCAAAAAAAAGGAAGAAAAAAACCATCAAAAGAGCCATTGGCCAACAAATCAAAGTGTGATAAACAAAAAAATATATAGTGGACAGAAAAGAGCCTCAAATAAGGCCACTCCAATCTTCAGTTGTGACATAAAAAATGGGGGGGGCACCTTTTCGGGAAAAGAAGGTGTAAGACATTCAAATTTCAATCCATTGTCTTTTTTGTTGACGCTGTTTGTGCCACTCACAAAGATCTATTCATGTCATTCATTTAACCGGATCAAAATGGCCTTCATTAAAACCTGGCGAATATTCGTTAAAGAAAGAAAAAACAAGAAAAAAAACAAAGAAAGGAAAAAAAGAAAGAAGAAAAAGAAAGAAAGAAAAAAGAAAGAAAAAGAAAAAAAGAAAGAAGAAGGAAGAAGGAAAAGAAAAAGGCAAAAAAAGTGTTTTGTTAACTCATTCGTGAGTGAAAATCCTGTTAACCAAAAAAAGTTAAGACTAGGTCAGTCAAGACACCAAATTTTGAAAGCACCCTTGGAGGCTAGCTTCGAGTGCCAAGTCCACAAATAGGATCGAGGACGATCCTGCGCAAGAGGGGAGTTGTAACAGTCTAAGGATATTCATAATTCATTTCTTCCCATTTCCTGATCAATCCCCGGTGAAAGTCAATTGATGGCTTTCTCACAGCTTCCGATCGCTTATCTTGCATTCGCCGATTTCAGTCACACCCATTAGTGACTTTCCCACGTATGATGATTGCCCCCCGGGACATTCCAACTACTTAAAGGGGGGGTAAGCATAGCATTTCGCTCTCTCTCCCCCACCCCACTCGCGGCCATTTCATCCTATGGGCTCAGTCACTTTACTTATTTTTCAAAAGAAAATATAGAAACAATAAAGAAAAACGGAAGTCTCAAATTTTACTTTAATTCCGAATTTTACTGAGTTTAAAACCAGATATTCAAATAATACTAACTCGCCGTATTATTTTCAAATAATACTATTATTCAAATACAATAATACACCGACAATATATACTTTATATACATAAAATCATTTGAAAAATAATATAACATAAAAAGAAATTGTAAAATTAAATATTTAAAAATTCACTCCCTTCGATCTTGAATTCTCCATAAAAATAAAAAATTCATTAGGAAGTTTTTCCAACATTTTCGACTCTTCACAGCGTGCTCCCAGTGATCATTTTCCGACTAAATTACTTACTCGATTATCATAATTAGGAAGCGGATTTTTTTTGCTATGTTACAATTTGTTTTAAACTTTTATTACAATTAGTTAATCAATTGTAAGTTTCAAAAAAATTTATTTAAAGTGCTTCACCTGCCATTGGTAGGCCCATTCAATCGATGTGTTCATACATGAAAAGTTCGCTTTTCGACAAAAATTCAAACCAACTAAATTTTGGAACACTTCAATGTTCGACATCAGAAAACGCTCAACTTAATAATTCCAAAATAAATATTATTTTAAATTTGAAAATGTTTTTAAAATTACCAATAAAATTAATGCTAACAACATTTTATTTATATACGTGTAAATGGTTTGAATGGAATTTTAAAATTCTAAAAAATAATACTATTTAAATTTACCAACCCGATTTACCAACCCGTCGCTCTCAATGAATTACCGCATATACTGTTTTAATCCACCGGTGTCCCAATCAGGGTTTACAATGTCAGCCTCCTGAATTTTTTTATAAAAGACTAAAAATTGCCTTTATTAAAAATATCTATTTACTACTTAATTCGTCATAAATATGTTTGCCATTATGCGCCAATTCACGCGGTTGGATTAAACGTTAAAACCGACTTGTGCACTGTGATTTGTGAGCAGAGTGCAAAATCTTTGTTGCTCAAGTGATAAACGTATGCAAATATTGGATACATTAGACTCATTGTACACAGTCCGATCATGGGCTGATCAAGAGTTGATGAAAAATTCTGTACAAGCGTTGACACCCCAACGATCGGCGCTGAGATTTTTGACGCTACGGGGAAGAAAAACCCCGACAAATTTAAAAATTTCGAGACTGATTCAAAAAAAAAAATCCTCTTTCCAAATTTGCCGTAAAAAAGTTTAAAAATTCATGTTTGTTCATTGATCGGGACCTTGAAAGTGGCGCTTCAATGTGCTGAATGAACGATTTTTGCTTTTTCTTTGGAAGCATTGTGTCCAAAATGGCGACAGAATGTCCATGGATGGCAAATCTTTAACAAATTTTGATAAATATTGTTAATTTAAAATAAAATTCGAATAATTTAAATAAAAATATCCTCAAATCGTAATTGAAACAAATTATTAAAAAAACATATAAATCTAATTAAAATAATTATAAAATTTCATAAAATGAAATTGTACAAGCTATTTTATTTAATATTATATTTTTTTTAAAATCAATCAACATTTGAACAGTCAAAAGTGAAGAAAAAGGAAATATCTCATCCTCCGTTTTGTTCCTCTCTTCTTGTCTTCCCTGTTGTTAATCTCTTCTTTCCCCCCCCCCTTTCTTCCCTCTGTTCATCTCCATCTCTTCTCCCCCCCCCCCTCTCCTCTCCTCCTCCTCCTCCTCCTCTAGTCCTATCTGCTTCCTTCCCCCCCCCCACTCCTCCCACTCCTCTCGGTTCAACTCTTCCGTTCTTTCCCCCTCACCTGACCTCCCTTCCTCTCCTCTCTCCCCTACCGTACAACTCTTCCTTTCTTTTCTTTAGTTCATCTCTTTCTTTCCTGTTTCTCCCCCTCACCTCCCATCCCGTCCTATCTTCATTTTTTCCGTTCCCTTAGGATGGAGAGTGAGGATCGGGGAGGTCATCGAAAGTCAATATTATGGCATCATTTTTGCGTTCTTACAGTGTGGAGGGAGGGGCAAGACTTTTTGTTTATTAATTTAATAATTTCATTGAGACAATCTGAGAACCCCTGAATTTGATATGAATTTTCTTTTGGTTGCATTCAAAAACAAAAATTTTTATTTGCAAATGCTAATAATTTATATGAACTCCCCGAATCCATGAAAAGCTCATACTTTTTTCAAGTTTTCAAAATCAAAAAGCGTTGTCATCATTCATCTTCACTAATGAATTGTATGGTCTCCAATGCAGCGTTGGCTTGCGATTCCAATTCTTCTCTGATCGATTTGATTACTTTCAGTATCTCCTTGGCCTTGTGCATCGTTTTATGCGTGAAATTATGTTCAACAATTGTCTCGAGCTCTTGACGAACATTTTCAAGAAGTGCTTCTCAACAAAACCCCAAATCCGATATTAAAAAATGTTTCACCAAACAATTTGTGCATTAAAAATGGCACATCCAAATCGCTCAGGCATTTTTTGATAGCATCTTCGGCTTTTTTGCATTTTTTGGGCAATGTTGGCCTGTTTGAACGTGTCCGGTTCGTCCGAATTTGCAATTTGAAACAGTTGGGCTAACGGGTTCACGTACATTTTGTGATATATTAAAGCAGAATTGAAGAAAATTGTCGTAAAATCGGCAACCTATTTTAAATCAATTGTTTGAAGCATTAACGGGCGTTCGCATTTTTGTTAAAAATCAAGGACACCGGTCTATGACACCGGATTTCCAAGATAAATACCAAAAAAAAGTCGAGCGTCGGCGTCTCAATAGGATTTTAATATGATTAAATTTGTATTCAACTAAATCCCGGTAATGATATTCCGAGGGGTTTTTATTGCTTTTTAAAGCAGTGCCCGGTGGGCTCTGTTAATTTCATCCTCCGTTTTGTTCCAACGCGTCCAATTTTACAATAGCCAATCTCGTAAAAATACCTATGTATGTCATATTTAACTCGTAATTTATTTGCTATTCCTTTACAATAAATGTAGTTTCACTTTATATTACAGATTATTGCTCTCATTCCAGTCACATCCCAAAGTACTCTTCTAGAATGAAGATCGTTACCAGTACAATGACGAATCTGCACGAAATTGTAAGATTACCTCTATCTATTGGTGAACAAACGATTTAATTTATTTGTTTGATTTAGCTTCCAGAGTGCAAACTTTTAATCGACAACTTGATGAACCAAGGCAGCGGGGAAGCTGTCCTTCGATTGCTGCGGGAGTGGTGCCAGGCATTTGGCAAAGGAATAGTAAAAAAATTCTTGCTTACAATTTTGAGCAAAAAAGTCATTCAAAAAATTTCTTTGCCGGAAGAGGGGAGGTGAGGGAAAAAAGGAGGGGGGGGGAGGGGAGGTGAGGGAAAAAAGGGGGGGCGGAGGGGTAGGAAAGAAAAAGATGTACAGAACGGAAGAAAGAAAGGAAAGAAAAAATGCTGAATTTTGCTAAAATTTTTTTTGGTTACATTTCTTAACAAAAATCCCAAATTTCTCCCGGCGGCGCCTATCGGCACTGCCGGCCGCCATTAGAAGCCTAAAGTTGACAAATTTCTGTAGTGTTTGACCATTTTTCTTAACGAGTTAAGAATTCAAAAATTTATCGGCGGCGCCTATCGGCACCGCCAAATTCCCTCCTCGCCAAAGCTCAAAATAAGCGAAGACCCGACATTTGCGCCCCAGACATTTGCGGTTCAGACATTTGCGGCCACAGCCAAAATCAGACATTTGCGGCTTGACATTTGAGGTCAAACATTTGCGCCCCAGACATTTGCGGCCCGACTTTGGCGGCCCCAGCCAAAATAAGACATTTGCTGCTTGACATTTCGGCAATTTTTTAATATTTTTAAATAACCAAATCAACTTAAGTCAAATTTATGCATTAGCCTTGCTCGGGCCCAACAATAGCTTTGCTCTCTGACATCTCCAATCTTGAACTGCGGGATTTTTTCCCGGAAGGTCGTGCGGGACCGGATTTGCGGGATAAATTCCGCATTTTAAATTTGGGGGATCCCGCACGGGATTTTTTAATATTACCAAAAAATCAAAACACTTTTCCCACTAGACCAAATCGTTAGTATCATTTAAAAGCTCCTATTTATCCAAGACTCTAATTGCTGGACATGATGAACGTGGAGGACGTTTGCGAGTGGAATGAAGACTGTGTTTTTGAATGGGTAAGGGGAGGTGGGGGGGGGGGGGGTAAGTGTCTGTGCAGCACAGTCTTAAGCTTTTCGTCCTCTGGGAAGGGGAGAGGTGAGGGGGGGGGGGGGTAAGGGTATTTAAGGAACCGATGAACGGAAGGTAAGAAAGAAAGAAAAGTAAAGCATTTTAGGAAAGCCGGTATTCGGATTTAACGGGACTTTTTTTAGGTCAAAATGGGACATTTTGCGCTTCTTTTGAACCTGTTTGACGACATGTTGCGGAGATCAGTTGAAATTGGGCCGCATGGGATTATGAGAATCGACTGCAACGGCGAAACCGAGCAGAATGTGTTATACATTCTGGAGTGCCCATCAATTTTATTTAAAAATACAGCTACGCGATCAATTTACACGTCATATGAGGTTAGGGTTTTGGGTCCTAAACATTAGACTTTTTTGTCTCTTCGCCTTGAAAGTAGAGCCCGGCGGGAACGGGATTCCCGCGGGAAAATTACGGGAATCCCGGCCCCGTTCCCGTCTTTTTTGCTCAGCAGGATTTTTTACGGGAACGGGAAAAAGACGGGATTCCCGTTCGGCATATGCCCGCCAAAAAAATTTCGAAAAATTCATAGTTTAAAAATTTGCAAAATTTTTCCCGTTCCCGCGGGATTCCCGTTAAAAGTTGAACGGGATTTCTACGGGAACGGGAAAAACACGGGATTCCCGTTCGAGATTCCCGTGCCGTACTTCTTGATAACCACGTTCACGGAAATTTTTTTTACCGGGCTCTACTTTAAACCCGGGTTTTTGGTCCCGTTTGAAACCCCCTAATAAGACTACCGAGATTGGCTGATAGTCTTTAACGTTTACCCAAAACATTGGTGTCCATTTAAATATAAATTTTGCTAAAATTCTTTGGCAAGACATTCAAAATTAGCATTTGTTAAAATTGGTCAGCAGCAACAAAATTCAAATTGTTGCTCAAACAACGCATTTAATTTCAATAATAAGCGAACATACGGATTGTATCCATAATATTGATCTGGAATTGCGTAAAGGCTTTAAAGACAAATTGACGGCAATTATTAAGGTAGAATATTGCATGTTAAATTTAAATAAATTGTTCTAAAAAATGACAGCTATATAAATAAAAAGCTCTAGTAAACGGGGAATGCACAGTGCACGGGTCTGTACTTCTTAGAGCCGGAATTCGGTCTTTCAAAATTTGTCTAAATGGTTATTTATTTTAAGACACGCGCTTATTATGATCATGTAATCGATGTCAAAGCATTTTGTTCAGCAGATTATACAATCAAACACGAAACTCAATCAATTACGCTGAATGAAGATTACCCGAGTTTCAATATAGACCTAAACAAGGTGCTAAAAATTTGCGTTATACTTACAAATAGAGTTGGCCGGGACCGGGATCCCGGCCGGGATCCCGGTCCCGGATTTTTGAATCCCGATCCCGGTCCCGGTTTTTGAAAAATCGTAATCCCGATCTTGATCCCGGTCTCGGTTTTTGAAAAGCCGAAATCCCGGTCCCGGTCGCACCGGGACTAACCGGGAAAAAAGTACACCCCTTTTTGGTTGAACTGAACTCACAAAACCATAGGGTAGGCCCTGTTGTTGTGCTACATTCGTACTTTTTGGACCAATTTTTTTAACAAATCTTGTTAAATTTTGTAAAAAAATTCTACGGACCCCTTACCTCTCCTAAAAAACTTAATAAAAAAGTGCCGTTTTTGGTTGCAAATCTCTTAACAAATTAAGTCAAAAATTAAAAAGTTTCTTCGGCGGCGCCTATCGGCACCGCCGACCCCCCCCCCCCCCAGGAGTAAGCAGAATTCGCAAAAAGCCGTCCTCCCCCCAAATTCTTTAACCGGAGGGTCGACGATTTTCTGCAAACCACAGGGAGGACCCTTTACTTTTCTAAAATATTTGCTTTTTTTCAATAATTTCGAGTGATTCAAAACCCGTTTTTTTGGGTTTCATCACAAAAATATGTATTTGTAGGGTTTCTAACATAATTTGAGGAATTAAAAAAATTTTGTGATGAAAACCCAAAAGGGCTCCACTATGGGTTTGTGGAAAATCGTCGACCCCCGGCTAAAGAATAGAGAAAGGACTTGAGCCGATCGAGATTTCGATCGAGAATCTCGATCGTCCTTTCTCTACTAAAGAAGTGACTAAAACAAAATTCTCAAAAATTACTGGTGATGCAATCGACGTTAAAGACAATGGGGAATATATTTTTGAAATAAAAAAAAAATTGGTTTCACCTTGTAATCATTACAAAAAAATTTTTTTTTGATTGCCAGTCCCGGTTTTTCCCGTTTCACGGTCCCGATCCCGGTTTTTGAAAAGGCAAAATCCCGATCCCGGTCCCGGTTTGAGATGCTGGTCCCGATCCCGATCCCGGCTTTCACGGTCTCGGTCAATCCCGGTCCCGATTTTTCCCAAAAATCCCGGTCCCGGCCAACTCTACTTACAAACCCAAGTGCCCGTGGAGTTTCGGGATGAAATTGGCACACTGATAGATCACCCCCATATTTTTACCACAAAGTGGCATTCATTTTTGCTAAGGAGGCCTGTGTAACGAGAAGGCCCGTAAAGTTTTTGATTTTTCACTTAACGATGAAAGATTATAACTTCATAAGTGCTTTTGTGGCCTGATGGTTGTATTCTCATTTTATTTTTGTGTGTGAAAGTTCGAATCGCTTGCTTCAATTTTTTTTTACAAATTAGAATAAATGACATCAATCCGCAAAATATTATTTCATTAATCCAATTGCATTTTTCATCTTACCATCAATTATTGCCAATCAAATACGAAAAAAAAATTCTTTTGCAAAATTTTATTTCAATCATAAAATGTCTGCAGATGTACACGGATTTTGAAGTTTTTGATAATTTGGTAATTGATGATGAAGCAGCAGAATTAAAAGAGGACGAAGAATATGGATTTGAAATTGAAGGATTGATCGTCATTTATTTTCGCTAAAAAATGTCTAATTTGTAAAAAAAAATTGAAGCAAAAGGATTCGAACTTTCACACACAAAAATGAACCGGAGAATACAACCACCAGGCCACATAAGCACTTATGCAGTTATATTCTTTCATCGTTATTTTTAAAGAGATAATTTCGTTTCTGGGCTCTATGATCAAATTTATCAAGATTGGTCTTAATAAATTATTTTTCTATATCAAACTTTCTTAATTGAGTTAAAAATCCATTTCTTTTGTTTAGTCAATACAAGACACAATGCGTGAAAGGCACAATTATTTTTCCCAATTGTCGCCACTTCCTTCACAATGGCATTTCCTCGAATTCGTAGTCCAATTTGCCTACAGCCAGTGTTGCCTTGAGGAACGTCTGAATTTATTATCGACATCACTTGCAGCAAATCGAGCCATCCGTAAGTCAATCGGGTTCGGGTAAATTACCCGAAATTTCGGGAAAAAACACACCCTAAAGATCGGATTTTTGGAATTAAGGAAATTTTTAAAAGGTGCTCAAAAAATATTTGAAAGTGTGTAATTGATCTGATAAAAAGTTTGGTGGCGGATAAGACCTTGAAAGAATTTGTTTTCTTTATCAAAATTATCACTTATTTCAATGCGACATATGAATTGTAATTTAGGCGGGGAAAGTTTGGACACCGCAATACAAATTTAAAAAAATAATGTACAAAACAAGTCAAGAATGAATGCTTTTTTATAATTTTTTTTTTTTGTATTGCGGTGCCCAGACTTCCCGGTGCTTAAACTTCCCGGTGTGCCCAAACTTCCCGGTGCCCAAACTTCCCGCTGCCCAAACTTCCCGGTGCCCAAACTTCCCGGTGCCCAAACTTCCCGGTGCCCAAACTTCCCGGTGCCCAAACTTCCCGGTACCCAAACTTCCCGGTGCCCAAACTTCCCGGTGCCCAAACTTCCCGGTGCCCAAACTTCCCGGTGCCCAAACTTCCCGGTGCCCAAACTTCCCGGTGCCAAACTTCCCGGTGCCCAAACTTCCCGGTGCCCAAACTTCCCGGTGCCCAAACTTCCCGGTGCCCAAACTTCCCGGTGCCCAAACTTCCCGGTGCCCAAACTTCCCGGTGCCCAAACTTTCCCGGTGCCCAACTTCCCGGTGCCCAAACTTCCCGGTGCCCAACTTCCCGGTGCCAAACTTCCCGGTGCCCAACTTCCCGGTGCCCAAACTTCCCGGTGCCCAAACTTCCCGGTGCCCAAACTTCCCGGTGCCCAAACTTCCCGGTGCCAAACTTCCCGGTGCCCAAACTTCCCGGTGCCCAAACTTCCCGGTGCCCCAACTCCCGGTGCCCAAACTTCCCGGTGCCCAAACTTCCCGGTGCCCAAACTTCCCGGTGCCCAAACTTCCCGGTGCCCAAACTTCCCGGTGCCCAAACTTCCCGGTGCCCAAACTTCCCGGTGCCCAAACTTCCGGTGCCCAAACTTCCCGGTGCCCAAACTTCCCGGTGCCCAAACTTCCCGGTGCCCAAACTTCCCGGTGCCCAAACTTCCCGGTGCCCAAACTTCCCGGTGCCCAACTTCCCGGTGCCCAAACTTCCCGGTGCCCAAACTTCCCGGTGCCCAAACTTCCCGGTGCCCAAACTTCCCGGTGCCCCAAACTTCCCGGTGCCCAACTTCCCGGTGCCCAAACTTCCCGGTGCCCAAACTTCCCGGTGCCCAAACTTCCCGGTGCCCAAACTTCCGGTGCCCAAACTTCCCGGTGCCCAAACTTCCCGGTGCCCAAACTTCCCGGTGCCCAAACTTCCCGGTGCCCAAACTTCCCGGTGCCCAAACTTCCCGGTGCCCAAACTTCCCGGTGCCCAAACTTCCCGGTGCCCAAACTTCCGGTGCCCAACTTCCCGGTGCCCAAACTTCCCGGTGCCCAAACTTCCCGGTGCCCAAACTTCCCGGTGCCCAAACTTCCCGGTGCCCAAACTTCCCGGTGCCCAACTTCCCGGTGCCCAAACTTCCGGTGCCCAAACTTCCCGGTTGCCCAACTTCCCGGTGCCCCAAACTATCCGGTGCCCAACTTCCGGACCCAAACTTCCCGGTGCCCAACTTCCCGTGCCCAAACTTCCCGGTGCCCAACTTCCCGGTGCCCAAATTCCCCGGTGCCCAAACTTCCCGGTGCCCAACTTCCCGGTGCCCAAACTTCCGGTGCCCAACTTCCCGGTGCCCAAACTTCCCGGTGCCCAAACTTCCCGGTGCCCAAACTTCCCGGTGCCCAACTTCCCGGTACCCAAACTTCCCGGTGCCCAACTTCCCGGTGCCCAAACTTCCCGGTGCCCAAACTTCCCGGTGCCCAAACTTCCCGGTGCCCAAACTTCCCGGTGCCCAACTTCCCGGTACCCAAACTTCCCGGTGCCCAACTTCCCGGTGCCCAAACTTCCCGGTGCCCAAACTTCCCGGTGCCCAAACTTCCCGGTGCCCAACTTCCCGGTGCCCAAACTTCCCGGTGCCCAAACTTCCCGGTGCCCAACTTCCCGGTACCCAAACTTCCCGGTGCCCAACTTCCCGGTGCCCAAACTTCCCGGTGCCCAAACTTCCCGGTTCCCAAACTTCCCGGTGCCCAAAGTTCCCGCTGCCCAACTTCCCGGTACCCAAACTTCCCGGTGCCCAACTTCCCGGTGCCCTAGCAGAATTCTAACATGTTTTGCATATCATTTATGAAACGTTTTTAATAAATTTTAAATATATAATTTTTAAAAATCTTGTTTCAGAGTTTTTGTTTGTTTTAATTTTAATAATTTCATTGAGACAATCTGAGAACTCAAAAATTTGATATATAAATTTTTTTTTGTTGCATCAAAACCATTTTTATTTGCAAATACTAATAATTTATATGAGCTTGAAAACCTCCTACTTTTTTCAATATTCAAATCTAAAAGCGTTGTCATCATTCATCTTCACTAATGAATTGTATGGTCTCCAATGCAGCGTTGGCTTGCGATTCCAATTCTTCTCTGATCGATTTGATCACTTTCAGTATCTCCTTGGCCTTGTGCATCGTTTTATGCGTGAAATTATGTTCAACAATTGTCTCGAGCTCTTGACGAACATTTTCAAGAATTTGCTTCTCAACAAATCCACGAAATCCGATGTCGAAAAATGTTTCACCAAACAATTTGTCCATTAAAAGTGGCACATCCAACTCGCTCAGGCATTTTTTGATCGCACTTTCGGCTTTTTGGATTTTTTGGACAATGTTGGCGAATGCGTGCAGCACTTGGCTGTGTTTGAACGTGTCCGGTTCGTCCGAATTTGCAATTTGAAACAGTTGGGCTAACGGGTTCACGTACATTTTGTGATATATTAAAGCAGAATTGAATAAAATTGGAGTAAAATCGGCAACCTATTTTAAATCAATTGTTTGAAGCATTAACGGGGGTCCGCATTTTTGTAAGAACCAGGACACCAGATTTTGGTGAATCCAGGACACCGGTCCAGGACACCGAATTTCCATGATAAACCCAAAAAAAGTCGAGCGTCTGCGTCTCAAAAAGATTTTAATATTAAGTAAATAAAATATGTATTAACTAAAAAATCTCAATTATAATATTTTTATTTAAAATAAAATAAAATAAATTCACAATTATCAATTTCGGCTCGTTTGTACACAGAGGGCAGCGTAACGTTTCTTTACTTACAATCCTAAATTAATAAATTCATGGAGCAAAAAACCCCATCCTAACCATGTTGTAATGCAATCGTTGTGATAAATATGCTAAAAAAATTGGTTTTTAATTGTTACAATTATTGTACTATTTCTATAAACAACAAATAACAGCAATAAGATTTTGGCTTTTTACTTCATAATTTGAATTATTTGAGCGTTTGCCGTGCAATTTCAAAATTGGTCGATTTTCCAATGTTGTTAATGATTCTAAACAAATAGGACACGTGTCAACATCATCAGAGATTTGGTTATGATTATTTCCTGCAGGCAAATCGTCCTGAAAAAAAATATAAAATATCTAAATATTTCTTGTTAGATCCAGGACGATCGAGATTCTCAATTTTTGGGGGGGTTTTTTCTCGAGATTTTCGATCGAAATCTCGGTTTCAATCGAGATTTTAGTAGATTCGCGATCGAAATCTTGAATGGTCCTCATTATTTCTTACCTCATCAAACTGGTATATATGCATTTTCAGATTCCACAATTTGTGTTTGAACAAATTTTCCAACTTTACAGGAATTGTCACTTGGTATTCCGAGAACTTAATATATTTTGTTAGTCTAGAGAACTTCTAGTGAAAAATTCAAAGATTTGGTGAACAGTTCCTATTTGTATTTTTAAATACAAAAAAACATTTAATTTTTTATTTTATATTTATTGTTTCAATCAAAAATGATAAAGTCTCTGCACAAATGTTAAAAACCAATTGGTAAAAATTAAATTACTACCTGAGGCACGTCTTTGTTTGCGCCTCCTCTACGACCATCAATTTTCAACAACGGCGAATAACCCAAGAAAGTTTTTGTGTCTTTCGATTCGTGGTAGCGTTGATTTTTGTTCACGGATGCGTACAAAAATGCGTGATAATTGCCCGTGTCTTTGTTCGCCTCAAAAATCACTTGACGATTCCAAAAAAGTGCGCATGGGTCGGCACTGCCCAAATTGATCAAATGCCGTTTCGTGAAGTTGGGCCGGTACATGTCAATTCGGACAATTTTGAACAATGTTCGAATGTCAAACGCGTTCAGCTCACTCTCCGCTTGATGGTAAGGGCCATCGTCATGTGGGTCTTCATCATCTTCTGCATTATTAATCTAAATATTGAATTTTGTCTGGTAATCATTTTCAATTGTAGAAATTGTCATTGTAGGCAGAAAAGTGTACTTGCTGGCACGGTTAAATCGCTTCAGGACGGGGGCATAATAAGCCTAATTTGTATGAGGGACGGCTCTGGTGGGGCACCCTGGGAGCACAAAAAGCATCGACTTGGGCGTGAAGCTAACACCTCGCCGAGGGACGTGGGTTCAATTCCCGTCCTGTGCTAGCCATTTGTTTTCTTGTACTGGTACCATTAGCAGGGATCCCACAACGGCCAATCGATCAGACCTTCGATCGATAGACCAAGACAAAAATAATTTCTTACATAAAATGTAATATTCTATAACTTTTTAGAGAAATATTAGTGTACTATATTAAACAAATGCATACTATGGATTTGAATTTTTAAATTAAATAAAAATTATTTAATTTTTTCAATTTCAAAATTCAATCACCAGCACAAATTCATCCGCTAGCGGATATATATTGAAGGCAAATCCGAGCGTGAACTTCTCCGTTTGTTCCGCCTCCAGCACATTGATTTCAAAATTTTTGCCATTTTCAATGTTTCGATGAATCATTTCTTTGATATGGTAGTCACCGTAATCGCGATAATAGACAATATGCATCAAATCCAACCGAATTTTACGAGACGGAATTGATTGTTCATAAATGACACGTAATTTTAATGTTCCCGCTTCTGTGTTATTGAAAAGGCAGCAGAAAATGGCATAAGAAAATAGGAAAATAATTCGCCCAAATAAATGCATTGAATTTCTTTTTGAATGAAAAAACAAAAATGATTTTGTCAGATGAAATATAAAAAGTCCAATAGTTTTTTTTCTTGAATTAATTGATTTTATAAAAAGCAAATAAATTTCATAATATTTTTAATTGATTTTATTAATCAATTCTTGCGATTTGAAAAAATTTATTAAGTGGAAATTTAGCCATATGAATGGAAATTAACTTATCGAAATAATAAATACAAAAAAAAGGTTTTTATTTTTGTTTTAACTAGGTGGGAATCGATGTGGATGCAAATTGACGGGGGCATGCTGTATGATTGACGGTGTTTTAGTGCTTAAAAAAGCGCTTCGCGCTAAAGGACTTCGTTGCTAGTGCACAGACGTGTGTTTTTTGAACTTTTAGATGGGCTGTCTGAAAAGTTTCTGAATTTTTTCAATCGACAACTACACCATTCGATAGAGCTCGAAAAACTCTACATTTTAACTATTGACTCCATCCAGAAACGAGCAATGCGCGACGAGTTATAGCCAGGGGGCTGAATTGTTGATTTTGAGTCCCCTTCAATTCCTTCACTTTCCCGTGACCCTATTTTATTTTAGATTTACTATTTTCATCACAAAATTCCAATCTTAAGCCTAAGCCTAACGAACCCCAACCTTAGGGTGGCTTAGGCCTACGCCTAAAGAACCCCAACCTTAGGGTGGCTTAGGCATAATGTCGAATTTGGTTTACGGCGCAAATGTCCGCGGCGCAAATGTCCGCGGCGCAATGTCTGCCAATCTTTTTAATTTTTTTTTATTAACAACGGATTATTTCCTTTTTTGCATATATTTAGTGCAATTAAGTTTCGATCGATCAAATTAGCGTCAAAAAAAGGGGGCGCGAGAGTGGGATTAGTTTTTAATTGGGAAAAAGTTTGTTTGTTGTCGTCGTATGAAATGTTTAATTGCATGTAAAATAAAATATCCCGATCCAAAATTTTTTCTAGTCATATTTGCCAATGGCATTGTGCCGAAATTGCCCGACTATCACTGTTGAAATGATGCTGAGAATCTCATAACTTCATATAATTATAATGCATTAAGCCTAAACTGAATACTAAAATATTAAATTTTAGAAATTTCATCAAATGAATTTTGATGCAAAAATTATTTGCCTTTTGTGCTTTTCAATAATGTTGTATCTGATTTATTTTATATGTATTAACTACGAAATTAAATTTTCCATAATCTATCTGAAACAAGCCAATTTGTCAACAAATATTAATGTAAATATTGAAAAAAATCTGATCCAGAAAATAAAAATTAATCGTTTCCTGCTTAAGGGGATTTTCTGACCTAACTCTTGCCAAATCATCAGGCGGAAATTTTGGACCAATTTACTTAAAAAAATTGTTTTAATTTTTTAAATTTGGCAACCAAAAAATGTTTTAATTGACTTAAAAAGAGTAGTAAATTTTTTGAGTTTCAAGCATCACAATAACACAAAATTGAAATTAATTACACATTATTATTTTTGATATAATAATTTAAAAAGTTTAGGAGTCCTCTAAAGTTCCAATTATTTTAATGTGGAACAACGAATGCATTGGTGACACAATGATTTCGTTGTTGGATCGTGGATTCCCTACATATCTGCCGTTAATTGCCCAAAACAAATGCCCATTTAAATGCGAATACACTGCCAATCGGAGTTTGTAAGCAAAACAAAATATAATTTTTATATTCCTATAAATATTAGGTCTGGGACAAAAAAACATTTGTCAGGGGCCGGTGCACAAATTTTTAGGGATTTTGAGTTTAAATTTGTTCAATTCTCTTTAACGAGAGCATAGCTGCTTTATTATTCGGAATCCTGGCGGGTATCCGAGGTTTGTGGATCTACACCCCCGGCGGGGGGGGGGGGCAGATAAAAATTCTTTCTTCCTTCCTCCTATTAAAAATTATTCCCAAATACTTGCATAAAATCGTTTTTTGTTTAATAATTAAAAATGATTCTAAAATGGCGCATAAAATCGTTGGGTTTAATAATTAAAAATGATTCTAAAATGGCGCATAAAATCGTTTTGTTTAATAATTAAAAATGTCTCTAAAATGTCGCATAACATCGTTTTGTTTAATATATGGCTTCTGATTTGTAATTTTAATTAAACTAATCGTTTAAAATATATTTTTTCCAATCTTTTTAAAAAAAGAGAGTCAAATTCGTCAATGTTGATTTTTCATCTCCACGGCGGTTGTTTAATTGATCATTGGCCAAAAAAGCGACAATACAATCAAAACTACGTGATGTTCACGGTGGAATCGCCTGTGTACACGTTGATGTACTTCAACCGAAGCATTATGACGGATACTTTCTTTAACACTACAGTAACCTACCGTACGGACAGTACCGTATTCATGCCCTACGATGCGTTGGTTAGAATCACCGCGGACACTCCCATCGAAGACCGATGGACTGAGCATGAGGTAAAATGAAAATTTGGCAATTAAACTCGACGAATAAAGGTTTTTTTAAAAATAAATTATTGAGAAAATTTCGACATTTATTGATTTAGTTAAGAAAATGTGTCAAAAGTTACATCCCCTGACTAGGCTTAAATACATTATCAGTCATCCCGGATTCAAAAATGTCAACAATAAATTTGGTATCGGATTCCGTTACATTTCCTTTTTATACATTTTGGTGTGCATATTTTATAGGTACGACAAAAAGTGAGGAATAAAACGAAGTTTGCTGTTCAAGCGGTCTCCCATTGTGTTGTGGATTCGGGCCGTGATTTTTTAACGAAAACGCTGCAGGGGATGTTAAATTTTGATTTATACGGCAGTTGTGGAGGCCGTAGCTGTGATGCGAATTGCTACCAGAGTGAACTGGGTATATTTTTTTTCTAAAATGATTCAAAATTTAATGTTTTATTATTTAACATAGACTAAGGGATATTATGTCTTTCATTCGTATATTGATCTATTTAAAATAATATGGCCTGTTAAAAAATTTTTTAATTTTTATTTTCAAACATTTTGGAGTCGGGAATTTTGTTCCCAAAAAATTTTGACGCCTCAGAATTTTGAAAAAAAAGTAATCATTGAAGAAATGGCATTTTCTATGCACAAATCTCGAGCTCTTACTGTACTGCTGGGACATTATCGTAACTTCCCAATTAAGATAACCATTTGTTCTATTTTGCATTTGAAAACTCGGTGTGTCCACAGTATGTAACGGAGAAATTTTGGCGTGCCCTGCGAAAGTTGACCGTTCCAGTTGTGCTGTGCCGTGCCGTGTTTTCAGGTGGGTGCGCCATTTTTTATAATTACCGTATTTTCCTCTATTATTAAGTAGTAGCCAAAGGAAAATTGAGAGCCCCCGGGGGGGGGGGGTTTGATCAGCTGTCATTTTGTTACACATCATATAAGCAAATCCCTTCAGGCATTGACATTCCGCCAAACGCATTTATTGCCGCTGACGATTTTGGCACAGTGAAAGAATTGGCGCAATATCTCATAGCCCTTCAAAATGACACTGAGCGATATTTAAAGTATCGAAAAATAAATAAATAAAATATATTTTCTATTTTTAGACATTTTGAATGGACAAAAACATATCGGAAGAGCGCGTACACTTATCGCTTCAGCCCGCTTTGCACACTTTGCCAAATGTTGCACAAAAAGATGGACCTTTCATTATATAATACTATCGATTTGAATAAATTTTGGCCAGTGAAGGAATGCAAAAAAGAATTTGTGCAGGAATTTCTGCTCAAAAATTAAATGTTTAAATTAGAGATCGGACTTGAGCTTCGAGCGAGATCTCGAGTCGAGATTTTTCGAGATGTCGAGACGACATTCTCGAAAAAGCCGAGATTCTCGGAAAATTTCTTTGAGCGAGATCTCGAGTCGAGATTTTTTCGAGATATCGAGACGAGATCTCGTCTCGACCGGTCTCTAGTTTAAATGATCAAAATGTTCTTATTGTAAATAATTTGTATAAAATAAAAATATTTTTTCATTTACTGTATTTCCTCTATCAATAACCCCCTTCTATTTATTGTACCCCCACCCTCCCCCCCCCCCCTCAAGGAGTGTCTGCAAAAACTTGCTCATTATATTACTCCTAGACGTCGTCGGATGCTTAACAATGTTTTTGATAAATCGGACTTTAAATATTTTTTTTTTGAAAAGGGTATCAAGATTTTTGGGTCTTGGTCTCGAGTCTCGGGGTCAAGTTCCGGAGTCGATTTAAAGACCGAGATCGTGAATCTCGGTTTTTCGATCGAGATTCTCGATCAAAAGCTCGAAACTTTTCGATCGAAAATCTCCAAAAATCTCGGTCGAGCCTAAAATAAACTGTTTTTTTTCATTTAAGTTCATTTGTTGTTGATCTTATTAAATTTCAATATTAAAAGAAAAAACCCGTAAAATATTAATAGTCTTAATTCGTTAGTTCAAAAAAAAAAATTTTCCCAAAAACCGGTCACGTCCTACCCTTAAAAAACTTAAAATCAATGTTTTGTTGGTTTTTAACAAAATTATTAACCATTTTTTATTTTTCTCTAAAAAAATTTATAGGCATTTTATTGGTTAAACGCACATTTTGCTGTCAATCTTTTAAAGTAAATTAGCCGTATTGAATCAGCAGAATTATATGCGTCATTCTTATTGATTTCCCGTTTTGAAAGGACGGACAGTTATGTAGCTGCTAACACAGAAAAAAATGTCAATGTTTTATTTTATAATTCATTTTTTACGAAAAAGCTTTTGGTAATTCGTCACCGCAATTCTCCAAAATATATTATAAACATTATTTTGACAGTTTTTTTGAACTAACGAATTAAGACTATTAATATTTTACGGCTTTTTCTTTTAATATTGAAATTTAGTAAGATCAACAACAAATGAACTTAAATGAAAAAAAAAACAGTTTATTTTAGACTCGACCAAGATTTTTCGAGATTTTCAATCAAAAAGTTTCGAGATTTCGATCGAGAATCTCGATCGAAAAAGTACCGAGATTCACGATCTCGGTCTTTAAATCGAACTTCCCCTTCTAATAGTAACCTGAAGAAATAAAATCGGGATGAAATGGCTAAGTTATCTAGTATTTTGGATGCTTTGGATGATTAATTATCAGTCGAAAATTTTGTTAAAAATGAATCAAAGGTTGGCATTCAGTGTCGTCGTATTTTTGAGTGCCATATTTTGTGGAAAATATTAATTGTATATATTTGAAAATGTATGCCAAAATTATTTAAGGGATAATGCTAATAAAATATTAATAAACATTGTCTTATAATCCTCAAAAAATATGGAATCTACCAAATTTGCCCCGCACAATGCTAAACGACTCAAAACCTTCAAATACATTTCATTGGCAACCTGCGCTTTTGTTGCGCTCATTCTAATTGCCAACAACAAAAATGCATTAGTCGGTGACCAATTCACGCAAATGATCAGCTTAAGCGCAAAAGAAAAAAATGTAATTTTTTGATCAAATTTACATACAAAATTTTAGGCAAAAACTATGCCACCAATTCTGGTATGGAATCCCGGATGTTATGGCGACGCAATGCTTCGAATGTTGGAAGGCTTTGTTGCTGGCTATCCCTCTCTATCGGACAAAGTCAAATGTTCACACAGTTGTGATTACACTGATGACCGGCGAATGTAATTAATTTTAAATTGTTTTTATGTTTTGTGTTGTATTTTTTAATAGGGTTGAAACCCCGAAGCCGGGTTGCAGGGTCGGGGTTTTTCGGGGGGAGGGACTGACGGGGTTAGGGGTCGGGGTTTCAAGTTGAGCCCGGATTTGTGCTTCGAGCGAGATCTCGAGACCAGATTCTCGAGAAATATCGTCGAGATTTTTTGAGAACTTGCTTCGAGATCTCGTCTCGTTCCGGGCTCTATTTGAACCCTATTGCTAAATTACGACAAACGTCCGTTTACGGTCGGTCTTCACCGGTACGGTAGTTAATAACGATAACCCAGAACTATTACTGTAATTTTTACATGCCGTGCCGAACAATAATTAATTAAAACAAATTAGTGAAACCAATGCGTCAGCGATTATTTTCTTCCTGCACGAAAAATGCCCAATTGATGGTTGGCCACAACATCGACGTGCTGACCAGACTTATGTGATGTTCACGGCGGAATCTCCGGTGAACACGTTACCGTATTATAACAGGAGCATTATGACGGACACCTGGTTCAATGCTACAGTAACCTACCGTACGGACAGTACCGTAGCCATGCCCTACGATCGTTTAGTCCGAATTACGCCAGACACACCTGAGGAGGACGTTTGGACCGATCTGGAGGTGTGTATAGGGAAGGGTTCGGGATTACCACCCTGTTTTAGACGGTCACCGAAATACCCGATTCCAAAATTTCTGAACAACTAGTTGCAGAGATTCCTAGATATAAGTAAATTCAAAATTTTGATAAAATATTTATCACCAAAATCCGTACATTTTTGTAGGCAAAAAGTTTTTTTTGTTATTTTTAAGGTACTGAACAAAGTGCGCAATAAATCGGCGCTTGCGTTCCAAGTTGTGTCCAATTGTAATGCGTCATCGGGCCGTGAATTGCTGGTGAAAAAGTTAAGCGAATTTATGCCAATTGACGTGTCCGGCGGGTGTACGCAACGTGCTTGTGATCAGAATTGTTACTGGCAAAAGATGGGTAAAAAATTATCATATTTGCTCGAATAGAGAACCCCCGGGGGTTTTCTATTTTCACACACCCCCCCCCCCCCCCTCTCTCCCTCAAAAAAGGTGGTTCTCTAGGGTCGGAGCCGGGGGGGGGGGGATCCCCCGTTTAAACCGGGGACGGGGATGAGAATGGGTGGGGATTCCTGGTTTTCCCCGCCCCCCCCCCGGCTCCTAACCTAATTAGAGGGGTGGGGTTCTAATAGAGGAAATACGGTAACTATAACTAAACTACTACACCTACCTATGTTTTTAAGGTCTATTGGTCAGAGTTTGATTCCGACAGCGGACAATTTATAAATGAATAAGAAT
The DNA here is from genome assembly GCA_018350325.1 of Globodera rostochiensis. NCBI lineage: Eukaryota > Metazoa > Nematoda > Chromadorea > Rhabditida > Heteroderidae > Globodera > Globodera rostochiensis. The sequence continues at coordinate 1,848,896 of JAEVLN010000010.1, forward strand.
TTTATTTAATTAATTTAAATAATAAGCAAAAAGCCTACATTACAGAGAGTCATTTTTTCTATTTGGCGTTCGAAAATTCGGTGTGCCCACAATATGTGACGGAGAAATTTTGGCGTTCACTGCGTGCACTGACTGTGCCAGTCGTGCTGCAACGTGCCGTGCTTGCAGGTGTGGCAAAACTGCCATTTGAAAGCATTTTGCAATCCGAGTTTACTGCTAATTTGACCACCATTTCTAGACTAAATTATCAATTTTGACTTTTCAAAATTTAAATTTGTCATAAACACTGACTGCTACAAATCATAGTAACTAGTAAATATTAAATAAATATATTTATAAATTAATTATTCAAATACCTACTTTTTAGGTGTCGAAGTCCCTCAAAATGCATTCATTGCGGCGGATGATTTTGGCTCCGTGAAGGAATTGGCCGATCATTTAAAGGCACTCCAAAATGACACTAAACGCTATTTACAGTATGTTGCTAATTACTGTGTATTAGAGAATAAAGCGGGGTCGAACATTTTAAGAAAAACCCGGGAACGGGATTAAAACCCCGGGGGCATTTTTTAAGAAGGAAACATTGACTAAATCCGCAACTAATTGACGAAAATAATGATTGTAAATTTTGAAAAAACCCCGACCCGGGGTAATTTAATTACATAATTTACTCATTTAATTATATTAAGGCACTTTGAATGGACAAAGCGTTACCGCAAAAGTCATTTTGCCATCTTGAATTCGCCGCTGTGTACGCTGTGCCAGTTTGCACATAGGCAATTTGAGCAAGACTTAACAAATACTGTTAATTTGGACAAGCATTGGACGACGAAAGATTGCAAGACAAATTTTGTGCAAAATTTTTTGATTAAAAATTGATCCTAAGGAGATTTTATTGAGCTTTTAGATAGATTATTTAACTTTTTTTCGTAAATTCTTCAAATGTTGTATATTTTTAAATAAATTTAACAGTATTTTAAGGCATCCGTTTTCACATATAAAACATAAAAAAACATAAAAATCTGATTCTTCAAAATTTTTATATTTCTATAGAAAATTGAAAATGTACAGGCAATTTTTTCGGGAAATTTTTATTTTTCTTCAAAAAATGATAATTTTTTTGCAAAGCTCTAAATTATGGCATGTGTGGAAATATAACAACATAAAAATATGGCATTCTAGCCTCTATGCTTCTTTTATTCGTTGTAGAGTCGGGCAAAGCTATTTTTTGGGATACAGATTTAGGCCAAATCCCAATGAATCCCGATCTTGTTTTTTTCGTGATTCGCAGAATAGAGAAAAAAATAGCACTCAGTGTTTAATTCTTTGTCAGCTTAAAAAGATCAAATTACATTATAAAGAAAAAATATTAAATTATAATGTCATGTAAATAAATATTTGCTCCTAAAATTTGAGGAGAATAAATTGAAAAATTAATTAAAATTCCGATCAAAATAAAATTGATCACATACAACATATCGGCTTTGTGCGCGGTTCTTTGAGGTAGATCAGGGATCTAACCGGATGCCAAAAACGTCCGAAAACCGGAATTCCGACCACAAAAATAACCGGGAACCAGAAACCGGAACCCAAAAAATTTTTAAAATATTTATTGTAAATAATATTTCAAAAAGTATTAAATTTTTCACTTTTCATTAATAAGTACAGATGCCATTAACTCAATTCGCTTACCATTTGACACATTTTTTGTTGTTGTTAACATTTAATAAAATGTTTAGTCGGGCAACGCTATTTTTTGGGATACAGGTTTAGGCCAAATCCCAATCAATCCCGATCTTGTTTTTTTTTCGTGATTCCACAGAATAGAGAAAGAAAATAGCACCCAGTCTTTAATTTTTTGTCAGCTTAAAAAGATCAAATTACATTATTAAGAAAAAATATTAAATGATAATATCATGTAAATAAAATTTGCTCCTAAATCTGAGGAGAATAAATTGAAAAATTAATTAAAATACAATCGACTATGTTCGCGGTTAGTTTAAGATAAAGGATCTAACCGGATGCCAAAAAATGCGCGAGGAATTCCGAAACACTTATTCCAAATAGAATTTTTTTATTAACAGATTAAGTGGGATGCTTATTAATTCGTGGCCTAATTGCCTCTGAAATGTATAAAATGGAAATGATAAAAATTTGGCGCCAGTGTCGTCAAAAGGTGGGGGATTTGCTTCAATAAACTACATTTAAACAATTAAAAAGAATACCGTTATTTTAATCATTAAAATGTTGAGGTTTTTTGTAATTTACAATTTAAAATTAAATTTGTACGAAAATGATCAATGTTTAAAAAAAACAAATTCCATATTAATCCGCTTCCTATTGATCAAAGACAGTAGTAATCGTTGCTGCGCCACCGTATTTGTTGGTTATTTGGTGATACTGTAGGTTAGACCAACGGAGTAGTTGCCCTTTTGAACAGCGCTGGCAAAAATGATCACTTCGTGGCCCGGCACATCAGTGAACATCGATTCAGTTGGCATCTCACAACAAAAACGTGGTCCTAAACAAAAAAGAATCATTACAAAAATCCTGAGTATAAAAAGGGATTCAAAAAATGCGTTGCAATTTTGGCAAAAATTGCAAAATCAATTTTTCAAAATTCTGGGCGGCCTCAATCTGCTGAATATGTTTATGTGTACCTGAGTTGGCCAAATTGCCATGTTTGACTTCAATAAAATTGTAGCAAGACTGATCACACTTGAAGCCGTCCAGTTTGAACAGCTTGACCTCGATGTAATGATCAGCGGGTGCCCGAAGGCGCCAATAGCATGTAAAATTGGTGGCATTGTACCATCGCATTTCGGTCAATGTCGGATTTTGTTCGGTCAACAAAATGTCCGATTCACCTGGGCACACTGTTTTTGTTGTGTGTGGGGGGGGGAGGAATTTGTTTTAAAATTTAAATTTTTGAATTCTAATTAACTGGGGTTGCCCTCCACATGGCCCAGCTCAACATGGTCACAATACGGCGGCGCATAGCCCAACGGGCACAAACATTGTGTACAATTGTTGGGGTTTGCGTAGCCACCGTTTCGGCAGTCAGGCGCATGCCATGGGTAATCGTCACACACATCTTAAACAACAAAAAAATGTAAAAAAAATACGGAAAATCTACATTAAAATATTTGTTTTAATTGAATTAATTAATTGAAAATTAACACTGTTGAAAAGTATTTGTTTTGCAATCACTTTATGTGCCCTTGACCCAATTCAATTTGGGGGTACGAGAATTAGGCTTTTTCAAAAGTGCAGAAACACTTTCCGTTAAGCCTTTTTTATTATGCTCTTTCTTTTAAATTCAATTTTATTGTAATTTATAAAACAAATTATATTAATTAATGTGCTTTCTTTGTTTTGATTAATTTACGTTCGCAGTAGCGGTGATTGATCGCTTTTGCGTCCAAAAATGATAAGCCCAAGCGCCAACCCATTGTTTGCTGATAATTTTTGTCAATCGTTTCGATGGTTGACCTTAACATCGAAATGTAATGTAATATAAATATATATTTTTTTAATACAAATTTTTGATTAATTTTTCAAATTCCTCTCTATTTTTAGAGTAAAGCGGAAGGCTAACGGTCCGCCGAATGTCGACGAATTATTTATATTTTTCCAAAAGTAACTTTGGTCAAAAAAGCTCTTGTGAAGCTGCGCGATTGGACAAAGCTCAAAAAATTTATGACCAACAAACTCGAAAAGGGTGGACTTTCTGGCCCGCCACTTTTGTGGGATTTATTCGATCGATCGATTAGCTTTTGTTTGAAGAAAGCTTCTACAACTCAACGAGATGACTCAACCAAATTTGTTAAATTTAAAAAAAATTTTATAAACAATTCGACACATTCGGATTGGAAGCGAACGGTGGGGGGGGGCCGGATTTTTGGAGATACAACAACCAAGAATTTCAGTCCCGGTAGCTTCTGCTTCATTCTATTACATATTTATGTGTAATAATAAAAAGCATTTTAAATTTTCTATAATAATTACTTGTCATTTTTTGCAAACGCTTTTGCATTGTAGTGCATCACAGAACCGTAGTCGTACGGATTTCCCGTCGGCGAACCGGGAATGATTGCAAAAGCATCAGCAATATTCTGTTTGTGGAATATTGCAGACACTTTCTTCTGGTCTTTACATTTAATTACTAATTTCTTTGAAATTGTAAATTTTATTTATTTTATTTTACTTTTCCCGCTCTAAAAATATACGAAAATGATATTTTTTTAGAGATCATCGTGAGTTTTGTTACTATCCTACTTTTTAAACCATCAAAAAATGTGCCCCATAAAAATGAGCTTTTTTGCACCTAAAATTTTTTAGGACATTATAAATTGAATTTGTTTATGAACTTAACATGCTTCCTTTTTATTGCATCTTATCTTATATAACACTCAGACTAAACAAAAATAAAAATAAATTTATTTGTTTGTTCCTTTTTTATTATTTGTATCTCCAATGAATTTTTTCCATAAAATTTTATTTGATATAAAGGGCACCCATTGTTCGTTTTAACCTAAAATCACTTACTTCGATCATATTTTCTTGATGGATTTTAATGAATGCGTCTCTGTCAAGCCGGCTCTGTTCATGGTTTGTGCCGAGCGCATGCAACGTCTCGTGAACGCCATTCACCTTACAAATTAAGTGCCATTTTGCTTAATCAATATATTCAAAATATTTTAATTAAATTTTTTTATTAACAATAATAAATATATTTCAATTGTTTTTATTTTTATTTTTGTGCTTTTAAAAAAATATATTTACCATCCAACATCCAGGTCCAAGCGATATCCACTGCTTTCCGCCAGAGCGGCCGACCTGCAAAATTTAAGTTTTACACTAAAGAAGCGCCCAAAAATTTGCAATTTTATTTTAAAACTTAAATTAAATATATTTAAATTTAAATGTGACACATTTACTTGCGAATTACAGCCATAGCCCCAATAATAGTGCAAATGGTCCCCTTCAGTGCTGTTTCTGAAACGAACACATGTGTGTTTCTCAATGTTCTTGTGGGCATCCAAAATGTTGTTCATCCATTTTACTAAAATTTGTTTAAAAATTATAGCTGCTTTTAGTTTAATTTATATTTCTGATTTTAAAATTATAAATTTATATATTATTTTTTAAATCAAAATATAAAATATATTATAAATATTTCTAAAATCGTATATTATAAATATTACAAAAATCGTATTAGTTTAATTTATAAAATATAAATATGTATTTTTTTGTCAAAATTTTCAATTTTAATAAATATCACTAATAAATATGATAATATTTAATTAATTTTTTCTGTAAAAACACCTGAGGCCGGTATGACAATTTTGTTCCAGTCCAACGTGAAGTTAATGACAGGCCCAATCAGATTACCATTTTCGTTGCGCGCCTTTGTGTCCACTGGCCAACGTAATGTGTCGTTCGTAATCCAATTTGTGTATTGAACTGAACACAATTTTTTTGAAAATATTATTTTTATTTTTAAAAAATATACGAGTATAAATAAAAATATCACCCTTGCCTATTTGAAAAAACTTTTAACAATTAAAAAAAATCTGTTGAATATGATTAAAATCTTAAGATTTTTTACCTCTTTTTTATTTTTTAATTATTTATTAAATAACATATTTTTGTTAATATTTTTAATTAGCAATTTTATTTTTTAATTATTTAATTGGCATTTTACTTAATTTTAAAATAAATTTTACCTGTGTTCGCATCGGCTTGCGAATTTTTGTTACGCATTTGAACCAATTCGTTGGACCTCAGCACAATGTCCCCGTCGAACAGTTTCATGGCCACGCCGGCTCGTCTATTTATTGTGTATTCGTCCTCAAATTTGTGTCTTTCGTCATCATCAAATTCGGGGGCCTAAAAATAATTTGATATAAATTTTTTTTTCAATTAATTTAAATATTTTTACGATTGGAATTTCGTCGATATAATCGGGCGGATACGTCGCCTTGTCAACAATGGCTTCGGCATAAAAGCGTCCTGTCAGCTTATACTCAAAAACATCTTTTGAGTCCAAAAGGCAACGACCGTTTATCAGAAGAAATGAATGTTGGACAAAAATTATTAATAATGCAATGAGTCGCAGCATATTAAAGCTTTAAAAAAAATGTAATAATTAAATATATAATTTTTTAAATAAACTATCAAACCGAATAAAATAAAAACATTTTTTTTTGACGTTCAGAGTTATATTAGGCATAAAAAATTGAATAAACTTTAAGCATAATTTTGAGGCAGTTGGAACTAAATTTGATCTTTTTAAAAAAAATCCTTAAGAAAAAACAAAAAATCAAAAAATTCAGCCTCTAAAAATTGACTTTTACTATTTTCAAAAATGAAAACTAAAAATTGACTTTTTCTTGCATCAAAAATGCACTACTAAAGATTAATATTTTTCAGACAAATTTTTAGAAATTTTAATTTGGTTTTGGAAGAAGTGGTTATATAGTACCTTAAAGCAAATTTTAGCAACTAAAATCTAATTACTAACCTTTTTATTTAATTCATTTAGATTTATAAAACAAAAATTAAAACTCAAAATGTGAAAATAATTTTTTTTGTAAAATAAAATTAAAAATTGAATTTGTTTTGTCTTCTCAAAAAATATTAGTTTATTTTACATTTATATTGAAAAATAATAATAATAATAATAAGTTCAGTACAAAATGAACGATGGTAAATAAAATTGTTGTCCATTTTATGGTTGATTCGCCAAAAATTTTTGTCAAAAAATGTTGTAATTTTTCGATCAAAATGACCTTGAGCAAAAGCGCCTTCAGAATATTTTCAGCCAACAATTTGTGTCAGACGGATAAAATATTTGAATTTGACGCTCCTTCCGCCCCGTTGGTTCACATTGGGTAACCTTCGCGCGCTTCGTACCATTTTCCGTAATGAATTTTGGTGAATAAATCAAATTCAATTAATGATGATGGCAGTTTGTTGGGGATAACTTAAGTGAATTTGTTGCAAAAAATTCCAAAAAAAAATATGATACATTGCGCAGAAAATTTTAACGCAGATAAATAAAGTAATTAATTTGTTATTATTACTTTTAATTCAAAATGCTTTTTACCTAAACAAAAATATATATTTAATTCACAGATTTGACTTCGTTCCAAATGGAGGCCGAATTATTTCGATCTCAGCGGGAAAATTCCCGAAGTTTTGGGTACAATGCACCCCTAAAGATTGCATTTTGATGAGCATTAAAGAATTCTGAGATCGGAAGATTTGAAAAAATCGAATTTAAAAAATTAATTAATAATGCCTGTTTCTTTTTTACTGATTTTTAGTCGAAAAACAAAAAATATCACTCCGAAAACCGGTGTTTTTGCAAATTTCAAGCACATTTTCCTAATTAAATTTATTAAAACTTTCTTATCGCTGGTCCCCTCCAAAAACCCTTAAAAAAATTGCGAACATTTTTCTATTTCCCGAGTTTTTGAACCTTAAATTAAAAATTTTTCAAAAATGTCTTGGTCTCGAGTCTCAGTAATCTTGATTTGATTTTAATCCTAAAACTTCACTGTTCGTGTTTCTGATTACTTCAAAAAATTGATCAAAATCGAAATTTTATGAAATTGAGGGTAAATCGGCACCGACGGACCAGCCACGCCGCTCATTGCGCTTCCTCTGGAGGATTTTAGCTTGAATTCGGATTGGGGGGGGGGGGGGGGTCTGAATTTCCGTTTTCAAATTTCAGAATTTTAAAAAACTTCGCTCCGAGCTTTAAGTTTAGCGAAATTTCGGATATTTTGAGCTTCGAGTTTCGTGTTTCGGATTCGGGTAGTGCGCGGAGCTTCACCCATCCTTGGTAGCGATAGGTGACAAGCAAATCGAGAATTACTTCATTTGTCCATCCAAAATGTTATACCAAATCAAAAATTTGTAAAAAAATTAAAAAATATAAATTTTTTTGTTATTAATTAATATATATTATTACATTTACATTTAAATTTAATTTCATTCCAAAGTTTTAGATTTTGAATAAAAAAAAGTTAAATCAGTGATAATGTGAAAAAGAGTAAAAAATGTATATGCCCTGTCCGCAAAAATTTTACCAAAAAAATGCGAATAAAAAAAAAATGCAAATCAACAAAAATATATCGCAAAAATCATTCTTTCATCAACAAATGCTTCTCCATCGTAATTCCGAATCATATCCATCAATCAATTGTGCAAATTTTTGCGAAATTTATCAAATTTTTCTATAAATTTCGCCATATTCTCCATAAGACTTGACCAAAGTCCGCGCAAATTTTGCGATGTGTTCAGCAAAGAACTGCCTTCGAAGTTTTTGAGCAATTTTTGCATTTCAGTGAACAAATGAATGTAAAAGTCCAAGTTGTGCAATTTGTTGTCAACAACTTTTTTGCTGTCTGAAGTTGGTGACGAATAATTGCCAATAAATTCCTTAAAATAAAAAATTATTAAAATTAAATGATAAGCATTCGTACCTTAAGATTTATTGTTTGCGCATTAATCAAGTCATTGTCTGCTTCCAAAGCGAGCAATAAACGAGTTTTTGTTTTTTTTAAATATTTTGTTAATGTTTTTTCTATTGGTTCTGTCAAGTCAACCAATGATGACAAAATCATATCGGCTTTTGCCAATGTGACGTTCAGGTCATCTGCCATCAAATTGCATTGGGCATCAATGGGCAAAATTGCCAATTTGACACCTAAAATTTTTGGAAAATTTCAGAATCTAAAGGCCATTTTTCAGTTTTTTATTTTTATTTATTAAAAAAGGGTGTGTTAAAGGTGGATGTTTTATTTTGATTATTATAATCGCTGCTAATCACCGTAATAAATCGTTCCAATTGCGTTTCCAATTGCAATGATTTGTTTGTTTAGCTGTTGTTGATCATCATTCAACAAAATTGACGACGAAGCAACTGGCGGCACATTGGCACTGAGCCTCAATTCATTGATCAGCTTTTTTATTTGGTTTTGATCAGTTTTACACTGTTCAACCATTGCCCTAATTTTTGTCGGCTCATCGCATTCCAACAACGCTTTAGTGCCAGAAGAACTTTCACCAAAATTGTGCTGAGTTGTCGTCGAAGGGCCACAACTATCTGAATCTGCGCCTTCTTCTAAGTCCTTAATGACGCTCATAGCAATAAGATCGGTATCAATGCTCGTATCCGTTTCCATAACATCATCATCATCGTCGTAATCAGAGTACAAAAATTCATCGGAATCTTCGTCATAATCGGACAAAAATTCATCGGAATCTTGGCATTCTGATAGAGAGCCTTCTTCTGAGTCTGAGCTGAGTTCAACAACTTCTGACGGACCACCAACTTCGTTCTTGGATGTGCTGGCGATTGTTTGATCGTTTGTTTTTGTTATTTCTGTATCACTATCGTCATCATCAATATTTATGGGATCAGTTATTTTTAGTCCTTTCGATGAGCTCGCCAAGTTGCTCTCATCTAGCTCCTTCCTAGTTTAGGTAGTATAAGAAATTTTTTAAACAATAAACAATAATATATTTTTTTAACAAAAATGAATGATTTCATATAGAAAATTTTACCGTTTAAGTCCAATTTGCTTTTTGGGCGAATGCGTTTGGTCCGATTTGTTGTGCAAAATTTCTGTTTCCTCATTTTGTTCATCTTTGACTTCTTTTAGATTATGGGGAAGACCTATAAAATTACTTTTATTGATTTTGTTATTAATTTTATTTATTATATATGTGTCGGCGTATTATTTGAAGACCGTATTTCCTCTAATAGAGCTCAATAATTCTTTTGCGTTATTTTCTCTTATTTTTCTCCATTTTTATCTTTAAGTTTATTAGAATTGGCCCTTTTAAAATTCAGTGAATTCCTGTGAAGAAAATGTGAAAATTCGAAAAAATTAAAAAATGTTATTCCGGATACGAGTTTTTATTAAAAACAACTTTAAACGACTTGGCCAAATGGAATCCGTTAACTGCTGAATACTTTTGGTGCAAAAAAATCCCGGAATGTTGGAAAAATTTTTGCAAAAAACCATTGAAAGTAGGTAATTTAAAAATAATTTACTCAATTTTCAGTGCATTTTGGGGTCTTAAGTGATCAGGTATGCTTGTAATTACGGTTTCTAATTACAATTAAAAACCAAAATTGCGTATTAATAAATGACAACGCAAAAGGCCATAAAAATGCTTTCAGATTTGTAAAGACATACTTCAATTTGATGCCATCAATCAGCCTATTAGCTATTTTGTTGATTCTTTAATAAATTTTTTTACTTGTTACCAGGAACCGCTACATAGGCTCAATAACTCAAATTTTGTTAAGAAATTAAAATTTTTTAATCGCTCAAAAAAAGGGTTGAAAAATAGAGCCCCCCTCTAATAGAGCCCCCCCCCCCCTCTAATAGAGCACCCCGTCTAATAGAGCCCTATTTCGCCAAATCACTTTAAAAACGACTTGGCCAAATGGAATCCGTTATCAAGTATGCTTGTAATTACGGTTTCTAAGTATTAATGAATGACAACACAAAAGGCCATAAAAATTCTTGTCAAGTCAGTTGAGACAAAAGCATTTATAGAGTTTTATTTTAATGGTAAGAACTTTTTCAGTAATAAGCAGCAATAAAAAACACTCTGATCTAAACTTCAAAGACTAACTAATTTAATTTTTTAAATAATTTTACTCAGGCCTTTGCTTTCAGCGTTTGGGCTTTGTTGAGTGATTTGATGTGCATGCTTATGCTGAATTAATTGTTATAATTAATAACTATATTTAATAAAGTAAATTATTAAAACACCTCTTCACCAGTGGCTACAACTTTCTGTTCATCTTTGACGCATTGACAAGTTGTTGTGTACAAAGCTAACAAAAACAGATAATATAGCGGTGCCATTTGGTTTCTATGAATATAATAATAATAAATTATTTATTTATTAACAAAAAAAATTAATTTTTACGGTTTTAGTTTGTAAAAATGTAAATTATGTTTATTCAATTTTGTCTATGAATATAATATTAATAAATTATTTATTTATTAACAAAAAAAATTTCATTTTTACGATTTGTAAAAATCTAAATTATGTTTATTCAATTTTTTTTTAATAAGAATTAATATGGCAATAGTAGTAAGGCATAATGCTTTTAAAGACAGTAATATGTGATGGAAAAATCAATTTATAAATGATGTTTAAGAAATAATTTATGTTTACATACGTCAAGCTTTAATGACGACATATGTACATTATTATTAATATAATTATTCAATAAAAAAAAGGAAATTAAAAAAAAATAAAGTTTTCCTCACAAAATGTGTCCCCACGCATTCACATTAGTGCCCGAGTCGCACCGGACTCCCACCAAATTTCCGGATCGCGAATCCGGTGTTTTTGAACAGTTCCAAACCCGAGACGAACTTTCGGCGTCTATCGGCACCGCCGGGCCTCTCCCATTGCTAAAAAGCTTTAAAAACAAATGCGGCCGAAAAGTACCAAAAATGCCACCAAAGAACAATAAGTTTTGTAACGGGGGGGGGGGGGGGGGGTCGACAACATTTTTATGCAAACCATAGGGAGGGGGACCCTTTACAAAAGACATTGCTGAAATTTTTATGAAAAATTATTTTTAAATAAAATATTGTTCACCCCGACCCGAATAGTTGGACATCCCCATCCCCAACATAGCCAACCCCGACCCTCGACTTGCCCGCTCCCGAGGGGTCGTGTAGCCGGGTCACAGTGCGCTTTTGATATATAATTTTTCAAAAGAATCAATCATATGCTCACTTTATACCGGAGTTGACGGGAAACAAATCATCGCGCTAGTTTTTTTTCTCATAGTTGAAAAACAACCAATTTTCTTTTTTATTTATTTTGTAAGTCGTTCTTTTTCAATGAATTTAACATTTAAATAATGATACAACAATTTTATAAAATCCTTTGATGTTCGCTAAAATTGCGTATCGGTAGTAGCTTATTGTGCAAATTGAGACGATTGGGTTGAATGAGGACGGCAAAATCATTACAGTTGCTAATAAAAACCAAATCGATTCGCTGATATCAATATTGAACAAAAGAACAATCAAAAAAAATATTACTAACAGACAGACCAATAAGGGCATCGAAGCCTAAATTTATAAACTTTTCTGATAATTAGGTCAATTATTGTAATGACATTTCGGGATTATCCGGTTATCAGTCAGTTATGGATTATTAAGACAAAATCTCTGATTTTGGTGTCCAATTTCCTGGTGTTAATACATGGACTCGCCCAGTGGTACCCCTCCACCTCCCCGTAGGGCATTCTAGTAATAAATAATAATTTTTAATTTGATTAAAAAAAGTGTTGCCTGAATGAATAGGTTTCTGGAGAGTTGTTTGTTCATTTCGATCATCTTGGCGGTTAGACCTTTGGAGGTTCTTAATAAATAAATTACTATGTTAAATATAAAAAGCAAAATTGTTACATTGTCTTTGATAGCTTCTTCAAATTATTGTGCATCAGTAAAGCCAGTATGAACATTATGGCGTATGTAATTGTACAAACAATAATTAAGTAACAAGAACCGATTGTCAAATTAAGTTTCTGCAAATATAATATAATAATAGTGATAGCCATGTATTTGATATTAATAAAAATTTTAAATTTGGTTAAGTTTAAAAATAGTCAAATAAATCAAATTTGATGTAACTTTATTTAAATTTAAAAATTTACGTTGTTCGAATACCCAACGAGAATAATTTTTTCTGACAGATTTACACCAATAAAATCAGCAACCGATTGGTCGTCCAAAAATTCGTGCCCATCGGAAGGATAAAGACAAAGGAACAGATGTACACAATATGCCAGTGGAAGCAATAGGTTAATTAAGAAGATAATTGAATAATTGCACGAAGACACCTTTTTGTTCCTAAAACAAAAATTTAAATAATATTTATTAATAAACATTTAAAATATATTTATTAAAATAAAAATTATATAACCAACCAATTCAACACAAGATAGCGAAAAATAAATTGTGACAAATAGCCGACGACGGAAACAGCGACAAGCCAAATTTGACAAACAACTGCCAGCAAAGCCCACACTCGGTTTTCTGCCCCATTAATTGTGATCAAACCGTCCAAAATCGTTTTGTGTTCACCACTTTTTGTAGCAAAAGTGTACTGTAATTTGGAACAATTTTATAGGACGGTGAATTAATTTATCAACTTTAAACAGACATTTTGGAAAAGTAACGTCATGATCAGCAACAGCAAATCAGTAATGCATGTTTGGAGTAAAATCTGTGCAGTATTATTATTAACATTGGGTACATGATTCTTTGATATTTTTTGAAATTATTTTAATCGGTTATTTTAATTAAAAATGTTTACTTTGCTGTAGATTTGCATTATCTTTGGGGTGTGTTTAAGAATCAATCTGATCAAAATTCCATTCAACAAAAATCCAAACCAAAATACGGGCCAAATGACGTTTTGCATTATTTAAAATTACTCTTGAAAAAGGTACAAATTGTCTAAGCAATTAGTAAATTTACATTTTAAACTAAAGGAGTTTACTTTTGTATACAAGTTTGCTACAATACAGATTTTAAATCGAGATTTTTAGTATCATTTTAATAAAACCTTGTTAAAAATCATGTTGAATTTAAACTTTGTTAAATTAAATATTAGACTTTTTTTTCATTTCAAACAAATGTAAAAAGGAACAAATTTCATCACACATAGAAGCCATTTGTATTAAAAGCCATCAATATTATAATTAAATTTTGCGAGTCACGCGCGAACTCAGAAACTTTCAAAAGCCAGATGAGGTTGTTACGCTTGCAACAAAAGAATATGAGGGGAGGGCGTCGGGAAGCGGGGCGGCGGGCACGGGGCACGGGGTAAATGCAGTCACGCAAATTTAGACAAAAATGTTTATGCAACGGCACCTCAAATTTGGGTAATTAAACCCCCGAAATACATAACAAAATGTGAAAGTACAAATTGAAATGTGATCGGGAAATGAGATTGATCGAGGGGACAAAATGGTGTAATGTCCCCGGGAAAGGTCAAATGTGAGGAGTCTGGGGAGATGCGGATGGGCCGGAAATTCAAAAACATCCTTGAATGTGTTCAATTGTTGTTTTGTATGAAGCTTCTTAATCCCGGTTTGAATTTGTTCCTTGATACTTCTGCCACCAATTTTGCAATGGTCACATAACTGCCCGCAATTCAATTACACTTGTAAAAATTGCGACAAGAAAGGACACATTGAAAAATAATGTGACAAATTTCCAAGCATGAACCGTGTGAAGAGGAAGCAATATGTTTGATGGCAGCCGCTGCAAATTCCTGGGAAAGGGAATTCCTATCTTCCAAATCAAGGAAAAATCAAAATAGAACAGCCATATTATGTTGCAAAATCTGGATCCTTGAATCTAATTGGCGCATCAGCAATGGACGAGTTAGGCTTTCTGGAAGGCACGAAAATTTTTCTAAGCGGAAATCACATCAATCAGGTCGCTCGTCCAAATGAGGCGACCGAAATACGGGTAACAATCAAAGGCTTGCGACAAAAGGTTCAGCCAGTTTTCAAAGATGGACTAGGCTACTGCGGCAAAACGAAAGCTCATATAGTGCTCAAACCAGATGCAAAAGCTGTCTTCCGTAGAGCCCGCCCCGTACCATACTCAGCTCTTCAAATTGTGAACGGCGAATTGGATCGTTTGGAAAAAATGAACATCATCACGCCAGTAGAACACACCGACTGGGCCGCACCAATTTTGGTAGTGAAAAAGGCTAAAGGAGCTGCGCGATTATGTGCTGATTTTTCTACCGGGCTCAATGACATTCTCCAATTACATCAACATCCTCTTCCGCTACCAACCGACATGTTCTCCGCCTTGAACAGGGGAAAATTTTTCACCGTATCTTCAAATTATATTGGACGATGAATCAAAGAAATTGTGTACAATTGCCACGCACCGAGGGCACTTCAAATATGAAAAACTTCCTTTCGGAGTCCAATCAGCCCCAGGAATATTCCAAGCAATAATGGATAATATGTTGGCCGATCTTCCGTTTGCACTAGAATATCTAGACGACATAATTACGGTCAGCTCATCCCTCGAGGAACACCAACACATCTCGACCTACTGTTCGCCCGTCTTCAAGAATGGGGATTCAGAGTCAAAATCAGAAGCGTTCATTCTTCCAAAAGGAAATTAAATATTTGAGAGTAATCATCGACCAAAACGGAAGAAACCCCGATTTCAGTAAAATTGCCGCAATCGCGGAAATGCCAACTCTTTTAAATTTTAATGAGCTTCGATCATACCTCGGGATGGTGAATTACTATCAGGAATTTATGAAAAATTTCCGGTTCATCAGACAACCCTTGGATCAGCTGCTCAGGAAGGACCAAAACTGGAATTGGACGTCACAATGACAAACCGCATTTGACAAAATAAATTATCTGCTGCAGTCGGATCTGGCATTAACGCATTACGATCCGTCTCTTCCAATCATCTTCGCAGCGGACGTGTCACAACATGGCATTGGGGGAGTTCTGTCCCACACATTTGCCGACGAACGCATCAAAGCGGTTTCGCATTTTTCAAGGTCGTTAACTCCAGCAGAACAAAACTATGGCCAAAGCGAAAAGGAGGCTTTGGCCCTCATCGAAGCTGTCAAAAGCTTCCATTAAATGATTTTTGGCCGTAATTTCACGTTGCTGACGGATCACCAGCCATTAAAGAAGATCTTTGGTAACAAGGATGGAGTTCCAAAGCATTCGCACAATCGGCTCAAAAGGTATTATGAAAATGCATCACAACGGACACCCCAGCGTTAAACGAATGAAGTCATTGGAGAGAATTTACATTTACTGGCCAAAGTTGGATTCTGAAATTGAATCCTTCTTCCAAAATGTTCCGCATGTGCTGCCGTCGCGAAAAATCCAGTGAAAACGACTCTCCAATACTGGCCAAAACCAGAGGGGCCGTGGAAGCGATTTTACATGGACTATGCAGGTCCATTCAATGGTAAAATGTACCTCATAATCGTCGACGCATACTCCAAATATCCGGAGATATTTGAAATGAGTTCAACAAACAGCACGGCGACAATTTCAAAATTGAAATCGCTGATTGCGCGGTGCGGACTCCCAGAAACACAGTTTCCGACAATGGGACGCAATTCCGCAGCTACCAATTTAACGGAAAATGCCCCGCCGAACTGTTCTTGGGACGCAGACCAAGAATGGACTTATCTCCTTCGTCTACCCGTTCGCCCGTCACGAAAGGATTGGAGAATGGAGGCTCAGTTCAATAGAAATGGAGCACGCTTTCGTTCGTTTGAAATCGACGAGAAAGTGTTCGCTCGACATCGATCGGCTGGCGACTGGCGCCCGGGAAAAATTATTGAGAAAAGAGGTGTAATTTACAACGGAATTTGCCGGCCCGAATAACTCAGAAGGGGAGGTGTTGGGACGACAGAGACTTTGGGATATTATTCAAATATATGTTTTGTCATTCTGTCCCATTTACCCAAAATTTCCCCGCCACAATGTTTACAGGTCATTTCCCTCTCCCCTTTGACCTGCCCCTTCACTTCTGCTTTACGCACATATTTGACATTACTTTTCTCCGCACCCCAAAATATTCCTATCGATCACCTTTTAGGCATTATTGACTTTTCTCCCTTTTGACATATAAACGTTTTCATCGACCTCTCGACAACTATCTCTATTGTGCACTACGAGGCACAACACTCCCGATTCCTGACATTTTTGAGCCTCACCCCCGACAGGGGTGGACAACCTCTATCATTCATTGTTCAATGATCACTTCAAAAAAATAAATAAAATTTTTCGAAAATTTTCGATTTTGCTCAAAAATTTTTTTGTTCGGAAATCGGAATTCCGAATCCTTGTTAAGTCCAATCTTTAGAGGCTGTTTTTACGTAACTGTCTTTTGTGAAAACGAAAAAATGTTTTATTACGAAACAAAACAGAAACCATTCGACGAAACAAAAATCCAAAAAATTTACGAAAAACTCGAAAATTTTAGTCCACCCTTGCCCTGACACGCCGCCTCCAACCAAGACATATCGCCCATAAGGGGTAGGGAGTAACCCTAATTAAAAAATTCCTACAAATTCTCATTAAACCAACCAGTTGTTGGGATCTGCTGGCTTTAATTTAAAGAATAAATTTGTTTTTTTCTGCATCTAAAGTATATACCAGCATTTCCAATTAAGCAGAAAGATCTGAACATTAAATATTATAAAATAAAAATTTTAAAAAAATAAAAAAGATTTCCATTGCATGTTCAATTGGTAATCTTAAAATTTCAGATTAGACGGGCAGTATTTTCATTACCCTGATTGCCTTGGCCAAAGTCGGAAGTACCTATAATATCACAAAAAAAAATATACGCCTTGACCTTGTCGAACTCCTTGATTAACTTGACCGGCCCAGGCCCTTGCTTTCCTTGGCCAAGTCCCTGAAATCCTTGTCCATCAGCCCCTTGATTTCCTTCAGCAAATCTGTCTGTGATTTTCTTCTGGGGCCACAAGCCCTTGATTTCTTTGTCCAGCAGGCCCTTGATTTCCTTGGCCAACTCCTTGTCCACGAGGCCCTTTATTTCCTTGGCCAAATCCTTGATTTCTTTGTCCAGCAGGCCCTTGATTTCATTAGCCAAATCCTTGAATTCCTTGTCCAGCAGGCCCTTGATTTCTTTGGCCAAATCCTTGAATTCCTTGTCCAGCAGGCCCTTGTTTTCCTTGGCCAACTCCTTGAGTTCCTTGTCCAGCAGGTCATTCCTTGATTTTCTTGGCCAAATTCTTGAATTCCTTGTCCAGCAGGCGCCCTTGATTTCCGCATCATTATTGCTGCTTTCTGTACAAAAATTTCTGCATTTAAAAATTTAATAAAATTTATTTACCTTCAGTTGAAATTGAATCAGCATTGGCGTCCTGCACTTTTTTGCCAACAATTTGTTTTTTACGTCAACTTTTTAAACCTTTAAAATCTCGCAATATGTAATAAATATATCAAACGGTCTCTTCTCGACGATATAATTATTTAATATATACCTTTATTTTTCTTATTAGTAGCCTCCTCTCCAATGAAGCACCCTCTCTAATCGTACGCAATAAAATGGGAAAAATACATCCCCTAAATATAAAAATTCTTGGGAAAACTTGCTTAGGAAAAATGCAATAAAACCCTAAAATACACGCCTAAAAATCGACTTTTTTCGGTACCCCTCCCCAAAGCAAAATCCTAAATACGTGCCTGGGCACACCATCTTTACTTTTAAACCGATTTTTTTTAGTCAAAAAATCAAGATAAAAATCATTAGATTTGGTCTAAAATTGACGTTATCTTAGCAAATTATGACATTTTTGAAGAAATTAAAAATTTTACGAAAAAAAATCTCGATATCGAGTATCGACTCGAGAAAAGTCTCGGGTTTTTTGGGTCTCGGGCTCGGACTCGAGTCTCGAGGTAAAGTATCGGGCTCGGGCTCGAGTCTCGAGGTAAAGTATCGGGCTCGGGCTCGAGTCTCGAGTATCGAGAAATTTTGGGTCTCGTGCAGCACTACTACTAATACATAGGTAGTTTGCTGGTTGTGCAAAAGCAATGCACGCTGGATGTGAATGGTGCTAGGTCGTTTCCTAAATTCCGCCATATATATTTTATGAAGTTCTACCAGGGCTGTGCACGGATACGAATTTTCGTATCCGTATTCGTCCGTCCTCAAAATCTCATATCCGTTATCCGTCCGTATACGGATATATCCGCGGATATCCGGATGCCCGTGCACACGCCTGGGTACTCTCGTTCACGGTACAAAGTGTCATTTGCGGCGCTGACATACGGCCGCGTGTAAATCGGGCTAAACATTTCATTTTTAATTATTTTCTTCTCGTCCCAATATTTATAATTAGAGTAGGCCGAGATCGGAATTTTTGGGAAAACCCGGGACCGGGATTGAAAAAAATTAAAAAACCGGGATTTTTTAAGGGGGAAAATTAATCAAATCCCGGTCAAAAAAAATCCGGGACTAACGCTTTGGTAAAATTTTAGAATTTTTAATAGTTTTGTTAAAAAAATTTTAATAAAATTTGCCAATTCGAGTTTTTCAAAAATTTTTAATAATTCTGCTTTACATTTAAGGGGGTGGTGTAGCTGATAGGCGCCGCTGGGAAATATTTGAATTTTTGACTCAATTTGTTAAGTGATTTGCAACCAAAATTTTAAAAATCGGCCCTTTTTTAAAGTTTTTTAGAATGGGAGGGTCGGCGGTGCCTATAGGCGCCGCCGAGAAAAAATTTTGAAGAATTGGCGAAATGTTATAAGGAAATTCAGTCTCAAATTGGAGACTTCAGTACCAGTCCCGGGCCCGGCTTACTCTAGTTATAATTAGGGCTCCGATTTATATGGAAATCCATATTTTTCTGCTAACTTGAAACGGCTTCTAAATGCCCTAAATAGTGTTTATAGTAGGGTTGCAGCCGGGGGGGGGGCGGAGACGGGGAAAACCGGGCATCCCCGGCCATTCTCATCCCTGTCCCCTTCCCCGTTCCCCGGTTTGTCCATCCCCGATAACGGGGATCCCCGGTCCTCATCCCCGGGGGGCCGGGGATGAAAATGCACCCCTAAAGATGGCCATCACATCAGGAATTTTAAATTATATTGATTTATTGTTTGAATTTTGGAATATTTTAGTATTAGTATATTTTCAAATATTTTAGAAAATTCATTGAGTCAAAATTACAAAATTTTTCACGGCGGCGCCTAACGGCACCGCCGAACATCCTCCACTCTTACCTAAGCATTTTTTTCCGAAATTTCGAAGCAAAATTCTTAATTTTGCCAATCAAAATCCAAAAATCTTTCCCGACGGCGCCTGTCGGCACCGTCGCGCTCTCCTCCCCAAAAAATTAAATCTTTGTAGTGCATATTTGCCATAAGAAAAGCCTTTTCTTAGGGGTGCACTTTAATTTGAAGAAATTTCGATTTTTTTTAAAAAGTCCCCCAAAAAATTGCATTTTTTCAAAAATGCACCCCTAAAAATGGATTTTGCCCATCCCCGTACGGGGATCCCCGTTCCCCGGTTTGCTCATCCCCGAAAACGGGGATCCCCGTTTTGAGTCAAAATTACAAAATTTTTCTCGGCGGCGCCTAACGGCACCGCCGAACATCCTCCACTCTTACCTAAGCATTTTTTTCCGAAATTTCGAAGCAAAATTCTTAATTTTGCCAACCAAAATCCAAAAATCTTTCCCGACGGCGCCTGTCGGCTAGTGCTGCACGGACCCAAAATTCCTCGCTACTCGAGACTCGAGCCCGAGCCCGATACTTTACCTCGAGACTCGAGCCCGAGCCCGATACTTTACCTCGAGACTCGAGCCCGAGCCCGAGACCAAAAAAACCCGAGACTTTTCTCGAGTCGAGACCCCAGACTCGAGACTTTTTCGTAAAATTTGTAAATACTTAAAAAATGCCAAAATTTTTTAAGATAAAGTCGATTTAACCCATGATATATCTTGATTTTGACTAAAAATAATTGGGTTTAAATATTTTTGAGTTTCTGAAATTTATTTATCAAAATTAAAATGCAAAAAAATTTGTTGCATTGCATGTGCTGAGGAAAGACACGATCTTTTCGGACTGAAAATTTCCGACAGCTGACTGAAAGTTCTTTCCGATTCAACTGTTCCCGGCGGCGGTGCCAAATATTTTGAAACAATCTGTTTGATGTTTGGATATGTTGAATTCCCACGCCAATAAACTAACGGGTCGGCATCATACTCGATTGTAGGGCTCTGAATGAATAGATTTTACAGACAATCGCGATTAATTAAATCTCACTTTAAAAAAGGAATCGATTTCATTGATGATAACATTGCTTAAATCATTTTGCGATTGGGTAGAGTCAACGGATCCGCATGAGGTTGGAAACAGAAAATTTGACAGTGGATTGTCAGATTGAGTGGGCAGCGGTTCGTAATTTAATGTTGCTTCAGAATCGGAAACACGCCTCTGTGGGTTGATAAAGAGTTCAATTTCCATTTGTAGAAGAACTTTGTTTTGAATTCGATCTTCATAACTGAAAATATTCTGGTGATTTTTGTATCTGGGATCAATCAGCGTCGCAATTACGAGGAATCTTAAAAATATGATTAAAATAAATCCTATGCTGAATATTAACCTTTTGTTTTCGTGTTTTTCCATTCGGGTCTTCAACCCGTACGAAATCACTTTCTTCAATGACTTAATTTCCGAACTATCAAATTTTTTTTCTGCTAAAGCTGATAAAAGGCATCGGAATATTCGCAACACTGTTGAAATTGACTCATTTCTCTGGGAAAGTTGTTTGGTGAACGTGTCGAATGGTGTCAAAACCTAATTAATGACATTTTTACTTATTAAAAGTAAGAAAAATACCACCTCTGAGAGCGCTTTGAGCAGTTTCCCGGAAAATCAATTTGGGACAATGTCAATGCTCTCTGTTGCTGAACAAGCCGGTTGATCATATACAATGTGCTGTTCCAACGCGTAACAACATCCTAGATTTACTAATGAAATTTGCTTTTATACATGCTAACTTGAATCAGTCCGTTTTTTGGGGCCCCAATAAGATCCTGCTGCATTTCGAGAATATTTTAAAAATTTTTTGAGCGGTTAAAAAATCCGACAAGATCCCGGCAGAGTTGAATTTGTTTTTTGATTTCTGGCACACTTTTGTTTCGATGTTCCAAGCCGTCAGTTAATGCCTTAAAAAATCGATAAAAAACGAATACAAAAATTATGAAGTACAAGATTGATTTTGTGGCAAAAACAATCAAAGCTCTCAATGCTCAATAACCCACTGCATTGATCATTGAAGAAGCAGCATCTCTCAAAATAAGATGCACTTTTTGTTCCCCAATCGCATAAAAGTCCAATAGTTTTTTAAGGCATTTGCTATTCTTTTCGCCTGTATGAGCTTCTGCCATCGGTTCAGTTGCCAACATTCCACTGTCGTTCGAATGAATTGTCAATAAAATGGGCAGTAAGACTAAATGATCAAATAAATGCATGATAATTCATGAGTGTAAATTACCTCAAAAAACATTTAAATTACCTCAAAAAACATTTCTTCTTTTTGCGATTTTCCCACAAATCGGTTGTAAAACTCAAATAATTGGCAGAGTTGATTCTCCCTTTCACCAATGCAAGCTTTTCCTCATATTTTTTCTCGAGCAGACTTGTAAAAAATGTACGCGACTTAAGTGAATAGCTAAAATTCATTTACACATAATTTATGGCCATTTTTAATTACCTTGGGCATGCTTCTTCAAATAATTCAGAAAAGCCGGGTTTTTCCGTCAGACTGATTGCATCGCAGGACAAGCAAATAAATCTGACAATCAATTCATCTATTTTTTTTTTTGATTTTGGGTGCTCATTCGGCCATTTTTCCTTCGGACGAAATTCACTCAGTTTCATTTGCTTTATTGGCGTCTTTTTTGGAACTTCTTCGGAACAAATTGCATGATTTTTTTGACTTGATTTGTTAGACTTTGCCAATAAAAAATCTTTATACGTTCTTAAAACACTGTTTAATTTTTTGAAAGCTAAGAAAAGGAACAAACTTTGAATGGCGTTTCAGATGCTTATCCATTCCACTTGTATTTCCTTTTTTACGCCCAATCAGCTTACAGCAAATTCTGCATTTTGCTTTTTGATCGCCTCGTGAGTACTGAAAATAGCGCATAAGGGAGTGCGCCGGCTCACTTTTGTCAAGCTTTGTAAAAATCTGATCTTCAAACACGTCATCCTCGCCAGTTTCGTCTTCATTTTCCGACTCGCTTAGTTTCATTGATGTTGAAGGAATTTCCATTTTTCCGCTTAAAAAAAATTAGAAGTTTATCTTTAAACAAAAAAGTAAAGCAATGATAATTTTAGTGGGTGTTTTTATTTAGCAAACATAAATATAATTGGCGAAATGCCTTGAACAAATTTCAAATTTTCTCTTTTGCTGCCGATCCAGAAGTGAATTTCCACCGAAAAATCCAATCTTTAGGGGTGTAAAAAAGTCTCGAAAATCGAGACTAAATACGCGAGACTCGAGCCCGAGCCCGAGACCCAAAAAACTCGAGACTTTTCTCGAGTCGATACTCGATATCGAGACTCTCGTGCAGCACTGCTGTCGGCACCGTCGCGCTCTCCTTCCCAAAAAATTAAATCTTTGTAGTGCATATTTGCCATAAGAAAAGCCTTTTCTTAGGGGTGCACTTTAATTTGAAGAAATTTCGATTTTTAAAAAAAAGTCCCCCAAAAAATTGCATTTTTTCAAAAATGCACCCCTAAAAATGGATTTTTCCCATCCCCATACGGGGATCCCCGTTCCCCACTTTGCTCATCCCCGAAAACGGGGATCCCCGTTTTGTCATCCCCGGTTTGACCGGGGATCCCCCCCGGCTGCAACCCTAGTTTATAGCTTGGTTGGAACTTCTAGAGCGCATTTTAAAATCCATATTTTCCCATATTTGCCATTTTTCAAAAAATCCTTAACAAAAATGCAATAAAAACAAAAAATACACCCCTGCCATTTTTCAAAAAATCCTTAACAAAAATGCAATAAAAACAAAAAATACACCCCTAAGGATCGACTTTTTCAAAATTTTCAAAAAATGCACCCCTAAAAATTGACTTTTTCGCAACTAAAATTTTGCCACCAAAAAAAAATAAAATTTAATTTTTAAAATTTTGCCCATTTTTTTCAAAAATTTTCTCTAAAGCCTTTAATTTGCATAAAATTTTTAATTGCTCTTATTACTTCTATTAATCTTGCCCATTTTTTTTTTATCCAAAATCGTTCATATTTTGCAATTTTTTGTCCATATTTTGCAATTTTTGTACGATTTTTTATCCATATAAATCATGGCTCTAGTTATAATCATTTTATTTGCCTGAGACTGGCAAAACAAGTCGCTTTTTAAAATAATTTCTCAAACGAATCTTTTATACGGCGGTGCCGTTCGGAGTAGACGGGAAACAAAATATCGTGCTTGAAAACAACCAATTTTCTTTTATTTATTTTGTAAGTCGTTCGTTTTCAATGAATTTAACATTTAAATAATGATACAAAAATTTTATAAAATCCTTTGATGTTCGCTAAAATTGCGTATCGGTAGTAGCTTATTGTGCAAATTGAGACGATTGGGTTGAATGCGGACGGCAAATTCATTACAGTTGCTAATATAAACCAAATCGATTCGCTGATTTCAATATTAAACAAAAGAGCAATCAAACCAACTATTACTGACAAACAGACCATTAAGGGCATCGAAGCCTAAATTTATAAACTTTTCTGATAATTAGGTCAATTATTGTAATGATCTTTCGGGATTATCCGGTTATCAGTCAGTTATGGATCATTAAGACAAAATCTCTGATTTTGGTGCTTAATTTCCTGGTGTTAATACATGGACTCGCCCCCCTCCCCCTCCCCGTAGGGCATTCTAGTAATAATAATTTTTAATTTTATTTTAAAAAATGTTACCTGAATGAATAGGAGGTTTCTGGAGAGTTGTTTGTTCATTTCGATCATCTTGGCGGTTAGATCTTTGGAGGTTCTTAATAAATAAAATTAATGTTAATATAAAAGCAAAATTGTTACATTGTCTTTGATAGCTTCTTCAAATTATTGTGCATCAGTAAAGCCAGTATGAACATTATGGCGTATGTAATTGTACAAACAATAATTAAGTAACAAGAACCGATTGTCAAATTAAGTTTCTGCAAATATAATATAATAATAGTGATAGCCATGTATTTGATATGTAAAATATAATAAAAATTTTAAATTTGGTTAAGTTTAAAAATAGTCAAATAAATCAAAAATTTGATGTAACTTTATTTAAATTTAAAAATTTACGTTGTTCGAATATCCAACGAGAATAATTTTTTCTGACAGATTTACACCAATAAAATCAGCAGCCGATTTGTCGTCCAAAAATTCGTGTCCATCGGAAGGATAAAGACAAAGGAACAGATGTACACAATATGCCAGTGGAAGCAATAGGTTAATTAAGAAGATAATTGAATAATTGCACGAAGACACCTTTTTGTTCCTAAAAAAATTAAATAATATTTATTAATAAAAAATTATATAACCAACCAATTCAACACAAGATAGCGAAAAATAAATTGTGACAAATAGCCGACCACGGAAAACCCGACAAGCCAAATTTGACAAACAACTGCCAGCAAAGCCCACACTCGGTTTTCCGCCCCATTAATTGTGATCAAACCGTCCAAAATCGTTTTTTGTTCACCACTTTTTGTAGCAAAAGTGTACTGTAATTTGGATTTTATTTATCAACTTTATAAAAAACAGACATTTTGGAAAAGTAACGTCATGATCAGCAACAGTAAATCAGTAATGCATGTTTGGAGTAAAATCTGTGCAGTATTATTATTAACATTGGGTGCATGATTCTTTGATATTTTTTGAAATTATTTTAATCGGTTATTTTAATTAAAAATGTTTACTTTGCTGTAGATTTGCATTATCTTTGGGGTGTGTTTAAGAATCAATCTGATCAAAATTCCATTCAACAAAAATCCAAACCAAAATACGGGCCAAATGACGTTTTGCATTATTAATATAAAATTACTCTGAAAAAGGTACAAATTGTTTAAACAATTAGTAAATTTACATTTTAAATCAAAGGAGTTTGCTTTTGTATTTTAAGGCAAATTTTGCTACAATACAGCTTTTAAATGGGCATTTTTAGTCTTAGTAAAATCATTTTAAATAAAATCCTATTAAAAAATCATTTTTTTTAGTAAAAAAAGAACAAACTTTTCATCAAATGACACATAGAAGCCATTTGTAAAAGTCACAAATATTTATAATTAAATTTCGCGAGTCTCGCGCGTACTCGGTACTTTTAAAAGCCAGATGAGGTATTGGCACCTGTTCGTTGGTTTTAATTGATATTTACATAATATTATGTTAGCTAGACACTCGAGACATTTGTCTTTTCTCTTAATTAGCCAGGTGCAATTTGATTTGCCAGATTTCAGCGGCATTTAATTAAATATTTAAATTATTGTTCTTTTATTCTTTTGATCACGAAATTCAATTAAACCCTACTTTTGATATTGTAAGTAATCGACGGTGCCGATAGGCACGGAAAAATTTTGTGAAAAAGGTTGAGCTTGATAAGAAATCCTAACTACGATAACCCAGCAGCCTGCCTAAAAGCCACAAAATTCCGATAAATTATCAGATTTGCAATCCAAACCCTGTTTAAAATCTTTAGAAAACTATTATGGCTCTCGAAATTTTTTTCGAGATTAAAAAAAATCTAAAATTTTTAGTCATGTAAAATCTCATTGCACATTTTTTCTTATGATCACGAAATTCAATTAAACAATTTGCTTTGATTACTAGGTAAAGGAATTCAATATTTCTCATTAACATTTTGAATACAAAAAAGACTTGGCAACTTTTTGGCGCTTTTAGTGACCTATTTCGGGAGTTTTTGGTGCTTTTTTCTTTGAATTATATTAGCAAAGCCGGATTCTTGTCGAAATGTTTCAATTTTTTTAATTTTTGGACCAATTTTCATACCAACCAAATTTTGGGCATATATTAAAATTTGTGATAACATTTTTAATAGAAACGGATACTGACGGATGACGGATATGAAAAACCCCCACTTATCCGGAGAAATATCCGCTGTATATCCGCGGATATACGGATATGGAATTTTGGAAGGTCACGGATACGGACGGATAACGGATAAAGATTAGGACGGACGGATACGGATACGAAAATTCGTATTCGTTTCCACGCCTGGTTTGAGATCCACTATTTTTGAAAACCAGTTATGCCAATATTTTGTGTCTTTGCACATTTAAAGAAAATTAATTTTTTGCCAAGTTTATAACAGTGAATACCTTTATCAGTTCAGTTTTTGGTTGGAAACAATATAATGTGATCAAATCAACAAATCAATCTCCTCGTCTTCAAACATCAACCGCTTCTACCGGAAACGTTTTCTTTCACTGCAATTCCTCAGAAGCTTCTTTTTGTTGCTTCAGAAATTCGTCAAGAGTGTTAATCGCCTTAGAAAATTTTCAAAATTTAGAAACTAATATAGTATTAATATTTAGAGACCGGTCAAGACGAGATCTCGAAAAATCTCGACTCGAGATCTCGCTCGACCGGTCTCTATTAATATTTGGTACTATAGAAAGCTTTAATTGCGTAGGAAAAAAATATTTCAGCAACTTTCAAGCAGGTCTCAAAGCTTTCCCGTAGAGTTATATTTTGCGAAATTGCCAAAATTTGATTCGAACTTTCTGCATATACCTTTTTTGATATTTGTCCAAAACATTTAATTTATGCTTACATATTAGATAAACTCATTAGAGCTTTCTTAATGGTACAAATATTATTTTTTTGTTGAATTTTAGAAGCGTTATAAAACTTCAAACCCCAAATTACGCACCTTTTCTTTTTGGGTGGGCGTAATGTTTGCTGTAAACACGATGCTGCTCTCTGTTTTTTTAATCTTTTCAGGACACTTTCCAACAGCTTTCAGTGCTAAAAATATTTACAACAAAAAAAAACTTACTTTTATGGTAATTAATTATGGATTTTGAGGAACGGCTAATAAAGAATATGTGATATTAAAATATTGTAAAATTAATGCAATTTTTTAATAATTAAAATTGTCACAAAAATGTTATTTAACAAAATAAACTTTTATTTTAATGCCCTCTATCTTAGAAATTAAAATAAGTTTTTTGAATACCATTTAAGCATTGTGCATTGTTTTGAAGAATATTGGCAATGTGCCCGGGAACGGGATCACCCAAAAATGCTGACAGAACGGAAGCGATTGAGCATTCTTCAACAAAGCTGGCCACCAATTCCTGCGCGTTCATCCATTCCGAAAATATCCAGCACTCCTCATTTTTATGCTCTAATTAAGAAAAAAATTCATTAATTCATTTTTATATGATATTAAATGTATTTTTTAACCAGACAATTTAAATGAAAATTTCTATTTTTCCATAAAAATTTTTAAATAAATTTTTTTTTATTTAAAATTAAAACTAGAGCCTGGACAGATTCAGGTCTCGTCGTGATTTTTGAGATCTATCACAAAATCTCGATTGACAAATTTTACTGAAATTTTTTTTGGGATTTTGAAGTTTCACGGCCCCCAAGTCTGGGCTCTAATTAAAATTATTAAGAAATCTTTATTATAATTTACGTATGTTTTTTAAACTTTTTATTTAAAAAAACAACGTTTTCACCTTTCCAATCAACAAAGTAAACTCTTTGCTGCCCATAAACAGACATGCCCAAGATTTTTTCAACTTCATAAGTTTTGTCTTTACGCATCCTTTTGACAATTGTATACATGTCGCTATCAGCATGCTTTTGCTTCGTCTAAAGATAGAAAAATGTTTATTTTTATTTTTTAAAATTAAATTTAAAACCTCAATTTCTTCCAATTCAATAATAGACTTCTTGTCATTTATGACATGCTTTCTTCTAGGGCGTCCTCTTTTTCGGGGACTACTAGTTGAAGCTTCATGCTTTTTTGCATCATTTTTTTGCGTGATTTGTTCATTTTTCTTGCTGGTTTGAGGGGATTTTTTGTTGATCAAATCAATTCTTTCGTCGGGCGGATCAATGTTTTTGGTGATCGGATTAATATTTTTGTTGATGCGTTCAACGTTTTCAGTATTTTTGTTGATGGGATTAATTCTTTCGTTTTGATTATATAGAGATAAATAGTTTTTGATAACAGGAACAACTGTCCAGTCAATGTTTTCGGTGATCGGTGGATCAATAATTTTGGTGATCGGATCAATATTTTCATTGATGGGTGCAATATTTTCACTGATAGATGTTGATTCAATATTTTCATTGATGGGTGCAATATTTTCACCGATCTGCGGTTCAATATTTTCTGGGTTCGGATCAATATTTTCAGTGATCGGATTAGGTTGAATTTTTTTTTCGGTGATCGGATCAATATTTTCAGTAATCGGATCAATATGTTCAGTGATCGGATTATGTTGAATTTTTTTTTCGGTGATCGGATCAATATTTTTGGAGTTTGAATGAATTTGTTTGGTCATTTTGCTTTGTTTTGGTTTGCTTTTACGCATTTCCAACCCTTTTTGCTCTTCTATTTTTTTGGCAATATCGATGTGCGTTGTTGCTCTGGTTCGCGCTTTTTTAATTTTTGAAAAAGCCGAAGAAATATTCTTCATTAAATTTTTATCCATCGCATCATTATTGCTGCTTTCTGTACATAAATTGCTGCATTTAAAAATTTAATAACATTTATTTACCTTCAGTTGAAATTGAATCAGCATTGGCGTCCTGCACTTTTTTGCCAACAACTTGTTTTACGTCAACTTTTGGCTTTGTTTTTAATTCATTTATAAGCGCTTCAAAAGCGACACTGTTTTGCGCTATCTCATCTGAAAAATTAGTGTAATTAAAAGACACATCGGTCTGACCTAATTAAAATCTTTAAAATCTGGCAATATGTAATAAATATATGAAACGGTCTCTTCTCGACGAAATAATTAATTAATATACAGTATTTCCTATAATAGAGCCCCCCCCCCTCAATTAGAGCCCCCCCCCCTCTCTAATAGAGCTAGAGCCCCCCTTTTTGTTGGGGGGGGGGGGTTGAACAATAGAGCCCCCGGGGGCTCTATTATAGAAAATACGGGTATACCGTATTTTTCTTATTAGTAGCCCCTCTCCATTAAGCCCCCTCTCTAATCGTAGCCCCGCTCGGGGGGGGGGGAGATGGTAGCCCCGGGGCTACTAATACATAGAAAAAATACGGTAGTTTGCTTGTTGTGCAAAAGCAATGCACGCTGGAAGTGAATCAACAAGAGTTATAAAAAGCCAGGGTCCGGTGCCCTTAAAATGTTTTTTTTTGAATTTAGACAAGGGGTAGAATTACGCAAAATTATCAAACTTTATTTATAAATTTTTCTATTTTATATTATTTATTGTCATTGATAGCTATTTAAAATATTAACATGGTATTTATTAAAATAATGAAAATATTTATATAACAATCAAATCAAAAATTACTGTGGGGATTTCGCTGCAATTCGTTGTGGTTCTTTTTGAGCTAAAATATATATGTTTTTAAATTTTACAAAAGCTGGTTTTTAAACCTCGTTATTATTTTCAATGCCGCACAAACAATTTCCTATTAATAATGTTAATAACAAAAGTAGCAAAATTAATTGCATTATACGCGTTTTGTAAATTTTTTCCTAAAACAAAAATTTAATATGAATATGTTTGTTGTATCGAATTTCACCAACATTATAAAATATAATTTTTTATATGCAGCTGAATCGAATATTGTAAATAGTATTCAATAATTGATTTTTTTTTATTAATTAATAATTCTACATTAAACAACGCTTTTACTTATTGTTATGCATTTTTTAAATAATAATTTTACTTTTTGAATTTTGATTTAAAAAAAGAAGACCTCCGCAGTTTATATCAAAAGAATTTTTTTCAGAAAAAGATATCGAACATTTTTTCTAAAATATGATTCTAAACTAAACCATGCAAATAAATCATTGCAAAATATATTTAAATTTTTTTAGAATAAGTAAAGAATAAATATTATAAAAAATAAATAACAAATTTTTTTTACTAATGAAAATATAGACGTAAATATTCTTGCTTAATCTTTCCATTAGCTGCTGGTAAAAAATAAGAAATCATCAAAAATGAAATATTGTTTGCAATAATCAATAAAAAATAATTATAGTCTCTTTAATTTTTTTAAAACTATACAATTTCTGACTAGGGTAGACGGTTTAAAAGACGAAAATATTATGTCTATTTTGTTTCAAAATTACGAATCAAAAGTTCAAGATCGTTTGTCACAATGCTGCTTATCATTTTTGGCGTTTTGTGGCATTTGTAATCGAAAGTGCTGGCCGGTCATCGTTGTTGTAAAAGGAAACCACTGATTGACACTCGAGCACGGACGACGATCAGAGATTTTCGTCGAGATTTTTGATCGAAATCTCGGTCGACGAATTGGTTCGATGGAGATTTTTTCGTAGATTCGATCAAAATTTTAATTGGACCTTAAGTCCGGAAATAAATATTAATAGTGACAGTGATTAATTTTTGAATTTAAAAAAATTGTAATCATTTTCATTTTTTGAATTTGATTTGAAACCCCTTAAAGCCCAGACTAAAAAAATTCCCTTTAATTCATTAGATTTAGTTTTAAGAAAATCTTTCCCGGTCGTGAGATCCCAACATCAAAAATTTGATGTTTTTTTTCAGTTATACATAAATGTATAATTGAATATTATTTGGGCTTACTCTTTGAACAAAACCAATAAAAACAAATTTAATTAAGATAAAATAAAATTAAAATATAAAAATGTTTTTTTTTTTAATTTTTTCATTAATTTTTGCCGTTACTACTTTTTTTTTGCTATGAATATGGAGCTCATTTAATTAAATTCACTGAATAAAATCGTCAATAAAATTGCGGGGACACACACTTGTTGGATGATTTGTATGATTCATTAAATACGATTTATTTGTCAGTCCATTTTTATTACATTTACAAAACAACTATTTTAGAAAGTTAAGTTTGAAAGTCCAATAAATTTTAAGCATCATTTGATTAAAAACAAAAATGCTTTTCTACAATTTGTTTCTTGTTATTTTTGTATTCAATTCCAAAATGTGCGTAGGAGGCGAACAAACAAGGCATTTTTAATAAATTAAAATAGTGTAAATTAAAATCTTTTACAAATTTTTAGTAAATTCATTGTGGAGTCAGACTATCAGCCGACCATTCAGTTAAATCGTAGCGGCGATTGTGAAAGGTTTTGAGCCCAGCCCATTCATACAAAATAAATTATCATTTTTTTTATTAAAGTTTAATTTTGTGCTACAAAAGTGCGTTGTTGTCCAGTGAAAATTTGTCATGGAAAGTGGCGGGCCGATTCCGTTTCAATTCATTTTTGTACGATCAAAAAAAAAAGTGTGGCAAAGGTGAGAGGAAAATCCAAATCTCATTGAAAGGCGAGAAACTTTCCATTGGCAAGGAATGCTTTCAGTGAGTGTACCTATTTTTTATTTAAATAAAATAATATATAATTAAAATAAGAAAATTGGTGTTAATTAATATAAAAATTTATATTTTCAAATCTTGACTTTTTTTTCTTTAAATAACTTATTGTTCATTTATCCTAGGATAAGTCGGAATGCGACCAAAATAACAATTCAGCTCAACTCTAAAAAATCCATTTTTGCACGCTTAAAAATAGACGAAGGTTATGTTTTATTATTTAAAAACTATAATAAACCGTGTCGAGATTTTTAAAAAAAAGCTCGGGATTGTGAAAAAGCTCGAAAATTGATTAAATCTTGGTCAAAAACAAACCGGGACTACCGTATTTTTCCTATTAGTAACCCATGGGTTACTATTGTTCAAACCCCCCTCGAGGGGGGGGTTACAATTAGAGAGTGGGTTTCAAATGGAGAGTGGGTTACTATTTTTCAATGTATTTTTTTGAAAATTATTTACATAATTCAAATTTTTATTAGTATATTTTTTGAACCAAAATAAATTTCTCTAGTGATAAAAAAGCATCATAACAATATTTTTTTTCCTAAAATTCATAATTCCACTGATCCATCACTAACAAATCCGTTTTCTTCGTCTTGCTCCAAATCAACTTCCACAAACTGTCCTGCAATCCCTTCCGCCAAAATGTGAAATTCGGCCATTTCACGTGCCTGTTGCAAACGAATCATCCCATTTGGAACCGGTCCATCCTCTTTGAAGCAATGAATTTCTCCATCTTCAGAGCCGTCAAATGCATTGGTTATGCCACACGTCTAAATTGATGAAATTGTTGGAAAAATACCAAATTTTTGAAAGTTACTTTAAATGATCGCGCTGTGTCCGGATCCATACAATCATTTGCTCATCAAACTCCTTGTCGCGAAGTTGCCGTCCAGCACCGTCAAGTCTGTCGCTTTCCAGATTTTGATTCCCTGAAGTTGTAATTTATTTTTCACAAATGACAATCAATCTACCGCAAAGAGAGCAGTTTTTGCTTTTGCTTTTGCCATTCACTGATGTTTGTTGTACTAACTCAGAATCTTCGTCACTCATTTTTCTATTAGTAAAACACAAATTTTAACGTAGGTAAATAGTAATGGCGAAAAATAGAAAATATTTAGGACTTTAGGTAGGTAGATAATTTTAAAAGTTCACGGCTTGGGAGGGGGGGGGGGTTACAATTAGAGAGGGGGTTTCAAATGGAGAGTGGGTTACTATTGTTCAAACCCCCTCGAGGGGGGGTTACAATTAGAGAGTGGGTTTCAAATAGAGAGTGGGTTACTAATAGGAAAAATACGGTAATTGACTTTAAAACAAAAAAAAAGTTGTAAATTTTGAAAAAAAAACCCGGGACCAATATACCTAATGGCGAATTTCAGTCCCAAAAGAGTACCTTTCAGTATCAATCCCGATCCCGCTCTACTCTAATTAAAACGATTAGAATTTTAGGTGAGAAAACATTATTTAAATTTGGAAACGAATTCTTCTATCAAACGAGTTTTGGCCCATTCCTGGAAGATTATGCCGGACTTTGGCTGCTTGGGTTGGACATGTTTCCAAAATTTGGTCAAAAAACAATGCAAATATCGGTGCAAAAGTCGAACAATTGCGGATTAATGGTGAGCACACTTGACAATTAATTAAATTGTTATTTTATATTAAAATTAATCGGAATATTTTGTGCAAAAACTTGAAAGCTCGCACCAAAGAACGCAGCTGCATGCAAGTGTGCCACATTTAACGGAACACAAACTAAACATGGCGCTTACCCCTCCAATTCACTAGTATTATTATTATAAAATATTTAAAACAAAAAAAGAAAATTCTAACAAACAAAAAACCGGTACCGTATTCACTCTTGTAATCCCCCACTCTCTAAGAATCCACCACTCTCTGTTAAAAATAATCCCCCACTCTCTGTTGAAAAATAATTCCCCACTCTAAAAATAATCCCCCACTCTCTAAGAATCCCCCACTCTCTAAGAATCCCCCACTCTCAAACAATCCCCCCTCCTTTCTGAGTGGGTTGAATAATAATCCCCCATGGGGGATTACAAGAGTGAATACGGTTATTGCTTTAAAGCCGATGTTATCTAGTTAAGCTTTTAAGTAAGGTAGTACGGGACTGGGCTGAGACTGAAATTTTTTCGATTTTGGTATTTTAAAATTTCCTTTAAAACCTTATGCGGTCCTGGTTCATCCCGAGCCTCTTTTTTTTGTCCATGAGTCCCGTTTTACTCCCGGTTTGTTTAAAAAGTCCCGATCCCGTACTACCCTAGTTTTTTAATGTGTAATTAAACTTTCTCGGAATTTAAATATCATTGAAAAGATGATTTACTTATAAATAGATAATGATCATCATCAACCTCAAAAAACACTTAAAAATATTTACAGATTCTTAGTGGCAATCAAATTGACATAAAAACTGTGCCTTGGGCAGTTCGATTTTTAGGCCTTAAAAATCAAACGGCCAATAACAGTTTTTATACACTTTGTGGCGGTTCATTGATTTCATCCGAATTTGTTTTGTTGGCCGCTCATTGTTTTGACTATGTGAAAAATGAAAATAAATTTTACATAGGTTAACTTTTAAAAAAATATAAAAAATTTAATTTACAATAAACATTTATATTTAATTAATTTATTAAAAATGCATGTTTTGGTCATTTTTGGTGAATATAACTCCGGTCCAGGCCTAATAATTAAATTTTAAAAACCCATTAATTTAAAAATGTCGAAAAATAATTCCAAAAATATGCATTTTAATTATGCACATAAAATTTTGTTTTTCATAAATTCAAGCAAACTTTTTGAATAGTAAAAAAATAAAAATATATAATGAAGGCGTACGGTCCGAATCCTGACCGGCGTAATAACTGCTTCAACCTAACCGATTCAGACATTTCATGACGAGATCAGCTTTTATTATTAAGGCTGAGCCTTTACGATTGGATTTGTCACAAAAAAAGTTATGGCCAGAAAACTTAAAAAACAGTTTAAAAATCTTGGATTTTGCAGTTTTCTAGTCCATAACTTTTTTGAGACTTGTCCAATCGTGAAAGCTGTGCTTAATAATAGCTTTATCTTGTCAAGAGCTTTCGAATGGCTTTAAAAATTGTCAGAATCGGTTAAAGCTTAAAGCAAGGCATTGCCCCATCAGTATTTGGACCGGTCTAAATCCGGGAACGATAGCTTAAATAAGAAACAAATTTAATACAAAAATATTTCAGGTTACAATTCGAGCTCAACTGTTGATTATGAGAATAATAATAATGGCGCTGTCAACGTGCAACTTTTACGGCACAATGAAATAAATGTGTTCATCCATCCGAAATATCATACTAATCAGACACACGATTTGGCACTTATTAAAGTTGAAAATGCAACAACAAAAAAATATTAATAATTTTTTGTAAATTAATTAAAATTATTGTTTTATTTCTTTGATAATTTAGCTGGACCATCCGGTGAAGGACAGCATTCTTCCCACCTGTCTTTATTGTGGAGCGGCGAAAGAATTCCGAAAAGGAAAAGCTTTTGTTACCGGATGGGGACAAACGACGGGTTGGTTATTAATAGGGTCCGGATTTTAGGGTTTACATATTTTTTTTGCGGATAGGGTTTGACGAGAGAAGCCCGGAATAGCATTCATTTCGGAAAAAATTTTTGAATTAGAGCGACTTTTTAGTCCCTGAAAATCCCTATTTCGGGCTTTTTGAGAATAAATCCCTATTTTCGCCGTTTTTGCGTTTTTAAACCCTAGTTTGGCACTTTTCCTAAAATTTCTTAAGAAAAATGTAATATTTTAGGCATTTTTCCAAAAATTTCTTTAAAAAAATGCAAAAAAAAGGAGAAAATCTACCCCATAAAAGTCAAATTTTTTTTCATAAAAATGTACCTCCTAAAAAAAAGACTTTTTCTTGGACCAAAAATCCACCCCCAATTTTTAGTCCCTAAAAATTCGGACCCTAGTTGTTAATTTTAAAATTTTATTTAATTAAAAAAAAATACAAAAAAAATTAAGACGATTGCAAAGGCAAAACCGCTGTAGCAAAAATGTTGATGGGCCGATATGTACAATTAATGGAATGCCATTTAAAAGAGTTTATTTGTGTTGAGCCAGACACTGTTCAGACGGTAAATTCTTTACACTTTTTTTAGATTTTAGTACAAATTTCTTAACCATATATTTTATATACAGTTTTTTTTAACAAAATTTAAAGTTTAAAAAATTTCGGACATTGCGATATCCGATCGATTGGAGCCGGTTGGGCGGGCGATTACGGTACAGCGCCAGCGGCGTTTATCTTTTTGGAACCAATAAAAACGAAATGTAATTTGGTATCAATCGAAAGTTTTATGTGTTTAAAACAGGGTGCGTAACCTTCCTTTTTTTAAAGATTTGTCCTTTTTTGGGGTACCCCAATCTTTAAAATTTGAAATGTCCTTTTTTTAAAGATTTGTACTTTATTTGGGGTACATGTCCTTTAGGGATTAAATCACTTTGTTGATTTGAATACAAAATCTACCCATTCAAATTTGGATTAATACCAAATTTGTATAATTTGGATGGTTCCATGAAGAGTTATTGCAGTCAGGCATGACCATGGTACCTGGATATTCGCGGATATATCCGGATATGGATGGATACGGATATGACAGTCAGACTCGCGGATATCCGTGTATATCCGCACCGAGGCCATATTTAATGAAATATGAGAAAAAAACTATAGGGTGGACGTGTGAATCAAACCATTGCCGTATTTAAAATTTTGGTTACAACTCTCTTAACAAAATTCCCGTCTCTGGCGGGGATGAGACGGGGGCATCCATCCCCAAAGGGGATGGGCAAACCGGGGAACGGGGACGGGGATGAAAATTGCCGGGGATTCCCGGGTTTCCCCTCCCCCCCCCCCCCTCCCCCCCCGGCTGCAATCCTAATTCAAATATTTGTATCCATACTTATGCCTGGTTGTACTCCAAATTTCCCTGGCGTCCACCCGTGAGCGCCCAGCTGAACGACGACTTTCTCATGAAAATTTTTTGTTCCAAAGGGCGACAGTGGTAGCGCGTTGTTGGCAAGCAATGGCACACATTTTGTCCAGGTTGCCGTACTTTCAAGCGGAGTATGCAATAATCAGACGAACACAAGTTTGTTGGTGAACGCATAATTCGAAATTCTTTTGTTTTGCGGCATTTTTTTGTCCAATTTTGATAATAATTGAGCCAATAAAATAGACAAAAAAAAATTTCAATTTTCTTTGACAGGTAAGGTGAACTATTTCAGCCCATTGGACAAAGAATGGATTGAGAAAATTAGCGGTGTATACTGCCCCAATTTATCCAATTAAAATTGGTTGTATTACATTTCTATGTTATGGCATTATTTAATTATAATTGAATGCATTTAATCTTTTGAAATAAAATATGATTTTTGTAAAAATTTTAATTTTTATCTATCTGCCTTAAAATTTAAAAAAGCATTGATTTTTTTAATTTGTTTATTGATGATTCAAAAAAAATTTCAACCAATTCATTTTCATACAAAAACATTCGCTTCGATATCCCCAGGCCAACTCTATCAGGGGTGGGTCGAAACCTTTCGATTTCGATAATTTCGAGGCTTTTTTTTCGAGTTTCTTACGAAAATCGAAATAAAAACATTTCGATTTCGAAGATACAATCGATTTCGAAAAAATTTTCCTTTCGACTCACCCCTGAATTCTATGCTTTTTCGGTTCCCTATATTTGCGACAACTTTTCATTGAATTTTCGATGGGACTAATGGGGAGGGGTTAAGCCATTCTTTTGTGCCCTCCAAAAGCGTATATAAAAGGCATAAGAAAATGCGCAAACAAATATGTACACCAAAAAAAGTTGTTACCAATGGCAAAAGTTTGACGAGCAAATTTTTCGGTCTCCCAAAATTGAATGGGACCAAATTTTAAGGCTCTTTAATCTTTCCATTGAATTTTTTTTTGCATTTGGTTTTTGTGCATTTATCAACACTTACTCCCTCCCCCTTTAGCGCTCAACTTTTGAACAATTAAATTTGGCTAATTCGGCACATTAAAAATGTTTGTCATTTGTCACAGAAATTATTTAAATCGCGAAATTGCGTTAAATGGGAATTTTTGTTTAAATATTTTATTTTATTAATTTTTCAGAATCAATCATGTACGCCTTACGAATGTGCTGGTTAGTAAAATTAGATTAGAGCGGGACCGGGATTTATAAAAAAAACTCGAGATCGGGATCAAAAACCCAGGCATTTTAAAAAGTAACAAATTGACAAAACTACGGTCAAAAAAAAAGATGGGACTAATTGACTTTAAAACAAAGAGTTGTAAATTTCGAAAAAAAAAATGGGATCATATAATGGCGAATTCAATTACGCCCGACTCTCGCTAAATTTAACTAATTTTCTTTTAATAACATTTAACAATTGTTTTTGTTATTTAGTTTGATTGCGCTATTTGTGCCAATGCTTTACTTCCCCGCTGCGGCCCAAAAAGTGGGAAAGAAAAACAATAATAATTTTAATAAAAATTATTTGGAGGCAAAAATTAAAGTATTCAAAATTTGTCAAAATTACAGTACTACTCATCCTACTACAACCCGTATTACTACTATACTTACCCATACTACTACAACTACGGTAGCAATGGTGGATCTACCAGCGACAATGCTTACTACAACTTTGATCCATCGACTGGAGGTTGGAAGGTAAAAACGAACAACAAAAAATTCGTACAAAATTAAGAAACAAAAAAAAAATATTTAGCGTAAATATTTTTAAAAAATCCATAAAACAATAAATGATTTTTTGAGCGTTATAATTTCAGTTTAAATCATCGGACGATTCGGCGTACAATTACAATCCCTACAGCTGGTACTACCCGTCGTACTACGCGTATGGACGAAAGAAATAAAAATTTGTGTTATTTTCGATCAAAACTCTGATCAACAGAAATGCGATCAATATAAATTAACTAGTCTTTTGCGCGCATAAATGATAAAGCTGAAAAAAAAGTGTGTGCATTTATTTCAAACATGAATTGAATTGAATTGAATTAGGTATTGTGAGTGCTAATTGTTTAAAAAAATCTGTTTTGGAGAGTCCGAACACGGAATCGTGCACGAATAATATTCATAATAAAAAAATGTAAAAAATAACAAAAAGTATAGCCTTTTTTTCTAAATAATTAAAGCGTTATATTTCATACATTTTCCCGGCGGGATTTTGGTACTCTGGTAAAGTGCGCAAAAATGCCATAGCAAAAATTGTTGTCAGATCTTCCATATTTATTGTAGCAAAATAAATTAAAAAATCGCTTGAAAATATTTTAAATTTTAGAAAAATTTGAAATTGTCTAAAATGTTCGGCCGAGTCGGGTCGGCTTTTTATGGATAAAATTGAATTTCCATCTCCTAATTTCACATTTTCTGATTGGAAAAACAACAGATTTCGCTTAATCCGTTGCAACTTTGATTCGGACCGACAATTCCGTTTACAAAATCACATTTATCGTCTCAGAAAAAAATGTTTATATAAAGTAGCCCAAAAACAACTTTCAGACAGAACATAATAATTGAAAATTCCAATCCCATAAAAAAGCATTTTAGTCCGAACAAAAATTGAAACAAAAAAAAACAAATCGTTTAGCAGCGAACCATAAAAAAAGAAGACCCCCCCCCCCCACTAAAATTTCATCAAAACTTTCTCGAAAGCCTTTCCAAATTCCTCATTCAACTTGACAATTGCATTGTATCCGTCCTCTTTTTCTTCTTTTTTATTGCATTTTCCATACCTTTTTTCATTTAAAAACATTTTTAGTTTTTCGTAGGCCTTTTTGATTTGTTCAAAGTTTTCCAAAGTTTTAAGAGGCGTCAGACGCATATTCTGTTCGTCGTTCGTAATTGTATCTGTGCCCAAATTTGGGCGTTTTCCGTCTAATTCATCATTTTTGCGCATTTCTTCACATTCATTACGCAAACCTAAAACTTTTAATAAAATTCTTTTGTGAATTTTTAGTAAGAAAAGGAAAATTGAAACAAAAAACAAATTGTTAGCAGCAAACCCTAAAAAAAGAAGGAAAACTCAACTCGAAGCTTTTGAACTTATTAAAATAAAAAGAACACCATACCGTTTTCAAACCCTTCATTGAAGCCGAGACTATACAATTCAGTCGAGCAAAAGCACTGATATTTGAGCACTTGTATTAATTTAAACATTTCTTAAAATAATTATTAGAAATAAATTTGAGTATTAACAAAAAGAAACCGGCTAACCTTTGTACGGGTTCCAATTGATGTGAAAAGCGTCTTCAAAATGTAAATAATGTTCTTCACGTTCAACAATGAGTTTTTTTTTCCGATTAAATTCAACGCATTGGCCATCGTTGTATGTTTTAAAAAGATCGGAAAAAAATACTTGTTCTGCCCACAATTCCACCGACAGACCAGTGTGCACAAAGTAATTGTTCAAATTGGGCGAATTCAATATGCCATTCAGCAAATTAACCATAAAATTGCTCAAATGAATTATGCAAAAGGCATCCACTTTCGGCTAAATAAAATTTTGAACGGTTTAATTCTGATTCTGACATTCCGGATTTTGGGAAAAATATGGAATAACTAATGCGGAATTGAGTTAGTTTGAAAATTTTGTGTAAGCTTTTTCTGGAAGCAATTTGTCCGGTCACGTCCTTAGTTTTAAAAAATTGTTTTTTTGCAGCAAATAGTAGTACAATTAATTTTGATATTTTTGAAAAAGCTTTTATATAAAATTAAAAAATTTCCAAAAATTCCATGTTTCGTATTCCGTGTTTTGAAAAAAAAAAATGGGACATACCCTGAACGAACAGCCAGGAAAATACTCCTTTTTATGGTAGGTTAGTGATTCGCCGGTGAAGTGTACAATTGCCAATTGAGAAAGTTTCACATTATCATACTCCAAACGCGCTGTTCCCTGTTTGATACTACAATGAATTTGTTGAGCAAAATGAACGATGGAAAATGGCGTTAAGTCAACAGCGGACAATTTGAGCAAAAAATCGAAATTCTCTAAAATTGTTTTAGTGATAATTAAACTATTTATCATTAATCATACGATCGGCCGAGCTGGTCGGTGTCTTGTAAATTTTAATTTCAGCGATTTCATCGGACATATGCAATGAAAGCTCATTGTTTTCCTTATAAATTGGCAACATTTTCATATAACTAAATGTTAACGTTGGACCTTCAATTATTTTGTAAGAATAAATCCTTAAAGAAAATGAATATTATTTGCTGCTAAACAATTTGTTTATAAATTTAAATAAAAATATTTTATTTACATTGGTTGTTGATTTTTTTCACCGATGTTGGCACACTTATAAGCTGTTAAGAATGCTTCTAGAGAATATTGGTTCTTTTCAGAACCAAAAATTGCACAAATTCGAATAGCCACCGATAAAATCATCAACAAAGTATAATTGTCTGAATATTTATCCAATTTCAGTTTCCGTTCAAATAGTTCTTCCAGAATTGGTTTTAAAAGATTTTTCGGCTGTTTTTCTGCACAAATCCATTTTTCGTCAATTTCCTTTTTTTCTAGCATAATGGCATTGTTTTTGATTGCCAAAAATACTTTTTTCAAAAATTCTTTCGCCTTTTCAGCGGGAATAGTAAAATATTTTTCATCTTTTTCAGCATTTTCTACTCCGGTGAACAGTTTGACCAGTTTATAAATGCCTTCTCTCTCCGAAGACATTTCCTTGACAATTTGCAGCAGAAATTTTGTAGTTTTTTGATCGTTTGTTGATGAATGATGCAGTTTTTTATAGAAGCCTTTCATCGAATCATTGGGAACAACAAAACATCCAATTAAAATCAAAAGTTGGATTAAAATCAGCATTTTTTTTGAATCTGAATTAGGTATAAATTTTGAATAAATAATTTTGTTTTAAAAATAAACTGTCATTACGCATTAGGGTTGGGAACCTGGCCCCGTCCCCGCGATCATAGCTCACAGAAACAAAATCACCCAAATCACTTACCAATCGGCTCCTCTATAAGCCTATCTTACGAATCTGCAAAAAAATTTTGCGCGTAAGCAACTTTGAAGAAGTTATGGCCCCTCAAATTTGGCCAAAACCATTGGGGAGGGACCCTTTTGGTCAAAATTGTTAACAATTTTTTTAGGGGTTCGTTAGGCTTAGGCCTAAGCCAATCCGGCTTTGGAGTTACTTAAAAAATAGTTTTTTCCTTAATTTTCAAAAATTTTACCGATTCAAAACCGGTTTTAAATTCTCAATAAATCCATGCAAATTTTATTGGGTACCTTTTTTTTAAATCAAAATTTTTTTCAAGCTAAAAATGGACCCCTAAAAAGCAGACTTTTTCTTGGACCAACGTAAGAGTGGAAGATGCCCCGCCGCCAGAGGAATTTTTACAAAAATTGGCATTTTTGTTAATAAATTTGAAGCATAAATTGATGAATTTTTTTCAAAAGTTTATTTGCGCGCATTTTATTATTAAATATTTAGAAATTTATGAAAATTTTTTTTTATTTAATGGGAAAGGGCGTCTCTGTCTGAATCGTGACGAACGATAAGATAAATATCTAAAAGTTTAGCAAAAAAAAAGGATTTATATTATCTATTTGCTTTTTTATAGTTTAACTTAAAATTTTATTAAAATTGGGAAGAAAAAGAAAATTGAAAAATTTACTAAAATAACCATCCTATTTACCTTAAAGATTTTAATTATCAAATATAAATGAAAAAATCTTCAATTCCAGCCCCCTTAAATTGGAATATTTTTGCCCTAAATCACAAGTCTCTCTCTCTCTCTGTTTCCACATATGACGAAAAGAAAACGTGGACCAACGCTTTCTATTGATTCATGTGTATGTGTATAATTATAGGCCATGGATTTATAATGTATAGAAGCTATAGATTTAAATAATCTATAGAAGGATTCTCTCATGCATAAATTTTTCTTTTTACATGACGAAAAGAAAACGTGGACCAACGCTTTCTATTGATTCATGTGTGTGTGTATAATTATAGGCCATGGATTTGTATAATGTATAGAAGCCATAGATTTATTTAATGTATAGAAGGATTCTCTCAATGCATAAATTTTTCTTTTTACAATGTGTTTATGAATTTGGCCATTTCCAACGCACATACTCGGCCCAGTTTTGGCAACGAAAAATGTTTACTATATTGATTGCTTTTTATATTTATAAAATTATAAATTATATTTTAATAATTTTTTATTTTATAAAAAAATTCTTAAAATCGATTAACGGAGATGCCAACTAAAGTAGTGCACGGTCGGTTAACAGAATATAATCTGGAACCGGATTTGCCCCAAAAACTAAAAGCAAAAACCGTTTAGGCCACAAAACATTGGCTGAAGAAAAGGTGGCACTATCATTCAAAACCACTTTAATAGGTTTTTTATGGGCTAAAAACGATAAAACAATCACAAATTTTGTTGGGAAGAGCATTTAAACCGGTTTTTGAGCCGGGTTCATATTTTGAAAACTGTCAATTTTTAACAATATTTTTGTTCCCTCTTG
Organism: Globodera rostochiensis; assembly: GCA_018350325.1. Taxonomy (NCBI): domain Eukaryota; kingdom Metazoa; phylum Nematoda; class Chromadorea; order Rhabditida; family Heteroderidae; genus Globodera; species Globodera rostochiensis. The sequence continues at coordinate 1,892,634 of JAEVLN010000010.1, forward strand.
GAATTTTAAATTTTACTTTATTCATAACGCACTAAATCAGTTAAGCCTTATACCATTGGAAAGCTTTAAATGAGTAGAAAAAGCATTACAGCAAAGTCGAAGTATTTTGATAAGTTCCAAAAATGTTATAATGTAAACTTGCCAAAAATCGGGTTTTTTTTCGTGGTTTTCTGATCGTAACTTTTTAAAACTTTGATTTACTGCTTAGTTTAGTTTTACAAATAGTTTCTATTCATATAGAGCGTTCCAATGGAAATGGCATGTAAAGGCATCCGTTTTTTGCAAATAAGGCATAAACAATAAAAATCTGATTTATTGCGTGCCTGATCCTGCTATTCAATTGGAGGGTCCGTCGGGATTATTTAGAATTTTTTTTATCATTTTTATTAGGGAATTTCAAACACATTTTTGTTTGAAAATTCTGCTTGGGGGGGGGGGAGGAGTCGTCGGTGCTGATAGGCGCCGCCGCCTAGAAAATTTTGAATTTGACTCAATTTGTTAAAAGATTTGCAACCCAAAATTTACCAACAATTTTTGGGAAATTCTTATTTTTACTTCAAAAACTGAGAATTTTCCCCAAAGTTCCAAGAAATGGCAAAATAATAGCAAGTGTGGAGAAAGGGCAAAATGTAATGGCAAATCTTCAAAATAATGGTATTTGCTATTAAATCTCGAACCGTCGGCGAATTAACATGTACCCACAATTTTCTCGGGATCGAAAACCAATGCAGGCGTGCTCCAGAACATTCACTCAATCGAAGGGCCCGGGAGTAGGGCTTTTGAAGGGTCCTATCCCAGCAAATTTGCGGTTGACCTGGCAAACAAAGGTCAATCCTATCCTTATAGCACTATGCCCTCCCGGAGCTGAAAGTTTATGTTTTTTGGGAGCTTAAACATTGCTTATCAAGTCTGCAAAAAAATAAAGATTTTTCGTTCGGCAAAAAATTTTCTACGGCATTTTGAATTGTGTTGCCAAAAATTGTCCCTAAAAAGGACCATTTTTGCCCCAAAATTTCTGCTGGAGCAAAATTTGGAGTTTCTTAAAAAATTAATGGGTGGAGCCTGTCATCTTTGTTCTCGCTATCCAAAACTTCAATTTCTACTGATGATTGATTGTGAAAAAAAAATGGAGTCCCAAAACAGACAAGAGGTTCAAAAAAGCACAATTGTCACAGCACCGGTCCTTACAAAAGACAGTGGACAATAATATGTCCAGAAAAATGGAAATATGTTATCGATAATAATGGTAATTGTGAGTCTTGATTTTGATTTACTGAATTTAAAAAAATAAATTTTTACCAAAAAAATTGGGTGCAAAACTTAGTTTACACCTTAAGTATCGCATTTTTTTTATATTACAATTGACTTTTGTTTTTGCTATGAAGAAAACAATAAAATTCCATTAGAAAAGCTTAATACCAATTCAATGTTTTATTTTAAGAATTTAAAGTAAATTAACAATAGTGCGCAAAAATGCCATGACAAAAATTGTTGTCGGCTGTTCCATATTTATTGTACCAAAATAAATTAAAAAACCGCTTGAAATTTTTCAGCTAAATGGGGGCGCTAGTTCAACAGCAAATAAAATTTCAGAAAAAAATTAAATTCTATAAAATGTTCAGCCGAGTCAGATCGGGCTTTTGTTTTGCAACATCGGATCGGATTTGGTTCCAGATTTTCAAAAAAGCAATTATTAGCAAAAATAAACAAAAAATTAACTGTTTACTTTATTATTATTAATTTTGTGGATAAAAATTTTGAATTTACATCCACTTATTTTGTATTTTTATTACGCATATCTTTTACAAAATCGTAGATAAAAGTGGCCCAAAGTAAATAATAAATTCCAGACAGAACATAAAAATTGAAAATTCCATTTCTATAAAAAGCATTTAGACGCCCAATTTTAGTCAGACGGAAAATTGAAACAAATTGTAAAAAAATCCCTTAAAATTCCTCCAAAACTTTCTCGAAAGCCTTTTCAAATTCGGCATTCAACTCAACAATTGCATTGTATGCGTCCTCTTCTTCTTTGTCGGTACATTTTCCTTTCTTTTTTATTTCTATAAATGGTTTTACTTTTTCGTAGGCCGCTTTGATTTGTTCAAAATTTTCCAAAGTTTGAAGATGATTCAAAAGCTTATTCTGTTCGTAGGCCATACTTGAATATCCAGTTCTATCACAAAAATCATCCAAGTCTAAATTACTTTTTAATTATTTGTTTGTGGAGCGTAGGGATGCTCGATAGTCTCGGTTCTCGAGTCGAGAAATTTCTCGGTTTTTTTGGGTCTCGGTCTCTTTAGTCTCGGAAAACGAGACTTTTTTGCACTGGTAAAGATTGGGTTTTTGGTGGAGTTCATTACAGAATCTGAGCTTGAAAGATTGAACAAATCTACGCCACCATACCTGCGGACAAATCTTTATTGAAGCGATAAACAAAATGATCTAATCTGTTCCAGCAAAACCATTGATGTTTGAGCACATGCAGTAATTTATACATTTCTTAAAATAATCATTTTTTAATAATTTTTATATTAAAAAAATGGAACCGGCGCTAACTTGTGTGCGGGTTCCAATTTATTTGAATGGCGTCTTCAAAATGTAAATAATGTCCACGTTCAACAATTTCTTTTTGCAAATTCTCATCGAGTCTTTCGTTGTATTGGTTTAAAAGATTGGAAAAAAACTTTTGTTCTGCCTCCAATTCCTTCGACAGATCAGTGTGCGCAAAGTAATTGTTCAAATTGGACGAGTTTAATATGCGATTCAACAAATTAACCATAAAATTGCTTAAATTATTTATGTAAATGACATCCAAGCTCGCCTAAATAAATTTTGAAGGGTAAAATTCCAATTCGCCATTCCGAAGGTGGTTTTGGAAAAAATACGAAATAATTAATGCGGAATTGGTAGGTTTGAAAATTTTGTGCAAGCTTTTCCTGGAAGCAATTTGTCTGGTCACGGCCTTAATTTGACAACACTTAATTTATTGAAATTTAAAAAAGTTGATATAGAAAATTAAAATTTTCAAAAAATTCCATACTCCGTTTTCACATATTTCGTATTGTAAAAAAAAAAAAAGATGGCATACCCAAAACGAAGAACCAGGTAAATTCTCTTTTTTATAGTCAGCCAATGAATCACCGGTAAAATGCTCAATTACCAATGTCGAAAGTTTCATATTATCAATATACATATTCATTTTATGATATTCTCCAGAATGAATTTGTTGAGCCATTTCAACTATGGAAAATGGTGTTTCGGCATTAGCAGATAATTGCAGCAAAAAATTGGAATTGCCTAAAATTGAATTAATAATAAATAAAATGGATTTTTCATCCATACGTTCGGCCGAGTCGGTTTTTGTCTTGTAAAATTTAATTGACGTGATTTCATCGGACAAATGCTTTAATTGCCCATTGTTTTTGTTATTAAAAATGGGCAATATTTCGTAAGAGTAAATCCTTAATGGAAAATCAATATTAAATTGTTTACTTATATTAAATTATAAAAATGTTGTTTTTTATTTACTTTCGTTGTTGACTTCGACCAATGTTGGCACGGTGATAAGCTGTTAAGAATGCTTCTAGAGAATATTCGTCCTTTTCAGAACCAAAAATTGCACAAATTCGAATAGCCACTGATAAAATCATCAAACAAGGTTTGAAATTCCGTGAATATTTCTTCAATTGGCATTTAATGTATTTATTCAGTTTCGCTTCAAATAGCCCTACCAGCATTTCTTTTAAAGGATTTTTTGGCTTTTTTTCTGGTGCCCAAATCAATTCGTACATTTCTTGCACTGTTGGCACATTGTCTTTGAGTGCCAAAAATAATTTTTTCAAAAATTCTTTCGCTTTTGCTGCCGAAATAGTAAACTCAATTTGGTCTTTTTTAGCATTTGTTCTTCCACTAAACATTTTGATCATTTTATAAATGCCGTTATTCCGCTCATTTTCATCGTCCAAAGATAATTCTTCAACAATTTCCAGCAGAAATTTTGTAGTTTTTGGATCGCTTGTTGATGACGAATTGTCCACTGAATCGTTGGGGACAACAAAAAATCCAGTTAAAATCAAAAGTTGTAGTAAAAACAGCATTTTTCTAATCTGAATTAAAAATTTTGAATAATATTTTGTTTCAAAAAATAAACATGGGATTAAAAAGTGTCAAAATAGGCACTAAATTCTTTAATTTATGCTTGAATAGTTATAAATCAGATAACATATACGCGCAAAATCCGCGATCAACAGTACATTTGTGGAGAAGCTAATTGTAGTGAAACATTTTACTAGTCAAGAAAAAATCATGTTTTTGTTGCACTTTATTTAAATATTATCAAAGAAAAGGATAATTGAAATACCTAATTAATTAAATTTAGGCACTCTTTTTGTTGCTTTATTTTATAATGCTTTTAATATTTTTTAAAGTTTTATTTTTAAATATTGTAAAAGAAAAAATGAAAAATAATTTTACAAAATTAAATTATTAAATATAAATATTAATATAAAAAAATCTTCAAATTCAGGCCCCTTAAATTGGAATATTTTGCCTTAAATTTATTGATTAATGCTCAGTTTGGAAGTCCCACAATTCCATCTCATTTCCAATAAATAAAATGTGGCAAAAATAATTAAATTTTTATTGATGGGGATATACAAAAAGGCACTCTTTTTGTTATGCTTAGTTTTATAATGTTTTTAATATTTTTTTAAAGTTTTTTTAAAAATATTTTAAAAGGAAAAATAAAAAATAATTTTACTAAAACATTAAAATTAAATTATTAAATATAAATATGAAAAAATCTTCAAATTCAGGCCCCTTAAATTGGAATATTTTCAGTTTGGAAGTCCCACAATTCCATCCCATTTCTGATCATTCAGTTGAATTAGGGAAATATGCTTTAGAAATATTGATCAAGGGCCAAGGGGCACCCTACATTTGATAAACAATTTTTATTTCATAATAGGTGCTTACTGCGAAAAGCCACGGATATATCCGGACCAGGGGATGGACACGGATATCCGGAATCCGGATGTCTGGATATCCGCGGATAATTCGCCACATCTTTCCGACGAAGATACATTTTATCTTTTGCTTCGAACTCCATTTCATACGAATTTTTTACTAAAGCTCAACAGAATACGGGAAAGAATGGAATTTCAAATTTTTTTGATTTTCATATAAAATTTGACAACAATACCCTTTTTAAAGTGTAACCGTTTCGGTAGTCCCCGGTGAACAACGAATTCAGATCCGTCAAACCGAACGTCCGAACAAGAAAACGTTTATTGACAGAACAGAAACAATGGAAAAGAAATTGGTAATGGGCCGGGACTGGACAACGGCATAGCTTATAAATTATGGATAACGGCGGGGGGAGGGAGAAAATGGACGTGTAAATTGTTTAAACTAAGGAAAGCCCCCCGGGGGGGGGGGGTGGGTTAAAGCACCGTTCTTCTCGCTTTTTCGTCCTTTCTAATTCGACGGAAAAAAAAATTATCCAAAATTTGCGTTCTTTTCCGACAAAGATACATCACATCGTTCAGTTTTTGTTACTTTTTGCTTCGGTTCAATTTCCATGACCATTTTCCCTTTATTGAGCCATCGAAGAAGCCTATAGTGCGTCGTTGTGAAATAGGTTGGATGGTTTTATTGCTCATGTTAATGTTGAAAGCGTCATTTTCAAGAAGGAATTCTTTTGTCACATTAATAAATGTCTATTAAGAGGGCATAAAGTTTATTAATAAGAAATTTAAAATATAAATATATTTAACTTTTTCACGCTCAGCATTGTGTACATCTAGCCCAATTCTGCCTAGATTGCAGAATGCCAGCATTTCAATTTCATAAATTGGAATATTAATGCCATTTTTCCCATGTTTTTGCACTCCGCTTCCAATTAGATAATATTGGTCATTGCCGTCTGCATGCCTATAATAACACACAAGTTCCAATTCATAATCCATCAATGGAGGTTGGGAAACCCCAAAATTTGAGGACGATTGTTGGAAATAAAATTGTTTGTGTGCCAACGGCGCAATGTTAAATCCGAGCACAACGGCGGATTTTCGTGCAGAAAGTTCTGCCTTCGACATTTCAAATTTGATCTGTAATTAAAAAAATTAACAATTAAGGAATTCTTTATTCTTTGGTTTATAATTTAGTGGACAAACCGATTTAGATGGATGATCAAGATTCGTTATTAGAATTTTAACTTTCGGGTTGTCATGGTCACATTTGCTTATGCCAATAACTGTGCTAATTTTAACATATCCAACTGAGTGGCCACCTGTAAAACCCAAAAATCAAGGTTAGCAGTAATTTCAAAAAGCAAAATTTTTTCTCCAAAAATCGTGTGGCCAAATTTTTGCTTTTTTCTAAAAGATTTTATCGGCGATTCTTTGAGAGGGGGGGGGGGGGGGGGGGTGCTTAACGGTGCCGATAGGCCCGCCGAAAAATTTTTTTTTCAAATTTTAGAAAACCGGGAAAAGTTTGATAAATAAGGTATTATAGTCACCCGGATTATCAGCTGTCACCGATTCTCCAAAGATTCGAGAATGAGTTGCCGTTCCAATTGTTATCGACCGTTTACGTTGAAGGCAACTGATTTCAGCTTTATATCTCAGAACGGACGGTTTTACCCATATTTCTATTGCCTCTACAAATTGCAAAACGGCGACTAATAATAAAAGAATGGAGAAGAAATTAAACATTCTAAATATAAAGAATTAATTGGTTTATAATCCAATTATTTTATAACGTCCTTTGGGGGATTAGGTGTTAATTATTTGGAAGCAGAGTGCAGCAATACAATTTTTCCAATTTTGAAATTGAATTTTTGGCATTCTGCACAATTTATCACATAGCATTTGCCATCTAAAAAAAGCAATTTGGGCTCTCTGATTGGGATGAATAAATGTTAAGGAATTTTCCTGATTAGAGAAATATTGAATTCCTATAAAATTATTCTGAAATAGTATGATTCACTGAAAATGGGATTTCTATTATCTATTTGCATTTTTTTATAGTTTAACTTAAAATTTTATTAAAATTGGGAAGAAAAAGAAACTATTTTATTTGAGTTACCATCCTATTTACCTTAAAGATTAAAATTATTAAATATAAATGTGAAAAAATCTTCATTTTCAGCCCCCCTTAAATTGGGATATTTTTGCCCTAAATCACATGTCTCTCTCTCTGTTTCCACACAAGACGAATAGAAAACGAGGACCAACGCTTTGTATTGATTCATGTGTATGTGTATAATGTATAGAAGCCATGGATTTGTATTGGAAGCATGGATTTGTATAATGTATAGAAGCATTCTCTCATGCATAAATTTCACAATCTTTTTACAATGTGTTTCTGAATTTGAGCATTTCCAATGCACTACATATAATCGGTCCCTGTTTTGGCAACAAAAAATGGCGAATTGCCTAAAAGCATTTTACTATATTGATTGCTTTTCATATTTATATATTATACTTTATTAATTTTTTATTTTATAAAAAAGTACCCCCGGTTTTCCGGTTTCGGTTGTAAAAATAAAAAAATACACTCCTGATAATGGAATTTTTCTATGGGAGTTTGTTAAGAAAATTAAAAATTGTATCAAACATTTTGCCAATAAATGATTCTTCAATTTATAAATTCAGTTTGCACGAAGTTACTTTATTTGATTTTTTACATCAAAAATTGCTGGAAAAATATGAATTTTGGTTCAATTTTCTTAACAAAAAATCAAAAATTGGCTGTGCCTATTGGCACCGCCTACCCCCCCCCCCCCCCCCCCCTCCCCCAGAAGCTTAAAATAGGCCTAAAAAGGATCACAAGCAAAAAATGTAGAATTATTTAAAAAAGTGCATTTTTTATTGTGAAAATTCTAAAATTATTGTTTTTTTCTTCGAACCCCATACTAAATTACTATTTTTTCCTAACCAATTCCGATTAGCTCAAAAAATTGGACCCCTTCGTTTTGTAAAATTCCGTAATTTTTAGGGGGGGGGGAGGTTGGAAGAATCCATACAAAATTGGATTTAGAGGTATTTCTTGTTGGAGCCCTAATTTAACAACTCACATTTATTCCAAAATAAATGTTTTATCAGATTTTGGAACGTTTTAAAAAGTATGTTTTTATTTCGCCGTATGCACCGCCTGGAAAAATTATGAAATTTGGAAATAAAAGGGTCCCCCCCCCCATGGTTTGAGAAAACGGTTTCGGTTTTTGGTTAACCCGGTGTCGACCATAAACCGAAACCGAGGGTCGAAAACCGGCCTCACCGGTTCAAGGTCCCATTTTTTGCAACGAAATTCCGAGAAAATCATTTTTAAAATATTTTTGCTTTGGGATAAAATAAATATCCAGTAAGTTTCAAATTTTTGAATCCTTCGGGCATGTGGGGGCAAATTTTTTCTTTTTGAATTTTTCTGAAAAATTCTTTCCGATTTTTGCAGAATCCTGTTTTTTAAAAAAAGGCCCACAATTGTTTTGGATTATAATTAGGATTTTAAATCTACATTTATTCGCTTTCCATTAACATATTCAACTTGGAGCCATGTTCCTTTCAATCGGCATCATTTGTGAGGTGAAAATTTGAATTTTAAAAATAAAAAATTTAATTGTGATTTACTGTTAGCCTACGTAATGATAAATACCTGAATAAGTAAAAAATTCGGACAATTCAAAAAATTTGTAATTTTCGAGGCAAGCCTAAAAATGCATTTTTTTCTTTAGCAAAACGAATAACGTACAGGTCTAAAAAGCCTTTACAAGTTGAAAATTCGAAATGTCTAAGAAGTTCGAAGCATTTATTTGGAATTCGCTGACGGAATCAACTACATGTCGGAAACACCTGATGCGATTTTTTTATGGTCGTGTAAACTGCAATAAAGCCGAAAACGTTTATTGACAGACAAAAAACAATGGACAGGTTGATGAAATTGTGAAGTGGGCTGGAACTGAACACCCAAATCGCTTATACGGTATAAGGTGATGGATAACGCCGGAGGGGGCAATCGAATGTGTAAATTGTGTGAAATATGGAGAACCCCCGGGGGGAAAGGCTGAAACACCGCTCTTCTCGATTTATTTTAAAAGAAACATCGTCTTCATTGTTTCGTTTGCTTCGGTTCAATTTCCTCGACCATTTTGTGGAATAGGTCGGACGGTTTCATTGACAATATCAATGTTGAAAGCGTCGTTTTGAAGAAGGAATTCTCTTGTCACATCAATATATGTCTATTGAGAGGGCATTTTTTTAATAAGAAATTTCAAAATCAAATTATAATTAGTTTTACACTTTCACGCCCAGCATTGTATATATCTAGCACAATTCTGCCTTTGCAGTCTTCCATCATTCCAGTTTCATAAATTGGAATATTAATGCCATTTTGTCCATTGAATTGGATGCCGCTTCCAAATACAATATATTGCACAACATCGTTTGCATGCCTATAATCACACCCAATTTCCAATTCATAATTGACCAAACGACGTTGGAAAACTCCCAAGGACGATTGTTGGATAAATCGAAAACTTGACGAAGATTGTTTGAAATTAAATATTTTGTGTGCCGGCGACGCAATGTTGAATCCGAGCACAACGGCGGATTTTCGTGCCAAAACTTCTTCAGTCTTCAGCATCTGTTCCATCTTAAATAACAAAAAAATGAAAAATGCATAAGCCAAAGCTTAGAAATACGGTTTCTTTAGTGGACAAACCGATTCATTTAGACGATTAAGATTCGTTATTCGAACTTTCACTGTTGAGTCGTCACATCTGCTTAAATCTTTGCCAATGTCAACATATCCAGCCGCCGCCGCTGCTTCAAAGATTGAATCATGCTTTGCCGTTCCAATTTTTATCGGAAGATTACGGTGAAGGCAACTGATTTCAGCTTCATATCGCAGATTGGACGGTTTTACCCAAATTTGTATTCCCTCCACAATTTGCAAAACGGCGATAGCCAGTAAAAGAATGGAGAAGAAATTAAACATTCTAAAAAATTTCAATTATGTTTAAGCATTGAAAGAGCCTTGCAAATTTTGGTTGAATATTTGAATTTTAAAAAAAAAGCAATTTGGGCTCTCGGATTGGGATGAATAAATGTTAAGGAATTTTACCGATTAAAGAATCTGAGAAAATAATTTTTCTGCAAAAATCTATGATTCACAGAAAAAGGGATTTATATATATTCTTAATAATTAAAATGGGAAGAAAAAGGAAATTGAAAAATAATTTTTACTAAAATTAACAAATATAAATGTGAAAAAATCTTCAATTCCAGCCCCCTTAAATTGGAATATTTTTGCCCTAAATCACAAGTCTCTCTCTCTCTCTCTGTTTCCACACATGACGAAAAGAAAACGTGGACCAACGCTTTCTATTGGTTCATGTGTATGTGTATAATGTATAGGCCATGGATTTGTATAATGTATAGAAGCTATAGATTTGAATAATGTATAGAAGGATTAAATTTTTCTTTTTACATAACGAAAAGAAAACGTGGACCAACGCTTTCTATTGATTCACGTGTGTGTGTATAATGTATAGGCCATGTTTGTATAATGTATAGGCCATGGATTTGTATAATGTATAGAAGCTATAGATTTGAATAATGTATAGAAGGATTCTCTCATACATAAAATTTTCTTTTTACTTGACGAAAAGAAAACGTGGACCAACGCTTTCTATTGATTCATGCGTGTGTGGTATAATTATAGGCCATGGATTTGTATAATGTATAGAAGGCATAGATTTGTATGTATAGAAGGATTCTCTCATGCATAAATTTTTCTTTTTACAATGTGTTTATGAATCTGGCCATTGCCAACGCATTATAATCGGTCCAGTTCCAAATCGAAACTGACGCTTGAGGAAGTTGGCGAATTCATCTTCTGTTGGCGGTCCAATTCGGCAAGCAAAAGACGCATTTCTTCGAATGGCTCCAAACCCCGACAGTGGCTGATTTGGACAGTAAATTGCAAAAAAATGTTTTAAACTTGTTAGAAATTTCGAATTTTCAACCTTCTAAATCCTTTTTGGACCTTTACTTTATCCATTGCTAAAAAAATGCATTTTTAGTTCCAGTTTTTTTCTTTTTAATTCTTAAAAATAAATGGTGGGGGGGGGAGGGTTTTGGAGGCGTACAACGCTAAAAAGGTTTTCCGTATCTGAAGTCCTTCAACCAATTCTGAGCACCGGACTCGAATTTGAACAAAAAAAATTTTCAAAAAAAAAGTTACTAGCAAATTAAATTGGCCAAAAAACCATTGAGGGAAGGAACCCTTTTGGTCAAAATTTTTGGAAAAAATTTTTATTCCAAAAATGGTCTGAAAATATGTTATTTGATGCGCTGATTACGAATTCATTAATAGAAAGTCAAAATTGAGCAATTTTTCTGTTTGTGCTTCTACTAATCCTTCGTTTATTTTACCTAAGTGCCAAAAAATGCTTGTCTAAAGTGCGACAATACAACAAAAAACTAATGTTCAATACTCGTTTTTTTGTTGTTTTTAATAATATAAATGGATCTCCCAAACGGAAATATAGATTTCTGATTAACAAAAATTGCCAAATTTTCATATTTTTCTGAACTTTTTGGTTTAATTTTGTAACAAAGACGTGTTTTTGTAAACATTTTTCTGGCGGTGCCGGTGGACCTCTCCCATTCAAAAAACTTGCAAAAAATTACCGTAATTTTAAAATTTTGGTTGCAAATTCCTTAACAAATTGAGTCAAAAATTCAAATTCTCTTGGCGGCGCCTATCGGCACCGCCGACCGCCACCCCCTAATAAAGCAGAATTCGAAAAAATAAATTGGATTTCTGAAAATTCAAAAAGCGGCAAATTATCGAAATTTTACACAATTTTCTTAGCAATAAAAAAGTTTTGGCATTAAATTCATATATTTACATATCTAAAAAATATTCCGGATTTCAAATTTTAGAAAATTAAAGAAAAATGACTTTTAGGTAAACAAAAGCCGGATATAATAATGAAAGGCCCTGTAACGGCCCGCCAATTTTTGGATAATTTTGTTTTGGCTATTGATTCAAAGGTCTGATCAGCCGCAAATTCCCCAAGATAGGAGCCTTCAAAAGCGGTCGACATGCATTTTAATTCTATATTACGACAGATATCCGCGCACATTTTACGAGAAAGAAAAACAATCATTAAAATAAATTCGTTTTTACGGAATCAAAAGCCTCTCCAAATCTCTCCAATTCATAAAGACATCAAATTCATTATCAAGACAAATAAATGAGTAAGGGTTTCTCGATCTGTTGCCGACATATTGGACATTCTTTTACTTGCTTTGAACATTCAGGACATGCACAACAATGTCTACAAGGCAAGAAGACAATTTCGCGCTAAAATCAAAAAAGGATATTTTTTCGTTTTTATTTGATGTAAATATAAATATATAAACAAAATAATAATTACTAATAAAATTTTTAAAATTCCTTCATAAAAATCGTAAAATTAAATGTCTCGAATAAACACGTACCTGTCTATCCCGACAAATTGCACAAACAATCAACGACACAGATTCATTGTTTTCAGACTGTTGTTTCGATTCCATTTCATCAACTTCGGATTCTGTTTTCCCAACTTGGGACGAAGTGATGGCTTTGTCATGTGTCGTGGCAATTGTGGAAGATTCGGTTTGCCCGGTGGTTGAACTGCTTGGATCAGATGGAATGCGCGATGATGATACAATTGTTCTTGATGATAACACCGGGTCATTGCGTCCTTGTAAAATAGGTTGGACGGTTTTATTGCTTATGTTAATGTTGAAAGCGTCGTTTTCAAGCAGTAATTCTTTTGTCAATTCAATATATGTCGTCTATTAAGAGGGCAGGAAGTTTATTAATAAGAAATTTAAAATATATAAATTATAATTAGTTTTTTTTGTTACTCTTTCATGCTCAGCATTGTGTATAGCTAGCCCAATTCTGTCTTCCTCGCAGAATGCCAACATTTCAGTTTCATAAATTGGAATATTAATGTAATTTTGTCCATTCAATTGGATGCTGCTTCCAATTAGATAATATTGCGTTCTGGATCCTGAAGGCCGATATTTACACTCAATTTCCAACTGATAATCCACCAATGGACGTTGGAAAAAACGCAAAATTAACGAAGATTGTTGGAAATAAAATATTTTGTATGCAAGCGGCTCAATGTTGAATGCTAGCACTATGGCGGATTTTCGTGCAGAAAGTTCAGCCTTCGACATTTCAAATTCCTTCTAAATAACAAAAAACTGAAAAATGTGTAAGCCAAAGCTTAGAAATAAGGTTTCTTTAGTGGACAAACCGATTCATTTGGACGATAAAGCTTCGTTATTCGAACTTTCACTGTTGAGTCGTCACATCTGCTTAAAACTGTGCGAATGTTAACATATCCAGTCGTCCCCATTTCTTCAAAGAATGCCGACTCATGCTTTGCCGTTCCAATTGTTATCGGAAAATTACGGTGAAGGCAACTGATTTCAGCTTCATATCTCAGAACGGACGGTTTTACCCATATTTTTATTGCCTCCACAATATGCAAAACGGCGATTAATAATAAAAGAATGGAAAAGAAATTAAACATTCTAAAAAAATTCAATTATGTTTAAACATTTGAAAGAGCTTTGCTATTTAAAAATTAATTTGTTTATTATCAAATTATTTTATAACGTCCTTTGGGGGATTAGGTGTTTATTATTTGGAAGCGGAGTTCAGCAATACAATTTTCCAATTTTGAAATTGAATTTTTGGCATTCTGCACAATTTATCACATGTCATTTGCTATTTAAAAAAAACAATTTGGGCTCTCGGATTGGGATGAATAAATGTTAAGGAATTTTACCGATTAGAGAAAATATTGAATTCCGATAAAATTTTTCTGCAAAAATCGTATGAATCACTGAAAAAGGGATTTATATTATCTATTTGCATTTTTAAAAGTTTAACTTCAAATATTATTAGAATTGTGAAGAAAAAGAAAATTGAAAAATAATTTTACTAAAATAACCATCCTATTTACCTTAAAGATTAAAATTATTAAATATATGAAAAAATCTTCAATTTCAGCCCCCTTAAATTGGAATATTTTTGCCCTAAATCACAGGTCTCTCTCTCTCCACACATGACGAAAAGAAAACGTGGACCAACGCTTTCTAATGATTCATGTGTGTGTGTTGTGTATAATTATAGGCCATAGATTTGTATAATGTATAAAAGCCATAGATTTGTATAATGTATAGAAAGATTAAATTTTTCTTTTTACAAAACGAAAAGAAAACGTGGACCAACGCTTTCAATTGATTCATGTGTGTGTGTTGTGTATAATTATAGGCCATGGATTTGTATAATGTATAGAAGCCATAGATTTGTATAATGTATAGAAGGATTATCTCATGCATAAATTTTTCTTTTTACAATGTGTTTATGAATTTGGCCAATTCAACGCATTATAATCGGCCCAGTTTTGGCAACGAAAAATGGATGATTGCCTAAAAGCATTTTACTATATTGATTGCTTTTCATGTTTATATATATTATACTTTACTAATTTTTTATTTTATAAAAAAATTCTTAAAATCTGTTAACGGAGATGCCAACTAGGGTAGGGCACGGTCGGTTAAACCGAAAACGCACTGAAATGGTCGAGGAAATTGAACCAAAGCAAGCGATAAGACGATGTATCTTTTGCGATAAATCGAGAAGAGCGGTGATTCAGCCTTTCCCCCGGGGGTTCTTCATTAAAAAATGTCCTTATTTTGTATAATGTATAGTCCTTTCTGATTCGACGACGAAAATTACCCAAAATTGCCAGTGAACTGCGTGGATTGGCGCTGCACATATATACCCTGGACGAACGTGAATCTGCCCAAAAATGTAGAACAATCATTGGCGGAAGAAAAAGGTGGCAATATCACTCAAAACCACTTTAATAGGTTTTGTTATGGGCTGAAAACAATAAAACAATCACAAATTTTATTGGGACGAGCATTTAAACCGGTTTTTGAGCCGGGTTAATATTTTGAAAACTGTCGATTTTTAACAATATTTTGTTCTCTCCGTAAGAAATTATTCTTTGTCGCGCTCTCACAATCATTCGAAGGCACGCTATCAAAAGGCCCCACAGACAAAATGCCCCATAACGGAAACGTTCAAAAGGTGCCATGGCCAAAATTAGAGAAAGGACTTGCGGACCGGTCGAGATCTCTCTCGATCGGTCCTTTCTCTAGTCAAAATATGTTTTTTTTACATTAGAAGGAATTAAAAAACCAAAAATCCTGTTAAACAGAAATTTTGGTTTTTTGATTCCATCTAAGAAAAAAAACATATTATTTAGTCCCGGTTGGTCCCGGTCCCGGCGGGACCAAAAAACCGGGAAATCCCGTCCCGGTACCGGTCCCGTCCGACCCTACAAATAAATACCAAGCGCCTCACATAAAGTCGAATGTGCTGCTCATTAAATAGCAAAACGTGCAATGTTTGTTTGACAAAATGGTAGGACTCAAAATGGTAATCTTTTCATTGTGAATTTCTGCTTTAAATTAATTTTTTCATTTCTCATTTTAAGCTCTGTTTCCGGTTATTGATTTTCTTATGATACCGTATATACTCTTGTAATCCCCCAACCTCTAATAATCCCCCATCCTCCGAGTAGGTTGAAATAAAATCCCCCAACCTCTAATAATCCCCCATCCTCTGAGTAGGTTGAAAAATAATCTCCTGGGGGATTACAAGAGTGTATACGGTATATCATTTGAGCTGGAAAAAAACAATTTTGATGGCGGAACGATTGGTGTCAAGCTTTGAACCTGTACCAATCCTTGAATACTGCTTTGAGAACGAATCCCGAACGGAGGAAGGGTGGGAATATTGGAGATGCCCAAGGCGGCCGCCAATTGCCCAGGGCGTGCCAGTACCCAAATTCCATGGCAACTTGCTGAGGACGGGACTCGTTTCAAAATAGGGCGTGTGACAGCAGCCCATAAAAGAAGTTAGTAATTCAATAATAATGTAAATAAGTTGGTTTGGAAGGTTTCGGAAGTGGTGAAAAACGGTAAAATAAAAAAAAATAGTTCACTGTCGAAATTACCCGTTGTCGAAAATGACCACTGTTGAATTTTACTGTCGAAATTACTTACTGTCGGAATTACCGGACACGTTCACGATTAAACGCTAAGAGTTGTTCAGCCGAATGGAATTGGTCACCAACGCTTTCACGCGATTGATTAATGCCATTGTCAATCAATTGATAATATTTGAGAGGATGTGCATATGCCGATGATATGAATGTCTGAAAATTCAAAGAAATTTATTGAAAAACATTTTGGAAATGAAGTTTTTGCATAAATATGTAATTAATTAATAAGGAGATTTTTTAGGTTCAAAAAATCTTTAAATAGGCAGAAATTTTTCTAAAATACCATCAAATAGCACAAAAAATGGCAAAATAAGCACTAAAAATTATAAGATAAAATTGAATACAATTTTATACAAATCTAACAATAAATCAATTTGGCTCACAAAGGAAGGTCCCAAGGTGTCCGTGGAGTTTTGGAATGAAATTTGGCACATAGATAGATCACCCTATGCTGTGATGGCTCAAAAAGTTAGCCTCATATTTCCTCCCCCGAAGGCATTCTGCAAAAACTTAGTTAAAACCCCTAGGATGATCTATCTATGTACCAAATTCCATTCCAAAACTCCACGGACACCTGGGGGCCTTCCTTTGTCAGGAGTTTAAAAATTCCTCGCCAAAAAGTTTTTGGTAAATTAAAAACATTTTGAGCATTAAAAATGTTTAATGATAAATAAATAAACAATCGAAAACATACGTGGTGTTGAGCCATGTATCCTTGAACATCGAGAGCATATTCGGCAGTGCCAGCATCGGCAAATACAGTAGTAGAACCACAGACGGCATTTGACGGACAAAGCAAGTCCGATTGAGAAAAGCCGGTGGCTGATGTGCATGAAGAAATTTCTTCAAACTGAACAAAAATATTTTATTTTTTCAAAAAATTTACACAAAATGGTTCCAAAACAATGCCAATCCAATTTGTCATGGTCGGACAATTCATCAATAGACAATTCGCCAACAATCTAGCAGACATTTTTTTTGTTAAGCATTTTATGGGCTCTAAAAATTCATGATTAAACGTCCGGTGACGGATTGTCTTGACACCACAAAAAGCATTTCAACCTCGACAATAGTGTCAGCTTATACAGTAACCCAATGTATCTCGGTTTTAAGTACGATACATCAATATCGATGATAGTGCCAGCTTAATGACAGTAACCCACGCTATCTGAGATTCCACTAGTGCCAGCTTAATGACAGTAACCCACGCTACCTGAGATTCCACTAGTGCCAGCTTAATGACAGTAACCCACGGTATCTCAGATTCCAATAGTGCCAGCTTATGCAACGGTATCTTAGATTCCACTAGTGCCAGCTTAATGACAGTAACCCAAATGTTTCAGTCTTCCTTACAGTAAATGCATCAACAACAGTCACAATATTACTGTAAAAACCCAACGCGAAATTGCTGCAGCTGTTCCCGATGCTTTGCGACGTTTTTTGGCGGCGTCTCTTCTTCAGCGCCGTAAACTTCCTCTTCCGATGCACAGTCTGGCTTTCGCTTAACCAAACGATCACTCATTCTCCGTTTGTTTTATGCTTTTACCAGCAACAAGAAATTTGTTGAAATTTTTTGGATTCGGATTTTTGAAAGATATGGGGAAAATATTGAATAATAATGTTTTTCTAACTAACAAAACGATAAAATTTACAATTAAAAAGATTTTTTTGTATGCTTTTACCTTTTTGGTTTAATTAAAGAAAGTAAATTTCCCAAAAAAAAAGTTTTGTTGAGAGCACCAAAAACAAAATAAATTACTTAATACACTATGCCAAATCGAGAGGGGGCGCCAAAGGCAATGTAAAGCGAATAAATGCAGATTTAAAATCCTAATTATAATCCAAAACAATTTTGGACATTTTTTAAAATAAAATTCTGCAAATAATCTTCCCAAAATTCATTGAAAATCGGAAAGAATTTTTCGGAAAAATTAAAAGAGAAAAAGCAACGGAACATTTGCTCAAATCCCCGAAAGGCACACTTTTCGGTCGGTTTGATGAAAATTGCCCGAGGCACTTCTTACTGTTTGGCACTTTTGCGCCACCATAGTGCTGGACTAAAGTTTAATAATGAAATTATTTGTTTGCCCTCACATGCCCCGCGGCAATGAGTGAAGAATGTTGTGATAAAATATTAAACGCACGGATTATGAAGGATTCGAAAATTTGAAACTTATTGGATATTTTATGCCAAACCAAAAATATTTTTAAAATGATTTTCTCGGAAAGTGGAAATTCATTAAAATTTAAACTACAATTGGTTAATTGATTTGATACATAGATTAGAAATTTTTTCAAAAGTGCAAGGGTATTTTTTCAAAGCTCATATTTGCGTCTTCATAATTGTATCGTTATTTTTTAATTTTAAGAAAAATTGATCAATGAGCGACAGCAGTCCGGGAAACTGGACACGTTTCTCAAAATCACCAGCGGAGGTTCGGGTACAATTTTTCAAAAAGCGCCAAAAAATTTTAAGTCAAACTAAGAATAAAAAAATATGCAAATAAATAATATAATCCCTTTTTCAGTGAATCAATAATAAGAATTTTAAAAAAATGAATTGCAGAAAAATTTTATCGGAATTCAATATTTCTCTAATCAGTAAATTTCGTTAACAAATCGATTTAAGCAGCTGTGACAAGCCAACCCAAATGTGAAAGTTAGAATAACGGAGAACGGCGTACAATTCAATGGACAAATCGAATTAATATTCCAATTTATGAAATTGAAATGATGGCATTCTGCGAGGAAGACAGAATTGGGCTAAATATAAACTTAATGCTGAGCGTGAAAGTGTAAGAAAAAAACTAATTATAATTTATATTTTTAAATTTTTTATTAATAAACTTTATTCCATCTTAATAGACATATATTGATGTGACAAGAGAATTCCTTCTTCAAAACGACGCTTTCAACATTAACATGAGCAATAAAACCGTCCGACCTATTTCACAAAGACACAATGACCCGGTGTTATCATCAAGAACAATTGTATCATCATCAAGAAGTCCATCTGGTGAATTATAAATTTTTATTGGTAAAATATGCATATATTTTATAGTTAGATCAAATAAAATGATTTTGATTTTAGCGCACAATTGCCTTCGTGCTTTGTGGATAAAAACAGAAAAACAAATTTTCTTAACAAATATTTAAATCTTAAAAAATTTTCGGGAGCGGGGGGGGGGTTTGAAATTAAAAAAATAAAAGTAAAATAATTTGAATTTAAGTGCCCCGGTGGCGTCCGAGAAGAAAACGTTTAATGACAGACAAAAACAATGGACAGGTTGATGAAATTGTGAAGTGGGCTGGAACTGAACACCCAAATCGCTTATACGGACGGTATAAGGTGATGCATAACGCCGGAGGGGGCAATCGAATGTGTAAATTGTGTGAAATATGGAGAACCCCCGGGGGGAAAGGCTGAAACACCGCTCTTCTCGATTTATTTTAAAAGAAACATCGTCTTCATTGTTTCGTTTGCTTCGGTTCAATTTCCTCGACCATTTTGTGGAATAGGTCGGACGGTTTCATTAACAATATCAATGTTGAAAGCGTCGTTTTGAAGAAGGAATTCTCTTGTCACATCAATATATGTCTATTAAGAGGGCATTTTATTAATAAGAAATTTCAAAATCAAATTAAAAAGTTTTTTTTTCTTACTTTTTTACGCTCAGCATTGTATATAGTTAGCCCAATTCTGTCTTCCTCGCAGAATGCCAACATTTCAGTTTCATAAATTGGAATATTAATGCCATTTTGTCCATTCAATTGGACACCGCTTCCAAACACAATATATTGCGTCTTGTATTCTGAATCCTTATAGTCACACTCAATTTCCAATTCATAATAGACCAAACGACGTTGGAAAAAACGCAAAATTGACGAAGATTGTGGGAAATAAAATATTTTTTGTGACAACGGCGCAATGTTGAACCCTAGCACAACGGCGGATTTTCGTGCAGAAAGTTCAGCCTTCGACATCTCAAATTCCTTCTAAATAAAAAAAAAAGTAAAAAATGTGTAAGCCAAAGCTTAGAAATAAGGATTCTTGGTCAAACCGAATCATTTCGACGATCAAGATTCGTTATTCGAACTTTCACTGTTGAGTTGCGACGGGCACATCTGCTTAAATTGGTGTCAATGTCAACATATCCAGCAGTCCCCACTTTTCCAAAGAATGACTTATGCTTTGCCGTTCCAATTGTTATCGACCGTTTACGGTGAAGGCAACTGATTTCAGCTTCATATCTCAGAACGGACGGTTTTACCCATATTTTTATTGCCTCCACAATTTGCAAAACGGAAGTTAATAATAAAAGAATGGAGAAGAAATTAAACATTCTAAAAAATTCAATTATGTTTAAGCATTGAAAGAGCCTTGCAAATTTTGGTTGAATATTTGAATTTTAAAAAAAAAGCAATTTGGGCTCTCGGATTGGGATGAATAAATGTTAAGGAATTTTACCGATTAAAGAATCTGATAAAATAATTTTTCTGCAAAAATCTATGATTCACAGAAAAAGGGATTTATATATATTCTTAATAATTAAAATGGGAAGAAAAAGGAAATTGAAAAATAATTTTTACTAAAATTAACAAATATAAATGTGAAAAAATCTTCAATTCCAGCCCCCTTAAATTGGAATATTTTTGCCCTAAATCACAAGTCTCTCTCTCTCTCTGTTTCCACACATGACGAAAAGAAAACGTGGACCAATATGTGTATAATGTATAGAAGCCATGGATTTGTATAGTGCATAGAAGCTATTGATTTGAATAATGTATAGAAGGATTAAATTTTTCTTTTTACAAAACGAAAAGAAAACGTTCGGCCCAGTTTTGGCAACGAAAAATGGATGATTGCCTAAAAGCATTTTACTATATTGATTGCTTTTAAAATTTATAACAAATTATATATATAGTTTACTAATTTTTTATTTTATAAAAAAATTCTTAAAATCTGTTAACGGAGATGCCAACTCGGGTAGGGCACGGTCGGTTAAACCGAAAACGCACTGAAATGGTCGAGGAAATTGAACCGAAGCAAGCGAAACAATTAAGACGATTATCTTTTACGATAAATCGAGAAGAGCGGTGATTCAGCCTTTCCCCCGGGGTTCTTCATAAAAAATGTCCTTATATGTAAGATTTGTCCTTATTTTAAGGCCTCCGTCCTTATTTTTTGTGAAGAGGCGAAATTCTGCAGTTTTTGTGGACCAACACTTTCTATTGGTTCATGTGTGTGTGTGTATAATTATAGGTAATGGATTTGGTATAGAAGCCATAGATTTGTATAATGTATAGTCCTTTCTGATTCGACGACGAAAATTACCCAAAATTGCCAGTGAACTGCGTGGATTGGCGCTGCACATATTATACCCTGGACGAACGTGAATCTGCCCAAAAATGTAGAACAATCATTGGCTGAAGAAAAAGGTGGCAATATCACTCAAAACCACTTTAATAGGTTTTGTTATGGGCTGAAAACAATAAAACAATCACAAATTTTATTGGGACGAGCATTTAAACCGGTTTTTGAGCCGGGTTAATATTTTGAAAACTGTCGATTTTTTTAACAATATTTTGTTCTCTCCGTAAGAAATTATTCTTTGTCGCGCTCACAATCATTCGAAGGCACGCTATCAAAAGGTCCCACAGACAAAATGCCCATGGCCAAAATTAAAGAAAGGATTTGAGGACCGGTCGAGATCTCTCTCGATCGGTCCTTTCTCTAGTTAAAATATGTTTTTTTACATTAGATGGAATCAAAAAACCAAAATTCCTGTTAAACAGAAATTTTGGTTTTTTGATTCCATATAAGATAAAAAATAGTCCCGGTTGGTCCCGGTCCCGGCGGGACCAAAAAACCGGTTTCGAAATTCGAATTTTTTCAAAATTCACATTTATTGCTCAAAATAGATTCAAATGCTCGAATCCGGGTTCAGGGTTCGGAATTGGTTGATGGGGAGGTCGGATTCGTATTCTACACCCCCAAATATCCCTAGAAACATCTTTTAATCGACTTTGAAAAATATTTTTATTTTTTCAAAAAGTGGGAGGGGAGGGGCACAAATTACACTATTACCCAAAAAACTATAAAAGAGTGTTTAATTAATTAATTTATATATAAATTTCAACCAGGGATGTTATCGGCAAAATCCAAAAACATAGTACACAAGTTTAAGCCGAGACAAAAAACGTGCCGATTTTTTAAGCCTTTAATTTATGGGAAATTGTTTGAACAATAATTAGCTAGCATATTTATGTTCACACTACTTTTAACCATTTTGAGCAAGTTGAGAAAGGAAGTCATTATGGGTTTAGCATTTTTGTTAAGGAATTTTCAAAAAAGCAAATTTGAGAATGCTGCCAGCGCAAATTTATTTGAATATTTAACGAATTTGTTAATAACCGCGGCAAACCAAGAAAAAGAGCCCCAAAACGTGGAAAATTCCACTTTGTAGCAAAATAATAGTTCTGATTACAACTTTCTGAGTTTAATTAATAGGGTCCCGGATTCATATGCACCAAAAAAGGCCAAAATATGCATTTTTAACCATCTTTTTGCCAAAATTCTCAAAAATATGCAAAATTTTGTTTTTATTGCATTTTTGTTAATGTTTTATTCAAAAGCCCCTAAACCAAAAAAGGTTAAAAAAGAAAAACACCGTAAAACAAACAACAATTTTTTTAGCTTATTTCATTGAAATTAATTGGGCTAAAATATGCAAATGCATATAAATCCAGGCCCTATTGATTTAATCCGTTTTATTTTTTAATACTTTTTCTATCTAATTCAATTTTTGCCAAAGCGAATTTAAATGGAATTGCTCTTCTTCAACCCGGACGAGTACGAGCGTTTGTACAATTGCAGCGTGTACGCGATTGACCAGGTTCCGTTGTCAAAACGACAACATATTCAACTTGGAGTCATTTTCCTTTTAATCGGGATCATTTGTGAGGTGAAAATTTGAATTTTAAAAATTAAAATAAAATTTATTGTAATAAGATAGCTAATTAATAACTAGGGCATCAATTTGTATGCTCTAAAAACGCGAAATATGGGACTTAAATATGGACCAAAAAACCCCCAAAATATGGACCAAAAACCCCTAAATAGTGCCAAAATAGGGTTAAAAAGGCGCTAAACCTGACCAAACCCAGTCAATTTATGCATAAAAATCTTCAAAATTCGTCATTCTTTATTAGTTTCAGAAGCTATGATTTGATCATGATAAGCTATTTGCATTAAAAAAAACATGCGAGGCATGACAAAATGCTATCGGTCAAAATGCCATCGGGTATAATGCCATCGGTCAAAATGCCATCGGTCAAAATGCCAACCAGACCAAAACGGTCAAAGGCGTTTTGACTTAGCATCGATAAATGCTATAATTTAAGGTCATGTACGTGCCATGTTTGATCGCCATTCGAAAGCACATGGACAGCACTTGCTTTAAAGTACTGCACTCGAAAATGTTTAAAAATGGTTTTAGCTAATAATGTGGCGCACTCACTAATCAATTCCTTCGAAGACATATTTTTAAATAATTTTTTATTTTAAAAATGTTTTAAATACCATTATTAATAAATACAGGGTGACCCAAAAGTCCAGCACCACTTTTCAAATTTATATCTCATGTCAATTTTTTGCCAAAAGGCTTTGAAATCCTCAAAATGTTCAAACATTTTGTGGATTTTTCAAAATGGTCAAAAAAGAAAAAAACTAACGTAACACAACAAACAACACTTTTTGAGCTTATTTCATTGAAATTAATTGGACTAAAAATATGCAAATGCATATAAATCCGTTACTTTTAATAAAATATAAAATAATCATTTTTAACTTTGTTTAAAAGTTTATGTTCTACATCGCCATAGCGGACATGATGTGCCTGCTGTTATGTGGCATTATGACCGGCTATTTGGCCATCATTGGGGCTGTGTTTTGTACGGCACCAACATTCATTTACATTTGTGGTGCCATTGCACTTGGTAAATTTTTGTGTGAATTATGCCTACAAAAGTGTCAAGATTGACAAAAAACGTTAAATTTATTGACTTAAATTATTGACCAAAAACCCCACAAAGTGTCAGCTATTTCAGCCCTTTGGGTCATTGAGACAACGGCAGAGATGATTTTGGCGTTCAACCGTTGTTTGGAGTTGAGCAACAGCTGGCTGGCCAATTTGCTCTTCGGCGGCAAACGCATTTACTTGTGGATGGCGGTGCCCACGCTGTACGGCCTGTACTTTGTGCTGTTCACAAAACCGATAATCTTCAACGGCATCTACATCACCTGGTTCCAGAATCCGCACGTCGGCTACATCGACAGTTTTGAGGAGACCGTTAGTTTTACATTTGGCAATGTTAAACATTTTTTGAAGAGTTAAAATTTTAATGTTTCACCGAAGAATAATCGGACTTGCATCGAGAATTTCGGCAAAATCTCAAAACTTGTAAAACGAAAAAAAAATTCTCCGATTGAGATATGTTTGAGGATCATTAAAAATCCCGAAAAATCTAACCAAATTTCGTCGATCAAGATTTCAATCGAGAATCATGATCGCCCAGACTCTATTTTATAGTTGGAACGTTTTTTAAGCATTTTTTAATGTAAATTCTTGACAATTTTTAATAATTAAGCCACGATGGAAAGTCATTTGAAAGTCATTTAAATTTTTTAAGTAGCTAAACTTCAGTAAAAAATGCTAGAACACTAATCTGATCATCTCTGTTTCTAGCCAATTTTGAATTCATAGAACGCAATTGATCAAGCATTTATCAAACTAAGTTTTAAAATATGTTTAATTTTCTAAAAAAATTAAATATATATAATAAATGCCATTTTTTTCTGTACGACTACTACTGTATTTGTTTTTTAAATTTTGTTCAGTATCGCAACAGTTTGCAGTACATTCACGATTTCATTGTTGTCGCGGTGCTGCCCAGCATCTACCTGCTGTTTGCACTGATTCTGTGCGTCAAAGGTCGCAAAGTTAGAAGCGCAGGTGGCGTCGCAAACGCTTCATTTGTCAACCAAAAATCGGTTTCATTTTTAATTTTATATTTTTTTATTTCAGAAATATGCTGCATTTTATTGTTCAGATTTTTAGCCAAGTTGTACTGATCAGTTGCGTAAATACGATTGCATCTGCAATTTATGTGTCCATGAACTTTGTGCCACTTAGCAAATTGTTGATTCTTGTCGGACAATTCTGTTGGCTTATGGCACATGGTGAGGCGGCATTAATATTTTAAGGCCGAGAATTGCAGAAAAGGAAGGCTCCACCTTTTGGGAGGGTCCTTAAAATTACATAGGGCCCGGACTTAAGGACCGATCGAGATTTTGATCAAGAACCTCAAAAAAATCACTAAGATCTTCGTCGATCAAGAATCTCGATCGACCGGGCTCTACTTAAAAGGGTGTGGACAAGTAGTGATCGGGGTCAGTTTTCCATCATTACTCCCGAATGATTATATATATTTTTTAATTAGTTGTTTTCTTAAATGAAATAACTACCTAATTAATAGTCGGAGAAATTAATACAGAAGCAAATTATATTTTATTAATTTATTAATGTGAATAATGCATTATAATTAATTTTTCATTTTGTTATAATAAATTCCTTAAAAAAGGCATTCCGCCCTTCATCTACTTGCTGTTGAACAAAACTGTTCGTCGTGACGTGTTCACCATGTTTGTCCGTCCAATTGGCATGGTCTTACCGTGCGTTACGCTCCCGGCCGGCCCAACGAGCATTAGTCGTACGCTGGAGACGAACCGTGTGACCACCACCACAATCAAAAGCATTCGCACTATTCGGTCGCAATCGAATCGCGTGAAATCACTCGCAACAATTGAGCCATGTGCAACAAAAAGCTTCCAAAAGTGTTGAGCCGATTCACACAGGGTGTCCATATAACCTGCTTTAGCAGGTTTTTCCTGCTAAATTCCTGCTTTTATCTGCTTTTTGAAGTTTTTGCCTGCTTTTTAAATTTTCTAGAAATTCTCGCTTAATATGTCCAAATTTCTAAATTTTACAACAATTAACAAATATCATTAAAATATGCAAAAAAAAAATTTCTGGCGGTGCCTATCGGCACCGCCGACCCCTCCCAACTAGGGAGATGCGGGGGCCCGGCGGTGCCGATAGGCGCCGCCGGAAGAAATTTTGAACTTTTTAGCTAAATTTGTTAAGAGATTTGCAACGAAAATTTAAAAAAAAAATGCAAATTTTTTGATGTTTTTAGAAGAATGGGAGAGGTCCGGTGGCGCCGATAGGCGTCGCCGGGAAAATTTTATGATGATTTTAACGAAATTTGTTAACAAAATTGGTCCAAAAATTATCGATTTTTCCGAAAATTTCCGACTTTTTGCTCCAAATTTCGGAAATCGGAACTCGGAATTCCGGGGTCTCAAAAATTTTCGAAACTCGGAAATCGGAATTCCGCCCATCCCTGGTGGTCATCCTGGATTCACACGCAGTTCATGCAAATGTCCAATTCAGCAGGAAACAAAAGCTAAAAAACGCTTAATTATTTTTTTAATTTGAAGTGAGACGCGCCGAAATTTTTTGAGGTCCTCGGCTCCCATCCCTGTTGCATACTACCAATTCATCCACTCACAAACAAAATTGCGAGTCTTTTCAGGCAACTCGAACCGAATGCTTCGTAAAGATAGTCGCGTTACATTGTTTTCATTGGGGTTTTTTTTGCTTCGGTCGGTTCAAAAAAACGAAATCTTTACTACAAAAAAACTCAACAGATACGGGAAAAAACCAATCATTGAAATATAAATTTTTTTTAACGGAAATGTCAATTTGCACTTTAAATAAATGTCATAAAATATTGTCTGAAAATCAAAGAAAATTTTTTGAAATTAAAAAAATAAAAGTAAAATAATTTGAATTTAAGTGCCCCGGTGGCGTCCGAGAAGAAAACGTTTAATGACAGACAAAAACAATGGACAGGTTGATGAAATTGTGAAGTGGGCCAGGATTGGACACCGACGGGGGAAAGGGGCATTTTGGATGTGTAAATTTTGTGAAATATGGAGAACCCCCGGGGGGAAAGGCTAAAACACCGCTCTTCTTGATTTATCTTAAAAGATACATCGTCTTCATTGTTTCTTTTGGTTCGGTTCAATTTCCTCGACCATTTTGTAGAATAGGTTGGACGGTTTTATTGCGCATGTTAATTTTGAAAGCGTCGTTTTCAAGAAAGAATTCTTTTGTCAAATTAATATGTGTCTATAAGAGGGGCATGAAGTTTATTAATAAGAAAGTTAAAAATATACAATTATAATTAGTTTTTTTTCTTACTGTTTCATGCTCAGCATTGTATATATTTAGCCCAATTCTGCCTTGGCTGCAGAATGCCAACTTTTCTGTTTCATAAATTGGAATATTAATTCGATTTTGTCCATTCAATTGGACACCCCTTCCAAAAACAATATATTCCATCATAAAATCTGGCATATAATTGCACTCAATTTCCAATTCATAATCCACCAATGGACGTTGGGAAACACCCAAGGGCGATTGTTGGAAATAACGAAAAATTGACGAAGATTGTTGGAAATAAAATATTTTGTATGCACGCGGCTCAATGTTGAATGCTAGCACAACGGCGGATTTTCGTGCAGAAAGTTCAGCCTTCGGGATCTCAAATTCCATCTTAAATTTTAAAAAAAAAGTTTAAAAATTAATGAATCATGTATTCTTTGGTCCATTATTTAGTGGGCTAACCGAATCAGATGGACGATCAAGATTCGTTATTAGAACTTTCACTGTTGAGTTGCGTTGGTCACATTTACTTAAATTTGTGCAAATGTTAACATATCCGTTCGATTCATCAAAGATTGTATAATGCTTTCCCTGTCCAATTTTTATCGGGCCATCACTGTTGAGGCAAATGATTTCAGCGGTATATCGCAGATTGGACGGTTTGACCCATATTTCTATTGCCTCCACAATTTGCAAAACGGCGAATAATATTAAAAGAATGGAGAAGAAATTAAACATTATAAAAATTCAATTATGTTTAAACATTTGAAAGAGCAAAATTGAAAAATAATTTTACTAAAATTACCATCTAAAATTATCAAATATAGGTAATGTTAGGGTTGTGGGCGGTCGGTTTTAAACCGGGGGTACCGGTTTTCGGTTAGGCCGGTTTACCGACCCCCGGTTTTCGGATTCGGTTTTTGGCCGACACCCGGTTAACCGAAAACCGAAAACGGTTTTTGGCAAATTTTATTTTTATTTTTTTTGGACGAATTCAGTTTTCTTAAAAATCAATGTTGAGAAAAAAAGAATTTTTGAAATAAATTTTCACATCTTTCTGAGCTTTTGCTTCAATTTTCTTAACAAATATTACCATTTTTGTAAAATTTCCCCGCTGGGCATCCCCTCCACTTTTACAAAATTTCCCGAAACTCCAAAAATGCGTAATTTTGCAAAGTTTATTAACAAAAATCCCAAAAATTTTCCCGGCGATCGGAGATTGTCGGACTGCTTCCATTTCTAAAAACTTTAAAAATTTTGAAATTTGCGTAAGAAACGTTATAAACCCCACGAAATGCCCCCCCCCTACGACTTTTTTGTTGTTGCCCCGAAAACTTTTCCTGGCTAAGGCCCTGTTAGTGGCTCTATTTAGGCCCATTTTTCTTTTGAGGCGGGATAGGAGGGTGGGGGGGGGGGGCGTCGGCGGTACCAATAGGCGCCGCCGAGAAAATTTTGAATTTTTGACTCAATTTGTTAACAGATGCCAAAAATTTAAAAATCCGGGTCATTTTTAGAAGCTTTTTAGGAGGTGATAAGAGTCCGGGAAATTTTTTTTGAAATTTAACGAATTGGTTAAGAAATTTGGCCCACTACAAAAATAAAATTTAATTTCAATTTTATTTGCTTCGTCACCAGAGATGCATACCGAAAAAAATAAACTATACAGTCGGGGTCACTCAAGTTTTCATTTTTTACAGTGAATTCGTCCAATTACACTTGTGAATTTTATTTAATTAAAAAAAATTGTGAATATAAAAAACTTTTGGAATTCTTTACACACCGTAAAGTTCAGAGGGGGTTTGAAAAAACAAATAGCGCAGACCGGATCTTAACCTACTCCCACCACAGTTCTCCTACACCACCCACCACTACACCAGCCTTCTCATCATCGGATCCCCATAAAATCCCTCCATTAGGGGTATTAGGCCGGTTTTACGACCCCCGGTTTTCGGTTTCGGTTTTTGGGTCAAAAAAGCCGGTTTTCGGTTTCGGTTCGGTTAACCGACCGCCAACAACTCTAGGTAATGTGAAAAATTTTCAATTTCAGCCCCCTTAAATTGGAATATTTTTGCCCTAAATCGTCGCAGGTCTCTCTCTCTCTCTGTTTCCACACATGACGAATAGAAAACGTGGACCAACGCTTTCTATTGATTCATGTGTGTGTGTGTGTGTGTGTATAATTATAGGCCATGGATTTGTATAATGTATAGAAGGATTTTCTCATGCATAAATTTTTCTTTTTACAATGTGTTTATGAATTTGGCCATTTCCAACGTACTATAATCGGGCCAGTTTTGGCAACGAAAAATATTGCCAAAAGCATTTTACTATATTGATTGCTTTTCAAATTTATAAAATTATATATATACTTTACTATTTTTATTTTATAAAAAAATTCTTAAAATGTATTAACAGAGATGCCAACTAAGGTAGCGAACGGTCAGTTAAACTGAAAACGCACTGAAAAGGTCCCGGGTCTCTCCCATTCATAAAATTAAAAAAAGTACCAATTTTTTAAATTTTGATTCAAAATCTCTTATTGCCGGTCTCTATTTGGTGTTGGAGAATGGATTAATAAAATTTTTTTGAAACGAATACTTAGAAATTATATTAAATATTCCGATTGGGTACGTTTTGGCGCTCACGGTTGGGCCTCACGTTTGGGCGCCCGGTATAAAGGTAGGCTAGTCAAAATTTTTGAAAAATTTGTAGTTTTTATTAAGCAACATTTTTTAAAAGGATCAAGAAAATAAAAAAAAGATATTCAAAAAATAAATAAAACAAATAAAAAAATTATAAAAGAGGAATACGCTCGATATCTCTCGCTACTTCCCCCTTCAACCCCGCCTTATAAAAAATATCAAACCTAAAGCCAAAACAAAAACTTACTAAAACAAATATCTATTAACCCCTAGTTTTCCTTGTACGCTAGCGCTTTCGACTTGCTGTGCAAAATTTTCCAATGTTGCTCATCGGAAATATAACCTGTGTGATTTAATAAAAATGTTCAGGTTGTTTCATACTTTTCAAAAAAAATCCTGAACCAATTTTTTAAACAAATATCGTTCTTAAAAAAAATTCCGGTGATGCACTTGACCCCTTCCATTCTTAAAAAGTCAAAATTACCGCATTTATGTATAAAATTTTGTTTTAAATCTCTTAACAAATTGAGTTAAAATTTCAAAATTTTCTCGGCGGCGCCCTGGTATGGATGGAAAACGAAGGATTCGAAAATTTGAACCTTATTGGCTATTTTATGCCAAACCAAAATATTTTTAACATGATTTTCTTGGAAAGTGGAAATTAACAAAAGCTTTGTCCTTAGAGGCCTCCGTCCTCGTTTTGTCCTTTTTTCGAACCCCTCTCCAAATTTGCTGAAAACATCATAGGTATATGAGGTAAGCTTAGGCCTAAGCCTAAGTTTGCCCTAAATCACAGGTTTCTCTCTCTGTTTCCACACACAACGAAAAGAAAACGTGTACCAACGCTTTCTATTGATTCATGTAAATGTGTATAATGTATAGGCCATGGATTTGTATAATCATAGAAGCCAGGGATTTGTATAATGTATAGAAGCCATAGATTGTTTAATGAATAAAAGGATTGTCTCATGCATTCTTTTTACAATGTGTTTATGAATTTGGCCATTTCCAACGCACTATAATCGGTCCAGTTTTGGCAATGAAAAATGGCGAATTGCCTAAAGCATTTTACTATATTGATTGCTTTTCAAATTTATAAAATTATATATTATATTTACTAATTTTTTATTTTATAAAAAAATTCTTAAAATCTATTAACGGAGGTGCCAACTAAGGTAGGGCACGGTCGGTTAAACGAACTGAAACCTAGTTTTTTTGGCTCAAAAACCGAAACCGACGATGTATCTTTTACGATAAATCGAGAAGAGCGGTAATTCAGCCTTCCCTCCCCCCCCCCCGGGGGTTCTCCATAAAAATGTCCTTATTTGTAAATTTGTCCTTATTTGAGGCCTCCGACTTTATTTGTCCTTATTTCTCAAATTTTGTAAAGATTTTCGTAATATTTTGGCCCAGTATTTAAAATGAAAAATTTCGAAGCAAATTTTTTAATTACCTATATTTAAATCCAGCCCAGTCACCAACGAAAAATTGGGCGAAATTTTGTAGTTTTTTTGGTTCTAATTTTCTTAACAAACATTATTTCAAAAAATTTTAATTTTTTTCTTATTTCTACCCCCCCAAATGTTGAAAAAAATTGTTGAGGTCGAGACATATGGTTAAAAACGCACATTTGATGCGAAAAAATAAAGATTTACTGCATTTTTGAACCTATGTTGTGCACCAAGGCTGGGCAAAATCGGAAAATAAAATCCGGAAACCAAAATTCTGAGCCCCCAAAAATCCGAAAAGATTTCAAATCTAAAAAAATCAAATTCAGAAATTTTTTAAAGGGAAATTTATGCATTATCGATAATAAAAAAACTGTCTAACTTTAATTGCCTCATCATCATTTTTTTAATAATTCTGCTTTATTTCTGGGGGGAGGGGTCGGCGGTGCCGAGGCGCCGCCGGGAAATTTTTTTTTTTGAAATCTTGACTCAAATATTAGGGATTTGCAAGCAAAATTTATAATTCATTCACAAAAATCAAAAAATTATTGTCCGTTAAGGGGTTTGACGGTGCCGACCGGTGCGAACGAGCGTGTAATTACATAAAATGTTTCCTAAAAAGGATTTTGGCGTCGATTTTGAGATTCACTTTCTACTATCGATTCAAAATTCTGTTCAACACAAAATCTTTAAAATTGCAGAATTGCTAAGCAATGATTAAGCTCCTAAAAAAACATAAAACTGGGTCTGATCAGCCGCAAATTTTCCGAGATTGAATTGGAGTTTTTAAAGCGGCCAACATGCATTTTTAATTCCATATTGCGACGGATACACGCAGACATTACGGGAAAGAAAAACAATCATTGAAATAAATTTTTTTTTACGGATCAAAAGCCTCTCCAAATCTCTTCAATCCATAAGGACATCAAATTCACAAATAAATGGTTAAGAGCTCATCGATCTTTTGTCGGCATTTTGGACATTCCTTTTTAATTATTTTCTCTGAACATATACGGCATGCGCAAATATGTCCACAAGGCAAGAGGGCAATTTCGGGCTAAAATCAAAAAACACCATTTAAATATATGAACAAAATACACTAATAAAATTATATAATTCTATATGAAAATCGAAAATTTACAAAAAATTAAAACTGTCGAATAAAAACAGAAACAGCTTACACGTTCCTGTATTACACAACAAACAACACATTCGTAATTAGATTCGGTTCGAGGAGAAGGTCGGAGTGTTTGTGCCGTGGCCATTGTAGAAGATTCGGTTTGTCCGGTGGTTGAACTGCTTGCACCAGATGGAATGCGCGATGATGATACAATTGTTCTTGTTGATAATACCGGGGCATCATTTTCAATGCGTTCTTGTGAAATAGGTCGGACGGTTTTATGATTCATGTTAATGTTGAACGCGTCGTTTTGAAGCAGGAATTCTCTTGGCACATTAATATATGTCTATTAAGAGGGCATAAGTTTATTAATAAAAAATTTAAAAATATAAATTATAATTAGTTTTCTTCTTACTGTTTCATGCTCAGCATTGTGTATAGCTAGCCCAATTCTGCCTTGCCCGCAGAATGCCAACATTTCAATTTCATAAATTGTAATATTAATTCGATTTTGTCCATTCAATTGGATGCCGCTTCCAATTAGATAATAGATAAACGCGCCGTCTTCATGCTTATAAAAACAAACAAGTTCCAATTCATAATCCACCAATGGACGTTGGGAAACCCCAAAATTTGAGGACGATTATTGAAATAAAATTGTTTGGGTGCCGACGGCAAAATGTTAAATCCGAGCACAACGGCGGATCTTCGTGCAGAAAGTTCAGCCTTCGGAATCTCAAATTGCGCCTAAATAACAAAAAAATTGAAAAATATGTAAGCCAAAGCTTAGATTATTCTTTGGTCCATTATTTAGTGGGCTAACCGAATCAGATGGACGATCAAGATTCGTTATTAGAACTTTCACTGTTGAGTTGTGATGGTCGTCACATCTGCTTAAATCGGTGTCAATGTCAACATATCCGGCCGTCCCATATTCTCTAAAGGATAAAGCATGCTTTGCCGTTCCAATTATTATCGGACGATTACTGTTGTGGCAAATGATTTTGGGAAGAAAAAGAAAATTGAAATAATTTTACTAAAATAACCGTCCTATTTACCTTAAAGATAGACGAAAAGAAAACGTGAACCAACGCTTTATTGATTCATATGTGTGTGTGTATAATTATAGGCCATGGATTTGTATAATGTATAGAAGCCATAGATTTGTATAAGGTATAGAAGGATTCTCTCATGCATAAATTTTCTTTTTACAATGTGTTTATGAATTTTGCCATTTCCAACGCACTATAATCGGCCCAGTTTTGGCAACGAAAAATATTGCCGAAAGCATTTACTATATTGATTGCTTTTCAAATTTATAAAATTATATATATACTTTACTATTTTTATTTTATAAAAAACTCTTAAAATTTATTAACGGAGATGCCAACTAAGGTAGGGCACGGTCGGTTAAACGAACTGAAACCCGGCATTTTTGGCTCAAAAACCGAAACCGACGATCTATCTTTTATGATAAATCGAGAAGAGCGGTAATTCAGCCTTTCCCCCCGGGGGTTCTTCAAAAAAATGTCCTTATTTGTAAGATTTGTTTTTCAAAAAGTCCCGGCCCCGTGCTTTTGACCCAATATTCAAAATGAGAAAAAATCAAATTTTTTAATTATAGTTAAATCCAGGCCCCTTCCAAACGAAAAATTGGGCGAAATTCGGCAGTTTTTTTGGGCCAAAACTCGTCCGATTATAGTGCGTTGGAAATGGCCAAATTCATAAACACATTGTAAAAAGAGAAATTTATGCATGAGAGAATCCTTTGATACATTATTAAAATCTATAGCTTCTATACATTATACAAATCCATGGCCTATAATTATACACATACACATGAATCAATAGAAAGCGTTGGTCCACGTTTTTTTTTCGTCATGTGTGGAAACAGAGAGAGAGAGGAGACCTGTGATTTAGGGCAAACTTAGGCTTAAGCCTAAGCCTAACGAACCCCAAGCCTATTAAAGCGAGTTTGGATGAGTGATAATGAAAAAAATTTTTTAAAAATCATTCCGCTGGCAGCATTCTCAAATTTTCTTTTTTGAAAATTCCTTAACAAAAATGCTAAACCCATAATGACTTCCTTTCTCAACTTGCTCAAAATGGTTAAAAGTAATGTGAACATAAATATGCTAGCTAATTATTGTTCAAACAATTTCCCATAAATTAAATGCTTAAAAAATCGGCACGTTTTTGCCACGGTTTAAACTTGTGTGCTATGTTTTTGGATTTTGCCGATAACATTCCTGGTTGAAATTTATATACAAATTATTCAGGATTTTTTTTGTAAAAGCTGAAAGACCTGATCATTTTTATATTTCCGATGAGCAACACTGGAAACTTTTGCAGAGCAAGTCGAATATTTGGGAGTCGTTCATTCGGGCGCTCACGGTTGGGCGCCGGGGCTTTTTAAACTTTTTTTTCCAAAAAATTGTAAAGCCTTTATATGTTAGCCTTAAAAAATGTTGCTTAATAAAAACTTTACAAAATTTTTCAAAAATTTTGACTAGCCTACCTTTATACCGGACGCCCAACCGTGAGCGCAAAACGTACCCAATCGGAATAAAATCAAGGAAATTTTTTAAAATTAATAAAAGTAAAATAATTTGAATTGCTGGAACTGAACACCCAAATCGCTTATACGGTATAAGGTGATGGATAACGCCGGAGGGGGCAATTGGATGTGTAAATTGTGTGAAATATGGAGAGCCCCGGGGGGGGGGAAGACTAAAGCACCGCTCTTCTCGATTTATCGTCAAAGATACATCGTCTTCATCTTCGGTTCAATTTCCTCGACCATTTTCAGTGCGTCGTTGTGAATAGGTTGAACAGTTTTATTGCTCATGTTAATTTTGAAAGCGCCGTTTTGAAGAAAGAATTGTTTTGTCACATTAATATATGTCTATTAAGATGGCATAAAGTTTATTAATAAAAAATTAAAAATATAAATTATAATTTTTTCTTACTGTTTCATTCTCAGCATTTTTTTGTATAGCTAGCCCAATTTTGCCTTCCTCGCAGAATGCTAACCGTTCTATTTCATAAATTGGCATATTAATGCCATTTTGTCCATTGAATTGGATGCCGCTTCCAATTAGATAATATTGTTTTGTGCCGTCTGCATGCCTATATTTACACTCAATTTGCAACTCATAATCCACCAATGGACGTTGGGAAACACCAAAATTTGTGGGCGATTGTTGGAAATAAAATTGTTTGTATGTACGCGGCTCAATGTTGAATGCTAGCACAACGGCGGATCTTCGTGCAGAAAGTCCAGCCTTCGGAATCTCAAATATCGACTAAATAACAAAAAACTGAAAAATGTGTAAGGCAAAGCTTAGATTATTCTTTGGTCTATTATTTAGTGGACAAACCGAGTCAGATGGATCATCAAGATTCGTTATTCGAACTTTCACTGGCCCGGGTTTGCGGGAAACACCCCTCTCCCCAAATGGTTCCGTTCCCTCCCCGTTCAACACCGTTCCCTTCCGCCACCCCCAACTCTGCCTGGCCGTCGGACTTAATATCCAGTAAGTTCAATTTTGAATTCGGGCATTGGGGGCAATTTTTTCTTTTGAAATTTTCTGAAAATTCTTCCGATTTTGCAGAATCCTATTAAAAACCCACAATTGTTTTGGATTATAATTAGGATTTAAATCTAATTATTCGCTTCCTAACATATTCAACTTGAGCCATGTTCCTTTCAATCGGCATCATTTGTGAGGTGAAAATTTGAATTTTAAAAATAAAAAAATAAAAAATGCATAAGCCAAAGCTTAGAAATACGGTTTCTTTAGTGGACAAACCGAATCATTTAGATGATCATTAAGATTCGTTATTCGAACTTTCACTGTTGAGTCGTCACATCTGCTTAAAACTGTGCGAATGTTAACATATCCAGCTGTCCCATATTCTCCAAAGGATAAAGCATGAGTTGCCTGTCCAATTGTTATCCGAAGATTATGGCGAAGGCAACTGATTTCAGCTTTATATCGCAGATTGGACGGTTTGACCCATATTTTTATTGCCTCCACAATGTGCAAAGCGGCGGCTAATAATAAAAGTGCGTCGTTGTGAATAGGTTGAACGGTTTCATTGCTCATGTTAATGTTGAAAGCGTCGTTTTGAAGAAGGAATTCTCTTGTCACATTTATAAATGTCGTCTATTAAGAAAGCAGTTTATTAATAAAAAATTTAAAAATATAAATTTTAATTAGTTTTTTTTTCTTACAGTTTCATGCTCAGCATTGTGTATAGCTAGCCCAATTCTGTCTTCCTCGCAGAATGCCAACATTTCAATTTCATAAATTGGCATATTAATGCCATTTTGTCCATTGAATTGGATGCCGCTTCCAATTAGATAATGAGTCAACGCGCCGTCTGCATGCCTATATTTACACTCAATTTGCAACTCATAATCCACCAATGGACGTTGGGAAACCCCAAAATTTGTGGACGAATGTTGGAAATAAAATTGTTTGTATGCACGCGGCTCAATGTTGAATGCTAGCACAACGGCGGATCTTCGTGCAGAAAGTTCAGCCTTCGGGATCTCAAATTCCATCTTAAATTTAAAAAAAACAAGTTTAAAAATTAATGAATCATGTATTCTTTGGTCCATTATTTAGTGGGCTAACCGAATCAGATGGACGATCAAGATTCGTTATTAGAACTTTCACTGTTGAGTTGTGATGATCGTCACATCTGCTTAAATCTGTGCGAATGTCAACACATCCAGTCGCCACCCGTGCACCAAAGAATGCCGACTCATGCTTTGCCGTTCCAATTGTTATCGACCGTTTACGTTGAAGGCAACTGATTTCAGCTTTATATCTCAGATTGGACGGTTTTACCCCTATTTGTATTGCCTCCACAATTTGCAAAACGGCGGTTAATAATAAAAGAATGGAGAAGAAATTAAACATTCTAAAAAATTTCAATTATGTTTAAGCATTTGAAAGTGCAAATGTTGGTTGAATATTTAAAGAATTAATTGGTTTATAATCAAATTATTTTATAACATCCTTTGGGGGCAGGGCTGCACGAAAACATGATTTTTCCTTTTCGAAAACGAAAACGAAACGAAAAAAATTTTTTAGGACGAAACCGAAACACGAAACGAAATTTTTTTTTTTTCATTTACGAAAACGAAACCGAAACGAAAA
This sequence comes from Globodera rostochiensis, assembly GCA_018350325.1. Lineage (NCBI taxonomy): Eukaryota > Metazoa > Nematoda > Chromadorea > Rhabditida > Heteroderidae > Globodera > Globodera rostochiensis. The sequence continues at coordinate 1,930,459 of JAEVLN010000010.1, forward strand.
AAAATTCTAGGACGAAAACGAAACACGAAAACGAAAAAATATACGTTTTCGTACGAAACGAAAACGAAAAACACGAAAATTTTTAAATCAAATTTAATCATAGAACCATAAAATGCCATATTTTTGACCCGATGCCATAGAGTTGGCACCTCTGTAAATACAGGGGGAGTCGGCGGTGCCGATAGGCGCCGCCGAGAAATTTTTTAAATTTGATCGGTTTTTGATATGAAAATTGATCCAAAAATTCATAATTTTTATTTGGGTTTGAATGAAAATTAAGAAAAAAGACTAGATTTGTGTAAGTTATAAAGGAAAGTTCGAAATATTTATTTTTAAAAATGTAAAATAATTTTAAAAGATTCATAAAAGAGAGTCGCAGGTCCGGAGAATCGAACCTGACAAATATAACACGAATGAGCTCAACACTAACCACTACACCACAATGTATTGTGGTGTCCAACACACTAGATTATCTCTCATAAAATTAAAAATATCTCCAAAAGTCCATTCTTTAGTAGTGCACTTTTTTTCGATTTTTTCGTAAATTTTTTCATTTTCGAAAACGAAAACGAAACGAAAAATCCTATTTTTCATTTACGAAAACGAAACCGAAACGAAAAAAAATTCTAGGACGAAAACGAAACACGAAAACGAAACCCAAAAAACCACGAAAACGACGAAAAACACGAAAACGAAACGAAATTTCGTGCAGCCCTGTTTGGGGGATTAGGTATTAATTATTTGGAAGCGGAGTTCAGCAATACAATTTTTCCAATTCTGAAATTGAATTTTTGGCATTCTGGACAATTTATCACATGGCATTTGCCATTTAAAAAAACAATTGGGCTCTCGGATTGGGATAAATAAATGTTAAGGAATTTTACCGATTAGAGAAAATATTGAATTCCAATTTTTAAATATTGGGAAGAATAAGAAAATTGAAATTTAATTTTACTAAAATAACCATCCTATTTACCTTAAAGATTAAAATTATCAAATATAGGTAATGTGAAAAATCTTCAATTTCAGCCCCCTTAAATTGGAATATTTTTGCCCTAAATCACAAGTCTCTCTCTCTCTCTCTCTGTTTCCACAAATGACGAATAGAAAACGTGGACCAACGCTTTCTATTGATTCATGTATGTATAATTATAGGCCATGGATTTGTATAATGTATAGAAGCTATAGATTTTAATAATGTATCGAAGGATTCTCTCATGCATAAATTTTTCTTTTTGGCCATTGCCAACGCATTATAATCGGTCCAGTTTTGGCAAGAAAAAATTGCGCATTGCCTAAAAGCATTTTACTATATTGATTGCTCTCCAAAAAAATATATATTATACTTTACTAATTTTTTATAAAAAAATTCTTAAAATCTATTAACGGAGGTGCCAACTAGGGTAGTGCACGGTCGGTTAACCCAACTGAAACCCGACTTTTTTGGCCAACCGTTTTTTGGCCACAAAACCAAAACCAAATACCGTTTTTTTGACCTAAACCCAAAACCGAAAGCCGGCTTTTTTAATAATTGTGATTCTTTGAAATAAAAAAAATTCGAAGATTAGAGTCTCGGTGTTGAGTTACACAAGTGAAGTACCCAAAGAATGGGATTTTTAGCAATTACTCGGCATCGCCGACCCCTTCCTTCCTCCGCCCCCAACCTAAATAAAATTATCAAATATAAATATGAAAAAATCTTCAATTTTTGCCACTTTAAACGAAATTTTTTTGCCATAAATCTACTCTTACAAATAAGGACATTTAAAATTTATAAGATTGGCACCCCTCAAATAAGGAAAGTCTTATAAATAAGGGCAGAAGGTAGGGCACGGTCGGTTAACCGAATAGAGCACTAGGGTACCGAAACCGAAAACGCACTGAAATGGTCAAGGAAATTGAACCAAACAGCCTTTCCCCCGAGGGTTCTCCATATTTAAAATTTTACACATCCATCACTTCAATTTATTTTACTCTTATTTTTTTATTTCAAAAAATTTTCTGTGATTTTCAGATATTATTTTATTACTTTTTAGGGTGAGGGGGTCCTTTTGTTTTGCAACATTCCTAATTTTTGACCAATTTTCTTAACAAATCTTATTGTTTTTTTAGACCCCTTGGTTAAGAATCCTTATTTAAGAATTTATTATATATATTAAAATTTAAGCTGGAATTGGTTAAATTGTAATTTGGAACAATGGAAAAAATGTCAGAAAATTATTCCGTCGGTGCCTAAGCGCCATCGTTATATAATTTAAAACTACAATCATTAAAAAAAAGCACTCATCTAATTAGATCTTAAATATATTTTTTTAAATGATAAAATTAGTAAAGCAAAATCTTTTTTTGGTGGACCGCCGAGCCGTGCCAAAAAGAGAAAAAAAAACGTCTTTATTAAGTCCGGACAAATAAAAAACATCCAACCGGGTTCTGACTATCCGAATAAATGTGATAAATTGTCGACATAATATTTTGCTGCAGAATGCCAACAATTCAATTTCAAAATTGGAAATTTATTATTGCACTCCGCTTCCAAAAAAATTAATACCTAATCGACGTTGGTAAACTAAAAAATTTTGACAAAGAAAAACGATGATTTATCATTTATTATATATTAATATATACTAAAAATTTTTTTCTTCTATAATACATAAAAGGATAACTTGGCAGGAAAAAACAAACTTTAATTTTCAAATATAAAATCACTCTCAAACATTTGCTATTTTACATTTTTTTACCCAACATTAACATAATTCTTTAAATTCTTGTAAATGGTTGAATCAATTAATCTTTAAATATTCAACCCTAATTTGCAAGGCTCTTTCAATGCTTAAACATAATTGAAATTATTTAGAATGTTTAATTTCTTCTCCATTCTTTTATTATTAATTGCCGTTTTGCAAATTGTGGAGGCAATACAAATTTGGGTAAAACCGTCCGATCTGCGATATACCGCTAAAATCAGTTGCCTCAACTATGGATGGATTACGAAGGATTCGAAAATTTAAACTTATTTCGAAATTTTATGCCAAACCATAAATATTTTTAAAATGATTTTTGGAAAGTGGAAATTCACAAAAGCGTCCTTGTTTTGTCCTTTTTTTTTAACCCCCTCTCCAAATTGAAAACATCATATATGAGGATGTCACGGATTTTTTGAAATCCGTAATTTTGATCCGTGAAAGGTGTTGGAGTATGGATTAATTTACGAAACGAATACTTGGAAATTTAAATATTCCGATTGGGTACGTTTTGGCGCACACGGTTGGGGCGTACGGACCGAATGTCGACCGTCCGAATGCCAAACAAGCCAAAATCGGTCCGAATGTCGACCGTCCGAATGTCGACCGGTCCGAATACCGACCAAGCCAAAAATCGGTCCGAATGTCGACCGGTCCGAATACCGACCAAGCCAAAATTGGTCCGAATGTCGACCGGTCCGAATACCGACCAAGCCAAAAATCGGTCCGAATGTCGACCGTCCGAATGTCGACCGGTCCGAATACCGACCAAGCCAAAAATCGGTCCGAATACCGACCAAGCCAAAATCGGTCCGAATGTCGACCGGTCCGAATACCGACCAAGGCAAAATCGGTCAGAATACCGACCAAGGCAAAATCGGTCCGAATACCGGTTATAAAAATTCAAATTTCTTTGTGTTTTGCTTTAATTAAGTGTTAATTTTTTATGTTTTTTAAATATCTAGCCATTTAATAAATGTAGTTTTCATGAATTTCAGATTTCTATTTTTATTTTCTGATTATGATGAATAATGCGAGGGATCTTTTGGTTAATGCTACGAAACATCGACAAGAAACAGGTGATGCAGAAAAGTTAGATGAAGAACACGCCGATGAGCCGACAAATATGGTCGATTTTAGCGTGGAAAAAACACGAAAAGCGGAGGGCAGAGCGATTTGGAATGAAGGTAGCTATTATTTTTTGTACAGCTAACATTCGAAAATTTAGGATTCCGCCGCGAATGCTCGATTTTCTTGCATTTTGGATGTGTAAATTGTGTGAAATATGGAGAACCCCCGGGGACAAAGGCTAAAACACCGCTCTTCTCAATTTATCGTAAAAGAAACATCGTCTTCATTGTTTCTTTTGGTTCGGTTCAATTTCCTCGACCTTTTCCAGTGCGTCGCCGGAGGGTTTTATTGCTAACTTCGGATTCAGTTTTCCCAGCTTGGGACGAAGTGCTGGCTTCGACATGTGCTGAGTTGGTGGTGACCGGAAAATGCGTCAGTGGAAAATGCGTTAGTGATTATCAAAAGTCGAGAAAAAAGTGTTTTTATCGGATTTAGGGGCTTAGACTTAATTCTAACATCCATTTCTGCCGATTACAAACCAAATTCGAACAATTTTACACAAGTCCAGCTTCTAGCCTTAAACTATGCTTAGGCCTCAGCCTAACAAACCCAAGCCAGGGTGGCTTAGGCCCAGGCCTAACAAACCCCAAGCCAGGGTGGCTTAGGCCTAAGCCTAACGAACCTCAAGCCAGGGTGGCTTAGGCCTAAGCCTAACGAACCTCAAGCCAGGGTGGCTTAGGCCTAAGCCTAACAAACACAAACCAGGGTGGCTTAGGCCTAAGCCTAACAAATCCCAACCTAGGGTGGCTTAGGCCTCAGCCTAACAAACCCAAGCCAGGGTGGCTTAGGCCTAAGCTAGGCTTAGGCCTAAGCTAGGCTTAGGCTTAGCTTTAGTACTGGACAGAATTGGCAATCGTGGTTGGCTTCGGTTAGCCGCCAAACTTGATTTTTGAAAAATTTAAATTTTCGACTAAATGTTCGAATTCTGGTCCGGGGTTCGGAATTAGCTGTAACAGAGCTCAGAATTGGATTCTTAGACCCCAAAAACCTCCAGAAACATGTTTAGCATGTCTTTTAATAATCACTGACGCATTTTCCACTGACGCATTTTCCGGGAGCCAGATTTGGTTTGTCCGGTGGTTGAACTGCTTGGACCCGAGACAAAGCTTAGAAATAAGGATTCTTTAGTGGACAAACCGATTCATATGGAAGATAAAGCGTCGCTATTCGAACTTTCACAGTTGATTCGTCACATCTGCTTAAATCTGTGCGAAAGTCACATATCCGGGTGCTCGCCATCCTCTAAAGATTGTATCATGCTTTCCCTGCCCAATTGTTAACGGGCCATGGCCATCACTGTTGAGGCAAATGATTTCAACGGTATATCGCAGATCGGACGGTTTTACCCAAATTTGTATTGCCTCCACAATGTGCAAAACGGCGATTAATAATAAAAGAATGGAGAAGAATTATGTTTAAGCATTTGAAAGAGCTTTGCATATTTTGGTTGAATATTTAAAGAATTATTGGTTTAATCCAATTATTTTATAGCAATTTAAAAAAAAAGCCAAAATAGACATTTGCGCCGCGCATTTGCGCCGCAAGCCAAAATAGACTTTTGCGCCGAAGACATTTGCGCCGCGACATTTGCGCCGAAGACATTTGCGCCGCAGGAAAAATTTTACATTTCTGAGAAAAAAATCTAACTCAAAATTAAAAAAGCGGAAAGTATGGGGCATAGGGCCAAGGCTCAAAATCACTCAAAAAAGGGTTTGCTAGGCTTAGGCCTAAGCCACCCTAGGTTGGGGTTTGTTAGGCTTAGGCTTAGGCCTAAGATTGGAATTTTTGATGAAAATAAGTGAATCTTAAAATAAAAATAGTGTCCCCCCTATGCTTTTTCAATTCGCGGCGCACATTTTGCATTTACCCCTACGGCGCAAATGTTGCGGCGCATTTGTCGCGGCCCAAAAGTAGAATTTTCCCTGCGTCGCAAATTTCCGCGTCGCAAATGTCTATTTTTGGCTTGCGGCGCAAATGTCGCGGCGCAAATGTCCTACCACGGATTTAGTCAGTCTTAGCACACTTTTATCCCCTATTTTGCCATTTTTTGGACTTTTTAGTCCCTATTTTGGGGGGTTTTTAGTCCCTATTATATGCCCCTATTTCACGTTTAGTCCCTAAAAATCCGCTCTTTAATTATCGATAATAAACCAAGTGGCAGCGGTACCGGCTAAGGATGTATGCAAATGCCATAAAAGTACAAAATCTGGAATTCCGAACAAAAAAAATGTCCAGAACGCAATTTCCGGAAAATTTTGAAACCTTAAAATTGGTAAATTAATGGGTTATAATATTGTATCGGAGGGGATGGAGTAATTTGATAATGCTAGGAATTAAAGACCGGAACGAGACGAGATCCCGAGATAAAATCTCGACGAGATTCTCGTCTCAAGATCTCGCTCGAATAAAAATGAATTTTCTAGGGTTTTCGAGACCCGAGATTTTTCTAGAATCTCGTCTCGACATCTCACTCGAAGCTCAAGCCCGGTCTCTAATTGGAATGCCTTATATAACAAAAATATTCTCCACAAATACCTGAACTACCCGAAAATCACAAATCTGAGCAAAACCCCCAAAGGGTCGGGGAGCAATATAATTTGAATGCCAAAAATTTGCCAAAAGAAAAGTTCAGTAAACATTTAAATAAAACACTTAATTCTTTTGGTCTCACCTGGGTCTGACATAAAATTAGTGAAAAAGATCCCCCAAAAAAATTTTATAGTGCATATGCCCCTTTTTTGGGGGGAAACCTCCACAATTAGGGTTTATAAGTCTCGAGAATAGAGTTGAAGTGTCCGGGGCGCCATAACTGAAGAGAGGAGGGACAGGGGGAAATTGGCATTGGGGGACAGAGGGGGACGATGGCATTGGGGATAAGCCGCCCGGGCCCTGGACGTTTGACCTCCCCACCGAACTCCAAGCCTCGCAGAGCTCTGATGGAACGGGCAGGGTGTTGTTGCATACTTTTTAATAAAAAAATTTATTCTTTTTAATCCCATTGAGTCCCAGAAACAGTACAAAAATGTAAAAGCGAGCTAAAAACAGTAAACACTTGGCCACCCTTTAAATAGTTTTGCGCTTATTTTAAGTGAAAACTCCCAAAATAGGCTTTTTTAGGTCTCGAGAAAATTGTCAAAACGACCGACTAAATTTCCGTCTAAAACCATGCTTTTCATGCATAACTCGCCAAATCAAAGCTGCAGAAAAAATGAACCAACCAATTAATAAACGTAAAATGGTGCAACTTTCCCTAATAATATTTCTAAATTCAACCGAATGATAAGAAATGGGGTGGAATTGTTGGAACAAACTGAGCATTAATCAATAGATTTAGGGCAAAAATATTCAATTAAAGGGCTGGATTGAAAAATTTTTATAAAAAATGCAATAAAATTCGAATTTAAAATGCCACTTTTTTTGCCTGTTTTGGGAGAAATTCACAAAAAGGATGGGTTTTGCTCGGACCGGGTCAGGGTTGGTTAATTTTATAAGTTGGGGACATAATGGGGCAGAAAAATGTTTCTTGTTTTCAATTTATAAATTCAGTTTGCACGAACCTATTTTTTTAAATTTTTCTCAAAAATTGCGAGAAGTAATTGTGTTAACATGCCCCATTGCCGAAAATTGTTGACATAAATAGAGGCCCGGATTTTAGAAATGACCAAGATCAGCCAGAATTAAAAACCAAACAACAACAAAAAATGAATGCGCAAATAAGTATATTAATGTTAAATAAAACCTAAACAATCTTGTGGCAAATTTGGCTTTTTTTTCTGAGGTTCAGTAAAAATTTCCAAATTTTTCAAAAATCAAGAAAACTCCAAAAATCAGGGAAAAGCTGATTTTAGAATGCTTGATACCGTGATTTTAAATGGATGGTAAAACAAATTTTTTGCTAAAACTCAACAGACAGAATACGGGAAAGAAGAACAAATCATTGAAATTAATTCTTTTTACGGAATCAAAAAGCCCCTCCAATTCATAAGGCCATCAAATTCATCAGCAAGACAAATAAATACGTATGGGTTTCTTGATCTTTTTTTGGCATATTGGACATTCTTTTTTGTTTGAATTCTTTATTTTCTTTGAACATTTACGGCATACGCAAAAATGTCCACAAGGCTTGAGCGCTAAAATCAAAATCATTTTGTTTGATCTAACTATAAAATATATGCACAAAATAAGATACAAAAAATAAACTGTCAAATAATTACACGTACCTGTCTATTCAGACAAATTATACAGATATTCTTTTCCGACAAAAAAAAAAACATCTTTTCAGACAGTTGTTTCGGTTCCATTTCCTCAACTTGGGACGAAAAAGAAGTACTCTGGCTTCGCCATGTGTCGTGGCAATTGTAGAAGATTCGATTTGTCCGGTGGTTGAACTGCTTGCATCCGATGGAATGGTTGATAAGGATACAATTGTTCTTATAATACCGGATCATCATTTTCAGTGTGTCCTTGTGAAATAGGCCGGACGGTTTTATTGCTCATGTTAACGTTGAATGCAGTCTTCAAAAATGAATTTTGTTGTTTTAATCAATGTCTATTAATAGGTGATTAAGTTTATTAATCAGAATTTTGAGGAGCATAACGAACGTAATTTCACCTTCGAAGCCGAGTTCAACCTTTCAATTTCATAAATTGGCATATTAATGCCATTTTGTCCAATGAATTGTACGCCGCTCTCCGCTATTCGAACTTTCACATTTGGGTTGGCATCGTCACAGCTGCTTAAATCGGTGCCAATGTTAACGTATTCAGCCATCACCGATTTTCCAAAGATTGAATTATGAGTTGCCGTTCGAATTGGCAAATTTTGGTTTGTTAACTTACCGATTAGAGAAAATATTGAATTTTGATCAAATCTTTATGCAAAAAGGATATTGATTCACTGAAAAAGGGATTATATTATTTATTTGCATATTTTTTTATTCTTAGTTTGACTTAAAATTTTTTGGCGCTTTTTGAAAAATTGTACCCGAACCTCCGCTGGTGATTTTGAGAAACGTGTCCAGTTTCCCGGACTGCTGTCGCTCATCTTTATCGCGCTCCATCTGAATCTCGATCGATCCGTGCTATAAACGAAGTCTTTGATCAATTTTTCTTAAAATTAAAAAATAACGATACAATTACGAAGACGCAAATATGATCTTTGAAAAAATATCCTTTTTTTACCAATTGTAGCTTAAATTTTAATGAATTTCCACTTTCCGAGAAAATCATTTTAAAAATATTTTTGGTTTGGCATAAAATATCCAATAAGTTTCAAATTTTCGAATCCTTCATAATCCGTACGTTTAATACTTTACCACAACATTCTTCACTCATTGCCGCGGGGCATGTGAGGGCAAACAAATAATTTCATTATTAAACTTTAGCCCAGCGCTATGGTGGCGCAAAAGTGCCAAACAGTAAGAAGTGCCTCGGGCAATTTTCATCAAACCGACCGAAAGTGTGCCTTTCGGGGATTTTATCAAATGATCCTATGCTTTTTTTTCTCTTTTAATTTTTCCGAAAAATCCTCTCCGATTTTCAAATGAATTTTGGACAGATTATTTGCAGAATTTATTAAAAAAATGTCCAAAATTGTTTTGGATTATAATTAGGATTTTAAATCTGCATTTATTCGCTTTACATTGGCTTTTCTTTACATTGCCGTTGGTGCCCTCTCCTTTTTTTCTCACAGTAGGATTTGGCATAGTGTATTAAGTAATTTATTTTGTTTTTGGTGCTCTCAACAAAAACTTTTGTTTTTGTTAGAAAATTTTACTTTATTTAATTAAACTAAAAAAGTAAAAATCATACAAAAAAATCTTCTTAATTTTTAGTAAAACATTAATTGCTATTCATCTTATCTTTCAAAAATTCGAATCCAAAAAATTTCAACAAATTTCTTGTTGCAGGTAAAAGCATAAAACAAACGGAGAATGAGTGATCATTTGGTTAAGCGAAAGCCAGACTGTGCATCGGAAGAGGAAGTTTACGGCGCTGAAGAAGAGACGCCGCCAAAAAACGTCGCAAAGCATCGGGAACAGCTGCAGCAATTTCGCGTTGGGTTTTTACAGTAATATTGTGACTGTTTTTGATGCATTTACTGTAAGGAAGACTGAAACATTTGGGTTACTGTCATTAAGCTGGCACTAGTGGAATCTGAGATACCGTGGGTTACTGTCATTAAGCTGGCACTATCATCGAGATTGATGTATCGTATAAAATCCGAGCGAGATACATTGGGTTACTGTATAAGCTGACACTATGTCGAGGTTGAAAGTGGTGTCGAAACAATCCGTCACCGGACATTTAATCATGAATTTTTAGAGCCCATAAAATGCTTAACAAAAAAAAATGTCTGCTAGATTGTTTGGCGAATTGTCTATTGATGAATTGTCCGACCATGACAAATTGGATTGGCATTGTTTTGGAACCATTTTGTGTAAATTTTTTGAAAAAATAAAATATTTTTGTTCAGTTTGAAGAAATTTCTTCATGCACATCAGCCACCGGCTTTTCTCAATCGGACTTGCTTTGTCCGTCAAATGCCGTCTGTGGTTCTACTACTGTATTTGCCGATGCTGGCACTGCCGAATATGCTCTCGATGTTCAAGGATACATGGCTCAACACCACGTATGTTTTCGTTTGTTTATTTATTTATCATTAAACATTTTTAATGCTCAAAATGTTTCTAATTTACCAAAAAATTTTTTGCGAGAAATTTTTAAACCCTTACAAAGGAAGGTCCCCAGTAGGGTCAGTGGAGTTTTGGAATGAAATTTGTACATCGATAGGTCAATTACCCTATGGTTTTTAACCATCAAAGCATTATGATTTGATGTGAAGCAGACATCGGCTTCAGTTGCGCAGGGCCTCTGCGCTCGGTCCGATTTTTGCTTAAAGCCTCATATTTCCTCCCCCGAAGCGATTTTGCAAAAACTAACAGCAGTATAGTTAAGAATAGAGACCGGTCGAGACGAGATCTCGTCTCGAAATCTCGAAAAATCTCGACGAGATTCTCGAGAAATCTCGTCTCGACATCTCGTCTCGAATAAAACTGAATTTTCGAGATTTTTCGAGATCCGAGATTTTTTCGAGAATCTCGTCTCGAGTCTCGCTCGAAGCTCAAGTCCGGTCTCTAGTTAAGAACACTAGGGTGATCTATCTATGTGCCAAATTTCATACCATAACTCCACGGACACCTTTGGACCTTTTTTATTGTTAGATTTGTATAAAATTTTATTTATTTTTTATTTTAAAAATGATAATTTTTACTGCTTATTTTGCCATTTTTTGTGCTATTTGATGGTTCTTGAACCTATTTTAGAAAAATTTCGTGCCTATTTAGGCGCCTATTTTAAGATTTTTTGACCTAAAAAAACTCCCTATTAATTAATTACATATTTGTGCAAAAACTCCATTCTAAAATGTTAAATTTCTTTTAATATTTAGACATTCATATCATCGGCATATACACATCCGCTGAACTATTATCAATTGATTGACAATGGCATTAATCAATCGCGTGAAAGCGTTGGTGACCAATTCCATTCGGCTGAACAACTCTTAGCGTTTAATCGTGAACTGCAACAACAACAGAATGCCAATGATGGAAAAGGTAAAAAAAATGTTTGAAAATTAATTAAAATAAATTTTACTGTTAAAATAAAATTGAAGCGCAAACCAAGAATCAATTTTCAGCATTAAGACTAGAGCTCCCCGACGTAATAGGACCGGTCGAGATTTTGTTTTCAAAAAGAATTTCACCGATGAGAATCGTTCGAAATCACTAAAAACTCCCAAAAAAACTCGGTAAAATTTTTTAATCTTGGATCCAGATCTCTATCGGTCCGGCTTTCACTAACAAATAAGACTTAATATTAAAATTAATAATTCTTAGTCGCCCAAAACAAACATTCGCGAGGGAAGATGCTTTAGCAAATCATTTAGCAATAAAATGTCAACAAAATTTTAAAATTCTAAGAAAAATGCACGCCAAATAATGGAGGTGAGATGAGTAGAGCCAATGTTCAACAAAACGCATTGCATGTTCAAGTAGTCGCACTTCCTGCACCGTCAATGAATTTTGGTCATAACCAGCTCAATCAGCTTCTTCACAACCGATCGCCATTCGAACCGTTTTGCACAGTGCCAGGCAAATTTGTTTTAAAAAAAGGATAAAATATCGGTCATAGTCCCCAAAATGTAAAAAAACTGCTCAAAAACTGGTCTGGAATTGTTTTAATGGAATAAAACGATGTGCAAAAATGCAAGTTAGGCAACGATTTAAACCACTTTTTAAGCAGTAATTAATAGAGCCGAGATTTAACGGACTAAAAAATGTCAAATATGGACTTAAATATGGACTAAAAGCCCCAAAAATATGAACCAAAACCTCCAAAAAGTGCCAAAATATGGGCTAAAAATAATGCAAAAACGGATCTAATCCAGTCAATTTTTGCATGAAACCCTTCAAAATGCGTCATTTTTTATTTATTTTTTCTGTCAGAATAGGAAATGTACTATTATTTTTCACATTTTTGAAAATTTTATAAAAATTAATAAATTTTTCGGATCGATCTTTATGAGGCATTTTGGTCAAAACAAAAAGTCATTTTTAGGGGGTGCATTTTTGGTTTAAAAATTTGTATTTTAAAGATACATTTTCGTTTTGATTGCTATTTTAATGAAAATCTCGGGGCTCTAGTAATTAAATTTGAGGACTATAACCTATATTTTCCATAAAATAAAAAATAAATAAATATAACAATTCAGGTCGGATGAGCTTGCTGAGCAGTACCACAAAGTACAAAGTGAGTATTGGCGAAATTCAACGTCGCATCAATCCGCCCGAATGTTTGAACGCTTCGTTAGTCGGTGGAATATTGAGAAAGTCCGTGTTGAGGGATTATTAAAAAATATATTTAATATATTTAAAAATGTTTTTGGCATTTTGTCCAACCCAAAAATCAAAAATAGGGCCAAGTCCAAAGACGGTGGAAAGGCGTTGAGGGAATCATTGAAGCGCATTGGCCTCTCATTGCCGGCCGGGCGACGAAAGTCCGCCTGTGTGACAGCATTCACTGCATTAGTTGAGGAGGAGGCTATCCATATGGTCAAACTTTTATTTTATTATTATTATTATTTACTAAAAGGTACAAATCGGGGGGAGTTGGACTCCCATTTTGGTCTTTTCTCCCGCTCCCGGAGTTTCAAAACAATTTTAGATTTAACAATTTTTGGAACCTTTATAATAAAATTTCAATTAACGACGGCGCTTATCGGCACCGCTGAAGACCCCCAAAAATGTGCAATTATTCTGTTGATTTTTGATTTTCTTGTAAACATTATGACCCGGGATCGGAATTAAAAGGTGAAATTTGACTAAGCCTCGGCCAAAAAATGGGACCAATTGACTCCAAAACAACAATTTGTAAATTTTGAAAACAATCAGGATCTTTGCGCTCATGTAAGGGAAGAATTTCAGTCCTAAAAAAGGAAATTCAGTCTCAATCCCGAGCCCGCTCTATTCTCGCTATTATTTTTATAATAAATTTAAATTTAATTTTATTATTTTCTAGGCCAATGATTTTCACGCTGTTCTTCAACACGATTTTCCGTCCAAGGACATCGGTTTTTTCCTCAACTCACAGTTCCTTCGATTTTCAGGCCAATCTTCAATGGATCCAGAACTGTTGGCTAGACGTCGGACAATTTTAAACTGTTCAAGGTGTTTTATTTATAAATTAAAACAGAGCACGGACCGATCGTTTTTTTGCGATCAAAAATCTGACAAAATTTTACTGAGATCTTCGAGATTAGAGGTTTTGAGATTTGATTGACGATTACCGAGTTTTTGAAAATTTTCAGTGAATGAATCTTGATCGGCGAAATTTTCTTTTATTTGAGATATCGATCTAAATCTTGAACTATTCTCCGTGCGTCTCTATTTAAAGGCAGAATCCATAATTTTATTAATTAAAAAAAATATAAAATATGTTTTTTCAGAATTTTTATCAAGGAACTCACAAATCTGTTGGCTGCTGACAGAAGCCCAATTTGTGACCGTCGACCTGAATTGGTGTTGGAACCGGCCATTCAAAAGCAACTCACACATTTTTCTATGGCACTATTTAAATATAAAATTAATAAATTGTGTGTTATTGATTTATTCATTCTTTAATTTATTTAAATAAAATAATAATTAATCAAAATTATTTTCTTCTAGATCACACACGGATTTGGTGGGATAGCAATGGTACTTTTATTTGTGTATAAAAATTTTTTTACAAGATTCACTATTTAAAAATTTTAAGTGTTTTTTTTGAAGTTATCGTTGCTCGAGGCTCTGCACACGTGCTTGGACGAATCGTTGAAAAGTCTGGACAAATTGCTTGAGTCAAGAATTGTTCAACAACAAACATGCAACCATCATTAATATAATAAAATTTAATTGAATAAACAATTTCCTTTTTTCTGCTTTTCTGCTTTTCCTGGTGCTACAAGTAGAGAACGGACGGGATCGCGATCCCGTTAGTATTGAATTTCGCATCCAACAGCCGACCGAGTATTTTTTTGAATTGTTCCGGATTGATCGACATCGGGATTTTGGAATTTCGGGATTGGATTGGGATTGGAAAAACAGTTTATCCGGTGTCCACTATAAAGATGCTAAAAATGACAAAATAAACATTTCACACACTTTCATAATTAGGGCACGGATTATAACCCAATAATTAACATTTTTAAATTTTTTAGCACTTTCTATGAAAAGCAATTTGATCTTTACGGATTCGTCCATATATTTCATTCATATCGGAAATCACGCGTTGCAATGTGCAAGATTCAAAACCTGTTACGCAAATTGCTCATTTTGATGGCGTAAGGAATGTGAATTTACCCGTTTTCTTTGTTTGAAATTTAAATTTTGCTGATCCATCATTAATCCAAAATCATTTAAAAGGACAAAGAAATGCGTGGAAAATTGTAGTCTTAAACAGTTTAAATAATAATAAAAATATTTTATGTAATAAATTTTCTCAAAAGGTTTGAAATTTTTGTAATTCTATTGCTTTTCTTTAATTTAATATGATTAATTTTTAAATAATTCAACTAATTCTAACAGTATTAAAATATAATTTAGTCTTATAGCAAAAATGGCTAATTTTTTGCCATTCTTTCTGTTTGTTTCATTCTTTTTGATGATCACCGAATCAAATGGTTCCGGCATTTTTGACGAAATGCGTACATGGCGTGTGCACCACCGACTGCGCAGATTGGAAGAGAAGTGCGAGTTCTGTTGTGAAGCGTAAGAAAGATTTAATTTAAAAATATTTAAATTTGTATTCCAAACAAATTAACAACAATTTCTTTTTTAATTGAAGAAACATAAGCCCGGATGCATTTGAGCGCAAAAATTTGTGCCGAAACGAATGTCCAACACTGGCGCGCATCAATATGGCCAAATTTGAATCTGGCGATCCGCTTATTGAAATTTGTCCGCTAATGGTTCGTGGCATTGGCGGATATGGACGCGGCGGAATTGGAGGATATGAGCGCGGCGGAGTCGGAGAATATGGGCACCGCCGCATCGGCGATGGCCCAGTTGCGGCTGCTGACGCACAGCGTGCCGACACGTCGCAGTCACCTTGAGCTTACTGTACCTGCTACGACGAAGACTATGAAATACCGTAGTTAATTAATTATTTCGAATACTTATTTTTTTGATGCATTGACATTTTTTATGTATGTGTCATTTTAGTTGCATATTAAAGCCTTTTTGCAGTCGAAAGTTTCCAAGCATTTTGAGATATAGTAACTGAAATTTTACCTAAGATTAAGTTTTGTAGCTATTGTTGTTCCGTGCCCATCCCTCCTTAATCATGACACCTTCAAACAAAGTCACTAAAGATATATAATTAAATGCCGCGAAACGTCTAATTACATTGAATAATTTTAATATGGCAACCAGAGCAGGTTGTGCATAGTTCATTAACGTATGTGTCCATTTGTTCTGGGAGTATATTATTGTAAATGTTTAATTTGTTAGTTTTAATTAATTGCTTGATAGCATTGCGCAATCTGACGAAAAATAACCAAAGTTGGTGGGGAGATCTGGATTTTCTTTCTTATATGGCCAACGAACAAATAACGGCCTTCTTCAAATTTAGCATTTTTATTGAAATGCATAACAGCTGCATCTTCATTAGAGACCGGGTTTTTGAAAAAGTCGGGATCAGAATCATTATTTAGAAATGATCAGCAGGATCAGGATTTTTTTCAAAAGTTTTGAATTTTTACTTTTTACGAAATTAGGGTCCAAAATGATCGGTGAAGACAGGTCGCGCTTCAAAGTTTGGGGGTAATTCTGTGTTGTCGAACGCACTATCGATTTCTTTTGAATCGCGTTTTGGAGTTCGATAATATTTCCTTTCCTCTGCGGGAATAACTGGAGGTCGATCTTCTTAGGTTGGGTGCTTTACACTGGAAGATCGGACGTCTTCTTCAGTAATTGGGCGGTACACTTTTGATCTGTGAGGAACCTTTGATGATGGGTCAAATTATCCAGGTGCTTGTTGACCAGTGGCTGGACGTCACCGGTCCCTGAGTCCGCGTCACGCGTCAGCGTAATTTTTTTAGAAAAGCCAGTGACGGCGTCAGCGTAATATAGGTCATGATGCCGCTCAAAAACGACGTAATTTGCGTAATCGGCGTAACTGGTTAAAAAAACTAAAACCAGAAAAAGAAATCGGACCTTTTATAGCCTTTGTGCTAATGACATAGAATTTTGGTCGGCATTTTTGGTCCAAATAGTGTGCGGTTAGAGCAGGGGTCGTTTTTATGCGCTATCGCCGGCTCGGTCGATATTTGGCCGTCCTTTTGCATTTGTTTCAACATTCATTTCATTTATCATTTAATTCAAATTTTATTAATTTATAATTTTTTCATATTTTGTTTTTATTCTTTAGATTTTAATTGATTTATTAGCGAATTTTCTCGCGCTCACGACAAATGAGACTAATATTATTATTGCTATCAATTTCCTGCCAATACAATTTGTTGATTCTGCGTAGAATAGACGTAAACAATCATCTATAAAACGAACCATATTGATTAATAATAGATAAAAAATAAAATGAGTGAATATAAGATTAACATTCGCATTTAAACATTGTTAACATTGCAAAAAATAAAATAAAATTTAAAATTGCTTCCACCTCAGCAGTAGGATTAGCAAAACTCGGATTATAATTTTTTATTTAAATGTCTTGGGTCGTGTGACCCGAGAAAAAATTCGACTATGTCTACAAAATAATCATTTAATTTGCGTCTAAAATCATTGAATTAAGCAAATGCAAAATTATCATTTTTTAATCATTTTAAATGACATTTTCTGCTGGAAATGAGACTAATATTTTTGCTATCAATTTCCTCCCAATACAATTTGTTGATTTTGAGTAGATATACATAATCAATCATCTATGAAAACGAACCATATTGGTTAAAAAATGAGTGTACCTATATAAGATTGCCGGATGCTGGACTTTTTGGCGAAAATCCGAAATTTATCCAGACATTTAGAAAAATTGTACCGTATTTTGAAAATTTTGGTCGTACGTGGACAAAGGACCAAAAGGTTCACAAAATGTCCCATGCCAACGAATATTAAAATACATTCATTTCTATATTTTGGTTGCAAATCTCTTAACTAAGGCTGTCGGTTTCAAGCCGAACCAAACCGAGACAGAAAACCGACATTTTTCGGTTCGGTTAACCGACTTTTTGAAACCGACAGCCTTACTCTTATCAAATTGAGTATTGATAATAATTCACTTTTGTAAATTCACATTGAATCTTAAAATTTTTCGAGATTCTCGATTTTTTTAAAAATTAATTTTAGTTGATTATTCTGCGCTATTTATGTTTTGTTTTCATTATTTTATTTTTTTCTGTTTTTTCACTTACCAAATTTTGCAATTAAATGCATTTGATGAAGAACATAATGATATATTTGCCGAATTGTGGCAGAAAAGTGAAGAAATTGGCACAAAATCCGGAAAAAGTGAAGAAACATTACAAACTTTAAATGACAATTTTCAAAAAATTGGGAAAATTAAAAAAGAAATTGTTGTGAAAAACGAACCAAATGATTATGAAGAATTTGATAAATTTTCAAAGGAAAGACAGCAAAAAATCGTATTAAACAAAACTGTAAAGGAAGAGAAAGTTGAAAAACGGGTTAAATCCGGTGCTTTTAAATATTTCTTTATTTTAATTAAAAATGAATTTAGAATTTATGGAATTTGATCGAATCTCCGATAAAGAAGAATTCGATAATGGGGAGGATGGAGAAGAACGAAGCACGGATTCGGATAATTCGAATTTGAAGAAAAGCTCTTCGAAATCACAAAAAGGTAAAATATCGGTAATAATTTTAACACGAATTGATTAAAGGTATTAGAAAGATTTATTCGGAAAAAGAACAACAAGAAATAATCGCGGAGTATGGTAAATTAAAAAAAGAATTCAAAACCCGGACCAAAGGAATGTCTTACAATATGAACAAAATTGATACAAAAATTGCGCGAACATGTGGAGTCTCTCGATCAACAATTTCTAACTGGAAAAAGCACCTTGGAATTTCAAGTAAATTTTTGTTTAATTGTAAAAACATTATTTTAAATAACTAAATTTTGATCAGAAAAACAAAAGAATTACACTGACACTGAAAAGATGGAATTGCTGAAAAATTTTAATAAAATTAAAAAAGAAAATCAACTCCGTAAAGATGAAATTGCGCAAATGTTGAACATTCACACTACAACATTGAATCGCTGGGAAAGGGAATCTAGAGGCTTATTAGAACCTGCTGGTAATTTTACACATAAATCGCAAAAATATGTTAATCAAATTGTTCACAATTTATTTAATTGGTTTTGCTAATGTCTTTTAAGTAAATTTATAATTAAATTAACTTTTTAATTTGAATTTTAAAAAGATAAGGAATATCGTTTAAATAATTTAATAAATTATCAATTCTAATTTTAACAAGACAATTGAATGTTTGATTGGTTAGTTTTTAATTAAAGGTGTTAAAAAAATTTATTCGGAAGTAGAAAAACAAGAAATAATCGCGGAGTTTGATAAATTAAAAAAAGAAATCAAAACCCGAGCAAACGAAATGTCTTACGATATGAAAAAAATCGATGAAAAAATTGCGCAAAAATTGGGCGTTACTCGTACAACAATTTATAGTTGGAAAAAGCAATTTGGAATTTCAAGTAAATTTGTCATTTGATTGGTTAAAAGATTATTTTTAAAAATTGATTTTTTTAATTTGAATTTATTTTTAAATTGGAATTTAAAAAGCCAACAAAATATAGTTTAAATTTAATTTAATTAACAATTTCTAAATTTTAACAAAAATTTGAGATTGATTTGTTTTTCGATTAAAGGTGTTAAAAGGATTTACTCGGAAGTAGAAAAACAAAAAATCATCGCGGAATTTGATCAATTAAAACAAAAATTCAAAACGCGGGCAAAAGGAATGTTTTACGATATGAAAAAACTCGATAAAAAAATTGCGCAAAAATTGGAACTTTCTCGTACAACAATTTATAATTGGAAAAAGCAATTTGGAGTAAAATTTCCAATAAAAATTAACAGTTCTGAACGCTCAACTTCATCTACTAATTCTCTAAATGTTATACCCTGGAAATGGAATGATTTCGGAAAAAAACGGAATGAACGCATTTGAAAAATTATAAAAGTTTTGACCATATTTTTCCTTTTTGTAAAACTTTTCCTTATTTTGCTATTCTTTAAA
Organism: Globodera rostochiensis; assembly: GCA_018350325.1. NCBI lineage: Eukaryota > Metazoa > Nematoda > Chromadorea > Rhabditida > Heteroderidae > Globodera > Globodera rostochiensis. The sequence continues at coordinate 1,950,155 of JAEVLN010000010.1, forward strand.
CTTTGAAAATGTGTAATTCAACTGCTACATTTGAGCGGGTACGTCAGCTTCCTAAACCTATTAAGGCGTAGCATTTTTTAGCTGCTTTAGCTTTTCGATCTTCAATATTTTGATCACAATATGTAATTTGGACTTTCTTTTTATATTTCTATTAGAAAATAAGAGCTCATATTTACGCTTAGAAACAACAACAAAAAAACTTTGACTTCTTAAATTTTAAATAGGTTAAGGCACTTGGCATCCTCTCGCTCCAAAAAAGCATTTTGAATACTTTTTGTTTGACCAATGTCGAATTCGGATTCGGGGGGTCGACATTCGCAAAATCCGAGTTCGGGTTTGTTACCAGATGCTGCAAATCAAATTTTCTTGTAAGATCATACCATTTTCTCAATTTAATTATTTCGAGATTTTATATTTCTAAAAATCTCGGTGACCAATCGTTTGTCACAGTTTGTTTCTTCACTATCATTTTCGTCACAGTTTTGGGACGGAAAGCATTTGGTGGCGTCTGTTTGGCTCTACGTGCTGGTATTTTCTGATTTATGTCACGTTATTCGTCTTTTTAGCCCAATTCATTTATCGGTATCTGGCATTAAACTGTTGGCACATTTTATATTTAATTGAATTATTGAAATTCAAATAAAAAAGCAATTTTTAGGAACAAAAAACTGTCTTCATTCAAATATTTTATTTTATTTTGAGACTAATTCAATTGTTTCCAATGATATACTGTGCAGCTTTTAACTGGCGTTTTTATGGGCATTACCTCTTAGAACATCAATCGATTGCGGACATTCTCGGATTAAATCTTACTGAAGCCAATTGGTGATCATCGGATATGTGAACCGTTTTAGTGGCCATATTAATAAAAGCGTATTAATAAAATAAAAATTAATATAATTAAGGACAATTTTATGCTACTAGCATTATATTACATATCGTATTGTGCAGCATCGTTTACGCAATTACAATATATCAACATTGACTTATTTGTTAAATTTCTTCATAGATGTATAAAATTTGAAATAATTCGTTGAACACGCTAAATGCTAGATTTTATTGACTAAAGGACAAATCAATAAACTATAAATGCCATTGATTTTATGATACCAGCATTTCTATTAAAAAACAGCAGCGCTAACATTGACAAAGCTAACAAATAAATACTATAATTTTTCCTGCTTTTTGAACTGCCAGCCTTTCCATCAATTTCAAAACCGCCAGCAGAATAGGGAAAGGGATAGTGCTGCACGAGACCCAAAATTTCCCGATACTCTAGAATCGATACCGAGACCGATACCCAAAAAACCCGAGACTTTTCTCGAGTCGATAATCCAACTTCACCTCCGGATCCAACTCCATCTCCTGATCCAACTTCACCTCCTGATCCAACTTCATCTCCTGATCCAATTTCATCTCCTGATCCAACCTCATCTCCTGATCCAACCTCAGCTACTGATCCAATCTAATTTCCTGATCCAACCTCATCTCCTTATCCAACTTCATCTACTGATCCAGCCTAATCTCCTGATCCAACCTCATCTCCTGATCCAACTTCATCTCTCCTGATCCACCCTCATCTCCTGATCCAACCTCATCTCCTGATTCATCCTCATCTCCTGGTCCAACTTCATCTCCTGATCCAACCTCAGCTACTGATCCAATCTAATTTCCTGATCCAACCTCATCTCCTGATCCAACTTCATCTACTGATCCAGCCTAATCTCTTGATCCAACCTCATCTCCTGATCCAACTTCATCTCTCCTGATCCACCCTCATCTCCTGATCCAACCTCATCTCCTGACCCAACATCATCTCCAGCCCCAACATCATCTACTGATCCAACTTCATCTCCCGATCCAACCTCATCTCCTGGTCTAACTTCATCTCATGATCCAACTTCATTTCCTGATCCAACCTCATCTCGTGATCCAACCTCATCTTCTAATCCAACCTCATCTCCTGACCCAACATCATCTCCTGATCCTACCTCATCTCGTGATCCAACCTCATCTCCTGATCCAACTTCATCTCTCCTGATCCACCCTCATCTCCTGATCCAACCTCATCTCCTGACCCAACATCATCTCCTGATCCTACCTCATCTCGTGATCCAACCTAATCTCCTGATCCAACCTCATCTCCTGATCCAACTTCATCTCCTGATCCACCCTCATCTCCTGATCCAACCTCATCTCCTGACCCAACATCATCTACTGATCCAACTTCATCTCCCGATCCAACCTCATCTCCTGACCAACTTTATGTACTGATCCAGCCTAATCTCCTGATCCAACTTCAATCTCATCTCCTGATCCGACTTTATCTACTGATCCAACTTCATCTTCTGATCCAACTTCATCTACTGATCCAACCTATTCTCCTGATCCAACCTCATCTCCTGATTCATCCTCATCTCCTGGTCCAACTTCATCTCCTGATCCAACCTCAGCTACTGATCCAATCTAATTTCCTGATCCAACCTCATCTCCTGATCCAACTTCATCTACTGATCCAGCCTAATCTCTTGATCCAACCTCATCTCCTGATCCAACTTCATCTCTCCTGATCCACCCTCATCTCCTGTTCCAACCTCATCTCCTGACCCAACATCATCTCCTGATCCAACCTCATCTCGTGATCCAACCTAATCTCCTGATCCAACCTCATCTCCTGATCCAACTTCATCTCCTGATCCACCCTCATCTCCTGATCCAACCTCATCTCCTGACCCAACATCATCTACTGATCCAACTTCATCTCCCGATCCAACCTCATCTCCTGACCAACTTTATATACTGATCCAGCCTAATCTCCTGATCCAACTTCAATCTCATCTCCTGATCCGACTTTATCTACTGATCCAACTTCATCTTCTGATCCAACTTCATCTACTGATCCAACCTATTCTCCTGATCCAACCTCATCTCCTGATTCATCCTCATCTCCTGGTCCAACTTCATCTCCTGATCCAACCTCAGCTACTGATCCAATCTAATTTCCTGATCCAACCTCATCTCCTGATCCAACTTCATCTACTGATCCAGCCTAATCTCTTGATCCAACCTCATCTCCTGATCCAACTTCATCTCTCCTGATCCACCCTCATCTCCTGATCCAACCTCATCTCCTGACCCAACATCATCTCCAGACCCAACATCATCTACTGATCCAACTTCATCTCCCGATCCAACCTCATCTCCTGGTCTAACTTCATCTCATGATCCAACTTCATTTCCTGATCCAACCTCATCTCGTGATCCAACCTCATCTTCTGATCCAACCTCATCTCCTGACCCAACATCATCTCCTGATCCTACCTCATCTCGTGATCCAACCTCATCTCCTGATCCAACTTCATCTCTCCTGATCCACCCTCATCTCCTGATCCAACCTCATCTCCTGACCCAACATCATCTCCTGATCCTACCTCATCTCGTGATCCAACCTAATCTCCTGATCCAACCTCATCTCCTGATCCAACTTCATCTCCTGATCCACCCTCATCTCCTGATCCAACCTCATCTCCTGACCCAACATCATCTACTGATCCAACTTCATCTCCCGATCCAACCTCATCTCCTGACCAACTTTATGTACTGATCCAGCCTAATCTCCTGATCTAACTTCAATCTCATCTCCTGATCCGACTTAATCTACTGATCCAACTTCATCTTCTGATCCAACTTCATCTACTGATCCAACCTATTCTCCTGATCCAACCTCATCTCCTGATTCATCCTCATCTCCTGGTCCAACTTCATCTCCTGATCCAACCTCAGCTACTGATCCAATCTAATTTCCTGATCCAACCTCATCTCCTGATCCAACTTCATCTACTGATCCAGCCTAATCTCTTGATCCAACCTCATCTCCTGATCCAACTTCATCTCTCCTGATCCACCCTCATCTCCTGATCCAACCTCATCTCCTGACCCAACATCATCTCCTGACCCAACATCATCTACTGATCCAACTTCATCTCCCGATCCAACCTCATCTCCTGGTCTAACTTCATCTCATGATCCAACTTCATTTCCTGATCCAACCTCATCTCGTGATCCAACCTCATCTTCTGATCCAACCTATTCTCCTGATCCAACCTCATCTCCTGATTCATCCTCATCTCCTGGTCCAACTTCATCTCCTGATCCAACCTCAGCTACTGATCCAATCTAATTTCCTGATCCAACCTCATCTCCTGACCCAACATCATCTACTGATCCAACTTCATCTCCCGATCCAACCTCATCTCCTGACCAACTTTATGTACTGATCCAGCCTAATCTCCTGATCCAACTTCAATCTCATCTCCTGATCCGACTTTATCTACTGATCCAGCCTAATCTCCTGATCCAATTTATCTACTGATCCAACCTCAGCTACTGATCCAATCTAATTTCCTGATCCAACCTCATCTCCTGATCCAACTTCATCTACTGATCCAGCCTAATCTCTTGATCCAACCTCATCTCCTGATCCAACTTCATCTCTCCTGATCCACCCTCATCTCCTGTTCCAACCTCATCTCCTGACCCAACATCATCTCCTGATCCAACCTCATCTCGTGATCCAACCTAATCTCCTGATCCAACCTCATCTCCTGATCCAACTTCATCCCCTGATCCACCCTCATCTCCTGATCCAACCTCATCTCCTGACCCAACATCATCTACTGATCCAACTTCATCTCCCGATCCAACCTCATCTCCTGACCAACTTTATATACTGATCCAGCCTAATCTCCTGATCCAACTTCAATCTCATCTCCTGATCCGACTTTATCTACTGATCCAACTTCATCTTCTGATCCAACTTCATCTACTGATCCAACCTATTCTCCTGATCCAACCTCATCTCCTGATTCATCCTCATCTCCTGGTCCAACTTCATCTCCTGATCCAACCTCAGCTACTGATCCAATCTAATTTCCTGATCCAACCTCATCTCCTAATCCAACTTCATCTACTGATCCAGCCTAATCTCTTGATCCAACCTCATCTCCTGATCCAACTTCATCTCTCCTGATCCACCCTCATCTCCTGTTCCAACCTCATCTCCTGACCCAACATCATCACCTGATCCAACCTCATCTCGTGATCCAACCTAATCTCCTGATCCAACCTCATCTCTTGATCCAACTTCATCCCCTGATCCACCCTCATCTCCTGATCCAACCTCATCTCCTGACCCAACATCATCTACTGATCCAACTTCATCTCCCGATCCAACCTCATCTCCTGTATACTGATCCAGCCTAATCTCCTGATCCAACTTCAATCTCATCTCCTGATCCGACTTTATCTACTGATCCAACTTCATCTTCTGATCCAACTTCATCTACTGATCCAACCTATTCTCCTGATCCAACCTCATCTCCTGATCCAACTTCATCTACTGATCCAGCCTAATCTCTTGATCCAACCTCATCTCCTGATCCAACTTCATCTCTCCTGATCCACCCTCATCTCCTGATTCAACCTCATCTCCTGACCCAACATCATCTCCTGACCCAACATCATCTACTGATCCAACTTCATCTCCCGATCCAACCTCATCTCCTGGTCTAACTTCATCTCATGATCCAACTTCATTTCCTGATCCAACCTCATCTCGTGATCCAACCTCATCTTCTGATCCAACCTATTCTCCTGATCCAACCTCATCTCCTGATTCATCCTCATCTCCTGGTCCAACTTCATCTCCTGATCCAACCTCAGCTACTGATCCAATCTAATTTCCTGATCCAACCTCATCTCCTGACCCAACATCATCTACTGATCCAACTTCATCTCCCGATCCAACCTCATCTCCTGACAAACTTTATGTACTGATCCAGCCTAATCTCCTGATCCAACTTCAATCTCATCTCCTGATCCGACTTTATCTACTGATCCAGCCTAATCTCCTGATCCAATTTATCTACTGATCCAACCTCAGCTACTGATCCAATCTAATTTCCTGATCCAACCTCATCTCCTGATCCAACTTCATCTACTGATCCAGCCTAATCTCTTGATCCAACCTCATCTCCTGATCCAACTTCATCTCTCCTGATCCACCCTCATCTCCTGTTCCAACCTCATCTCCTGACCCAACATCATCTCCTGATCCAACCTCATCTCGTGATCCAACCTAATCTCCTGATCCAACCTCATCTCCTGATCCAACTTCATCTCCTGATCCACCCTCATCTCCTGATCCAACCTCATCTCCTGACCCAACATCATCTACTGATCCAACTTCATCTCCCGATCCAACCTCATCTCCTGACCAACTTTATATACTGATCCAGCCTAATCTCCTGATCCAACTTCAATCTCATCTCCTGATCCGACTTTATCTACTGATCCAACTTCATCTTCTGATCCAACTTCATCTACTGATCCAACCTATTCTCCTGATCCAACCTCATCTCCTGATTCATCCTCATCTCCTGGTCCAACTTCATCTCCTGATCCAACCTCAGCTACTGATCCAATCTAATTTCCTGATCCAACCTCATCTCCTGATCCAACTTCATCTACTGATCCAGCCTAATCTCTTGATCCAACCTCATCTCCTGATCCAACTTCATCTCTCCTGATCCACCCTCATCTCCTGATCCAACCTCATCTCCTGACCCAACATCATCTCCTGACCCAACATCATCTACTGATCCAACTTCATCTCCCGATCCAACCTCATCTCCTGACCAACTTTATGTACTGATCCAGCCTAATCTCCTGATCCAACTTCAATCTCATCTCCTGATCCGACTTTATCTACTGATCCAACTTCATCTCCTGATCCAATTTATCTACTGATCCAACTTCATCTTCTGATCCAGCCTAATCTCCTGATCCAACTTCAATCTCATCTCCTGATCCGACTTTATCTACTGATCCAACTTCATCTTCTGATCCAACTTCATCTACTGATCCAACCTATTCTCCTGATCCAACCTCATCTCCTGATTCATCCTCATCTCCTGGTCCAACTTCATCTCCTGATCCAACCTCAGCTACTGATCCAATCTAATTTCCTGATCCAACCTCATCTCCTGATCCAACTTCATCTACTGATCCAGCCTAATCTCTTGATCCAACCTCATCTCCTGATCCAACTTCATCTCTCCTGATCCACCCTCATCTCCTGATCCAACCTCATCTCCTGACCCAACATCATCTCCTGACCCAACATCATCTACTGATCCAACTTCATCTCCCGATCCAACCTCATCTCCTGACCAACGTTATGTACTAATCCAGCCTAATCTCCTGATCCAACTTCAATCTCATCTCCTGATCCGACTTTATCTACTGATCCAACTTCATCTCCTGATCCAATTTATCTACTGATCCAACTTCATCTTCTGATCCAACCTCATCTCCTGATCCAACCTCATCTCCTGATCCAACCTCATCTTTTGATCCAACTTCACCTCCTGATCCAACCTCAGCTACTGATTCATCCTGATCCAACCTCATCTCCTGATCCAACCTCAGCTACTGATCCAATCTATTTCTTGATACAACCTCATCTCCTGATCCAACCTAATCTTCTGATCCAACCTCATCTCCTGGTCTAACTTCATCTCATGATCCAACTTCATTTCCTGATCCAACCTCATCTCGTGATCCAACCTAATCTCCTGATTCAACCTCAGCTACTGATTCATCTCCTGATCCAACCTCATCTTCTGATCCAACCTCATCTCCTGATCCAACCTCATTGTTCGGGAGGAAAGATATTTGAATTGGCGTAATGTTTTATCATTTCCCGCCAATGATCATTGACCAATTGACCGCCCATAAAATAGCGTCCCTTTCCCCCATCCTCGCTCACTTCATTCCTTTCACATATTTGTTTGCACCCAACTTGACCCAATCAATATTCCCATCTTTGTTCGATCCCTCATTTCCTCTCCGAATAAATATTCCTTTCAATTCGGACTTTGGGTCGTAACAATTGGCGACGCCTTGCAGCATTCGAACTGCGAATAAAGTAAGTTGTGTTCAATTGTTTCTGATTGTTCCAGACAGCGAACAACAAATTCGACACAACCACACAAACTTTGGATTTTGTAAAATTGTGGAAAGCTTGGCGCTACCACAACTGTCCATCCCTAGCAAGATCGCTTGAAGCACTTGTTAGAAGAAATCGCGCTTCTGTTTTGCTGTCCAGGCGACACAAAACAGGTCAACCACGCGCAACCCACTGGTTAGTAAGCTAGGCGCTGCTAACAAAGTGGTGAACGACAGAAAACGAGTACTCCCCAGGAGGGAAGAAAGTCCACTTGGTGTGGTTCATTCTACAAAATCGGAGTCGGATTTGAATCGCGATGACAGACGCGATCATGCAGCAGCTGACTCAAGTTCTTCAGCAAATGTTGACGAACCAACAGCAAAATGTTCCACCCATTGCATCGGTTCAACCGCTACCATCGCTTCCAAACGTTGAATGCTTTGAGCCAGCCGAAGACAGAAGTATTGCCGACTGGCTAGATCGCTTCAATTTCGCGCTCGATTGTGCCGCACCGCAATTGGCTGATGACAAAAAGGTCAAACTTTTAATGACAAAGCTGAGTGAAGCCGCCTTCGGGCAGTACAGCAAATCGTGCTTGCCGAAAAAAGTGACGGAGTTCACCTTCACAAAGACAGAAGAGCATCTCAAAGCTGCATTCGGCAGGCCTCAATCGATTTGGATTGACCGATATGAATGCCTTCGCGCATCGCGAAACGAAGACGAGAACTTCCGTGCTTTCATCAATCGGCACAAACGACTGCTGCGGGACTTCGAGTTCCGAAAACTCAACGAGGAACAGTTCTCGTGCTTAATGCTGCTGACGGCATTGAAAGCACCGAAGGAGGCCGAGCTACGAAAGCGAATTTTGTCGAAACTAGCCGCAGACGGTGACCGGGTCAAATACGATGGAGTTGTCGAGGACCTCCAAATGTATCAATCGACCATTGCGGAAGCAAAAGTAATTGAGCAGCCTGCATCTTCGAAAAATCTTTTTGCGGTGAGGCGAAAACCTTTCCCCGTGCAAAAAGGAAGTGCAACTCAGAGCCCGACTCAACGTGTCTGCTGGCGCTGTGGAAAGAGTTCCCACCCTCCCGTCGAATGTCCGCACACCAAAACGGTTTGCCGGAAGTGCAATAAAGTTGGGCATGTGGAGGCGCAATGCGCACGACACCAGGAGTGGCTCAACAGAAACAAAGGGAGCAAGAACACGGGAAAAAGAGCTTGTACTCTCCGGATGGGGGGAGTACTGGTGAACGTGCTGAACCAACCGACAAAGCTCATTGAAGTTCCGGTGTCTGTGAATGGAAGTGATGTCAATTTTCTGCTTGACTCAGGCGCCGAGGTTACAGTGCTCAACGAAGAGACGCACTGTCTGATTGGAACCCCTCGGTTAAGCCGCTGTAATGAGCAGGCAAAATATCACGATGGAACCAGCTGCAAGCTTCTCGGAAGAGGAGAGGCAACTTTCAAATTTGGCGGAACTGCAAAAAGGGGACAATTCTATGTTTCCAAAAAGGGATCATTGAATTTGTTAGGGATTGAAATGCTGGACGCGTTTGGACTTTTGGATGACGCGCGGAAGAAGGTGGCAACGGCATTACAGCTGAACACGGTCAAAAAGGAAGCATCGGAAGAGAAAAGTCTGACGGGACTAAAGGCAAAGTTCCCTGACGTTTTCTGCACCGGATTAGGCCATTGCACGAAGGCAAAGGCCACTCTTACACTGAAGGCTGATGCAACACCAGTATATTGCCGACCACGTCCCGCGCCATACAACACAAAATTGGTTGTGGATGCAGAATTGGACCGCCTCCAAGCCATGAAAGTCATCCGTCCGGTGGAACACTCCCGTTGGGCCGCACCTATTGTGGTCGTCAAGAAGGCCAACGGATCAACACGCGTATGTGCTGATTTTTCCACCGGTTTGAACAACGCGTTGCTTCTGCACCAGCATCCCCTACCCATTCCCAAGGATATTTTTGCAACGCTGAATGGAGGACGCATATTTTCTCAAATCGATCTGCGCGATGCGTATCTACAAATCGATTTGGACGACAGTTCCAAAGAAATGTGCACCATTGCAACGCACCGGGGTAACTTTCAGTACCAGCGGTTGCCATTCGGAGTGAAGTCCGCTCCGGGAATTTTCCAATCCATCATGGATTCAATGTTAGCTGGTTGCGCATTCGCAGTTGCATATCTGGATGATGTGATCGTTGTAAGCCGATCGCCAGAAGAGCACACGAAGCACCTGGAAATGGTCTTCGCGCGAATTGCAAATTTCGGATTCCGGGTTAAAGCAGAAAAATGCTCCTTCTTCCAGAAGCAGATCAAGTATCTGGGCTTCATAGTCGACAAGGACGGGAGAAGGCCGGATCCAGCAAAGGTTCAGGCGATCGCTGAGATGCCTGTTCCGACAAATTTGTCCACACTTCGTTCGTTTCTGGGGATGGTCAATCACTATCAGCAGTTCGTGAAGAACATGCGATTCATCCGCCAACCGTTGGACAACCTGCTCAAGCAAGAGTCGGTCTGGGAGTGGTCGAAAGAGTGCCAGGAGGCCTTCGAAAAGGTCATCCGAATTCTCCAATCAGACCGCTTGCTTACGCACTATGACCCATTGAAGGAAATCATAGTGTCCGCCGACGCGTCCGAGCACGGGATCGGCGCGGTAATTTCACACCGCTTTGAAGATGGCCGTCTGAGAGCCATCGCTCATGCATCGCATTCCTTGTCCCCAGCGCAGAAGAACTATGCGCAAATTGAAAAAGAGGGATTGGCTTTGGTGTTTGCCGTTCAGAAATTTCACAAGTATCTCTTCGGGAGACACTTTATTCTTCAGACGGACCACAAGCCATTGCTGACCATTTTCAGCAACAAGAAAGGAATTAAGCCGTGCACTGCCAATCGTTTGCAACGATGGGCAATCACTCTTCTGGGGTACGATTTTGAAATCGAGTACCAGCGGACGTTGGAGTTCGGACAAGCCGATGCGCTTTCCCGACTAATTGCTAAGACTCCAACGCCAGAAGACGAATACATTGTGGCCACTATCGTCGAGAGTGCCGATCTGGAAACACTGAAGGCTGTGATAAAGCACTTTCCCGTAACTTCAGAGGAATTGGTCAAGGCCGTAGAGCAGGACCAGACATTCCAAAATGTGATGAAGTTTATTCGGACTCAATGGCCCAACACCAAGGAAATGTCGAAAGACATTGTCCCATTCCACCGAAGGCGAGTGGCGCTGTCCATCGAAAATCGATGTTTAATGTATGCTGATCGGGTCGTCATCCCCGCGGCACTTCAGAAGGAAGTTTTGCAGCAATTGCATGAGGGGCACCCGGGCATCCGGCGCATGAAAAACCTCGCGCGGCAGTACGTATACTGGCCGGGAATGGACCAACAAATTGAGGATCTTGTCCGATCCTGTACCCCTTGTGCCTCAGAGGCAAAGGCACCGGTGAAAACGCTTCTGCAATCTTGGCCGAAGTCAGATGGACCCTGGAAACGAGTGCACATGGACTACGCAGGCCCTTTCTTCGGAAAGATGTACCTCCTATTCATCGACTCATACTCCAAATGGCCGGAAGTGTTTGAAATGAAGTCCACCGGTTCTGCAGCGACGATCGACAAACTGCGGTATCTCTGCTCACGACATGGGCTGCCGGAGACATTGGTGACCGACAATGGGACGCAGTTCACGTCGAAAGAATTTAAAGAATTTACCACGCAGAACGGAATCACGCATCTGTGTTCGGCCCCCTACAATCCGATGTCGAACGGACAAGCCGAAAGGTTTGTCGACACGTTCAAACGGACATGTCGAAAATTAAAAGGGGAGGAGGTAGTCAACAGGTTGGACACCTTTTTGACCACGTACCGAATCACGCCGAACGACTCACTACCGGAAGGTAAGAGTCCTGCCGAAATGTTCCTGCAGCGGAAATTCCGGACAACGTTCGATCTGTTGCGGCCAAAGCGCCGTCCAATCGTTGTCCGAGATGAAGAAATGGAGAAACGGTTCAATCGCCGCCATGGGGCGAAACCACGATCCTTTGACGTGGACGCGAAAGTCTTCGCGCGACACCGATTGTCCCAACCCTGGCGAGCCGGCCACATCGTCTCACGAAAAGGAGTGATGTATGAGGTAAGGTTTCAGGACGGAAAACTCGGGCGATTCCACGCCAATCAACTGTGGGACCGAACCGCGGACGACAAAGAAGAAGACCCGTTGGACGTGTTCAACGACGCGTTCGGACTGGCACTACTCCCGGCGGAGGACCAAAATCTTGGCGAGTTGGCCGACCCACCGATGGAGGAAGCCGCCCCGATTGCGTCCCCTGCGCCACCGGTCGAGCCGAACAATGGCGCTGTCGTTCCAGCGGCCCCGGTGATTGAACGCCCCGGACGTCCCCAAAGAAACCGACGTCCGCCGGCCCGCTTCTCCCCAGGACACTGAGGAATACCGAACCTTTTAAAAGGGGAGGTGTTCGGGAGGAAAGATATTTGAATTGGCGTAATGTTTTATCATTTCCCGCCAATGATCATTGACCAATTGACCGCCCATAAAATAGCGTCCCTTTCCCCCATCCTCGCTCACTTCATTCCTTTCACATATTTGTTTGCACCCAACTTGACCCAATCAATATTCCCATCTTTGTTCGATCCCTCATTTCCTCTCCGAATAAATATTCCTTTCAATTCGGACTTTGGGTCGTAACACTCATCTTCTGATCCAACCTCATCTGCTGATCCAACCTCATATCCAATGGGTTTTTTTTGCTAAATAAAGCGTGAGGGGCGGTGCTGAGCCCTCCCATACATAAGCATGGGAGGGTAATATGTGCATTTACATTAAATTGTTCAATTTTTTTTTGCGTTATTCAAATCAATGCTTATTATTAGCATGGGATTATGCACCCAATGGCCAAAATATGCCTCAAATCCATTAATGATTATTGGCGTTAGGGAGTAAGCCTATAATAAGGATTGGGTCTTTATTTTTTTTAAATTTCAGTTATTTTATTCTGCACTATTTATGATTTGTTGTCATTATTTTATTTTTTTCTGTTTTTTCAATTGCCAAATTTTGCAATTAAATGCATTTGATGAAGAATATATTTGCCGAATTGTGGCAGAAAAGTGAAGAAATTGGCACAAAATCCGGAAAAAGTGAAGAAACATTACAAACTTTAAATGACAATTTTCAAAAAATTGGGAAAATTAAAAAAGAAATTGTTGTGAAAAACGAACCAAATGATTATGAAGAATTTGATCAATTTTCAAAGGAAAGACAGCAAAATATCGCATTAAACAAAACTGTAAAGGAAGAGAAAGTTGAAAAACGGGTTAAATCCGGTGCTTTTAAATATTTCTTTATTTTAATTAAAAATGAATTTAGAATTTATGGAATTTGATCGTATCTCTGATAAAGAAGAATACAATAATGGGGAACATGGAAAAGAACAAAGCACGGATTCGTATTCGCTTTTAGATAATTCGAATTTGAAGGAAAGCTCTTCAAAACCACAAAAAGGTAATATTGGGAAAAAATTTTATATCTGGGCCTTGCATTATTTTTATAAAAGAGCCAAACTTGACCAGAAAAATACAAAAAGTGTCTCGAATCCCCCCCCCCCCAAGCCAAAAATGGTCCGAATCCCCCCCCCACGTCCGAATCCCCCCACAGCAAAAAGTGTCTCAAATTCCCCAAATTTTTTAAAAAGCTACTTTTTTTGCTAACTTTTTTCAATGTTAACTAAATCAAACATTATCGAATCCCACCAACCCAAAAAAGTTCCGAATCCCGCCACTATTAAAATCACCAAAAAAGCTCATCAACCCAAAAATGAAAACGAGGCGGTGAATTTTTCTGGAGTATTTTCATCGATCAAGATTATTTGGCCACCCTTCCGCAAGTCAAAACATTTAAGTTTGTTAAAATTATTAATTTCTCTAATTTTTTTCCTACATTATTTTCTCAAAGCCAAACTTTCAATAATACGATTCAAAAGCTTACATTGGGTAGAAGTTATCATCAAGCAAAGGCTAAACACTCTGGCAACTTGCAAAAAAGTTGTGGCCCGAAAAGCTTTAAACTTTGAAAATTTTCTTTATTCTTCTCGCCATAACTTCTTTGGGTGGTTTTCAATCGCTTAGCCTTTGTTTGTTGATAGCTTCTCCCTATTATAAGCTTTCGAATGATATCAAAAATGCTGGATTTAGTTGGTTTTGCAAAATTAGTCGAAGTGGGTCCTGCGTCCGTCTTCAACAAGCCTTGATTTGAAATTCGATTAGTGTTATTCTATTCTACTTTGATCGCAAACTTTTAAAGCAAATAATTATGCCACAAATTTGGCAAAAAAAATTAGCTTTTTAAAAAAAATTTGGGGGATTTGAGACACTTTTTGCTGTGGGGGGATTCGAACCGGGGTATTCGGACGTGGGGGATTCTAAATTTAAAAAAAATTGAGATTGACTTATTTTTCGATTAAAGGTATTAAAAAGATTTATTCGGAAGTTGAAAAACAAGAAATAATCGCGGAGTTTTATAAATTAAAAAACGAGTTCAAAGCCTGCCGGGCCAAAGGAATGTCTTGCAATATGGAAAAAATTGCGCAAAAATTGGGAGTTTCTTATAGAACAATTTATAATTGGAAAAACGAATTTGGAGCTCCAAGTGAATTTTTCTTTTGTTTGTTTACAAATTTAATTTTAATTAAAAGTAAAATTTTGATCAGAAAAACAAAAGAACCACACTGACGTTGAAAAGGTGGAATTGTTGAAAAAATTTCATAAAATCAAAAAAGAAAATCCTCAACTCCTTAAATACGAAATTGCGCAAATGTTGAACATTCACATCAAAAGCTTGAATCGCTGGGAAAGGGAATCTAGAGGCTTATTAGAACCTGGTAATTTGCATCACAATAAATTTAAATAATTTACTAATTGATTTTTAGTGTGGATTTAATTTGAAAATATTTTTAAATTGGAATTTTTAAAAACTAACAATATAGCGTTTAAATATTAATTAAATAACATCTAAATTTTAACAAAAAATTGAGATTGATTTGTTTTCGATTAAAGGTATTAAAAAGATTTATTCGGAAGTAGAAAAACAAGAAATAATAGCGGAGTTTGATCAATTAAAAAAAGAATTCAAAATACGGGCCAAAGGAATGTCTTACGATATGAAAAAAGTCGATGAAAAAATTGCGCGAACATTTGGAGTCTCTCGATCAACAATTAATAATTGGAAAAAGAAATTTGGAGTTACAAATAGATTTATCATTTAATTTGTTTATATTTTTATAAACCATAAATTTGCCAGAAACGCTAAAGAATTACACTAACGCTGAAAAGGTTGAATTAATGAAAAATTTTAATAAAATCAAAAAAGAAAATCCTCAACTCCGTAAAGAAGAAATTGCGCAAATGTTGAACATTCACACTACAACTTTGAATCGCTGGGAAAGGAAATCAAAAGGATTAGAACCTGGTAATTTTTCATCGCAATATCCAATAAAATTTTTCAGGCATGTCTTACCATATGAAAATTGATGAAAGATGAAATTGGGAGTTTCTCGTATAACTATTTATTGTTGGCAAAAGCAATTTGGAGCTTCAAGTGAATTTTAAAAACAGAAGAAATACATTGACTCTGAAGGCGGAATTGTTGAAAAATTTTAATTCAAAAAGAAAATCCTCACAAAGTTGATTTCCGATATTAGAAAAATTGAACAAATTTTTTTCCTTTTTTGTAAAACTTTTCCTTATTTAGCTATTCTTGAGATTCCGGCAGTCGAGATGGGAGGGGTCGGCGGTGTGAAATTATGCCAATATTTCTTATAATTTGGGAATTTTTCCAAATTTTTAAAAAATTGGGAAAGACCTGATACATAAGGTACTATGGCCACACTGGTCCCATCCCCGAAATGTTTTTAAAACTTTGTTTTGTAAATTTAAAAAATCCTTACCAATTTTTTTGACAAATACCGTTATATCTTTAACAAATTGAGTAAAAAAAAAATTCAAAATTTTCTCGACGGTGCCTATCGGCACCGTCGACCCCTTCCCCCCCCCCCCCCCCCCCCGCCTTCCGCCAAAAAACAGAAATTACGAAAAATTATGAATTTTTTGCAAATAAAATCGTATTAAGTGATCCGTAATTCGTCAAATTGCGCATTATTTTAGTTTTTTTAGAAAGTTGAAGAATCTGACAAAAAGTTCCAATCTTTTGACAACCATGCCAACCTATCGCCATCCTAGCCATCTAGGCACCAACCCTTAGAGTTCCTTCCTATTTAGAGCCGCTTATTTTTTCCTTTATTTTTTATGCGAAAATTCAATTTTTCAGTTTTTCCTGTGCAAACTAAAAAATGATTTAACCAATGATGGCGTAGTAAAGATAAGCTTAGTGTCAACAATAAAGCTTTGTAGCCGCCTTGCATGTCCAACTGCAGCCGCACATCTCCTGCGCACCAAGGGCGTACCCAAAAATGTTTTTCGGGGGGGGGGGGCACCTATGCCAAATCTTGCAAAAAACGTACATAGGATAGAGAACATTAAATTAATGGAATCGTGTCGATAAACAACGTAATTTTCTTCAGTAAAAAAATGACACGTACTTTTCGATACGCTTAACTTCATTTATATACGGCAGATCCTTCTCAAACTTTCAACCTCCCTAGAATATTTCACAGAATTGTAGGGGTTATAAACAGAATTCTAGGGTTTATAACGGTTATATTGAGAATAAAGCATTAAAAACAAATATATCCACCAAATTTTGGTAGGTGTAAGAAGGGAGCATTAGAGGCACGCCTGCAATTTCGTCACGAAATATAAGCATAAGCCTGTGTTACAAGCTTACGAAAACCGAAAGGAAATTCAATGGTGGGGATATAATGTCTGACCACACGCTGTCTGCAATTCGGTTTTTTCGTTGTTTAAACAATGAATTTCCGTGAGCATCGAAACGATTTGTCTGTATTTATGTAATATCTCTAACTACAGGCAATGTCCGCCATTTGGCATAGGTGGGGGGGGGGCTAATTTGAATCTTTAGGGGTGCATTTTTGGGTTTTATTGCAGTGCACCAATCGCCACAAATGCGGTATCAATCGATAGCTCTCGGCGAGACACATCGATCTAGGGATGCGACCAGTCGATCAGACGCCACGACTGAGTTGGACTTAAAATTAATTTTTTTTTAAGTGTCTTGGCCGTGTGACTCGAGAAAAATTCGCCTAAGTCTACAAAATAATCATTTAATTTCCGTCTAAAATCATTGAATTAAGCAAATGCAAAATTATCATTTTTTAATCATTTTAAATGACATTTTCTGCTGGAAATGAGATTAATATTATTGCTATCAATTTCCTCCCAATACAATTTGTTGATTCTGCGCAGAATAAACATAATCAATCATCTATGAAAACGAACCATATAGATTAATAATAGATAAAAAATAAAATGAGTGTATATAAGATTAGCATTCGCATTTAAACATTGTTATTATTTTAATAAAAAAATATAATGTAAAAATTTATTCCATCACTAAATGGTTACTTCCAAAGGCAAGTAACAATCGAATTAATGTTTTTCGAAGAATTTAAGGGCAAAATTGATTTTTGGAAATTTTTGAAAAATGGTTTGATTTGGGTACGGAGTTAAAAATTGGTCAATTGTAAATTCACATTCAATTGAAAATGAAATTGAAAAATTTTTCGAGATTCTCGATTGTTTTTTTTTATAATTTCAGTTTACTTTCTCTGCGCTATTTATGTTTTGTTGCCATTATTTTATATTTTTCTGTTTTCTCACTTGCCTGATTTTACAATTGAATGCAGTTGATGAAGAACATAATGATATATTTGCTGAATTGTGGCAGAAAAGTGAAGAAATTGGAGCAAAATCCGGCAAATGTGAAGAAACATTACAAACTTTAAATGACAATTTTGAAAAAATTGGGAAAATTAAAAAAGAAATTGTCGTGAAAGACGAACCAAATGATTATGAAGAATTTGATCAATTTTCGAACGAAAGACAGCAAAAAATCACATTAAACAAAACTGTAAAGGAAGAGAATGTTGAAAAACGGGTTAAATCCGGTACTTTTAAATATTTCCTTTATTTTAATTAAAATGAATTTAGAATTTATGGAATTTGATCGTATTTCCGGTAAAGAAGAATTTGATAATGGGAAGGATGGAGAAGAACAAAGCACAGATTCGTATTCGATTTTTGATAATTCGAATTTGAAGGAAAGCTCTTCAAAATCACAGAAAGGTAAATATCGGATTAATTATTTTCGTTAATCTTTGCATGAAAAGAACAAATAATATCAATTCTAATAATTGGTTAGTTTTTAATTAAAGGTATTAAAAAGAATTATTCGGAAGTTGAAAAACAAGAAATAATTGGAAAGTTTTATAAATTAAAAAAAGAATTCAAAATCCGGGCCAAAGGAATGTCTTACGATATGAAAAAAATTGATGAAAAAATTGCGCAGAAATTGGAAGTTGCTATTAGAACAATTTATAAGTGGAAAAACGAATTTGGAGCTCAAAGTGAATTTTTCTTTTGTTTATAAATTTATTTTTAATTAAACAAAAATTTTGCCAGAAAAAAACAAGAACCACACTGACGTTGAAAAAGTTGAATTGTTGAAAAATTTTCATAAAATCAAAAAAGAAAATCCTCAACTCCTTAATGACGAAATTGCGCAAATGTTGAACCTTAAGATTAAAACCTTATATTCTTGGAAAAGAAAATCTAAAGGCTTAAAACCTGGTAACTTTAACATAAATTGCAAAAATACATTTTCACAAATAAATTTTTCACAGTTTATTTAATTGATTTTGCTAATGCCTTTTAAGTAAATTTCATATTTTTTTAAATTGGAATTTTTAAAAGATAAGAAAATATCCTTTAAATTATTTAATAACTATCAATTCTAATTAGAAAATTAATGATTTTTTTGTTTTTCGATTAAGGTATTAAAAAGATTTATTCGGAAGTAGAAAAACAAGAAATAATCGCGGAGTTTGATCAATTAAAACAAAAATTCAAAACTCGGGCCAAAGGAATGTCTTACGATATGAAAAAACTCGATAGAAAAATTGCGCAAAAATTGGAACTTTCTCGTACAACAATTTATAATTGGAAAAAGCAATTTGGAGTAAAATTTCCAATAAAAATTAACAGTTCTGAACGCTCAACTTCATCTACTAATTCTCTAAATGTTATACCCTGGAAATGGAATGATTTCGGAAAAAAACGGAATAAACGCATTTGAAAAATTGTAAATGTTTTGCCCATATTTTTCCTTTTTGTAAAACTTTTCCTTATTTTGCTATTCTCACAATATGTAATTTGGACTTATCTTATTCTTTTAGAAAATAATGAACAAACATTGAGCTCATATTTACTCACGGTTTGTTTCTTCACTATCATTTTCGTCACAGTTTTAAAAGTTGAATCTTCAAATAATAGCACAAAACGACGTAAAGAAAAGTAACAATTGAATTAATGCTTTTCGAAGGATTTAAAGCCAAAATTAATTTTTGTAAATTTTTATTTTTGGAAAATAGTTTGAATTTGGGTACGGGGTTCGCAATTGGTCTAAATATGTCATATTCAGACAAAATCCCATTTCTATCCAATCACTGTTACTAAATGATCAGGGCTTCTACTTTTAGGCATGAAAAATTTGTATGCCGAAAACGAACGCTCCGTAGCTTTTGCCTTAATTTTTGTCATTTAAATCGTGAAAAAAGTCGCCAAAAATGTCGAAATAGGCATGAAATAGGTACAAAAATGTCAAAATAGGCATTAGGCACAAAAACCCCAAAATAGGCACAAATAGGCATTAGGCACGAAAACCTCAAAATAGGCATAAATAGGCATTATAAAGTCCATTCTAGAAGCTCCAAATAAAGCTAAAAACATTTTTTTTCGTGCTTAACTCACTGTGCCAAGTTCGCAGAAAAAATAGGCATTTGCCTAAAAGTGGAAACCCTTTAAATGCCGTGAAACGTCAAAATTTAAAATTGCAACTTTTTCACCTTTTTATATGGTTTTAGACTTTTTAATTAAACAGATTATACAAATGTAAACTTTTTAATATAATTAAGGACTATTTTATGCTACTAGCATTAATTACATCATCGTATTGTGCAGCATCGTTTACGCAATTACAATATATCAACATTGACTTATTTGTTAAATGTCTTCATAGATGTATAAATTTTGCAATATTTCGTTGAACACGCTAAATGCTAGATTTTATTAGCTAAGGGACAAATCAATAAACTATAAATGCCATTGATTTTATGATACCAGCATTTCTATTAAAAAACAGCCGCGCTAACATTGACAAAGCTAACAAATAAATGCTATAACCTCGCAACGCTCAAGTCACCCCTCCCCCCCCCCCCCTTGCGCTTCTATGAAAGGGACTAATGAGTCTTGAGTCTGAGCAACTTTAGTGACTACTTCGGACAGGAATATAACTTCATCTCCTGATCCAACTTCATTTCCTGATCCAACTTCATCTACTGATCCAACCTCCCTGATCCACCCTCATCTCCTGATCCAACCTCATCTCCTGATCCACCCTCACCTCTTGATCCACCCTCACCTGATCCAACCTCTCCTGATCCACCCTCATCTCCTGATCCAACCTCATCTCCTGATCAACTTCATCTCCTGATCCAACCTCATCTCCTGAACCAACTTCATCTCTTATCCAACTTCATCTACTGATCCAACCTATTCTCCTGACCCAACCTCATCTCCTGATCCAACCTCATCTCCTGATCCATTCATTTCCTGATCCAACCTCATCTCCTGATACAACCCCATCCCCTGATCCAACCTCATCCCCTGATCCAACCTCCCTCATCCAACTTCATCTACTGATCCAACCTATTCTCCTGATCCAACCTAATCTCCTGATCCAACCTCATCTCCCGATCCAACCTCATTTCCTGATCCAACCTCATCTCCTGATCCAACTTTATCTCCTGATCCAACTTCTATTGATCAAACCTAATCTCCTGATCCAACCTAATCTCCTGATCCAACCTCATCTCCCGATCCAACCTCATTTCCTGATCCAACCTCATCTCCTGATCCAACTTCATCTCCTGATCCAACTTCTATTGATAAACCTAATCTCCTGATCCAACCTCATCTCCTGCCAACCCTCCTGATCCAACTTCATCTCCCGATCCAACCTAATTTCCTGATCCAACCTCATCTCCCGATCCAACCTCATTTCCTGATCCAACCTCATCTCCTGATCCAACTTCATCTCCTGATCCAACTTCTATTGATAAACCTAATCTCCTGATCCAACCTCATCTCCTGCCAACCCTCCTGATCCAACTTCATCTCCCGATCCAACCTAATTTCCTGATCAACCTCATCTCCATTGGGTTTTTTTCGCCAAATAAAGCGTGAGGGGCGGCGCTGAGCCCTTCCCATGCATAAGCATGGGAGGGTAATAATGCGCATTTACATTAAATCGTTCAATTTTTGCGTTATTCGAATCAATGAGAGATGAACAATTGCATGAAATCGTTCAATTTTGCCTTTTCAAATCAATGCTTATTATTAGCATGGGATTATGCACCATAAAGGCCAAAATATGCCTCAAATCCATTAATCTTATTGGCGTCAGTGAGTAAGCCTATAATAGGGATTGGGTCTCTCTATTTTTTTAAAATTTCAGTTATTTTATTCTGCATATTTATGTTTTGTTGTCATTATTTTATTTTTCTCTGTTTTTTCAATTGCCAAATTTTGCAATTGAATGGATTTGATGAAGAACATAATGATATATTTGCGGAATTGTGGCAGAAAAGTGAAAAAATTTGCAAAAAATCCGGAAAAAGTGAAGAAACATTACAAACTTCAAATGACAATTTAATTAGTCAAAAAACTGGGAAAATTAAAAAAGAAATTGTTGTAAAAGATGAACGCCATGATAATTATTATGATGGTTTTAAATTTAATCAATTTTCAAACGAAAGACATCAAAAAATTGCATTAAACAAAACTGTAAAGGAAGAGAATGTTGAAAACCGGGTTAAATCCGGTACTTTTAAATATTTCCTTTATTTTAATTAAAAAGGAATTTAGAATTTATGGAATTTAATCGAATCTCCGATAAAGAAGAATTCAATAATGGGGAACATGGAAAAGAACAAAGCACGGATTCGTATTCGATTTTTGATAATTTGAAGGAAACCTCTTCAAAATCAAAAGGTAAAATATTGGGAAAAATATTTATATCGTAAGGGTCTTGCATTATTTTTATAATAAGAGCCAAACAATGATTTTACAATATGAAAAAACGATGAAAAAATTGCGAAAAAATTGGGAGTTTCTTGTGCAACAATTTATAGTTGGAAAAAGCATAATTTATTTAGTAATTGATTTTTTTGTGTGGATTTAATTTGAATTTATTATTTAATTGGAATTTTTAATAAGCTAACAAAATATCGTTAGATATTAAATAACATTTCTAAATTAAAAAAAAATTGATAAATTGATTTATTTTTCGATTAAAGGTATCAAAAAGAAATATTCGGAAGTTGAAAAACAAGAAATAATCGCGGAGTTTGATCACTTAAAAAAAGAATTCAAAATACGGGCCAAAGGAATGTCTTACAATATGAAAAAATTCGAAGAAAAAATTGCGCAAAAATTGGGAGTTTCTTATAGAACAATTTATAATTGGAAAAACGAATTTGGAGCTCCAAGTGAATTTTTCTTTTGTTTGTTTATAATTTAATTTTATTAAACTAAAATTTTGATTAGAAAAACAAAAGAATTACACTGACGCTGAAAAGGTTGAATTATTGAAAAATTTTTACAAAATCAAAAAAGAAAATTCTCAACTCCGTAAAGACGAAATTGCGCAAATGTTAAACATTCACATCAAAAGCTTGAATCGCTGGGAAAGGAAATCAAAAGGATTAGAACCTGGTAATTTTTCATCGCAATATCCAATAAAATTTTTCAGGAATCTCTTATTTATTGTTGGGAACAATTTGGAGCTTAAAGTGAATTTTAAAAAACAGAAGAAATACATTGACTCTGAAGGCGGAATGTCCGGATATCCGCGGATATATCCGGATACGGACGGGTAACGGATATGACCCTAATATCCGCGGATATCCGTGTATCCGTTGTTTTTTTTAGTGCTGAAGGAAAATTTATTAAAACGATTTTCTAAATTGATTTTCTAGGATATATTTTTGTTTTGAACAGGGCCTAGTGGGTAAACTTTCATGGTGAGCTACTTGGGTTGAGGGTTCTATACCCTCTCGCGATTCATCTTTATTTTTGTTTTTATACTTTAAGATAGGCGGAATTCCGTTTTCCGTTTTTTCGTTCTTTTTGGGCCTTTTTTTCCGTTTTCCGTTAAAATCCCTTTTTAACGGGAAAAAACGGAAAAAAAATATACATCCCTAAGAATGGAGAATTGAAAGGCGGTTTGGTTATGGTGTAATGGTGAGTGGTTGGTGTGGGGAGATAAGTGTGGGTGCGGGTTCAGATCCCCGACTGTTTCAGTAATTATTTCTTATTTTTCTGTACAGTTACGGAGGTTAAACAATTTTAAAAATTCGTTTTAACTTTTTCCAATTTAGAAACAAATATTTTAGATGACAATTCACAAGCTTTTCATTTATTTTTTGTTAGACGAAATCAAAAAACATTTGGGGGATTTCATTTTCATTTTTGAGCGATTTTCTTAACAAATCTTGTTAAGTTTTTTAAAAAAAATTCTTCCGGCGGCGCCTATCGGCACGCCGACCCCCCCCCCCCACCCAAAAGCTTAAAATAGATTTAGAAAGCCGCTGAAAAAAAGACATCCTTCAAAATTTTTAAAAATAATTACTGTTAAGTTTTCAAAAAATATTTATTAAATAAATTATTTTAAAAAAATAAAAACTTTTTTATTTTATTTGAAAATTTTTCCGTTTTCCGTTTTTCCGTTGTTTTTGGCCCTTTTTTCCGTTTTACGTTTTCCGTTAAAAAAAATATTTCCGTTTTTCCGTTTTCCGTTTTTTGAAAATAAATTTCCGCCCATCCCTGATCGGCACCGCCGACCCCCCCCCCCCCCCCCCCCCCTCTAATGTTAAAAATTCTAAAAAAAAACCGAAAATCTTTTATCAAAAAATTTCGTTTAACTATTAATTAAATACCAATTTCTAAATTTTAACAAAAAATTGGGATTGATTTGTTTTTCGATTAAAGGTATTAAAAAGATTTATTTGGAAGCAGAAAAACAAGAAAAAGTCGCGGAGTTTGATGAATTAAAAAAAGAATTCATAATACGGGCCAAAGGAATGTCTTACGATATGAAAAAAGTCGATGAAAAAATTGCGCGAACATTTGGAGTCTCTCGATCAACAATTAATAATTGGAAAAAGAAATTTGGAGTTACAAGTAGATTTATCATTTAATTTGTTTATATTTTTTAAACCATAATTTTGCCAGAAACGCTAAAGAATTACACTAACGCTGAAAAGGCGGAATTAATGAAAAATTTTAATAAAATCAAAAAAGAAAATCCTCAACTCCGTAAAGAAGAAATTGCGCAAATGTTGAACATTCACACTACAACTTTGAATCGCTGGGAAAGGGAATCAAAAGGATTAGAACCTGGTAATTTTTCATCGCAATATCCAATAAAATTTTTCAGGCATGTCTTACCATATGAAAATTGATGAAAGATGAAATTGGGAGTTTCTCGTATAACTATTTATTGTTGGGAAAAGCAATTTGGAGCTTCAAGTTGAATTTTAATAACAAAAGAAATATACTGACTCTGAAGCGGAATTGTTGAAAAATTTGAATAAAATTCAAAAAGAAAATCTTCTCAAAGTTGTTTCAGATATTAGAAAAATTGATGACAAATTTTTTTTCCCTTTTTGTAAAACTTTTCCAAATATTGCTATTCTTTATACCTTGGAAATATCACCTATGCAGGGCTGCTCGTAACCGTCAGAAAAAAATTCGTAAAAAGTAATCCGTAATTCGTAAAAGCCAAAACGCCGTAATAGTAAGTAATTCGTAATTAGTAACTCGTAAATTTCAAATTTTTTTTTAATACATTGAATCTCAAAATTTACTTAATTTCATAATTCAAAATTGTAAAGTAGGATGGATATTGTGGTGGCAAAAGAGGAACTTCTAAGATTTTCGGGCAACAATTTCTTTCTCAGATCGGTAACAATAATCCGGCAGTCGAGATGGGAGGGGTCGGCGGTGTGAAATTATGCCGTATAATTTGGGGATTAAATTTAAAAAATCCTGACCAATTTTTTGACAAATAAAAATTCGTAATTTCGTAAAATCGCGTATTATTTTAGTTTTTTTGGAAAATTGAATAATCTGATAAAAAGTTCAAATCTTTTGACAACCAGGCCAACCCATCGCCATACTAGCCATCTAGGCACCAGCCTTAGAGTTCCTTCCTATTTTCCTTTATTTTTTATGCGAAAATTCAATTTTTCAGCCCCTTTTTTCGAAAATGATTAGAAAATGTAATTATTTTTCAGTAAAGTCCAAAAATCAACCTTCAAATGCCCATTTTTCCCGGATTAACCTTTAAAAAATCAAAAACAGTATTCTGGGCATTTTGGATTTCCAGAACATCAAATTCTGGTGCATGCTGACTTTCCAGCACCAAATTCTGGTTTATTCTGACTTTTCGCAAAACCAAATTCTGGTCCAGCTGTTTCGCAAAACCAAATTCTGGTGCATACTGGATTTCCAGAACATCAAATAACAGATTATTGTTCATACTTTCTTTCCGGAACATCAAATTCTGGTGCCTTCTGGATTTCCAGAACATCTAATAACAAATTCTGGTGCATGCTGATTTTCCGAAAACCTAATTCTGGTCTCTACTGATTTCCCGGAACGCCAAATTCTGGTCCAGCTGACTTCATGGGGCACCTCTGGCATACCTAGCTTTTCGCAAAACCAAATTCTGGTGAAATCCAGAATGGTGTTCCGCAAAGTCAGTAGAGACCAGAATTAGGTTTGCGGAAAATCAGCATGCACCAGAATTGGTGTTCCGGAACGTTAGCTGGACCAGAATTTGGTTGCCGGATGGTCAGAATGCACCAGATTTGTTATTTGATGTTCTGGAAATCCAGAATACACCAGAATTTGTTGTGAGGAAAGTCAGCTAGACCAGAATTTGGTTTTGCGAAACAGCTGGACCAGAATTTGGTTTTGCAAAAAGCCAGAATGCACCAGAATTTGTTATTTGATATTCTGTAAACCCACAACCCACCAGAATTTGGTGTTCCGGAAAGTCAGCTGGACCAGAATTTGCCGTTCCGGGAAATCAGTAGAGACCAGAATTAGGTTTCCGGAAAATCAGCATGCACGAGAATTTGTTATTAGATGTTCTGAAATCCAGAATACACCAGAATTTGATGTTCCGGAAAGAAAGTATGAACAATAATCTGTTATTTGATGTTCTGGAAATCCAGTATGCACCAGAATTTGGTTTTGCGAAACAGCTGGACCAGAATTTGGTTTTGCGAAAAGCCAGAATGCACCAGAATTTGTTATTTGATATTCTGTAAACCCACAACCCACCAGAATTTGGTGTTCCGGAAAGTCAGGTGGACCAGAATTTGGTGCTGGAAAGTCAGCATGCACCAGATTTTGATGTTCTGGAAACCCAGAATGCCCAGAATACTGTTTTTGGTTTTTTAAAGGTTAATCCGGAAAAATCAATCGATAGCGGACATTCTCGGATTAAATCTTACTGAAGCCAATGTGGTGATCATCGGATATGTGAACCGTGTTAGTGGTCATATTAATAAAAGCGTATTAATAAAATAAAAATTAATATAATTAAGGACTATTTTATGCTACTAGCATTATATTACATATCGTATTGTGCAGCATCGTTTACGCAAACATATTCACATTGCCTTATTTGTTAAATTTCTTCATAGATGTATAAATTTTGCAATATTTCGTTGAACACGCTAAATGTTAGATTTTATTAACTAAGGGACAAATCAATAAACTATAAATGCCATTGATTTTATGATGCCAGCATTTCTATTAAAAAACTGCAGCGCTTACATTGACAAAACTAACAAATAAATGCTATAATTTTTCCTGCTTTTTGAACTGCCAGCCTTTCCATCAATTTCAAAACCGCCAGCAGAATAGGGATTGAGACCGATGAGTCTTGAGTCTGGGCAACTTTGGTCTGACCACTTCTGACATGAATGTGCTCTGGTCACTTTTTAAGAACCAGAACAGAATTCTGGTTGCATCAGGGGGGGTGGGGGAGGAATTTTTTTTAAATTTCTAACATTTTTGTTAAAAAATAGTGCAAAAGTCGAAAATTTTTGCGAAAAGCCTCGGTGCAAATTTGCCGATTATTGATCTCGAGTTGAGACAATGATCGTCGACCAGGAATGATCAACAGGCGGGCCAGCTTTTATAAATCCCGCGCACGTTGGAAAAGGGATAGGAATCTATCAATTCCGATCCGAATTGAAAAGTCCGAAGGTCGAATAGTCCATATTTAAGCGAGGTCGAATACAAATTTAGTTTGAAGATCGAATCCTGGTACTTTGATGAAAATACCAGGAGTCCTGTCCAGACTCCGGTTTTTCTGATCAAAAGGTTAGTTTAATTAACGCAAGTCCACTACCGTCCTCGGCAAAAATGAATTTTGTCCCTCGACCCCACCCCCCCCCCCCTCGGTGAAAAATAAATGCATTTCTTAAATTTTTAATTGGCTCAAAGCAGATTATTATTGTAAATTAAACCCAATCGATATACTCAACAACCGCCAAGAAAATAACTCCACCTCTCTAATCATTCACATGATAGAAAATAATGAACCAAATATATCAATTTTTACAGCGGCTCAA
Organism: Globodera rostochiensis; assembly: GCA_018350325.1. Classification (NCBI taxonomy): domain Eukaryota; kingdom Metazoa; phylum Nematoda; class Chromadorea; order Rhabditida; family Heteroderidae; genus Globodera; species Globodera rostochiensis. The sequence goes on from JAEVLN010000010.1 coordinate 1,978,097, forward strand.
ATATAAAAATAAAATTCTATGGTTTTCCATTTTAAATAATATTTACAAACTTATGAATTTTATTAAATTATTAAAAAAAAAATTGTCTAACTTTCAGTTTACTTGCTCTGCGCTATTTATGTTTTGTTGTCATTATTTTATTTTTTTCTCTTTTCTCAATTGCCAAATTTTGCAATTGAATGCATTTGATGAAGAACATAATGATATATTTGCCGAATTGTGGCAGAAAAGTGAAGAAATTGGCACAAAATTCGGCAAAAGTGTAGAAACATTACGAACAAATTCAAATGACAATTTAATCAGTCACAAAACTGGGAAAATTAAAAAAGAAATTGTTGTGAAAAACGAACCAAATGATTATGAAGAATTTGATCAATTTTCAAAGGAAAGACAGCAAAACATCGCATTCGTAAAGGAAGAGAATGTTGAAAAACGGGTTAAATCCGGTACTTTTAAATATTTCCTTTATTTTAATTAAAAAAGAATTTAGAATTTATGGAATTTGATCGTATCTCCGATAAAGAAGAATTCGATAATGGGAAGGATGGAGAAGAACAAAGCACGGATTCGCTTTTTGATAATTCGAATTTGAAGGAAAGGTCTTCAAAATCACAAAAAGGTAAAATATTGTAAAAAAATATTTATATTGTAAGGGTCTTGCATTATTCTTATAATAAGAGGAGCCAAACATTGACCGGGAAAATAATCCGAAACTCGGTTTCCGGACATTAAATTAAAATTTTGCCGCAAAAACGAACGAAATACACTGACGCTGAAATTTAAATAATTGAATAAGTATTTTTAAAAGAAATATTGATTTATTTTTTAATTAAAGGTATTAAAAAGAATTATTCGGAAGTAGAAAAACAAGAAATAATCGCAAAGTTTGATCAATTAAAAAAAGAATTCAAAATACGGGCCAAAGGAATGTCTTACAATATGAACAAAATTGAAGAAAAAATTTCGCGAACATTTTTTGGAGTCTCTCGATCAACAATTAATAATTGGAAAAAGAAATTTGGAATTACAAGTAGCTTTATCATTTAAATTTGTTTATATTTTTATAAACCATAATTTTGCCTAGAAACGCAAAAGAAACACACTGACGCTGAAAAGGCGGAATTGTTGAGAAATTTTTACAAAATCAAAAAAGAAAATCCCCAACTCCCTAAAGACAAAATTGCGCAAATGTTGAACATTCACATCCAAACATTGAATTACTGGGAAAGGAAATCAAAAGGATTAGAACCTGGTAATTTTGCAATTTCCACATAAAATTTTCACAAATTTAATTTAAGATGGGGGGGGGGCGCGCGTCGAATGTTAATCAGTTTTTGATTCGCGCGAAATTTTTTTTAAATAAAAAAAAACATTATTAATTTTATATGAAAGAAAGGGATCGTTACGAATTTGTTCGCAGTTGTTGGGCCTGGCTCACTTTTAGCTACTTTTTTGATGTACTTGTCTTAATTTTGGCGGTTTATTATATCTGGCTTAACATTGTAAGGATTTGAGTGTTCCGCTGGTTGGAAGCGAACGGTTAAAACGCCTATGGCGGGGGCTTGAGGATGGAGCTGTAAGGATTTGAGTGTTCCGCTGGTTGGAAGCGAACGGTTAAAACGCCTATGGCGGGCGCAAAAGATCATCCATAAAGAAGCAGGCTAATGGGACGCCCCGGTAGCTCAGTTGGAAGAGCTGCCCACGGATTGGGTGAAGGACGTGGGTTCGAGTCCCACCCGGGGCTAACATTTTGCTATTCTTTACTACATATTAGTTCAAAACTGCCATCCCCGTACTCCAACAAGCGGAATTCTCTATCATCCTTACAGTACCTGGCTCGGTTCAAAACTGCCATCCCCGTACCCCAAAGAATGGTTTATTTTTTAATTAAAGGTATTAAAAAGATTTATTCGGAAGTTGAAAAACAAGAAATAATCGCAGAGTTTGATGAATTAAAAAAAGAATTCAAAATCCGGGCCAAAGGAATGTCTTACGATATGAAAAAAATCGATGAAAAAATTGCGCAAAAATTGGAGGTTGCTATTAGAACAATTTATAATTGGAAAAACGAATTTGGAGCCCCAAGTGAATTTTTCTTTGTTTGTTTATAAATTTATTTTTAATTAAACTAAAATTTTGATCAGAAAATCGAAAGAATTACACTGACGCTGAAAAGGTGGAATTGTTGAAAAATTTTTACAAAATCAAAAAAGAAACTCCTCAACTCCATAATTTTGAAATTGCGCAAATGTTGAATATTCACATCAAGACCTTGAATTGCTGGGAAAGGAAATCAAAAGGATTCGAACCTGGTAATTTTTCATCGCAATATTTCCACATAAAATTTTTCATAAATTTAATTTATTACTAATTGATATTTTTGTGTGGATTTAATTTGAATTTATTTTTAAATTGGGGTTTTTTAAAAAGCTAAAAATATCGTAAATATTAAAAAATAACAGTTTCTAAATTTTGACAAAAAGTTGAGATTGATCTGTTTTTCGATTAAAGGTATTAAGAAGATTTATTCGGAAGTTGAAAAACAAGAAATAATCGCAGAGTTTGATAAATTAAAAAAAGAATTCAAAATCCGGGCAAAAGGAAGGTCTTATAATACTAAAAAAATCGAAGAAAAAATTGCGCAAAAATTGGGATTTGCTTTTAGAACAATTTATTATTGGAAAAAGAAATTTGGTAAGTGAATTTTTATTTTAATTTGTTTAAAAATTTAACATCAAATACAGTAATTGGTCAATTTTAATTTTAACAAGAAAATTGAGTAATTTGTTTATTTTGATTAAAGGTATTAAAAATAATTGTTCGGAAGTTGAAAAACAAGAAATAATCGCGGAGTTTGATAATTAAAACAAATTTTAAAAGCCGGGCAAACGGAATGTCTTACCATATGAAAATTGATGAAATTGGGAGTTTCTCGTAAAACTATTTATTGTTGGGAATCAATTTGGAGCTTCAAGTGAATTTTTAAAATAAAAGAAATACCTACGCTGACTCTGAAGGCGAAAAATTTTAATAAAATTCAAAAAGAAAATCCTCATAAAGTTGTTTTCCGATGTTAGAAAAATTGATGACAAATTTTTTTTCCCTTTTTGAAAAACTTTTCCTTATTTAGCTATTCTTTATACCTTGGAAATATCACCTATGCAGGGGTGCTCATAACCGTCAGAAAAAATTCGTTATAAGTAATCCGTAATTCGTAACAGCCAAAACGCCGTAATAGTAAGTAATTCGTAAATTTTCAAATTTTTTTTAACACATCGAATCTCAAAATTTACTTAATATCATAATCAAAATTGTAAAGTAGGATGGATATTGTGGTGGCAAAAGAGGAACTTCTAAGATTTTCGGGCTACAATTTCTTTCTCAGATCGGGCACAATCAATCCGGCAGTCGAGATGGGAGGGGTTGGCGGTCCCTATCCTCATGATTTACTTCCCAAGGCTTTTGATTTAACTAAATTCTGCATTTTATGTAAATTTTTTTAAACTTCTTTTGTACCCCGCTCTGCTGCGCGAAATCGTAGTTGGCTGACTGTAGGAGGCGGGGTTGATTTTATTCGAATGTAATTTCTTCATTGTGACGTAAATATATGGTAATGGTCGAGACTTAAAATTTACCGAGACACAAACCCGAAACCGAGACTTGACCCCGAGACTCGAGACCCCGAAAAACCTGACACTTCGGTTCGAGACCTTTTTTGAAAAAATTTTGGCTCATATATTCTGGAAACTCAAAAATTTACTCCCTCTCCTGCTTTATCCATCAAAAGTGAAATGCAAAAAAATATGTTGATTTTCTATTTAGCTAAAGCTTTGGTAAAGGGGTGTAAAAACCCCCTCATTTTCCGAGACTAGAAACCCGAGACCGAGACGAGACCCCAAAAACCCAACCCCGAGACTTTTCGAGACTCGATACCGAGACTATCGAACATCACTAACCAATAGGCCACCGTCAAAGTCCCATTCAAAAAGGCTTAATAAAAACAGCTAAAATTTCATTTCTCTAGATTTGAACTTAAAATTAATGTTTTATTTAAATGTCTTGGGTCGTGTGACCCGAGAAAAATTCGACTATGTCTACAAAAAAATCATTTAATTTGCGTCATATGCGTAAAATCATTGAATTAAGCATAAAATCATCATTTTTTAATCATTTTAAATGAATTCTGCTGGAAATGAGACTAATATTATTGCTATCTATTCCTCCCAATACAATTTTTACTTCTGCGTAGAATAGACGTAAACAATCATCTATGAAACGAACCATATAGATTAATAATAGATAAAAAATAAAATGAATGTATATAAGATTAGCATTCACATTTAAACATTGTTAATATTTTAATAAAAAAATATAATGTAAAAATTTATTCCATCACAAAATGGTTACTTCCAAAGGCAAGTAACAATCGAATTAATATTTTTGAAGAATTTAAGGGCAAAATTGATTTGGTTTGATCAATTTTGGGGCCAAGAAAGCCCCATATAAGAAAGAATCCCTTTGTCAACATTTAAAATTCCGGCCATTTTTGGGTCCGTAATGCCGGGTGCTAGACTTTTTGGAGAAAACCCGAAACTTATCTAATAATTCACTTTTGTAAATTCACATTCAATTGAAAATGAAAAAATGAAAAATTTTTCGAGATTCTCGATTGTTTTTTTTTTATAATTTCAGTTTACTTACACTAGATGTTTTGTTTTCATTATTTTATTTTTTTCTGTTTTTTCACTTACCAAATTTTGCAATTAAATGCATTTGATGAAGAACATAATGATATATTTGCCGAATTGTGGCAGAAAAGTGAAGAAATTGGCACAAAATCCGGAAAAAGTGAAGAAACATTACAAACTTTAAATGACAATTTTCAAAAAATTGGGAAAATTAAAAAAGAAATTGTCGTGAAAGACGAACCAAATGATTATGAAGAATTTGATCAATTTTCGAACGAAAGACAGCAAAAAATCACAGTAAACAAAACTGTAAAGGAAGAGAATGTTGAAAAACGGGTTAAATCCGGTACTTTTAAATATTTCTTTATTTTAATTATAAATGAATTTAGAATTTATGGAATTTGATCGTATCTCCGGTAAAGACGAATTCGATAATGGGAAGGATGGAGAAGAACAAAGCACGGATTCGATTTTTGATAATTCGAATTTGAAGGAAAGCTCTTCAAAATCACAGAAAGGTAAATATAGGAATATTATTATCGTTAATCTTTAAATAAAAAGAATAAATAATATCAATTCTAATTTTAATAAGAAAATGATTGATTAAAGGTATTAAAAAGAATTATTCGGAAGTTGAAAAACAAGAAATAATTGGAAAGTTTGATCAATTAAAAAAAGAATTCAAAATCCGGGCAAAAGGAATGTCTTACGATATGAAAAAAATTGATGAAAAAATTGCGCAGAAATTGGAAGTTGCTATTAGAACAATTTATAAGTGGAAAAACGAATTTGGAGCTCCAAGTGAATTTTTCTTTTGTTTATAAATTTATTTTTAATTAAACAAAAATTTTGCCAGAAAAACACAAGAACCACACTGACGTTGAAAAGGTGGAATTGTTGAAAAATTTTCATAAAATCAAAAAAGAAAATCCTCAACTCCTTAATGACGAAATTGCGCAAATGTTGAACCTTAAGATTAAAACCTTATATTCTTGGAAAAGAAATTCTAAAGGCTTAAAACCTGGTAACTTTAACATAAATTGCAAAAATATATTTTCACAAATAAAATTTTCACAGTTTATTTTAGAGTTGTCACCCCGACCCCGACCCCGTCTTCGACCCCGCTAATTTAGGCCTTTTAATTTTCTTAACATTGCCAATTTTGGTTGCAAATCTCTCAACAAATTGAGTAAAAAATTCAAAATTTTTCCCGGCTGCGCCTATCGGCACCGCCGACCCTCCCCCCCCCCCCCCAACTCAAAAGTGAAGCAGAAATATCAAATCTTCATAATTAAAAATTATTTTCAAAATTTGAATTTTCCGGGCATTTTTGGTCAAGAATTCACGGTTTTGGGATACTGTTTGGGATCCGGTTACATCACTGATGCCCTCACTTCTCTTTAAAATAGGAACAAATTTAAAAAATTATCGGCTCTAATGTCAATAAATTTCGGAAATTATTCAAAAAAAACAAAAACTTTTAAATAACCCCGATCCCGACCGATTGGGTAACCCCTACCCCGACAGTCCCGACCCGAAAAACCCCGACCCCGCAATTCTTAACCCCGCACGCGGGGTGACAACCCTAGTTTATTTAGTTGATTTTCTTATTGTCTTTTAAATTTTATAATTAAACTAATTTTGTAATTAGAATCTTTAAAAAAGATAATGAAATATCGCTTAAATAATTTAATAATTATCAATTCTAAATAACAAGATAATTGAAGATTGGTTAGTTTTTAATTAAAGGTGTTAAAAAGAATTATTCGGAAGTAGAAAAACAAGAAATAATCGCGGAGTTTGATCAATTAAAACAAAAATTCAAAACCCGGGCCAAAGGAATGTCTTACGATATGAAAAAAGTAAATGAAAAAATTGCGCAAAAATTTGAAGTTGCTAATAGAACAATTTATAGGTGGAAAAGCAAATTTGGAGTAAAATCTCCAATAAACATTAACAGTTCTGAACGCTCAACCTCATCTACTAATAATGTTATACCCTGGAAATGGAATGATTTCGGGAAAAAACGGAATAAACGCATTTGAAAAATTCTAAACAAATGTTTTTGCCCATATTTTTCCGTTGGCTATCATGACGTTGCTGTTTCATCATGTTCGTAATTTTTCAAACAATTTAAATTATAATAAATTAACTAGTGGAGATGTGGGCATGCATGGCGTGTGACCGGGGCTGTCTCTAGCGACTTTTGGTCAATGCAACCGCGAGCAGCGCTCGCCCACCCTTCCCCCGCTCGCTTAACCGAGGGCACATTTGAGTCTCGACAGAGTATAAAACAAAAACTGGTGTGTAATGTTTTGGCATAAATCGGGTAGAACCAAAAATGATCAAAAGTTGTTTTCTACAGAGATAAATGACCATTTCCCAAAAAGCGGAGGTCAAATACGTATGAATGGGCATGCATATGGTAGATAAAAGGCAATGTTTTTTTACCAATGTTCGAGCTAAGGCTTATTATAACTCAATTCATTAATATTATATCTGTATTATAGTACTAAATCATTTAAATTCAATTTAATCCTTTTATATATAAATACTTCAATTAATTTTACTAAATAAAATTAAAATAAATCACTGACGAAGTCAATCACTGACGAAATCAACCACTGACGAATCACCGTGCACGCTGGCTACGCCCTGCTATGAACCAACGTCTTTCTGTGTTCAAACTTGAGCCCTTAAAGGGTGCCCTGACGTTGCGCGAAAAGTGCAAAAAAAAATTTTCCTCCGAGATGGACGTTGCGCGAAAAGTGCAATAAAGGGCGTTGCGCGAAAAGTGCAAAAATGGGTGTTGCGCGAAAAGTGCAAAAATGGGTGTTGCGCGAAAAGTGCAAAAATGGGTGTTGCGCGAAAAGTGCAAAAATAGTCATTCACCAGAATTTACACTAACAATCAGATACCGGGCCTCATCGGTACAGAGTCTCTGTTGTTAATAAAATACACAAATCTGTGTGTTTCGGCCCCAATCTGTAGACACACCACTGCAAACAAGCAAGCAAAACTAATGTGTCTTTTCACGGCTTACTAGGAGCATATAAAATACCCGGCTTGTTAAATATTTTTAATTTATTATGCATACAATCCTTACATTTTATTTATAATCGCAATTAGATCTATTATAGCCTGAAAATGTCCCCCCGCAAAGTAAATGAAGAGAGATTCATAATCTCTGTCTTGATCAATAAGCATCTAAATAGGAAGAAAAATGATGTAAAATAGGTTCCAGTCCATAGGAAAAATTTAGATTCAACTGTGTCCTGCATGCTTGGAGTATACACTGCCCAGACATGTTTGATTTCGCTATCTCTTTGTGGATTTGGGCTACAAACAATGATATTCCTCTTGAATAATTTAGCAGCGGCCAGAAAGTCAAACGGCAAGCGACTGGAATTGTACCTTTGTAAATGACTATTGATCTAAGCTGTTGTTGGAGCCTTCAGCAAGCTTATGCCGAATAAATAAGCGCCTGTATATTTTTGTTTAACAACAGTGACTCTGTACTGATGAGGCCCGGTATCTGATTGTTAGTGTAAATTCTGGTGAATGACTATTTTTGCACTTTTCGCGCAACGCCCTTTTTTGCACTTTTCGCGCAACACCCATTTTTGCACTTTTCGCGCAACACCCATTTTTGCACTTTTCGCGCAACACCCATTTTTGCACTTTTCGCGCAACACCCATTTTTGCACTTTTCGCGCAACGCCCTTTTTTACTTTTCGCTCAAATGACCATTTTTGCACTTTTCGCGCAACGTCAGGGCACCCCTTAAAGTCCCGTCGCCTCATCAACGATTTATGTTTAATTTACCAAATATGTCACAATACCACATCAATCCTAAAGATATTCTCCAATTTTCTGAACGTCCTAATCGTAAACATCCAGTCAAATTTACAAAAATAAATCCGCCATCACCTCCAATCTCTTCGTTAATCGGTGTTTTGATAGATGGAATTGTTTGGAATTTCTTAAACGACTTTCTATATGTTTTTGTCTATATTTAAAAATGTGTATTACGCGCTTGCCAAAACTGCATTTAACAAAATTGAGAATTTTTCACCGGGACCGTAATTCTTTAAAATGCCAAAATATAGCACCCAAAATAACACAAAAACCATACAGAATTCTTTGATTTTTTTAGGTTTCGAACAGTCAATTTTTATTTTTTATTAATCCCACTTAAAGCAAATAAAGCTCTCTAAATGTTAATTTTTTACCCCCCACCCCCATAAAAGTTGTGAAATTCGTTACGCCTAAACATTTTCGCACAAATTTTCCATTTGTATTGGCTTTTAATTTTTTCAGATTTATTTTTTTAATCCGCCACTTTGGGCGTTTCGCAAAATCCGCCACTTTGGGAATTTTGCAAAATCCGCCACTTTGGGCGTTTCGCAAAATAAAAATATTATTAAATTTTCAATATTGAAAAACAATCTAAATTCAACTCAAACTCCTTCTGATTTGAAATCAAAAATTCTAAATAAAATAAAAAGTCCAAGATTTAAGTTCTCACAAATCTACCTTACTACAACTTACTACATAAAAATGAATATAGTCTGCATAATTAAGAAGTAGTTAGGTAAATATCCATTACTTCCGTGTTTGTTTGTGAAAACTGGATAATTCTGTTGATGTAATATTGTTTTTGTCTGATTAAGCTAGTATAAAAGTCCCAGTCAATTCCAATTAATATTGTATTGTAAATTTTTCTATAGCTTAACTAAAAGAACTTTATTCTACCACTTAATGATTACTAATCTCATTATTGGCAAAACTCAAATTAAAACAAAATGAATATTCTTTTAAACGTGTTTTGCTTGCTCTCTAGGGGAGGAGGGACTCACAATAGAAAGCGGGGCTCTGCTAAATTTAAAATAATGAGTTTAAAGTTAATTTCAGTTATTGTGCACTATTTATGATTTGTTGTCATTATTTTATTTTTTTCTGTTTTTTCACTTTTCAAATTATACAATTGAATGCAATGGATGAAGAACATAATGATATATTTGCTGAATTGTGGCAGAAAAGTGAAAAATTTGGCTCAAAATCCGGAAAAAGTGAAGAAACATTACAAACAAATTTAAAAGACGATTTAATCAGTCAAAAAATTGGGAAAATTAAAAAAGAAATTGTCGTGAAAGACGAACCAAATGATTATGAAGAATTTGATCAATTTTCGAACGAAAGACAGCAAAAAATCGCATTAAACAAAACTGTAAAGGAAGAGAATGTTGAAAAACGGGTTAAATCCGGTACTTTTAAATATTTCCTTTATTTTAATTAAAAATGAATTTAGAATTTATGGAATTTGATCGTATCTCCGATAAAGAAGAATTCGATAATGGGAAGGATGGAGAAGAACAAAGCACGGATTCGGATAATTCGAATTTGAAGAAAAGCTCTTCAAAATCACAAAAAGGTTTAAATAATTTAAATTAATAAAGTAAAAATATTTTCTCGAAAAAGGAAAAGTTATCCAGCCCGATGAGATTAAAACCCACAACTAAGCTCAAAGATTATTTATTTATTTTGATAATTGATTTTTATGAAATAAATGATCAATCCTAATTAATGAAAATTGAATGAGTTGTTTGTTTTTTAATTAAAGATAATTTGGAAATAGAAAAACAAGAAATAATCGCGGAGTTTGATGAATTAAAAAAAGGATTCAAAACCCGGGCCAAAGGAATGTTTTATAATATGAAAAAAATCGATGAAAAAATTGCGCAAAAATTGGGAGTTTCTCGTGCAACAATTTATAATTGGAAAAAGCAACTTGGAATTTCAAGTAAATTTGTCATTTAATTGTTTTAAAAAAAAATATTTTCATTAAACTAAAAATTTTTATAAGAAAAACGAAAGAATTACCCTGACACTGAAAAGGTGGAATTGTTGAAAAATTTTAATAAAATTAAAAAAGAAAATCCCCAACTCCGTAATGACAAAATTGCGCAAATGTTGAACATCCACATCCAAACATTGAATCGCTGGGAAATGGAATCTAGAGGCTTATTAGAACCTGGTAATTTTTCATCGCAATATTTCCACATAAAATTTTTCATAAATTTAATTTATTTACTAATTGATTTTTTTGTATGGATTTAATTTGAATTTATTATTTAATTGGAATTTTTAAAAAGCTAACAAAATATTGTTTAAATATTAATTAAAAACAGTTGAGATTGATTATTTTTTAATTAAAGGTATTAAAAAGATTTATTCGGAAGTTGAAAAACAAGAAATAATTGCAGAGTTTGATCGATTAAAAAAAGAATTCAAAATCCGGGCCAAAGGAATGTCTTACGATATGAAAAAAGTTGATATAAAAATTGCGCAAAAATTGGAGGTTGCTATTAGAACAATTTATAATTGGAAAAACGAATTTGGAGCTCCAAGTGAATTTTTCTTTTGTTTGTTTATAAATTTTTTTTTAATTAAACTAAAATTTTGATCAGAAAAACAAAAGAATTACACTGACGTTGAAAAGGTTGAATTGTTGAAAAATTTTAATAAAATTAAAAAAGAAAATCCCCAACTCCGTAATTTCGAAATTGCGCAAATGTTGAACATTCACATCCAAACATTGAATCGCTGGAGAAGGAAATCTTAAGGATTAGAACCTGGTAATTTTTAGCATTGGAGCTTCAAATGAATTTTAAAACAAAAGAAATACACTGAAAAATTTGAATAAAATTCAAAAAGAAAATTCTCACAAAGTTGTTTTCCGATATTAGAAAAATTGATGACAAATTTTTTTCCCTTTTTGTAAAACTTTCTTTATTTTGCTATTCTTTAATAATTAATTCGTAAAACCAAAACGCCGTAATAGTAAGTGTAATTCGTAATTCGTAAATTTTAAATTTTATTTTAATACATCGAATCTCAAAATTTACTTAATATCATAATCAAAATTGTAAAGTAGGATATTGTGGTGGCAAAAGAGGAACTTCTAAGATTTTCGGGCATCAATTTCTTTAAAAAATCCGGACCAATTTTCTTGACAAATAAAAGTTAAATATTTAAAGCATCTAATTGGGGGTAGGTTATTTCGTCGTTCATTTCGGAATTCGAAAATCTTCGTTGCGGATTGATGAATGATCAGAATTTTTAAAACGAATTCTCACAAAAAATGCCATCTTTAGGGGTGTAAAAACCCCATTATCCGAGACAAGAAACCCGAAACCGAGACGAGACCCCAAAAACCCCGAGACTTTTCGAGACTCGTCGAGACTATCAAACACCACTAGCCAATAGGGCACCCTCAAAGTCCCATCCAAGAAACCTTAATAAAAACTGCTAAATTTTTGTTTGTTTATAAATTTATTATTTTTAATTAAACAAAAATTTTGCCAGAAAAACACAAGAACCACACTGACGTTGAAAAGGTGGAATTGTTAAAAAATTTTCATAAAATCAAAAACTCCGCGATCCATTATTAACTTTTATTCGGTCTCTTCGCTTTTTCATAAAGTAACATTTTTTAATAATTTTCAAATATTTTAATTAAAATCCGCGCAAAAATCAGATTTTTGCCCCATCTTCTGAATTTTTGCTGCAATTTTCTTAACAATGATTGCCAATTTTGGTTGCAAATCTCTCAACAAATTGAGTAAAAAATTCAAAATTTTTCCCGGCTGCGCCTATCGGCACCGTCGACCCTCCTCCCCCCCCCGCCCCCCCCAACTCAAAAGTGAAGCAGAAATATCAAATCTTCATAATTAAAAATTATTTTCAAAATTTGAATTTTCCGGGCATTTTTGGTCAAGAATTCACGGTTTTGGAACACTGTTTGGGATCCGGTTACATCACTGATGCCCTAACAAATTTAAAAAATTATCGGCTCTAATGTCAAATTTCGGAAATTATCAAAAAAAAACAAAAATTTTTAAATAACCCCGATCCCGACCGATTGGGTAACCCCTACCCCGACAGTCCCGACCCGAAAAACCCCGACCCCGCAATTCTTAACCCCGCACGCGGGGTGACAAAAACCCGACCCCGCATTTCTTAACCCCGCACGCTTAACTGATTTTTTAATTGGAATTTTTAAAAAAGATAAGAAATATCGTTAAATAATTTAATAAATTACAATTCTAATTTTAACTAGACAATTGAATGATTAAAGTTAGGAGGTTCAAAAATTCTGGAAACTAAAAATTTACTCCCTCTCTAACACTTCTGTTAAAATTAATTTTTTATTTACATGTCTTGGGTCGTGTGACCCGAGAAAAATTCGACTATGTCTGCGAATAATAATTTAATTTGCGTCATATGCGTAAAATCATTGAATTAAGCATAAAATCATCATTTTTTAATCATTTTAAATGAATTCTGCTGGAAATGAGACTAATATTATTGCTATCTATTCCTCCCAATACAATTTGTTACTTCTGCGTAGAATAGACGTAAACAATCATCTATGAAACGAACCATATAAATTAATAATAGATAAAAAATAAAATGAATGTATATAAGATTAGCATTCGCATTTAAACATTATTAATATTTTAGTTTAAATTTTAGTCGTACGTGGACAAGGTCCATAGACAAAAGGTTCACAAATATCCTCATGCCAACGAATAATAAAATACTGGGTTAAACTATATTATTCATTCTTTTATTTTGGTTGCAAATCTCTTACGAATTGAGTATTGATAATAATTCACTTTTGAAAATCTCGAAAATTCTGTAAAATTAATTCGAGATTCTCGATTGTTTTTTTAGTTGATTATTCTGCGCTATTAATGATTTGTTGTCATTATTTTATTTTTTTCTGTTTTCTCACTTGCCTGATTATACAATTGAATGCAATGAATGAAGAACATAATGATATATTTGCTGAATTGTGGCAGAAAAGTGATAAATTTGGCTCAAAATCCGGCAAATGTGAAGAAACATTACAAACAAATTCAAAAGACGATTTAATCAGTCAAAAAATTGGGAAAATTAAAAAAGAAATTGTTGTGAAAGATGAACCAAATGATTATGAAGAATTTTCGAACGAAAGAAAGCAAAAAATCGTATTAAACAAAACTGTAAAGGAAGAGAATTTTGAAAAACGGGTTAAATCCGGTACTTTTAAATATTTCTTTATTTTAATTTAAAATGAAATTTATGGAATTTGATCGTATCTCCGATAAAGAAGAATTCGATAATGGGAAGGATGGAGAAGAACAAAGCACGGATTCGATTTTTGATAATTCGAATTTGAAGGAAAGCTCTTCAAAATCACAAAATGGTAAAAAAATATCCTTTATATTGCTTTTACTTTGTTTAAAAACAATCAATAATAATTCAAATTAATAAGGGGAATTGGGGAGAGTTCGCCAGCCCGGTAAGATACACAACTATAATTTATTTATTTAGTTTTATGAGATTTAAAATCTAAAAAAGTAGAAAATATTTTGTTGAAAAAGGAAAAGTTAGTTACCTAGTGTTTGTTTTATGAGATTAAATTATCGTTTAATGCTTTGATAATAACAATTTCGAAATTTTAACCGGAGAATTGAATTATTTGTTTGTTTTTATTAAAGGTATTAAAAAGATTTATTCGGAAGTAGAAAAACAAGAAATAATTGCAGAGTTTGAAAAAATAAAAAATAAATTCAAAATCCGGGCCAAAGGAATGTCTTACCATATGAAAAAAATTGATGAAAAAATTGCAAAAAAATTGGGAGTTTCTCGTAAATCTATTTTTAATTGGAAAAAGCAATTTGGAGAGTTAAGTAAATTTTTCATTTAAAAAGATTATTTTTAAATAAACTAAAATTTTGCCAGAAAAACACACTGACGCTGAAAAGGTAGAATTGTTGAATAATTTTAATAAAATCAAAAAAGAAAATCCTCAACTCCGTACAGACGAAATTGCGCAAATGTTGAACATTAACAGCTCAACCTTATATTTATGGGGAAAAAAATTTAAAGGCTTAAAACCTGGTAATTTTACACCTAAATTGCAAAAATATATTTTCACAAATAAATTTTTCGGTTTATTTAATTGATTTTGCTAATGGCTTTTAAGTAAATTTAAAATTAAACTAATTTTTTAATTGGAATTTAAAAAGATTAGAAAATAACGTTTTAAATAATTTAATAAATTATCAATTCTAATTTTAACAAGACAATTGAATGATTAGTTAGTTTGTAATTAAAGGTGTTAAAAGGATTTACTCGGAAGTAGAAAAACACGAAATAATCGCGGAATTTGATCAATTAAAACAAAAATTCAAAACGCGGGCCAAAGGAATGTCTTACGATATGAAAAAACTCGATAAAAAAATTGCGCAAAAATTGGGAGTTTCTCGTACAACAATTTATTGTTGGAAAAGCAAATTTGGAGTAAAATTTCCAATAAAAATTAACAGTTCTGAACGCTCAACCTCATCTACTAATTCTCTAAATGTTATACCATGGAAATGGAATGATTTTGGAAAAAAACGGAATGAACGCATTTGAAAAATTATAAAAGTTTTGACCATATTTTTCCTTTTTGTAAAACTTTTCCTTATTTTGCTATTCTTTAAACTTTGAAAATGTGTAATTCAACTGCTACATTTGAGCGGGTACGTCAGCTTCCTAAACCTATTAAGGCGTAGCATTTTTTTAGCTGCTTAAGCTTTTCGATTATCTCCAAGATTTTGAGCACAACTGACATTTTATTCTTTTTATATTACTATTAGAAATAATGAAAACTAAATTGATTATTGAGCTCATTTAGAGCTGTTCGAGATTCTCGGTCGGTTCTCGAGTCGAGAAATTTCTCGTTTTATTTGGGTCTCGGTCTTGGGTTTTTAGTCGCGGAAAACGAGACTTTTTTGCACTGGTAAAGATGGCTTTTTGGTAAGAAATCATTAAAGAATTATGGGCTTAAAAGATTTGAAAAATACAACTTTTTAAAAAAAAATTCTTTACTCCGGCGGTTCCGATCACAGGATATCGGGCAAAAAGCGTTCCAGACATAACAATGAAATTCAAAATTTGTGGCAATTTGGTTGGTAAGATTTGCTGTCAATATTTGAATTTTTTACTCAATTTGTTAACAGATTTGCAACAAAATTTTATAAATGCGGCTAAAGAAAATTGGTAAAAAAATTACGAATTATCATGAAAATCAGTACAAAATCAGTACGCCGAAATCAGTACCAAGAACAGTTGGCACCTCTGAGTGTAAAATTATTTATTGAAAATTTGTGGAGCTTAAAATCAATATTTTTAAAGTGAATTTCGAAAAAAATTCAAAATTTCTCGGTTTTTTTGGGTTTCGTTCTCGGTCTCGAGTCTCGGGGTCATTTTTCGGTCTCGGTTCTCGGAGTCATTTCTCGGCTCGGTTCTCGATTCTCGGTAAAGTCTCGAACAGCTCTAATATTTATGCTTAGAACAACAAAAAAACTTTGACTTCTTAAATTTTAAATAGGTTAAGGCACGTTGGCATCCTCTCGCTCCCTCATAAGCCTTTCCGGCTTTTCTTTGAACTGGAGAAAATTGCAAAATATATATTATAAAATATTAAAAAATATGATTTAATAGAATTTTTAAATGTTCAAGGCCATAAATTTGTCGGCATTCAAATATTTTATTCTATTCGGTTTCATTCTTTTATTTCCATTTGCTCGGTAGTGCACCACCGGAATTTAATTTAAGGAATTAAAAATATTTGTTTAAGAAATTGGTCAGAATTTTTTTGTTTTGTAAAAGGTTATTAAGAACCCGAACATTTTAATTATATTTCCACTGAGCAACAATGGGTTGCTGAGCAACTGGTATATAATATAATTTACAAATATTCTTTTCGATAATTTTTTATTTTATTTACCCATACTCCAACACCAATCACTGATTATTTCAAAATCCGTAATTCGTGATTTGGGCGTTTCGCAAAATCCACCACTTTCGGCGTTTCCCAAAATCACTAAAAATATTATTAAATTTTCAATATTGAAAAAGTACATAAAAATGAATATAATCTGAATAATTAAGAAGTAAATAAATACGTCAGCTAAATAAATATCCATTACTTCCGTGTTTGTTTGTGAAAACTGAATAATTCTGTTGATGTAAATTGTTTTTGTCTGATTAAGCTAAAATAAAAGCCCCAGTCAATTTCACTTAAAATTGTATTGTAAATTTTCTATAGCTTAAACTAAAAGTTTAATATTTAAAATAATTCTTAATTTTTGTAGTAAATAAATATTGAAAATTGGTTTAAATTAAATAAATGGCGGATTTAAACGTGTTTCGTTTGACTCTCTAGGGGAGCAGGGAATCTCAAATAGAAAGTGGATCTCTAATAAGCGGGGCTCTGCTAAATTTAAAATAATGAAATTTAAAGTTAATTTCAGTTATTTTATTCTGCATATTTATGTTTTGTTTTCATTATTTTATTTTTTTCTGTTTTTTCAATTGCCAAATTTTGCAATTGAATGCAGTTGATGAAGAACATAATGATATATTTGCTGAATTGTGGCAGAAAAGTGAAGAAATTGGCACAAAAACCGGCAAAAGTGAAGAAACATTACAAACTTCAAATGAAAATTTTAAAAAAATTGGGAAAATTAAAAAAGAAATTGTTGTAAAAGACGAACCAAATGATTATAATGAATTTGATTCGAACGAAAGCCAGCAAAAAATCGCATTAAACAAAACTGTAAAGGAAGAAAATGTTGAAAAACGGGTTAAATCCGGTACTTTTAAATATTTCTTTATTTTAATTTAAAATGAATTTAGAATTTATGGAATTTGATCGTATCTCCGATAAAGAAGAATTTGATAATGGGAAGGATGGAGAGGAACAAAGCACGGATTCGTATTCGGGTTTTGATAATTCGAATTTGAAGGAAAACTCCTCAAAATCACAAAAAGGTTTAATTAGTTTAAATTAATATTTATTCGATAAACGAAAAGTTACCTAGCCCGATGAGATTAAAACCCACAACTAACTCAAAGATTTATTTTGATAATTGATTCTTATGAAATAAATGATCAATTCTAATTAATGAAAATTAAATGATTTGTTTGTTTTTTGATTAAAGATAATTCGGAAGTAGAAAAACAAGAAATAATCGCGGAGTTTGATAAATTAAAAAAAGAATTCAAAACCCGGGCAAACGAAATGTCTTACGATATGAAAAAAATCGATGAAAAAATTGCAAAAAAATTGGGAGTTTCCCGTTCAAAAATATATATTTGGAAAAAGCAACTTAGAATTTCAAGTAAATTTGTCATTTAATTGTTTAAAAGATTTATTTAAAAAAAACTAAAATTTTGATCAGAAAAACAAAAGAATTACACTGACACTGAAAAGGTGGAATTGTTGAAAAATTTTAATAAAATTAAAAAAGAAAATCAACTCCCTAATGACAAAATTGCGCAAATGTTGAACATTCATAGCACAACCTTTATGCGCTGGGAAATGGAATCTAGAGGCTTATTAGAACCTGCTGGTAATGTTACACATAAATCGCAAAAAATGTTAATGAAATTGTTCACAATTTATTTAATTGATGCTAATGTCTTTTAAGTAAATTTTATAATTAAACTAATTTTTTAATTGGAATTTTTAAATCGTTTAAATAATTTAATAAATCTAATTTAACCAGACAATTGAATGATTGGTTAGTTTTTAATTAAAGGTGTTAAAAAGATTTATTCGGAAGTAGAAAAACAAAAAATAATCGCGGAGTTTGATGAATTAAAAAAAGGATTCAAAACCCGGGCCAAAGGAATGTTTTATAATATGAAAAACTTCGATGAAAAAATTGCGCAAAAATTGGGCCTTTCTCGTGCAACAATTTATTATTGGAAAAAGCATTTTGGAGTTTCAAGTGAATTTTTTTATTAATTTATTAATTTAAAAACATTTTGATCAGAAAATCGAAAGAAACACACTGACGCTGAAAAGGCGGAATTGTTGAGAAATTTTTACAAAATCAAAAAAGAAAATCCTCAACTCCGTAAAGAAAAAATTGCGCAAATGTTGAACATTCATAGCGCAACCTTAATACGCTGGGAAAAGGAATTCAAAGCGTATTAGGAACCTGGTATTCTTGCACTTAAATCTCGAAAATATTGATTGATTTATTTTTGTATTAAAAATGTTTATAAAATTTAGAAGTAAAATGACAAGAAATAATTAGTAAAATTTCCAATAAAAATTAATAGTTCTGAACGCTCAACTTCATCTACTAATTCTCTAAATGTTATACCATGGAAATGGAATGATTTTGGAAAAAAACGGAATGAACGCATTTGAAAAATTATAAAAGTTTTGCCCATATTTTTCCTTTTTGTAAAACTTTTCCTTATTTTGCTATTCTTTATACCTTGGAAATGTGTAATTCAAATCTTGATCACAATATTAATTTGGTCTTGTTTTATTCTTTTTAAATTACAATTAGAAAATAATGAAAAGTAAATCAAACATTGAGCTCATATTTACGCTTAGAAACAACAAAAAAAACTTTGAATTAAATAGGATAAGGCACGTTGGCATCCTCTCGCTTCCTCATAGTCCTTTCCCGGAAAAAATTATACAAATGTTTTTTTTTAAATTAGGCGAGAATCCCCGTAAAAATGTCGTTTAATTTTTTACGGGAATCCCACGGGAATGGCAAATATCAGGCACTGTCGGGAAGGGAAATTTTTTTTTGAATTTTTAACATTTTTCTTATGAAAAGTGGGCAGGCATAAAGGTTTAGGAGGTCAGTCGGCGCTGAGAAATTTGAAATTTTGTGTGTGTCGGCTCCCATCGTAATTTTGCGCAACAAAAAAGCATTTTGATTATTTTTAACAAATTTTTCGATGTTTTATTTATTTTTAAAACGGGGGGGGGGAGATTTGTTTAACCAAGTGTTCGAATTCGGATTTGATGTTCGACATTGGTTGGGTCACAACTTTTGGGACTGAAAACAAAGCTTGGACTCTGTTGGCAGTGCTTACTTTTATTTTTCTTTGTTTTGTCTCAATGTTTGGCTAGGTGTCCCAATTCGTTATCGCCATCTCACATTTGAACTGGTTGGTAAATTGCAAAAATTTATATTATAAAATATTAAAATATAATGATTTCAATTTTTAAAAATTTTAGTCCATAAATTTGTCGGCATTCAAATATTTTATACTATTTGGTTTCATTCTTTTATTTCCATTTGCATATTCTGTAGCAGAGATTCTTGGGCAGAACAACAATGACAATAGTCGCTGGATATTCTAATAATTTTATTTTTATATATAAAAAACTAATGTTTTGATACTTAATTAAAGACAAAAATGTTTTCTTAATTTTTTCAAGTGCTAAAAAACAGCGGAAAGTTTGTTTTGGTAAAAATCAGGGATGTGAACGGTTTCCGGTCAGAATTTCCGGGCGTTTTTGGGTTCCAAAATTAAATATATTTACACTTTAATTTTTTAATTTTAAAATTATAAATTTTTTGAGAGCGAAATCCTGGTTCCCGGCTTCTTTTTTTTTGGAATCAGCTTACACAAATTTAATGTCGTCGGCTTTACGTCAGAGTATTTGGGGAAAAATAGTTTAAACAAAAATATATATCATGTATTTTAGGCTTCAATGCCCCTCATCATGTATTTTTACATTATTATTTTTGCTGTTGCCTGGTTTTTTTCCTTATTTAATTTGCCTGCACATATTTTTTAAAGCAACTGGAATAAAAACAATATTTGGCATATTTTTAAATATACCAGATAATCGAATTTATTGCAATTAAAAACTGCTAATTTTGTGTATGTGAAATATTTGAATTTTTGTAACATAAATTTGGGAAGATATATTCTCCGCTTTCGTCCCAAATTAAAAAAAATTTCTTCGTAAAATGGTCAAAATTTAGCTGAAAATTTTTGATTATTCGTTAAGCTTCCGGCAAACATTCCTTTGGGCTCATATCTGTCACATCCAGACCCGCACATTTACCCTATTTTCATCACACATTTCTTGGACACTAATCCGGCCCAATCAAATGCATGAATAATACACCAGATAATAGAATTTACCATTTATCTTCAAATAATTGAAATAAAGAATAAGAAATAAGACGCGAGGGCATGCCCGATAGTTGTCCATATTATTTAATAATTTATTTTATCACAAAATTAATTAAAACTTTCCAGACACGCACAGTAATGAGGCCCGAATTGTTGCGTGACAAGCTGTAAATTACAAAGTACAGGTTACTATAATTTGTGTTCTTTATTAACAATCCCTTTTATAAAAATTAAATTGTGATTTTGTCAGGCGTAAAATTACATTTGTGAGACCTTGACAAACTTCGCGATTTCACGAACACTTTCTTGCACATTTATGATAATAGTTGATTAAAGGTTTCTTCGTTAGCAAATGATTGTACAAAATTCACATAAACCTAGATTTATTTGCAGTGCATCAAATTACATTTTTTCAGACCAATTTTCAGAATAAAAAACATTTTAATTTATTTTGACCAAAAGGGTCCACCCTATGGTTTTGCAAATTTTGAGAAGCCCTAACTAAACTCCATTTACCTTACCGGCCGAGGACACCGGGATTTGTGTTTGGCATTTTATTGAATGTGATACTGATTCGATTGATTCTTCGGCACACTCCAAAAAAAATGCGAATTTACAGCAAAGCAAAATTAAATTTAAAATATATACATATTATGTTAATGATTAAAAATGTTTTGGTTAATTAATGACTGTACAAAATGCACAAAAATAATTCAGATTTTATTACAAACTTGCATTACTGATTTGTTTTTGGTTAGCATGACGTTGCTGTTTCATCATGTTCGTAATTTTTCAAACAATTTAAATTATAATAAATTTAATTATAAAGCAACTATGCTAGTTCAAATACCTAATCAGGGTGCCAAAATCTCTAGAACAATAATACAAGGCTCTCCAATTGCCTAAGATTTAATTTTGCGTAAAATAAATGATTTTTTATTAAAATTTGACAACGAGCGGGAAATCCGACCCAATTAAATTAATCTTTAAACTACTTTAAAAAAATTGAAAATGGGTTTTAAATCATTACAGTACAGTTTAACATTGCAAAAAGGCGAACAAGAAATAATCCCGGACGGTTTGATCACCATAAATGAAACGGAAAGCATATGGTGGCGTCTGTTTGGCTCTACGTGCTGGTATTTTCTGATTTATGTCACGTTATTCGGCTTTTTAGCCCAATTCATTTTCGCTATCTGGCATTAAACTGGTTGGCACATTTTATATTTAATTGAATTATTGAAATTCAAATAAAAAAGCAATTTTTAGGAACAAAAAGCTGTCTCCATTCAAATATTTTGTTCTATTCGGAGTAATTCAATTGTTTCCAATTCATTCATCTCTTACTTTCCTCCCCACGTCCTCCCTCCCTTCCTCTCTCCGTTCCTCTCTTGCTCTCTTATTTTCTTCCCTTTTGTTCATCCCTTCTTTCCATCCGTTCCTCTCTTCCGTTCCTCCGCCTTCCCTTCTTTCCTCTCTTCCTTTCCTCGACCTCACCTCCTTTTCTCTCTTCTCTTCCGTTCATCTTTTCCTTTCCTCCAACTCACCTTCCCTCCCTTTCTCTCAACATTTTTTCTTCCATTCACCTCTCTTCAGTCTCGCTTGCCTTCAGTTCATCTCTTCCTTCCTTTCCTCCACCTCCCCTTCCGTCCTATCTTTCTTTCTTCCCTTCCGTTCATCCATTCCTTCCATCCGTTTCTCTCTTCCTTCCCTCTCTTTCGTTCCTTTTTTCCCTTTCGCACTTCTTTTCTTCTCTTTTGTTCTCTTACTTTCCTCCCCACGTCCCCCCTCCGTTCCTCTCTTCCCTTCCCTTCCGTTCATCTCTTTCTTTCCTCCCCCTCACCCTTTTCTTCGTTCATCTCCTTGCATTCCCCTCCGTTCATCTCTTCCTTTCTTCCGCTCTTCCATCCCTCCGTTCCTTTCTAGCTCTCTTCTTTTCTTCCCTTCCGTTCATCTCTTCGAAATGAACAAAATAATATTTTTATTCTAACATAAATTTAAAAAGGCTTTGTTAAATAATTTTTTTAGAAAAAATCTCTAAACTTTCTTTGATTCAATCATTTTTCAATTAAAAATTAATAATATTACCACTCTGCTATACATCGTTTTGTCCGATGGCATTCCGATTTCTGGCGACATTGGCATTTTCAAATTTCATCCAAATAATGGAGAATAAATATATACCGTATATACTGTTTAATTACCCCCCCTGTAATAATTACCCACTCTAGGAGAGGGTTGAAAAATAATTACCCATGGGTAATTAAAACAATATTTACGGTATCCGTCCACTCATTGAATACGCTTCTGCTGTCTGGAACCCCTCATATAAAGTTGTGAGCCAAAGTCGAGCGTCTCCAAAAGTTTTTGAGCCGAAGAGCTCTAGTCAAATGTCATATCGCCAAATGTTCCTATGAACCAACGTCTTTCTGTGTTCAAACTTGAGCCCTTGAAGTTCCGTCGCCTCAAAAAGTCCCCCATCACCTCCAATCTCTTCGTTAATCGGTGGGAATTGTTTGGAATCTCTTAAACGACTTTCAAAATGTTTTTGTTTATATTTAAAATGTGCATTACGCGCTTTTGTTATGCCAAACTGCATTTAAAAAAATTGAGATTTTTTCATCGGGACCGTAATTCTTTAAAATGCCAAAATATGGCACCCAAAATAACACAAAAACCATACAGAATTCTTTGATTTTTTTAGGTTTCGAACAGTCAATTTTTATTTTTTATTAATCCCACTTAAAGCAAATAAAGCTTTCTAAATGTTGATTTTTTTTTTACCCCCCCCCCCCCCCATAAAAGTTGTGAAATTCGTTACGCCTAAACATTTTTTCGCATAAATTTTCCATTTGTGTTGACTTTTAATTTTTTCAGATTTATTTTTTAGCTAACACGTAATGAGTTCAGTTATTTGGCATTTATTTTATTGTTGGCATTTTATCGTTGTGACATTTTGTCGATTTTGTTCTCTCATTAGTAGGGCTGGGATTTATATGCTCCAAAAAATGGCCAAATATGCGTATATATATGCTCCAAAAAAGGCCAAAATATGCCAAAAATGCCGAAATATGCACCCAAAAATGGCACTTTAGTGCATTAATTTGCTTACTACTTAATTTGTTCTCCTTTTAACGTATAAATAAGTAGATTTAAAGCCATTTCGCGTATTATTTGGTATTTTTGGAAAGTTGGACAAATTTGAAAATTTCCGGAATTTTAACCGCTAGGCCAGCTCATCGCCATTTGGCCATCTTAGCGCCAGCCAGCCATTTCAACGCCGACAGTTATATTTATTTTTTTACGCGAAAGTTCAATTTTTTAGGCCTTGTTTTTCAAAAATGACTAAAATTCCATAGTTAAAGATGAATTATTTTTCAAAAACAGCCAGAAATCAGTGATTGGGGTGCATTTTTTCAAATATTTGCAAAAAAGCTCAAACCAACGCGAAAAGGCTATTTTTGGGCTGTATTCATCAGAACATATAGGCAATAAAAACATAAAAAACATATAATCCCAGCTACTCATTAGTTTTGTATCATTTTTCGTTGGTCAGTCTTCTTATTCATTATCGAATCCGCCACTTTGGGTGTTTCGCAAAACCCGCCACTTTGGGCGTTTCGCAAAACCCGCCACTTTGGGTGTTTCGCAAAATCCGCCACTTTGGGCGTTTCGCAAAATCCGCCACTTTGGGCGTTTCGCAAAATCCGCCACTTTGAGCGTTTCGCAAAATCCGACACTTTGAGCGTTTCGCAAAATCCGCCACTTTGGGCGTTTCGCAAAATCCGCCACTTTGGGCGTTTCGCAAAATCCGCCACTTTGGGCGTTTCGCAAAATCCGCCACTTTGGGCGTTTCGCAAAATCCGCCACTTTGAGCGTTTCGCAAAATCCGCCACTTTGGGCGTTTCGCAAAATCCGCCACTTTGGGCGTTTCGCAAAATCCGCCACTTTGGGCGTTTCGCAAAATCCGCCACTTTGAGCGTTTCGCAAAATCCGACACTTTGAGCGTTTCGCAAAATCCGCCACTTTGGGCGTTTCGCAAAATCCGCCACTTTGGGCGTTTCGCAAAATCCGCCACTTTGAGCGTTTCGCAAAATCCGCCACTTTGGGCGTTTCGCAAAATCCGCCACTTTGAGCGTTTCGCAAAATCCGACACTTTGAGCGTTTCGCAAAATCCGCCACTTTGGGCGTTTCGCAAAATCCGCCACTTTGGGCGTTTCGCAAAATCCGCCACTTTGGGCGTTTCGCAAAATCCGCCACTTTGGGCGTTTCGCAAAATCCGCCACTTTGGGCGTTTCGCAAAATCCGCCACTTTGGGCGTTTCGCAAAATCCGCCACTTTGGGCGTTTCGCAAAATCCGCCACTTTGGGCGTTTCGCAAAATCCGCCACTTTGGGCGTTTCGCAAAATCCGACACTTTGGGCGTTTCGCAAAATCACTAAAAATATTATTAAATTTTCAATATTGAAAAAGTACATAAAAATGAATATAATCTGCATAATTAAGAAGTAAAAAATACGTCAGGTAAATAAATATCCATTACTTCCGTGTTTGTTTGTGACAAGTGGATAATTCTGTTGATGTAATATTGTTTTTGTCTGATTAAGCTAGTATAAAAGCCCTAGTCAATTCTACTTACCATATTGATTAATAAAATAATCCAGAATAAGTAATGATTACTTCCATCTCATTATTGGCAAAACTCAAATTAAAACAAAATGAATTTTCTTTTAAACGTGTTTTGCTTGCTCTCTAGGGGAGGAGGGACTACATACAATAGAAAATGGCCTCTAATAAGCGGGCGCCTCTGCTAAATTTAAAATAATGAGTTTAAAGTTAATTTCAGTTATTTTATTCTGCACTATTTATGAATTGTTGTCATTATTTTATTTTTTTCTGTTTTTTCAATTGCCAAATTTTGCAATTGAATGCATTTGATGAAGAACATAATGATATATTTGGTGAATTGGCGCAAAAAAGCGAAGATATTGGCACAAAATCCGGCAAATGTGAAGAAACTTTACAAACAAATTCAAAAGACGATTTAATCAGTCAAAAAATTGGAAAAATTAAAAAAGAAATTGTTGTGAAAGATGAACCAAATGATTATGAAGAATTTGATCAATTTTCGAACGAAAGCCAGCAAAAAATCACATTAAACAAAACTGTAAAGGAAGAAAATGTTGAAAAACGGGTTAAATCCGGTACTTTTAAATATTTCCTTTATTTTAATAAAAATGAATTTAGAATTTATGGAATTTGATCGTATCTCCAATAAAGAAGAATTCGATAATGGGAAGGATGGAGAAGAACAAAGCACGGATTCGGATAATTCGAATTTGAAGGAAAACTCCTCAAAATCACAAAAAGGTTTAAATAATTTAAATTAATAAAGGAAAAATATTTATTCGAAAAAGGAAAAGTTACCTAGCCCGATGAGATTAAAACCCACAACTAAGCTCAAAGATTATTTATTTATTTTGATAATTGATTCTTATGAAATAAATGATCAATTCTAATTAATGAAAATTAAATGATTTGTGATGTTTTTTGATTAAAGATAATTCGGAAATAGAAAAAAAAGAAATAATCGCGGAGTTTTATAAATTAAAAAAAGAATTCAAAACTATGGCCAAAGGAATGTCTTATCATATGAAAAAAATTGAGGAAAAAATTGCAAAAAAATTGGGAGTTTCCCGTTCAAAAATATATATTTGGAAAAAGCAACTTGGAATTTCAAGTAAATTTTTGTTTAATTATAAAAACATTATTTTAAATAACTAAAAATTTTGATCAGAAAATCGAAAGAATTACACTGACACTGAAAAGGTGGAATTGTTGAAAAATTTTAATAAAATTAAAAAAGAAAATCCTCAACTCTGTAATGACGAAATTGCGCAAATGTTGAACATTCATAGCACAACCTTGATGCGCTGGGAAAGGAAATCAAAAGGATTCGAACCTGGTAATTTTGCATCGCAATATTTTCCACATAAAATTTTTCACAAATTTAATTGATTTTTAAGTGGATTTAATTGGAATTTATTATTAAATTGGAATTTTTAAAAAGCTAACAAAATATCGTTTAAATATTAATTTTATTAATAAATTTTAACAAAAAATTGAGATTGATTTGTTTTTCGATTAAAGGTATTAAAAAGATTTATTCGGAAGTTGAAAAACAAGAAATAATCGCGGAGTTTTATAAATTAAAAAAAGAATTTAAAATACGGGCAAAAGGAATGTCTTACGATATGAAAAAAGTAAATGAACAAATTGCGCAAAAATTGGGATTTGCTCTTAGAACAATTTATAAGTGGAAAACCGAATTTGGAACTCCAGGTGAATTTTTCTTTTGATTAATTTTGATCAAAAACAAAAGTGAAAAAATTGCGCAAAAATTGGGAGTTGCTCTTAGAACAATTTCTTTTTCGAAAAAGCATTGGATTTTCAAGTGAATTTTTTATTTAATTTGTTTAGAAATTTAACATTAAATAATTGTCAATTTTTTTAACAAAAATTGAAATTTATTTGTTTTATTTTGATTAAAGGTATTAGAAAAATTTATTCGGAAGTTGAAAAACAAGAAATAATCGCGGAATTTGATCAATTAAAAAAAGAATTCAAAACACGGGCCAACGGAATGTCTTACAGTATGAACAAAATTGATGGAAAAATTGCGCGAAAATTGGGAGTTTCTCGTAAAACAATTTATTTTTGGAAAAAGCAATTTGGAGTTCCAAGTGAATTTTTTTTATTAATATGTTTATTTTAATTTTAAAACATTTTGATCAGAAAAACGAAAGAATTACACTGACACTGAAAAGGTGGAATTGTTGAAAAATTTTAATAAAATCAAAAAAGAAAATCCTCAACTCTGTAAAGACAAAATTGCGCAAATGTTGAACATTCATAGCGCAACCTTAATACGCTGGGAAAAGGAATTCAAAGCGTATTAGAACCTGGTATTCTTGCACTTAAATCTCGAAAATATTGATTGATTTATTTTTGTATTAAAAATGTTTATAAAATTTAGAAGTAAAAAGACACGAAATAATTGCAATGTTTATAGATGGAAAAAGAAAGTTGGATCGAAAAAAAAAATTCACAGTTCTGAACGCTCAACCTCAAAAACGGAATGAACGCATTAGAAAATTCTATTCAATGTTTTGACCACATTTTTTTTTCATTTTGTAAAATTCCTTATTTGCTATTCTTTATAAATTGGAAATATCACAATGCCCAAATGGCGGACATAACCTATGGTTAGAGATAATACATAATACAGAGAAATTGTTTCAATAGAAAATATGTATCATAGGGCCCAGGCTAAAAATCACTCAAAACCGCTTCTATAAGTTTTTTAGGGGCTGAAAGCAATAGAACAATCAAAAATTTTATTAAGACGAGCATTTAAAGCGGTTTTTGAACTGGTTCAAATTTTGAAAACCATAGAGGAGCCCCTTTTGGTCAACATTCTTGGAAAATTTGTAATTCTTAAAATAGTCTGAATTTAAAGCCGTTTTTGAATTGTTTGAAATTGAACGGGAAATAAATTCAAAAGTAAAGCCGGATAGGGGAAAAGTTAGACAGTAAGGTGGAAAATAGCAGCCCCGCACACTCTACTACGGCGGCCAGTAGGTGGGGCGAGACTCCGGGCTCCGAAATGAGGAACAGTTCAGCTCGCCGACGCAGACTCGCCAATGGTCGACTCGCCGATGGTCGACTCGCCGATGGTCGACTCGCCGACGCCGACTCGCCGATGGTCGACGTCGACTTGCCGACGCCGACTCGCCGATGGTCGACTCGCGGATGGTCGACTCGCCGATGGTCGACTCGCCGACGCCGACTCGCCGATGGTCGACTCGCCGACGCCGACTCGCCGATGGTTGACTCGCCGACGCCGACTCGCCGATGGTCGACTCGCCGACCCGACACCGACTCGCCGATGGTTGACTCGCCGACGCCGACTCGCCGATGGTCGACTCGCCGATGGTCGAGTCGAATCGCCGACGCTGACTCGCCGATGGTCGACTCGCCGACGCCGACTCGCCGGTGGTCGACTCGCCGACGCCGACTCGCCGATGGTTGACTCGCCGATAATAGTTAATTCCTGTCTTAGCTACCAACTCAAATTTTTTGAATACAAAGTCAGATTTTTAAAAATCTCAATTTATTTCTTGAAAAAATATTGCGGAATTAAAAAATTAGTCAAACCAAAAGGTATTTGAAATTTCGTATAGTATGTTCGAAATCGCCTTCGGTTTCGATATTCGCAAAATCCGAGCTCGGATTCGTGTCCTATAGGGGAAAGAAAGTCGTTTTCCTTAATTTTCAAAATTGGCGGAGCTTGGTGAAAAAATTTGGTTTGAAATTTAAACGTTTTTCTATAACTTATGAATAGGTAAATGCATTATATTAGTTGCATCGGAAGTGCGTGTAATTTACTGAAGAAAATAATTCAAAATGCTAATTCGCCGCAGAGAAAATTTTTGCCTCGATTTGTTAAAAAATTGAAGCAAAAACTCAGAAAGATGCGATTAATTAATTCAAATTGCTTTACAGTAAAGTAAGCATTTCGAAGCGCCGCAGGGGGTAATTTGTTTTTTGAGGGGGGGGGGGGGCTTGCGCCCTTGCCCCCCCCCCCCCCCCCTCAACATCCACCTCCCACTCACAGGAATTTTCTTGGAATTGGTGGAAAATTCCTTGGGAATGTTCCCGGGGAATTTTGGGGGAAAGTTCCCTCGCTTTTTTTACGGGCTCAGGAGTGCTTAGCAGCCGCCGGGAGAGCAGCCCACATAAGAATACCGTATATACTGTTTTAATCTCTCATGGGGGATTAATTTTAAACCTCCTCAGAAAGGGCGACATTATTAGAGGGTAGAGATTATTACAGGTGAATGACTGGTTTTGTGAGTTCAGCTACTCAGATAGTGGGGGATTATTACAGGGTGTTGATTAAAAGAGTTTATACGGTAACACGCGGGGTAGGGTCCTTTTTACATCTGAGCTACTGCATTTTTCGTGGAGTGAGGAAAAGAGAAAAAGTATGCAAAAAGTAGAGGGGGAGAAGATTAAAAAATAGTAAGAGAGCAAGATAAAGTGAATATTATACAATAATCAATTTAAAACTTTGTGTTTTTTAATTCTATAAAAATTAGTAATCGGCACATCAAAAAGCAGAATTTGATGTTTTTTCCCAAAAAATAAAAAAAACAGAAATTTCGACCTAAGACCGCTTCATTAAAGTCAAATTAAAAAGTTTGCAAATTTTCGCTCTTGTAACTTTACCATTTGTTAATTTAGGCAATTCTAAACTATTTGGCAGATTTTTTTTTCTCAACCTATGAAATTTTTAATTTATTTTTGATGTTTGCCTTTCGTGAAAAAATTAATGATAATTATAAATTGATCGGTTTTCATCTAGTTTTGAATAAAAAAAATTTAAGAAGCTTCTCCTTTTTCAGAAAGACGTGATGAATTTTTTCAAAAATTCTTGCATCTATTCTTTTTTTGCGCGCATTTTAAATATAAAATTTATTTAAAATTTTTATTAGCGGGAGAAGACAATTATAACAGTATTTCCATTTTTAAAATTTTGGTGTAAACCAGTCTACTTGCTGCTACTGTTCATTTTTAATTCAGAACATGATAATATTTTAAATGGTTTTGAAATTTTAAAACAATGATTTGTTTAATAATAAACAATAAAAAATATATTATAAAAAATATAATCAATATTTGTAATATGCACTCATTCACTGGGCCTGGGAGGATGATATAGTAGTCTCTGCCCAATAAAATTCTACTTGTGGAATATATCATAAATTCTTTAAACACTTACCAATTCTAATAAAATATTGAATAAAACTTTTATTTATATAATAATAATATTATTTAGGCTTTATAAAACTTTTCTAAATTTTTTAAGAAGCTTTAAAGCGCCAAACAAAGGCAAAAAATGAAGTTTTTAGAAAATGCTTAAAAATTTTATTATTTTTATATTTTTTTTCATTTCCAATTTCCGTCCAACGTTTTCAATGAATGCAAACTTTTTTCCTGAAAAAATGAAAGCTTATGGCGGAGTTGTGAAACCTCCCGGTTTCTACAAAATTGTTCTGAGAGATCGGTGGCGCTCTGTGCAATCGGCGCTATGTGCGGATGTTTTTGAATATGTCATGAGAGATGTAAAAATTTTAATTATATAAATTTTTGTTTCCATTTTTATATTATATTTTTAATAAGTATTTTACCAAATTTACGATTTAAAAAAAACAATTTACTTTCTTTGCATCTTTTTCCCCCATAAACATATTTTCGAAAATACGACATTTGGCTATTTCCTAATATGTGTGTTTTTTTCTATACCTATCCCGACTGGCCACGGTAGTCGAGTGTGCGGTACTTTGGGGTCAGTATTTATCCAAAAGCCATATTTTTCCCTGTACTGAAGTGTTCCATATATGCTGGACTCAATCAGCCAATACTCAAATGGGCCTCACCTAATTAGAAATATATTTAATAATAATAAAATTATTTAACAAAAATATTAAATCTAACGATTCCAGATTATTCAAAAAGACAATGCTGTAGTTTATATTAAAAGATTTTTTAATTATGAAGCAGAAAGCAATTTGGAGGAATTTAGTGAGTGTTTTGAACACTTTTACACAACTCAAACGAATGTTGATGGTGAATTTGAAATTCAATTGCCGAATTCTATTCAAGAAACAATTTATATTCATATGTTTCCGCTCGATAAAAATAAGGTAAATTAGTAACAATTAAATTATTAAGGTTTTATTATTGGCCTACATTCCAAAGTAATTTAAATAATTAACACTACTTTAAATGCAGTTTTTTTATTGTAATATTAACGCATTTATCAGAAATATGGTTGTTTAAATATATAGCAAAACGTCTAAAAGGTCAAGAGCATTTAGAAACTAATTCACTCAAGCAGTGAGCCAAAGTTTTTTCTTCAAAATGTGATGAAAAAAACTAATTGGAAAAATTGCAATGAAGAGTTCTACCTCGCCTTTTACCATTTTGCTGAAAGGGATTTTAAAATCAGCAAATTGTTATCTCGCTGGGTTTCTCTTTCTCAAAATGCCAAACTGTCAGACGAAGAAGCATTTTTGCTCAAGGCATATTTGCGTGATGTCACTGAAAAGCTTGTTAAATTTTTCACAAATGGGCTGGAAATGAAAACGCGCGAACTGAACATTTTGTTCAATTACGGAAATTCGTTGTTGAAATGCCAAAATGAAGGTAAATTGGAGAAAACATTAGCACAAATTGATGGCATGCAAATGTTGGTAAAGAATTTTTGCATGTTTTTGCGCACTGAAATAGTAACAAACAAAAAATCTGGCAAAATTGAGGAGCAAAATGTGCAACAATTTAACTCGCGAATCGAATTAAGACTGTCAGTATGGCGCAATTTTTGTGAAAAAAATTTGGAAAAATTACCAGAAAATTCAAAAATGTTGGTCAATTTGGCAAATGTTGGAACAGCTTCAAAGGAGGTCCAAAAATAATGGGAAAATAAATAGCTTTTAATTAATTAACTTTACTATTAAAACGTTAAATCTGATAAGATTCAAAAAGATTCAAAACTTGTTATATTATTTTGAACAAATATTATTATTTCCTTGGTGATGCATCTTTTGCGCCGGCACATTTGCGCCGATACATTTGCGCCGGCGACATTTACGCCGGCAAAGTCTTTACAATTTTTTTGTCTGCTTTTTGTCAGGGTTTTTTCGTACTTATGGGTTCGCTAGGCTTCACCCTGAGCTCAGGGGCTTTTGATATTCTTCAGTTTTTCCCAAAAAATTAAAAAAGAAAAGAAAAATTCAAGAATAAAAAACCGTAGGGTGGCTTAGGCGAACCCCCAAGTGTGAAAAAATTAACTATGGCAAAAAACAGACAAAAAAATTGTCAATACTTTGCCGGCGCAAATATGCCTGCCGGCGCAAAAGATTGAGCACCATTTCCTTAGCCAATATTTAATTTGCATAAATTCAGCTACCCAAAACCGATAAAACTCACTTCAAAAAGGTTCAAAAAGCTACAGGAGGAACCGGAGTATTCCACAGCGTGCTTCTGCCACACCTAAGAAACATCGACTAAAAATGTTGTGTATTCAGCTGCTGGTGTCAAAAAACAAAAGTTTTCTCAAAAGAATATTCCATCCAATGCTTTTACTATTTGTTGATTTTAAAAAACATAAAAATGATAAACCGCACAACGGCACACGACATTGATTTCCAACCATCGTAAATTCACATGTTTTTCACACCCTCTCATTTTTCCTAGGACTTCTTCGTCAGATTGCCCGGAGGCAGGGGTGTTATTGGCAAAGCCCAAAAACGTGGCACACGAGCTTAAAAACGTGGAAAACGTGGCAAAATTTCCAAAAATGCAAAAACGTGGAAAAACGTGGCGATTTTTTAAGCCTTTAATTCAGGGATGCCATTTGTCCTTATTTATAAGATTTGTCCTTATTTGAGGGGTGCCAATCTTATAAAAGATAAATGTCCTTATTTATAAGATTTGTCCTTATTTAAGGCTTCCATCCTTATTTCATCCTTATTTTTCGAATTTTGTGAAGATTTTTATAATATTTTGACCTCCCCCAATATTCAAAATAAAAAAATTTCGAAGCGAATTTTTGAATTATATTTAAATCCAGCCCCCTCACAAACGAAAACATGGGCGAATCTGCCATTTCTGGTCAAATTTTATTAACAAACACAAATCTCAAAAATTCAAATTTTCTCGGCGGCATGTACAATTTATATTATTTATGTAATCATTTCATAATTGTGTGCTTCTGATGCTGCTACCGCTAAATGACAATTGCTTGACAAATGTCACTCGGTAGGGATGGTAAATGATCGCCGTGATGAAAGGGTTAACGACCTAAAAAAGAAAAAATGTTTAAAGTTTGAATCTCTAACATCGATTTCACTTAAAATTAAATATTTTGTTAGATAAAAAGTGAATGACCAAAATTGACAATAAACATTTTCATTTTCAAAAATTTTATTACACAATCTGTGAATAAATTAACTTATTATTTTATAAAATATTAAATAAGTATAATTACCGGAGAAAGCATTAAAATGTAGTGCAAAATCCATGCGGCTGTGACCATAAATGTCAACAGTTCACAATTGGACAACAGCGAAATTGCGTCGAAAAAATTGAGTCGGACAATGATCAGAATTCGGAACGGAAGCAAACTAATTGCTGTCCAAACTGTTGTTGTGAATATGAAGATCAGTGATCGGAGCTTGAATTTAAAAGATAAGGAATTAGAAAATCAATAAAAATGTTTAGCTATATTTAATCAGATTTTTTTAATTTCACTATGTTATTTTAAAGACTAATTTGACACAATTTATAAAGATAAATGCTGAACATTAATTAAGGTTGAATTGTTCCTATCAAAAAGCTTTGAAAATTCTGGGAATATTCCGAAAAAGTTAAAATGGCCTTCTAAAAAAATGTTATTTCATGCTAATGTATTGAAAATATATTTTAGAAAAACTTTTTACTGTCTAATAAAATAAAGTCCTATTTATTGGCACTAAAATTCACATTCCAAATCACCACTGCTGGCTTTTTGTTTAATTTCAAAATTTAATTTTTTTTATTTTGTTCTACACCTTATGTGAAAATGCCGGTGCCAACGGCACAAAATTTGCATTTTTCACTGGTCTTTGAGCAGACGAATTTGACTGAATGGAATCCGTTCGCAGTTGTTGATTGCGCTTAGAGTGCATCAATCTGAGCAAATAACAGCTGACGAGCAGTGAGGAGCTGATCGGCAATACACACGACAGCATCACGAACAATGAGTAATAGACGGGATTATAAATCTAAAATTATTAAAAAAAAACAGTTTTTTTGTAATAATTAAATAAAATTTTGTTTTAAATAAAAAAATCTTTTTTTTTCAATTAAAAGGTTAAAATTACCTTTTTGAATTTAAAAAAAGTGGTTTAAAATTGTAATAAATAAAATTAATGGGTTACTTATTTATTAATAATAGAAAAAAAATTTTTTTAAATATTAAAGCGTAAAAGTTCTACTGAAATAAATGATCAAGAAAAACGGGTTTTCTAATAATTAAATCAATTTTTGTTTTAAAATAAAAAATCTTATTTTTTAAATTTGATGGGTTGTATATTTTTAATAATAAAAAGAAATTTGTTGAATAATTAAAGCATAAAAGTTCTATAAATCTGAAATAAATGATAATTTTTATTAAAAAAACGTTGTTTTTTTAAATATTATATTGTTTTAAAATAAAAAATCTTTTTGCCGTTAAAAGCTTATACTAAAATTATCTTGAATTAAAAAAGTGTTTTAAACTTGTAAAGAATTTTTTTGAATAATTAAAGCGTAAACTATAATTCTGAACTAAATGATCATTATTATTGGAAAACGGTGGTTTGTTATAATTAAATAAATATATTGTATTAAAAAACGTCGTAAAAGTTAACGGTTAATAATTAAAAACACTTACATTAAAGCCGTACTTTGTCGTAGTCGCCGAAACATCAATTTTAATCAATCCAATAATTCTCTCGGACCAAACGTATGAAACAAAACTGTAAAATGAATATAAATTGTTTTTTGATTACGATGTTTTATTTTAATTTTTTTGTACAGTACCAAAAAGTGGTTTTAATTATGATCAAATGAATTGTTGTGCTAGGCAATGAACAAAAATCTTACCAAAATGATATGAGCCAAATGGCAAGCGACAAAGTGATTGCCCGCCGAACGGATTTGACCAGTCGATAATACAGCGGGAAGCAGAAAAACAACAATTTGTCGCTGTTCAACAACACCAGCGACATTCCGGAAGCAGCCCAGCCCACCCAAGAGACAAAATTGACCAAAAAACATGCATAATAAGAAATGGAGATGAACTGGAAGGGCGTCAAGCGGTTCAGCGACTCAAGAAATTGGCAAACCACTGCAAATAAAAAAGTTATCAAACAAAAATAGATTTTAATTTTATTTATTTTTTAATAAAAAAATATATGATGCTAAATTTCGGCGCAAAAATGTTGAATAAAAAAAAATTTCAAAACATAAAATTTTAGCCAATTTTGTATTAAAAATAAAATCAGTTGAATTTGATCTCTGATCAATAATCGCTGACCAAGAATCAGATCACCCATTGTCATGCTGATTATGTAAACGTGAATTGTGTCGCGGTTTCGATGACTGAAAATCCGAAATGCGCAGAAAATGATCAGCAAATTCATCGAGATCGCAATAAACGAGCCGCAAACCATGGACAACTCCACCTAAAATTAAATGATTTTATTTATTTTAAACATTAAAACTTTTTTAAATTTAGACTAAAATTACCCAATTTTGAATGTTAATGAATATTTTTGTTGTATTGCAACTTGACGAACTGTTCATGGTTTGTTGAATACAATTAGTCTAAAAATGAATGTAGATTAATTATGAAAAATTGTTTTAAAAAAGGTTAAAAATTTTATTATAATTAAAAAAATTGTTGAAAATTAAAGGAATTTTCGCAAAAATTACGACTTTTGCATAAGATGGAATGACTTTTGCCCTTGCGTTTATTTGAACAAATGGCAAAAGCGGGCTTAGCACTTCAAAATAAGCTAAATATAACTTTGAGTTAAGGCTTGTAAAATCCCAAATAAGTATTTTTATTTTT
The DNA here is from genome assembly GCA_018350325.1 of Globodera rostochiensis. Lineage (NCBI taxonomy): Eukaryota > Metazoa > Nematoda > Chromadorea > Rhabditida > Heteroderidae > Globodera > Globodera rostochiensis. Next base: position 2,014,510 of record JAEVLN010000010.1, read on the forward strand.
CATTTTTTTATTTGAAAAATTTCTGTCATTTTCCAATGAAATTGATTTATCATTAGGGTGGGTTTGTATTAAAAAATATTGCTATTCAAAAGGAGCATCGTTATTTGAGTCATAAAATAAGCAATGCTAATGCAACTTTTGATTGTTTTTGCCAAAACCTTAAGAATTCGTTATATTGCCAAAATTATTTCAGATTATGTTAATTAATTGCTGGAGAAGTTTTAATACAAATAAAAAAATAGGATTTAAAATTAAACTTCACTAAAACTAATAAGAAAAAATTAGAGAAACCTCTTGTCATTAATTTTAAAAAAGCAAAAATATTTAAATAAAATTTTATAATTAATATCATAAATAAATAAATAAATTTTGTTTTCTTTTTCTTGCTCAAAAAGAAAAGAATTTATTATGTCGTCGGAAGAGAATGGGTAAATATGTGAAAACTCTCTTGGGAAGTAATTTTGTCGGAAATGAGGATGACCATATAAGGCCAAATTAAATGATGCTCGTGCCTCACAAAGCGTGGGAAGATAGCAGAGCCCTAGCCGTTAGAGCGAAACCGAAAACAACGGCACGGCACGACGGCGAATTGGCGAGACAATTTATAGTGCAAAAAAGTTGTTTAAGCCAACAACAACAACAAAAAAAAGTGTTGGCTAATAGTGGCTTATTGCGTAATCGGAGGACAATTTGTGTGCATTTTTGAGCACAATTTGTGTTATTAATTACGCACCCTTTCCCTGATATAGGGAGCCCCCCCCCCCACCCTTTGGAGGAGGGCTGAAAAATAAAAGCCCAGGGCTTCTATTTTAGGAGAAATACGGTAAATCGGATTTTATTTAAAGAGAAATACGGTAAAACAAATAAATAATTTATTTAGGTTTAATTTTTTTCAAAAAATAAAGAAATATCAAGTTTGCGCAACGTTTTTTAAGTCAAAATAAATTTATATTATCTTTTAAATTCCAAGAAATTTAAAATGATTTGATTTAATAAATGAAAAAATTTCATTCTCTGTACTAAAAGTTGGCCAATGATAAGCTTAATTTAAATATATATTTTTTTAAATCTTTGTTCATTTGGAAATGTTGTGGTTGGTTTTGTTTTAGTCCAATTTTCAGTGTTCTTTTGCAATAATTTCATTTTCCCTATTCTTCATTTTTTGCGTTCGTCTACCCCCGCAAATTGTGAATGGAATTTGCCCGCCAACGAACAAAAAAAAGCGATGGGAACAAATTGGCACGGGGGAGGGCATCAATTGGCACACAAAAAATTTGTTGTGGGAATAATAATGAGAAAAAAATTAAAATTTTTTAGCGGGGACAATGGGCACAATTTTATGCAAATTTTGAATAATTATTTTTTACTCTTCCGATGACGATTAAACATTCGAGATATTTTTTTTTTGGTAGATAATCCTAAAAAATGAATTATCGAAAAGTGTCGGGTTGCCAACTGTGAATTTAGTCATAAACAACGAATCGTTCAGAAATGATTTTTTGAAAATTTGAAAAAAAAAATCTTAAATTTTGCACCTGTACCCCGAACTTTTCGAAATTTTGAGGGTTTTAGTGCAAAAACCCAAGAACCCCGACATTAGACTAGCAGAGTGACATTTAAAAACACTTTAACTAAGGGCCCTGAACTTTTAAGCAATTGGTAATTTTAAAATATTAATATTAATTTCAACACAAAAGTACAAAATGAAAGAAAATGCAATGATAAAAAGTGAAAAAAAAAGGCTCAGAAAATTTAAAATGAGAAAAGCAGCATAGTAAAGATAAATGGGGAAGTCGTTAGAATTTTCAAATTTGATTGGATCTTCAAATGCCAAATTGGAAACAATGTTTTAGAGAAAAAAATGATTTTTAAAAATTTTTTGGAAAATGGGAAAAGAATATAAATCGTTCTTTAAATTATAAATAATTTTGTAAAAAATTCTTTTGATATTAAAATTTAAAGTAAACAGAATTTGAAATGAAACCTTAAGGAAAACACAATCATACGATTGTGCAAATAATTTGTTAATCAAAAAAAGAAATTAAATGAAAAGCCTCTAAAATAAAGATTATTTTCAAAACTGAATTCCTTTTTTTGAAAGCAGATGTTGATCGAATCTCAAAAAGTGCTATTGAACAATTAATCAAGCATCTTCCCAATCATTAAAATTTAAAAAAAGAACCCCAGCACCGTTTTTATTTTAATGCCTTATTTTAAGCTACTGACATTGGGTTCAACCCACAAACAGGCGAGAAAATATTTTCCCACTATTTTAACCATTAATTGATTATATAATGAAATAATTTAAATCATTTGGAATAAATAAAATATTTAAAGTAAAACTAAATACCTCTAAAAAATAGTCAACGCCCATCCAAAACAAAAATTATTGAAAATGAAAACAAAGAATTTAATTAGAGCAATTAATTTTGATCTTTTAAGAAAAACAAAAAAAAAATATTATATAATATCAAAAATCACTTTAAAAAAGTGACGGCATTATTTAAAATATTATTTTTGGACAAAAAAATAAATTGCAATAAATCCTTTGTTTTTAAGGCAGATGTTGACCGGATTGGAGAATGGGAATCGACCGACACCTTTCCGTTACAGAAAAGTTCAAAAATGATATTCAAGTAAATTAATCATTGGAGCGAGCCTAAAGGCATCAGAATTGTTTTGCGTAAACTTTTTTATTTACCATAAAATTGAGTAATATTATTGATCTGTAAAAAAGAATGATCAATATTTGTTTAAGCATAATAATTGAACTAACTTTTTTGAGTATTTTTCTTTCTTAAGTGTAATTATTAGTATATTTCCTTAATTTTTTTGAAAATAAAATAGATAAAACACCTTCCACACAAAATACTATTAAAATAGACTATAAATATTATTTTAAATACGGTAGATAATTTGTTTTCAAAACATTATATACCTAATATTTAAAAAATGAATTTTCTCAATTTTCAACAAATGTTGGTTGAGCTCAAGGTTAATAACAAACTCAGGATATCATTACATCATGAACAAACATTGATGAAGAAATATTATACCGGTTACGTGCGAACGACACATTCTTAAATGACGACAATTTGTGAGAATTTTTTGAAAATTTTAATTTTGCCAAAAATTTTTCAAATAATTTTCCATCATTTTTCATAAAACTGAGAACTTAAATAAGAGTTTACAAAAAATATGGACTTTAAAAACAAACATTTTGCTTTAAATATATGAAAGAAACCTATTTTTAGCTTTCAATTAAGAAAATATCAGCTGCTTTAAACAAAATACCCCCCACCTGTCCCCTCAGAAGTGCGTTGGTTCTGAGTCGAAAATAAGTCTGATTATAGCGGCAAATGACTCAAATAAATGTGTGGACAATGACAACATGTTTTTTCTAGAATAAAATATTATTATTAAAAAAGAAATAAGACAGAAAAAAAAATTTAATGTACATTGCCGGGGGTTATTAGTTTTTTTCTTTGATATGACATCATTTAATCTAAGATCATCTTTGATATGACATCATTTAATCTAAGATCATCTTTGATATGACATCATTTAATCTAAGATCATCTTTGATATGACATCATTTAATCTAAGATCATCTTTGATATGACATCATTTAATCTAAGATCATCTTTGATATGACATCATTTAATCTAAGATCATCTTTGATATGACATCATTTAATCTAAGATCATCTTTGATATGACATCATTTAATCTAAGATCATCTTTGATATGACATCATTTAATCTAAGATCATCTTTGATATGACATCATTTAATCTAAGATCTTAAATCATTGAGTTTCAAAATGTAAATTTGTGGAACACAAATGTGGCGGCTTCCGTGTTCGCAAAATTTTCTTCCACATTCGTGCAAAGATTAAATTTGATCGTCGACGATTGTTTTGTTCGTTGTTTTGGTGAAAATGAACTGAGATATTTGCATAATCATATGGCGACACCTCAGTCAATTTATGCGGAAAATGTAAGCCTTTCAGCAAAATTTTTTGTTTTCACCAATTAAAGGGGGTTTTAATCATTAAAATAAACAAATTTTCTGTTTTAGATCCGATCCACGGGTTTTTTCGACCGTAGTTGACACGGTTTCTAACATATTTGCTAAATCTTTAAGTCCAAGAATAATCGGGCGGCTACCTTTGGAGAGGGATTGGCCAATCTTAGATATATTTATAAATAAAGTTGCAATAATTACGGGAGAGTATTTGGACAATGCGAATGAGAAGAAAACTTCAATCATTTCCCAATAAAACTGTGAAGGATAGAAAATAAATTTAATTGAAAACTTCAAAAAAACGAAAACTGCATTAATGCAGAAACTATGATGACAAGAATAAGGAATTTAAATTCTGCAAAAAATAAAAAATAAACTGATATTTGCATATTCATTCTGGGGAATCTCAGTGTTGGCACATCTGCTCCAAAATTGAGATTTAACAAAAATGAAACTCTCAAAAAGAATTTTGATGAACATTTTGTAATTGTGTTTTAAACTAGAGTAATGAGGGGCTCGGGATTGAGACTGAAATTGGGAGCAAAATTTTTGCTCTAACAAAAATATTCAAAATCACATGAATATTATTTCTTTTTAGCATTAAATGTTTAATTTCTTTTTTTATTTTACAATTCCCTAACTAAGAAACACTTGTTCATCTCATCTGAGATGCCAAATTTAAAGCTTCGCTACATAACCGGATGGGATTTATTTGATGGAAAAATTTAAAAAAATATATTTCTGTTTACCTTGTTGTTGCTTGCTAATCCAAGTTGATGAGGAAGTCAAGAAATGGCAATTGTTTAATTTTATATTTTTATAAAATTTTTCAAAATATGCAAATGTTTTAATAATATTTTTTTTTCAAATTTTGCAGACATTGACAATGTATTCTCATTCAAATAACTCCCAATGTTTTTGATTTTATGCATATTTGTGGTTCGCAAAAATCTCTTCCATAGAATGTCCATCAACAAAATTTGATTCTGGGCCCCCAACACTGCGGTTCTTCATAGTGATTATGCAAAATACCTCACAAATCAGTGTCCATTTGCACCAATAAAGTCTCTCTAAAAACAAAATTATAAACAATCGTCGACGATCAAATTTTTTAATCTTTGCACCAATGTGAAAGAACATTTTTGCAATTTAAGCAACTTCCTTGTCGGACCATTCTTTTTATTCTTATCATCACATTTACCTATTCCCTGTCCACCATTCACTCATAAAAAAATTCCCGTTTCACAAATGGCTATTTTGTTTTTGGGGAGTGCTAAATTTTGAAATGAAAACGCTTAATTTTGTTTTATAACTATAACAGAAGTTGACCTGACAGTACCAAAGAGTTTGCGGTCATACCGGGACCAGTGGTCTAAAAAAGGGATTCTAAATCCGGGAGAGTGTTCGACACCCGGATAGGTAATATTCATGTGATTTTGAATATTTTGTTAGAGAAAAATTTAGCTCCCAAACGGACGGACATTTCAGTCTCAATCCCGAGCCCTCTCTACTAGGGATTGGACGGGACCGGTACCGGGACGGGATTTCCCGGTTTTTTAGGTACCGGTCCCGGTCGGGACTTTTTGAAAACTGAAAGCACCACCAAGTGGTTCGGTGTCTTATTAGTTTTTCTCTGGTTCGAATCCGCTTTCTAAAAAAAAATGATATGATAAAAAGAAGTTAAAGACAATGAGGAAGATATTTTTGAATAACAAAAAAATTTTTGTTTTACCATTGAACATAACAAAAAAAAATTCTCCATTGAAAAGTCCCGGTCCCGGTCCTGGTTGAAAATCTTGGTCCCGGTCCCGATACCGGTTTTTCTGGTCCCGGGAAGTCCCGGTCCCGGTTTTTCCCAAAAGCCCGGGTGTCCAACCCTACTCTCTACTCTAGTTTAAAACACAATTACAAAATGTTCATCAAAATTTTTTTTGAGAGTCTCCATTTTTGTTAAATCTCAATTTTGGAGCAGATGTGTCAATAAATCAGTTTCATCTTGTAGATTAAGCAAATTATTTTTATTCTTTTATCATCATAGTTTCAGCATTATTTTTCTCACTATTCATTTTTCAATTAAAGTATTTTTAATTCTTTTCACAGTTTATTTTTAAAAAATGATTGGAGTTTTCTTCTCATTCGCATTGTCCATATTTTGTTGCCAAATTGCACTGTCCGACCAACTTACCGACATGAGCGATTGTGCTGTGAATGGGGACGGAACGACCAACTGCGCTGCCGTCAATTCGACGCTACCGCCATTAATTCTTAGTACATTCGTGCTAAGAAGCATTTGAGCATTCTTAATTAACTAATTAGCCTCCGTAATTGGGTGATGAACCCAAATAATATTGATCATTGATCACAATACAACTTTTAGCTGAAACGAATTTCGCTTTAAAAAGCTATGCAGAAAAGTTTTTAAATCGGTGTTATCAATGTCTGGCAGCCATGAAATGCAACATAAAAAGACAAAATTTACGGCAAAAACATTCCCATTGACACTAATAAATTTCAGTCCCCATGTAAAGATTACACTTCAGTACCAACATTTTCTACAAAAAAATTATTGTCTAAAAATCATTTGATTTCATGGAATAATATGACAAAGTTGTAAAAAATATATTAAAAAAAATTGGGTATAACCAAAATTTGATGCCCACTTTTTGTTTAGTCCATGGCATTAGCGGCAGCAAAATGTATGTTGATGGCAAAAGCACGGCATTTCCGTCCAATTTGCCATTGGTGTGTAGTGTGACTTATTCTGGCACATATTCGCTAAAGGCGTGGATCAGCTATTCGTTGGGCGTATCCGATCCTTTGAACATTCAAAAGTGCATCCTCTACATGATGTCGTAAGTGGGCGGTTGGGTCCGATCACTAACTCAGTGCCGAATTTTATTAAAAAAGCTTAATTCATCAGTAAGTTCTAAGCTCAACGCCCACCTAGAATTTCTGCAAAACTTTTTATAGTAATTTACCACGATCTCACCATTAACGGCACTTAATTTCCATTTTTGAATTTTTTTGCATTTGGTTTGAATTTAAACAAATTGGCAAAATGCCCATTAAATATTTTGAAGAAGCAACAAACTCCAGAACACAATAAAAACTGGGCTTTTGTTCATTTCACATTATACAGATTGGCCTATGACAGTACAACGGGCACTTATCACAACCAGACGGGCTTGAACGTAACTTTTCTGGGCCGACATCCATTTGGCCTGTTTGTTTCATAAGTTTTAATTAAAAAAATAATTGAACATTTTATTAAATACGCGATAAACTGTAATATCTACCCAAAAATTAAAAAAAATAATAATATATTATTTGTAAATTTTGTTTTAATAAAGCACATGCCCGTTGACGTGTCTGCTTACTGACAGCTTACAAAGTTGCAATCCGACAGCAAATTCCACCTCTACTGAAGTATATTTTGGCGCGCTGATCAGCTATTTGGCCCAGTTTGGCTATGTAAAGGGCTGCAATGTTTTCGCGGCACCGTACGACTGGCGTCTGGCACCACAATTAAGTGAGGAAGGCATTAAAATGTTAAAATAATATTTATTTATATATAATATTAAAAGCAAAAAAACAATTAAGATGCAATGGACGCATATTTTACGAATTTGACAAAGCTTATTGAAAGCTCTTTAAACCAAACGGGCAAAAAGGCATTTTTGCTTAGTCATAGTATGGGAAATTTGATGGTCAACAATTTTTTGAATCAGCGCAAAAGTCAGGTGGGACAAATATAAAACAAAAAATATATGATTTAAAATTAGGGAATGCTTAATTTTAATTTCAATATTGGTTATTAATATTTTAAATTTACTTATTAAAGTTAAGCATAAATAAGTCGGAATCGGATATAGGTATGTTATTAAGTGAATTGTCAAAAAGAATGTGTTGTTACGATTGCTCCTTTTCTTTTTTAACCATTTTTTAAATCCATTGCAGATTTGGCACTTTTTTTTGCCTAAAAATTCTTTAATAAAAGGCAATAAAACAAATTTGGCATTTTCATTCAGTAAGATATGCAAAATTTGGTTATCATTTTGTATTTTTATTTGTCAATATTTTTCAAAATAATTTGTCAAAAAAATTGCATAGAGTTGGCAACAGCAATATTTGAACGGCACAATCAACGTTTCCGGCCCGTGGGGTGGCGCAGTCCCCATGCTTGAACAGATACTCTCTGGTAAATCAATTTAATTCCCAAAACAGCAATATTCATTTAAAAAATATGTTGTCTTGATCCGGGATTTTCGGCATTTAAAATTTTTGTTTTTCCAATTTGCCGATCTGAAATTTAAGGGGTGAAAGCTTAAAATTATTTCTTAAAAGTCACTTTAATGTAGGCAATGCGGAACGATTTTTCTCCGGTGCTTCATATATCATTTCAAATACGGCTGTGCGCGATTTGATCCGAACTTTTGCCTCCCCTGCCATTCTTTTGCCCAATTTGTTGGCATTCCAATCCGGCACACCGGTGGCCATAGTCCAAGGCACGTCGTACACTGTGGGCAACATGGCCAATTTGTTGGCATTGGCCAATGTTGCCAACATGGCAACGCTTTACCAAAATTCGGCATCACAAATTGGTGCCCAGCAATATACTCCCGTAATTATTGTTTATTTTTAAATATTTCTCGTTTATAGAGAATTTACGGCATTTTCTTAAACGTATATAGGCAAATAATTGAAGATTTTTAATCCAAGATGTATTGTGTGCATGGAAACTCCGACAACAGCACAGCGCTTCAATACACGTACCCGAACGGAATCAACTCGCCGGGCACGGCAACATTGGGAGCTGGAGATGGAACGGTGAACATTGATTCGTTGAGAGTTTGCCAAGTTTGGAAGGACCAAGGCAAATTGGTATGGGAAGAACATTTTTGTTAATGAACTTCATTTTAAAACAGGGTTTCCATCGGGTAAAGACAATTATTCCCAAGGACAGACATGTTGAAGTTGAACCAAGGACATAACAGCAAAATTTGGCGAAATCCAAGGACGCTCAAAAATTTACCCAACCCCTTTTTTGGGGGTTAAATTTTGGTTTTATCTAGGGTTGCAGCCCGGGGGGGGGGGGGATCCCCGGTCAAACCGGGGACGAGGACACCGGGGACGGACAAACCGGGGATCCCCGTTTTCGGGGATGGGCAAACCGGGGAACGGGGATCCCCGTACGGGGATGGGCAAAATCCATTTTTAGGGTGCATTTTTGAAAAAAATGCAATTTTTCGGGGACTTTTTTTAAAAATCGAAATTTCTTCAAATTAAAGTGCACCCCTAAGAAAAGGGTTTCTTATGGCAAATATGCACTACAAAGATTTAATTTTTGATTTAAAGATATAGTAAAGAATAGGCAAAATGTTAGCCCCGAGTGGGACTCGAACCCACGTCCTCCACCCAATCCGTGGGCAGCTCTTCCAACTGAGCTACCGGGGCATACCATTTGCCTTCTTCTTTATGGATGATCTTTTGCCCCCGCCATAGGCGTTTTAACCGTCTCGTCCAACCAGCGGAATTCTCTCTCATCCATACAATATTAACTAATAATTGTCAAGATTTTTTTGCAAAAGAGCGTAAAGATAAGGGCAACTTGAATTTTCTATTTGAAATTCAAAAATTAATTTTTGCATTTTTTAAAAATATTTGAAAATTTACTAAAATATTCTTTTAATGGGGGAGCGCACGCGACAGACCAAAACAAATTAAAAAAGTGCTCGCACTCAAGCGGGTCCGAACCCAGCCCTCAACATAAGACTTGCAGGAAGAAAAACCAATAGGCTATCAACCATTTTGGAGGATTCACCTAAAAAGACTTGAAATCTTTCATCAAAAAGCACATCTCAATTATTAAAATTCCTGATGTGATGGCCATCTTTAGGGGTGCATTTTCATCCACTCCCCCCCCCCCCCGGGGATGAGGACCGAGGATCCTCGTTTTCGGGGATGCACAAACCGGGGGACGGGGACGGGGATGAAAATGGCCGGGGATCCCCGGTTTTCCCCGTCCCCGTCCTCCCTCCCCCCCCCCCCGGCTGCAACCCTAGTTTTATCCTAGACCGGGTGCCGTTTTAGCCTTGGATTTTTCTTTTCCGTTAAAATTACAAATATTTAAACTTTCAGCAAATCTTCATTTTCCAAGGACATTCTTGGAAATAAGGACATTTTCAATTTTCCAAGATCGAGGGTCCATTTCCAAGGACAATCCTTGGAATTCAAGGACGAATGGAAACTCTGTCTTAAAATTTATTGGTAAATTAGAGTTTCACCTCAATTACGAATCAAAAATTTCAGAATTTTGTATAAAAATTTTTTCAGGTCAACCAGGTGACTGAGATTCCGAACGCTTCTCACACCGGCATTCTGCTTGCCCAGCCATTTTATAATGTTGTCAAAGCCATTCTTATTGGTTGATCAAATAATGTGCGACCTAACTGATCAATATAGCATATTGATGAATTCTCTGTAGTTGAATTTAAAATATTTGTAAAATTATTGTGCTTATAAATTGCATATTTTCAAAATATTTTTTGGTTCATTTTTTATCGTTTAATATAAGGTCAAGCACAGCTTCTGCAACGGCAATGCTTTCATTAGACTTCCGCCTTACAAGGAAGAAATTTTACGCGACAAAAAATTTTGCCACCAAAAAATGAAAATTTTTTAAATTCTGCTTATTTTCAAAAAATTTTCTGAAATGCCTTTAATTAACATATAAAAAATTTTTTTATTCTGGAAAAATTTATGTGCATATTTTTTCATTTTATGTGCATAATTGCAATTTTTGGTGAATATTATGCGCACATTTCAAATGAAACTTTTAAAAAATGGAAAAAATGTGGTCAAAACATTGAGGTGATTTTTCTAATGCGTTCATTCCGTTTTTGAGGTTGAGCGTTCAGAACTGTGAATTTTTTTTGGAAATTTTACTCCAACCTTCTTTTTCCATCTAAAAATTTTTTGTCTTTTTACTTCTAAATTTTCTAAACATTTTTAAAACAAAAATAAAAAATCAATCAATATTTTCGAGATTTAAGTGCAAGAATACCAGGTTCTAATACGCTTTGAATTTCTTTTCCCAGCGCATCAAGGTTGTTCTATGAATGTTCAACATTTGCACAATTTTGTCATTACGGAGTTGAGGATTTTCTTTTTTGATTTTATTAAAATTTTTCAACAATTCCACCTTTTCAGTGTCAGTGTAATTCTTTTGTTTTTCTGACCAAAATTGTTTAAAATTAAAAATAAACAAATTAATAAAAAATTTACTTGAAACTCCAAATTGCTTTTTCCAATTATAAATTGTTGTACGAGAAAGTTCCAATTTTTGCGCAATTTTTTCTTCAATTTTTTTTCATATCGTAAGACATTCCTTTGGCCATAGTTTTAAATTCTTTTTTTAATTGATCAAACTCCACGATTATTTCTTGTTGTTCTTTTTCCGAATAAAACTTTCTAATATCTTTAATCAAAAAAAGACAAATCATTCAATTCTCGTGTTAAAATAGAATTGATAATTTATAAATTATTTTAACAATAAATGAAAATTTATAATAAGTTCAAATTAAATCCACACTAAAAATCAATTAGTAAATAAATTAAATTTATTGCGATGCAAAATTACCAGGTTCTAATCCTTTAGATTTCATTTCCCAGCGATTCAAGGTTTTAATGTTAATGTCCAACATTTGCGCAATTTTGTCATTAGGGAGTTGAGGATTTTCTTTTTTAATTTTATTAAAATTTTTTAACAATTTCACCTTTTCAGCGTCAGTGTAATTCTTTCGTTTTTCTGATCAAAATTTTTTAAAATTAAAAATAAACAAATTAATAAAAAAATTCACTTAAAACTCCAAATTGCTTTTTACAATTATAAATTGTTGTACGAGAAAGTTCCAATTTTTGCGCAATTTTTTCATCAATTTTTTTCGAATCCGTGCTTTTTTCTCCATCGTTCCCATTATCGAATTCTTCTTTAAATTCTAAATTCATTTTTAATTAAAATAAAGGAAATATTTAAAAGTACCGGATTTAACCCGTTTTTCAACATTCTCTTCCTTTACAGTTTTATTTAATGCGATTTTTTGCTGTCTTTCGTTTGAAAATTGATCAAATTCATCATAATCATATGGTTCGTCTTTCACAACAATTTCTTTCTTAATTTTCCCAATTTTTTGAAAATTGTTATTTGAAGTTTGTAATGTTTCTTCACATTTTCCGGATTTTGTGCCAATTTCTTCACTTTTCTGCCATAATTCAGCAAATATATCATTTTGTTCTTCATCAAATGCATTTAATTGCAAAATTTGGCAATTTAAAAAACAGAAAAAAATAACATAATGACAACAAAACATAAATATGCAGAATAAAATAACTGAAATTAACTTTAAATTTCATTATTTTAAATTTAGCAGAGGCGCCCGCTTATTAAAGACCCACTCCCTAGAGAGCAATCGAAAAATTGAGCCCGTGCTAGACAAAATGTTCTAAAGAAAATTCATTTTGTTTTAATTTGAGTTTTGCCAATACTGAGATGGAATTAACCATTAAATGGTGGAATAAAGTTTGAAATGGAAAATAATCTTTTATAAATAATTTATTCTGAATTATTTTATTAATCAATATGGTTTGTTTTTCATAGCTGATTGTTTACGTCTATTCTATGCAGAAGTAACAAATTGTATTGGGAGAAAAATTGATAGCACTAATATTAGTCTCATTTCCAGCAGAAATGTTATTTTTAAAATGATTAAAATAATGATGGTTCTGCATTTGCGTAATTCAATGATTTTACGTATATGACGCAAATTAAATCATTATTTGTCTAGACACAGTCGAATTTTTCTCGGGTCACACGACACAAGAAAAAAATTAATTTTAAATTCAAAAATTCGAAAAATGAAATTTTTGTCGGTTTTATTAGGGCTTTTGGATGGGACCTGCATGCCAATAGGCGCCGCCAATTTAAAACAACGAGCGCTTCTATTGCCTCCACAATGTGCAAAACGGCAATTAATAATAAAAGAATTGAGAAGAAATTAAACATTCTATAAATCGAATTTTCATAAAGTCGCCCCCAAAACAATGGAATTTAAATTAAATATAATGCCAAGAATGTGTCAAAAAAAAGAAAATAGCATTGATGGTAATACAAAATAAGTTTGCAAAATTTTGTGCGTTTTTCAAAAAATCTAAAATCAAAAATATTAAGTGAAAATAAGCTTTTCTTAACAAATTTGAATCTGACGATTTAAAGCCTAAATAACAACAAACATCGATTCATGTGTATGTGTACAATGTATAGAAGTCATGGATTTGTATAATGTATAGAAATCATGGATTTGTATAATATAGACGGATTCTCATGCATTAATTTCACAATTTCTCTTTACAATGGTGTTTATTTAAATTGAATTTGGGCAAACGCGTTGGCACATTTTTCCAACATCACAGTCAGCAGTTCAGTTCGCAACAAAAAAAAGGGCTAATTGGCAATACCCTTTTCATTTTGTCAAAATATATAATTGTAGTAGAAATCTAGTGTAATTATTATAAAATTTTTTTGAAAGAAGAAAAAAGCTTAATACCCAAATCAATGTTATGCTTTTTAAATTTGTCTACTAATTAAAAAGCAAGAATTGTTATTTTAGTTAATTAAGTTATTTATGGATCGGGAATAATTCAAGTTCAACAAAAAGTTGACATGACATGATCAGAGCAATTGTTTATGGTTTGAAAATGCAAAAAAAAAGAGAAAATGGTCTTAAACTTTCCCTGAATTGAAAAAGTTGAATGAAATGATATTCATTCATGTTATAAGTATATTCAAATATTTTTTTGTCTCTTGAAGCACAGATAAATTTTGCAAAAAAAAAAATAAAAAAATTTTCATTGTACTGTTTACAATTCAAAATGCATAAAAATTGGTGCTATTTGCTTTAAATACATGTTGGGATAATTTTCATGCAAAGCACACTGATCAAAGAGTTATAATTTCGTCTTAAACATCGCAATTTGTTCCAGAATTTTTTCTAAAAATTAATTATTAGAATATTTTTATTCTTAATTAATTAAACTAAAATATAAAATGTTAAATAGTTTATTTAAATCCCCCCACCTTTGATCACGTAGATGTGGCCCAACAGCGGTTCCCACTTTGGTATTTACTAAGTCGAATTCTGTCCAGGCTGATTTGGTGCCAAATCGGCTAAAAAGGTGGCCAACTCTTTGTCCGTTCGAACTCTCAGAACGTTCGCCGTCGTCATCCTCGTCTTAAGCGTCAACATTTAACAACTCCAATTGTTGGCTTCTTTCGTAGCAACATTTGACTGTCAAGTTTGAAAAAAAGCAATGTTTTTAAGGGTTAGACAAGAAAAATTATTTTGCCTTTAACCTATAAATCTCGGTCTCTCCAATTTAATAAAAATTCAATCCGTTAAATTGCCAGAATGTTTTTAACTGAAATGAATGTAAAATGGTAGACCCGAAAATATAAATTACTATCAAAATAAAATGAAGTAATGTCTAAATGATTGATTTTTTTTAGGTACCTAGGTAATTCGACTAACATAATTAAATTTGAAACTCTTATTTAAGGGGAAAAGCAAATTAAAACCGGTCAAAACTAAATTAAATATCGACATTGGAAAAAACGGGTTAGATTAGTTTTTTCTCGGTTAATTTTAGGGCTCGATCATCTTAACGGGAGCGGAAAAAAGGCGAGAGTCCCGCTCCCGTTTCCGTCAAATTTTAAATTCTCTTTCCCGCTCCCGGAATTTATTCACCCACATCCGATCAAACACCGGTAAAGAACCGATTCTCGGCAGCAGAAAGGAGAGATGCTCTGCTGTTCCCCTGGCGGTGTCTGTGAACACTCCGCCGACGGCCACACAAATTGCCATTTTACAAATAGAGAAGAAAAGGCTAAATTTATGGTAAGTTTTATGGTCCGCAGTGAGTCTTGGTCGGATTACGGAAAGAATTTTGAGTGGGGTTGTAAAGACTTTGGCGGTGCCGGAGGCGCTGCCGATTGAATTTTTTGGGGAAATTTGTTAAGGAAACTCATAGGAATTTAGTTAATTTGGCTGATATTTCCTAACTGACGAGACCAGCGGTACTGAGAGGCACCGAGGAATTAAACGATGAATAATTTTGATCGTCACATTCATTTTAATGAAGGGCGGGGATCTCCGGGGAAGCGTTCGACATTAAATTTTTTATTTTTAGGGAGGGCAACAGACAAATCAATCTGATTAGGGCACGGATTTGGGCAATGATTGAGATTTCGATTAATCTCTCAAAAAATCTCAAGCGAACGCCAAAATTTGTCGATCGAGAATCTCGCCCGTCCTTGCTTTAATCTGATGCCGAAACATCCGAAAAATAAGATTATAAAAATAAACGAAATGTAAGATATAAATGACTAGGGCTACGATTTTTAAGACTTTTTCTAGTCAAAATCCTTCAAAGACATTTTACCCCTAAAGATCGAAACATTTCAAGCACTTTTTTGAGATTACGAAAAAAATCGGAGTTTTAAGAATTGTTTTATCTAATTGAATTTGTAAAAAGTTTTTTTCTCATCAATTTAGTTAAATAATTTAAGCAATTTTTTTAACTAAAAATCGTAGTCCTAATAAAGACACTCCATAAATCTCAAAAATCAACAGAACACAGGTTAAATGTCGTTAACGTTTGACGCATTATTCGTTCTCGTCCAGTGCAGGGGGGGAGTCCGAATTTGCCAGAATTTGCGACGGAACGCGGCCATCCTCAAACTGTAACATTGCAAAAATGGATTAAAAAGGCTGTATTTGTGCATATTAAATGTTGGATTTTTACATAAAAAAGTCAGCTTAAAATAAATCATATAAATTAATTCAAATAAAAAGATATTCAAAAAGAGAAATTCAATTGGAAACATAAAAATAAACTTGCATACATCTTTGAGAATCTCGTAGATGTGCCCCAACAACGGGTCCCACATTTTGAGTTTTGTGTTGCCCAGAAATTTGACGATGGCAATGTCCCACTCCTGCAAAAATTGTAATAATTTAATTATTTAAACATTCTTATAATAAAGTCGTTAAATTTTTGAATAAGCATTGTTGTGCTTACAAATTTAATTCTAAGCAATTTTTACAAAACATACGTGTAGTGGAAGTTCGTGAAAAGAAAACACGCAGTTGTAACGCGTACATATAGCCGAAGAATTGTTTAGAAAGAATGATCGCAGTTCCTGTCGCTGAATTTGAGCATTAAGGCGATTAATTAATTGATTATTTAATAATTATTAAAACAATGGACAGTTTAGAAAGCCTAATTGCTGGCGGCGGTGCTATCCAGCTTTTATAAAATAGCAAATTAATCAATTTTTGTCTTACACTGTCCACTCCCCTCGCTCGAATCGACACCAAACAAATGCGATCGCCCTCCTCAGTCGGATCGACGAAGTCACTGGAATCGAGGCCCTCGTAGTCAAATTCGTCCCGGTCCCGATGCGTGAGACACCGCGGAATGAGTGCATTGTACAACCGTTGGTCTATGACGTATTCGGCATTGTGCTCTCTAAGGTCTACTGACTAAAAACAAATCTTTGATTAGAATTATGAATTTGTAACGAGGAATTTATTGCTTTTTTAAAGACCATACGTGAATTTTCCATTTTTTTGCATGTTTAGAGCTTCGCAATAAAAAGTAAAAAAGTGAATTGTTTGAAATCAATTCTTGCCAAAACGGTCCAGTGACAAACTGGGCCGTTTCATTTGTAAGTTCAGCCGGGAGTCGACGACAACGAACACGAGATCCCATAAATTGGGTGTTTTTTAGCGGGCGAAATTTTGGTTTGGACAATCAAAAATTAGAAAGTTGGGGTGTTTGTCAATTTTTGCTAAAATGTAAATTTAAAAATAAATAAAAGTTTTTAAATAGAAAAGAAAGATCAATTTGGGAAGACCCGATCGTTAATTGAGAGAAAACAAAAATAGGTATATATGGACAACTTTTAAAGCATGCCATAAAAAATTTGTTAAAAAAATTGATTTCTTTCTTGGCAAATTTCGATAAAAATTTATGAAAACTTCGCTGAGTCCCACAAAAAAAGTGCATTGAACTAAAACAGTATGGCATTTCTTTAAAGAATGGCAACCCTGGGTTAAAAAGATTTATTGCCTCTTGATCCATGTCAGCGTTGATTTCATATGGGAAGGCGGCCATCACAAAGCTAGATAGAACAAATGTGCAAGAACTTCGAAATCGATTCCAAATGTAGTTAATAAATGGTTAGAATTGCGCAGAGAACGTTACTTAAATGATAAAGCTGAGATTTGTGCGAACTACATATAATAAAATTAGCATAAGAACGAATTTTACATGGTAAAATTATCAGTCGAGATATTTCACATCATTTTTGAAATATAAAAATAAATTATAGAAAAACAGTCTTTTTCAAAATGTCAAGAATGCTAGAATGGGGAATTTGGAGATTTTAAATACAAAACGAATGAATAATTAACGGTAATAAAATTAATTACATAAATGTAGAAGAACACAAATGTATCTGTCAATGAAGATTATTTGAATTGGGGGGGGGGATTATTTTAGCATTCCACCGATCAAAAGATGCAAATAAATGGGTCGGCATGGGCAGAAAATGAAAGAATGCCCTCTAATTTAAAGATAAAAAAAGCAAAACGTCAATAATTTTTAAACTGAAGGCACAATGAATCGGGGGGAAGGGAATTAAATTGTGGAGAGAGTTTCAGGAGAAATTTGTGTTGGGTCATCGATGTTCCCCACCTAATCATCTTCACTGTCTCATCAAAAAAGAAGGCAAATTATTCGTTAATCGCAGAGAGTTACGCGTAAGTCCAACCCAACGCGACCCTTCGTACTTTTAGAATGGCATTTTAAATGAATTTTTGTATATATTTTAAAGAATTGGTGTTTTGTCCCTTCTCGAGCAATGTAAATTTGAGAGTAGAAATTAAAGAAATAAAAATTGAGAAACTCACTCATTCCCGGCATTTAGGTAACCGACTAGCGTTTCGCCGCCTGGATTTCAATTCCAGAAATTAATCATTTATGTTTAATTTGACTTTCATTACCAAACAAAGCAACGATGGCGGCGTTTGACACTGAGAAAACAAAATTTTTATACAACTTTAGCAAAAATTTTTCAGAAGCATCGTTTTAACGGCAATTAGTAAATCTGGTGAAGGAATTCGA
Organism: Globodera rostochiensis; assembly: GCA_018350325.1. Lineage (NCBI taxonomy): Eukaryota > Metazoa > Nematoda > Chromadorea > Rhabditida > Heteroderidae > Globodera > Globodera rostochiensis. The sequence continues at coordinate 2,032,775 of JAEVLN010000010.1, forward strand.
TAGGGAACGGGATTTTTTGGGTATTCTCTGGAAATTCCAATTCCTTAAACTAAACTTCCGGACTGAAACTCCCGGAAATCCGGTCCGGTTCTACTCCCGACCACTTTGCAAAGTTTTTCGGAGTTTTTTAACCATACTTTTACAAAAAACAGGCTTTAGGCTTTACCATCCGGATTGCAGCTCATCGATCGAAACAGTATCCCATGGCACTCAGCTCGAGCTGGCTGATTACGGTAGCGATCGCTTCTGGTGTGCTGATCAGTGCTTCAATAATGAATAAATTTGGCATAGTTGAGGCTGATGATGCAAAAGAAGGCCCAAATGGAAACCGGCCCAATGCCATCTCGGCCAGTGAAATGTTCCGCCACTATTGTTATTGTTTTTTTCCATTTATTTGCTTAAATAAATGCAAAAAAAAGTAAAAAATAGGCAAGCCAATTTTTGTATAAAAAACAAACCAAGCTAGGTATTTTAAAATTTAAAAATTTTTTGTTTTTTCGAAAGATTAGGTATTTAACTTTCATCATTTGCCAGAATCAAAAACACCTGTAAACATCACCGCCAAGCCTTTCCGGTGCCAAATAAACCTTGCAATTTTTATTTATTAATTTTAATATTTATGCCGAACTTTTGTGCCAACATAGAACCAGGCCACCGACTGCGCCATTTGTTTTGAAACGCCGAAATCCGCCAATTTTACTTGGCTGGCCGAGTTGACGAGGAAATTGCTTGGCTTAATGTCCCTATGCCGGGAAATAATATTTAAAATTTTGGAAAAATCTACCTATGCATTATGTGCAGCTCCTAAAGGTATTTAAGTCCGTCTATGACGGTGACAGAAATGGCACCTATGAAAATTAGAATAAAATTTGTAAAAAAACCAAAAATTTAAAAAATTGTGCAAATATGAAATTAAACTTTTCGTACCAAAACAAAGAAAATATGATAAGAAATAGTACATAAAATTTGACCGAGAACGGGAGGCGTCAATTGACCATAACCGGTCCAGCGAAAGAGCATCCATTAGTTCCTGGGGAAAAATGAAAATATGAAAAAAATAAGGACTGATGAATTCGCATTTTCGGAGACGAAAGTATTTGTCTAAAATTCCAAAGTTACTTATTTCAATGAATTTTGAGTTTTCTTTATTTCTGGCTAAGCAATGTGGCCTTTTGCGTAAATAAACGATAAATTGAGATTTCATCTGTTTTAGAAGCCACTAAGTATTTTAAATTCATAAATTGTAAAATTTGATTTTTGGAAAAAGGGTTAATATAGTAAAACCCCGGGGCTCTATTTTAAGAAATACGTCATGATGCAAAAGCATTGAACCATGCAGATGAGCAATTGATTGTCAACAAAAAGTGCGCGTGGAATTGAACAATGTTCGGATGGGCACACCTCTACTGCGAATTAACGAAAATTTATCAAATAAAATAATATTTAAAAATGAATGTTTTTCAAAAAATTCAAAAAAAAAAATTGGTGATTTGTGTCGGCCAAAAAATCCCATCATTATGGGTGTATTTTTTTCGTTTTTACAACCGAAACCGGAAAACCGGTACCCCCGGTTTTTGGTTAGGCAGGTTTTACAAACCCCCGGTTTTCGGTTTCGGTTTTTGGGCCAAAAAAGCCGGTTTTCGGTTTCGGTAGGGTTAACTGACCGTGCACTACCCTAATAATAGGCATAAAAATAGCTTCATTCGGTAAGTTTATTTCTGATTAAATTATTGTCTAAACATTAGCCGTGCCATTCATTCATTTTTTTCCGTCCGGCATAAGCATATCAGGCCCTTTTTGTAAAACAAAATCATAAGTATTTTGAATCATTGGGTAATTTATTATTTATTGGATTGATAAATCCTAATTTAGTTAAAATCAAAACTAATTATTGAAAAATATTTTAAATGATCTGATCAGTTCACAACCGTGATCGATTAGATTTACATACAGTATAGTTTTGGATCATCACAAACATTGACCGTAATGTATTGGGTGGCCCATACGGGCAGAGGCAGCAAAACTTCGAAAAGCACTTTTGCCGACTATAATTTAGACAAAATATTATTTAATTAATATTGATCAAAAATTATTCTCCTAATCTTGCCTAAAATAATCAGCCAGCCCAATTTTGTTTTTTTCTTTCAATCCAATAATTTTTACGCGAATATGATCGATGGCAAACGGCGGGATGAGCATGATGGATTTGACTTTTTCATAATAGGCCATGTAATAATTGCAAGAATTTGTTGAAGCGAGTGCCATGAATGAAAACATAGTATTTTTAATGAATTCTCATAATACAAAAACTCAAAGTCAGAATTTGACTGAAATTGCCAGCAGCAAAATTAGGAATTAAAATACCCTCCTAAGTCAAAATGCTGGATAATTAATATCCATCCCTTTAACCTATAAATCTCGATCTCTCCAATTTAATAAAAATTCAATCCGTTAAATTGCCAGAATGTTTTTAACTGAAATGAATGTAAAATGGTAGACCCGAAAAAAAAATATAAATTACTATCAAAATAAAATGAAGTAATGTCTAAATGATTGATTTTTTTTTTTAGGTACCTAGGTAATTCGACTAACATAATTAAATTTGAAACTCTTATTTAAGGGGGTTTGTCCAAAATTTAAGCAAAATCAAATTAAAACCGGTCAAAACTAAACTAAATATCTACATTGGAAAAAACGGGTTAGATTAGTTTTCCAACTTAAATAAAAAATTTTGAAAAAGTCTCGGTAAATTTTAGGGCTCGATCATCTTAACGGGAGCGGAAAAAAGGCGAGAGTCCCGCTCCCGTTTCCGTCAAATTTTAAATTCTCTTTCCCGCTCCCGGAATTTATTCACCCACATCCGATCAAACACCGGTAAAGAACCGATTCTCGGCAGCAGAAAGGAGAGATGCTCTGCTGTTCCCCTGGCGGTGTCTGTGAACACTCCGCCGACGGCCACACAAATTGCCATTTTACAAATAGAGAAGAAAAGGCTAAATTTATGGTAAGTTTTATGGTCCGCAGTGAGTCTTGGTCGGATTACGGAAAGAATTTTGAGTGGGGTTGTAAAGACTTTGGCGGTGCCGGAGGCGCGCTGCCGATTGAATTTTTTGGGGAAATTTGTTAAGGAAACTCATAGGAATTTAGTTAATTTGGCTGATATTTCCTAACTGGCGAGACCAGCGGTACTGAGAGGCACCGAGGAATTAAACGATGAATAATTTTGATCGTCACATTCATTTTAATGAAGGGCGGGGATCTCCGGGGAAGCGTTCGACATTAAATTTTTTAGGGAGGGCAACAGACAAATCAATCTGATTAGGGCACGGATTTGGGCAATGATTGAGATTTCGATTAAAATTCTCAAAAAATCTCAAGCGAACGCCAAAATTTGTCGATCGAGAATCTCGCCCGTCCTTGCTTTAATCTGATGCCGAAACATCCGAAAAATAAGATTATAAAAATAAACGAAATGTAAGATATAAATGACTAGGGCTACGATTTTTAAGACTTTTTCTAGTCAAAATCCTTCAAAGACATTTTTACCCCTAAAGATCGAAACATTTCAAGCACTTTTTTGAGATTACGAAAAAAATCGGAGTTTTAAGAATTGTTTTATCTAATTGAATTTGTAAAAAGTTTTTTTCTCATCAATTTAGTTAAATAATTTAAGCAATTTTTTTAACTAAAAATCGTAGTCCTAATAAAGACACTCCATAAATCTCAAAAATCAACAGAACACAGGTTAAATGTCGTTAACGTTTGACGCATTATTCGTTCTCGTCCAGTGCAGGGGGGGAGTCCGAATTTGCCAGAATTTGCGACGGAACGCGGCCATCCTCAAACTGTAACATTGCAAAAATGGATTAAAAAGGCTGTATTTGTGCATATTAAATGTTGGATTTTTACATAAAAAAGTCAGCTTTAAATAAATCATATAAATTAATTCAAATAAAAAGATATTCAGAAAGAGAAATTCAATTGGAAACATAAAAATAAACTTGCATACATCTTTGAGAATCTCGTAGATATGCCCCAACAGCGGTTCCCACATTTTGAGTTTTGTGTCGCCCAGAAATTTGACGATGGCAATGTCCCACTCCTGCAAAAATTGTAATAATTTAATTATTTAAACATTCTTTAATATAGTCGTTAAATTTTTGGATACTCATTGTTGTGCTTACAAATTTAATTCTAAGCACTTTTTACAAAACATACGTGTAGTGGAAGTTCGTGAAAAGAAAACACGCAGTTGTAACGCGTATTGATTGCCGGAGAATTGTTTACAAAAAATGATCGGACTTCCTGTCGCTGAATTTCAAAGCATTTATGGCAATTAATTAATTGATTATTTAATATATTATAACAATGGACGGTTTAGAAAGCATACAGCTTTTATAAAATAGCAAATTAATCAACTTTTGTCTTACACTGTCCACGCCCCTCGCTCGAATCGACACCAAACAAATGCGATCGCCCTCATCAGTCGGATCGAAGAAGTCACTGTAATCGAGCAATTCGTAGCCAAATTCGTCCCGGTCCCGATGATTGAGACACCGCGGAATGAGTGCATTGTACAACCGTTGGTCTATGACGTATTCGGCATTGTGCTCTCTAAGGTCTACTGACTAAAAACAAATCTTTGATTAGAATTATGAATTTGTAACGAGGAATTTATTGCTTTTTTAAAGACCATACGTGAATTTTCCATTTTTTTGCATGTTTAGAGCCTCGCAATAAAAAGTAAAAAAGTGAATTGTTTGAAATCAATTCTTGCCAAAACGGTCCAGTGACAAACTGGGCCGTTTCATTTGTAAGTTCAGCCGGGAGTCGACGACAACGAACACGAGATCCCATAAATTGGGTGTTTTTTAGCGGGCGAAATTTTGGTTTGGACAATCAAAAATTAGAAAGTTGGGGTGTTTGTCAATTTTTGCTAAAATGTAAATTTAAAAATAAATAAAAGTTTTTAAATAGAAAAGAAAGATCAATTTGGGAAGACCCGATCGTTAATTGAGAGAAACAAAAATAGGTATATGGACAACTTTTAAAGCATGCCATGAAAATTTTGTTTAAAAAATTGATTTCTTTCTTGGCAAATTTCGATAGAAATTTATGAAACTTCGCTGAGTCCCACAAAAAAAAGTGCATTGAGCTAAAACAGTATGGCATTTCTTTAAAGAATGGCAACCCTGGGTTAAAAAGATTTATTGCCTCTTGATCCATGTCAGCGTTGATTTCATATGGGAAGGCGGCCATCACAAAGCTAGATAGAACAAATGTGCAAGAACTTCGAAATCGATTCCAAATGTAGTTAATAAATGGTTAGAATTGCGCAGAGAACGTTACTTAAATGATAAAGCTGAGATTTGTGCGAACTACATATAATAAAATTAGCATAAGAACGAATTTTACATGGTAAAATTATCAGTCGAGATATTTCACATCATTTTTGAAATATAAAAATAAATTATAGAAAAACAGTCTTTTTCAAAATGTCAAGAATGCTAGAATGGGGAATTTGGAGATTTTAAATACAAAATGAATGAATAATTAACGGTAATAAAATTAATTACATAAATGTAGAAGAACACAAATGTATCTGTCAATGAAGATTATTTGAATTGGGGGGGGGGATTATTTTAGCATTCCACCGATCAAAAGATGCAAATAAATGGGTCGGCATGGGCAGAAAATGAAAGAATGCCCTCTAATTTAAAGATAAAAAAAGCAAAACGTCAATAATTTTTAAACTGAAGGCACAATGAATCGGGGGGAAGGGAATTAAATTGTGGAGAGAGTTTCAGGAGAAATTTGTGTTGGGTCAGCAATGTTCCCCACCTAATCATCTTCACTGTCTCATCAAAAAAGAAGGCAAATTATTCGTTAATCGCAGAGAGTTACGCGTAAGTCCAACCCAACGCGACCCTTCGTACTTTTAGAATGGCATTTTAAATGAATTTTTGTATATATTTTAAAGAATTGGTGTTTTGTCCCTTCTCGAGCAATGTAAATTTGAGAGTAGAAATTAAAGAAATAAAAATTGAGAAACTCACTCATTCCCGGCATTTAGGTAACCGACTAGCGTTTCGCCGCCTGGATTTCAATTCCAGAAATTAATCATTTATGTTTAATTTGACTTTCATTACCAAACAAAGCAACGATGGCGGTTGACACTGAGAAAACAAAATTTTTATACAACTTTAAGCAAAAATTTTTCAGAAGCATCGTTTTGTCGCGTTATTTCTGTAAGATTTTCGAAAGTTTACTCTTTGTGCAATAAATTTGGCCACTGCATTTTGGTCCTTCGGCCGATGCGATGTCAAAAAGTTGTGATGATAAATCTTTTCCGTCCCGAAGCGTTCGTTCTTTTGGATTAAGTGCAAGACTAAAAAACCAAAGATTTATAAACATTTGGGTCGAAACTCCTGAAATTTTGGGATTTTTTGGTCACAAAAAATTCTGCCCCGTAGCATCTATCGGCACCGCCGACCCCCCCCCCCCCCCCCCCCCCCGCCCATCCCGGGCCAATCGTACGTTGTGTGGGCCTCTGATTGGCCATCCCTTGTAAAGATGGTGCCCCCGAATTGTTGAGAAAAATTTTTGTAAACATATTTTTAAATGTATTGATTTTTGACCCTAAATCTGATAGGTATTTTGATTCCAATGTACTGAAGCGGTTCCGGAACCGCCAGAAAAAATGGAACCGAGACATCACTGCTCCCTGGCTCCGGTTCCATCCCCGAAATTCGAATCGCTCCGACGATCGCAAAGAACTAAGCGCTAAGAATGGAGAGATGTTTGAGTTGGAGTGACTTTTATGTAGAATAGGCCGGGATCGGGATAAATCCCATTCTTAGGGGTGCATTTTTATCCCGATAATCCCGACTCTACCGGGATCGAGATTCTGCTTTTTTTAAAAACCGGGTTTGGGATTTCAAAACCGGAATAATCCCGCCCGATCCCAGCCTATCTACTTTTATGGGACGAATTTTATGAGGGTGTGCAGCTGGCTTTAATACAGCGATGGGCCAGGGGCCAGGCTTACGGGTGAAATTTGTTAATGAACAATTGTCAACGGATGTTGTGACAGTAGTGATCGGGCATAATGCAAGGTGCGAAAATTTTTCCAAAAATGTTGATCAAAAGGGTCCCTTCTATGGTGTTCAAAATCTGAACCGGTTCAAAAACCGCTTTAATGCTCGTCCCATAAAATTTTTGATTGTTCTATTGCTTTCAGCCCCTAAGATAACTTATAAAAGTGATTTTGAGTGATTTTCAGTGTTTTCCTGTTCCAACAATTTTGAACCTGTTCCTGTTCCTGTTCTGTTCTAAAATCTTAGAACAGCCTGTCTGTTCTGTTCCTGTTCTGTTCCGACCTCGAGAACAGAACAGGAACAGGAACAGAACAGGAACAGAACAGAGTAAACTGTTCTTAGACTGTTCCAAATTAAAAATTTTCCGAGTGAAATTCAGACTGAAATTTTAATCGATGATTCATTGAACAGAGTGCTCATCACTTGCTAGTGATGCTCGAGACCTAACCTTACCAAGAGTTGACCCCGAGACTCGAGAATTTGCTCCCAAAAATCCGAGACTTTTACGAAAATATTTTAAGTTAGGTTCAAAATAGGTTTGATCCCGACCCCTTGGGGGCAGGAAAATCGGGGAGGTCGGGGTTGGTCATGTCGAGAGTCGGGGGCGACCCAATTTTGAGAATGGGGAGCAGCCCTAATTCAAAATTTTTTGAGAATTCTGCTTCTGCTTTACATCAGGGGGGAGGGGGGGGGGGGGTCGGCGGTGCCGATAGGCGCCGCCGAGAAAATTTTGAATTTTTGACTTAATTTGTTAAGGGATTTGCAACCATTTTTTGAAGATTTTAATGGAATTGTTAAAAAAATGGTCTTGATTTTTAAAAACAAAACAAAAGGGTCCCCCTATGATTTTTTTCTCAAGTTTAATGAAACAAATAAAAAATTTTTATGTCTTCAAAAAATATTAATTCTAAAATATTTTTAATTACCATCAAAGTTCGTAAAGAGAGAAAAAAAGCATTCACAAAGTAGGGGGTTCGAACCCACAGCCCCAGGCATCACATATCACTCACCATTACACCACACCAGGGAGTAAAATATAAAGAATAAAAAAGAATTTCACTAGGAAAAGTTGAACCTTAGACAAAATTGAATCAAGGCACGCAGTTTAACCACTGCGCCACGTGAGATCATAATGAATCATTGGAAAATTTCAAATATATTACTCAATCAAGTTCAATTCTTCAATTTTTACCCTGTTCTAGCTTGGCCTGTTCTGTTCCTGTTCTGTTCCTGTTCCAAGGATTTTGAATCTGTTCCTGTTCCTGTGCTGTTCTGAAATCTTAGAACAGAACAGGAACAGAACAGGCCAAGCTGGAACAGGAAAACACTGTCAACCACTGACCTCATCAATGCGATATTCGACATTCTTTTGGAATTTGTCAAATTCGGCCAACCAACTGACTGCTTTAATGGCCAAGCCAGCTTCCTTAATCAATTTTTTTTTGAAAAGCACACTTTTTAAACATTATTTTCAAAGTACCAAAGGCCAACGAAGAAGAGCGAATATTTGCTCTTTGCGCTCCTCATAATCGAGTGGGCCTTCAAAGACAAATTCTGAAAACAGCACATTATTGACCAACTTGGTAAAATATTATTAACTCGTTTTCTTTTTGGATTTTATTAAATTCAACAATTCAACCTTTTCAGTGTTAGTGTAATTCTTTTGTTTTTCGGATCAAAATTTTTTTTAAATTAACAAATTAAATAAAAAATTCACTTGAAAATCCAAATTCGTTTTTCCACCTATAAATTGTTTGACGAGAAAAACAAATCAAACTCAATTAGAATTGATAATTATTAATATTTAAACAATTAAATAAAAATTTATTAATTCCATTTTAAAATAAGTTCAAATTAAATCCACATAAATAAAAATCAAGTAGCAAAATAATAGATTTTGTGCAAAAATGTAGAAATATATTTTGTGATCGAAAATCCGATATTTATTTAAATAATTATTGTTTTATGCAAATAACAACGAAAAATAAGAGCTTTTCTTAAAATTCGAATTATCAAAAATCGAATACGAATCAGTGCTTTGTTCTTCTCCATCCTTCCCATTATCAGATTCTTCTTTATCGGAGATGCGATCAAATTTCATAAATTCTAAATTCATTTTTAATTAAAATAAAGAAATATTTAAAAGTACCGGATTTAACCCGTTTTTCAACATTCTCTTCCTTTACTGTTTTGTTTAATACGATTTTTTGCTTTCTTTTGTTCGAAAATTGATCAAATTCTTCATAATCATATGGTTCATCTTTCACAACAATTTCTTTTTGAATTTTTCCAATTTTTTAATTGATTAAATTGTCATTTGAATTTGTTCGTAATGTTTCTTTACAATTGCCGGATTTTGTGCCAATTTCTTCACTTTTCTGCCATAATTCAACAAATATATCATTGTGTTCTTCATCAAATGCATTCAATTGCAAAATTTGGCAATTGAAAAAACAGAAAAAAATAAAATAATGACAACAAATCATAAATAGTGCAGAATAAAATAACTGAAATTAAATTTAAATTTGATTATTTTAAATTTAGTAGAGGCCCGCTTATTAGAGGTCCACTTTCTATAAATATTATGAGCCTCTCCTCCCCTAGAGAGCAAGCAAAACACGTTTAAAAAAAAATTAATTTTGTTTTAATTTGAGTTTTGCCAATAATGAGATGGAAGTAATCATTAAGTTGTAGAATAAAGTTTGAAATGAGAATATAATCTTTATAAATAATTTATTCTGGATTATTTTTTAATCATTATGGTTCGTTTCATAGATGATTGATTTCGTATATTCTACGCAGAAGAAACAAATTGTACTGGGAGGGAAATTGATAGCAATAATATTAGTCTCATTTCCAGCAGAAATGTATATGACGCAAATTAAATCATTATTTGTCTAGACTTAATCGAATTTTCTTGGGTGACACGACCCAAAAAAATTTTTAAATTCAAAAATTCGAGAAATAAAATTTTTGTCGTTTTTATTAGTGCTTTTGGATGGGACCGGCATGCCGATAGGCGCCGCCAATTTAAAACGACGAGCGCATAAAAAGATTTAATTTTTTTGTAATTTTTTCAATGTTAAAGAATTTTAAAATTTTTGCGACGGTGCTAATTGGCGCTTCGATAGTCTCAGTCTCGGGTCGTGGAAGGATCGGGCAATTTGATTCCTCCGAGAATGATTCGTTGGCATGATGCTCAGATTGGTCGGTTTTACGCATATTTCTAATGCCTTCACAATGTGCAAAATGGCAATTAAAATAATAAAAGAATGGAGAAGAAAAAACATTTTATAAATCGAATTTCAAAAAGTCGACCCCAAAACGATGGCATTTAAATTAAATATATGTATGTGTATAATGTATAGAAGTCATAGATTTGTATAATGATGCATAGAAGGATTCTCTCATGCATAAATTTCACAATTTCTCTTTACAATGGTGGTTATTTAAATTGAATTTGGGCAAAAGCGTTGGCATATTTTTCCAACGTCACAGTCAGTTCATTTTTGGCAAAAAAAAAAAAGGCTAATTGCCAATACCATTTTACTATATTTATTGTTTTTATATTAAAAATATTTTACTTTACTAATTTTTTATTTTATAAAAAAATAGTTAAAATATTTTAACAGTAACTAGAACGGTCGGTTAACCAAACCGAAAACCGGTTTTGTTGATCCAAAAATCGAAACCGGAAAAGCGGGGGTATCGTAAAAAATGTAACCCCCTAAAAATTTTAAATTATTAATATTTGACACTGTAAAATATCAATTTTTGTTCAATTTATGTTTTTTAAATTTTCTACTATTAAAAACAGGAACAGGCCAAAATGCCGTTTTTTTGAACCGCAATCTCCCAAAACTCGATTTGACATTTTGATAAAGACAAGATTTCCCGAAATAAATGAGTTTTGTTTAAAAAAAGTTACTCTAAAAAAATTTTTGTACAGAAAACCGGAAAAGTATCGACAATTTTTTTTTGGTATTTTTTGATACTTTAAGTGCAAGCCAAAAGGCTTAAAAAGCAAGAATTGTTATTTTAGTTAATTAAGTTATTTTATGGATCGGATATAATTCAAGTTCAACAAAAAGTTGACATGACATGATCAGAGCAATGTTTATGGTTTGAAAATGCAAAAAAAGAGAAGAGTCTGATTGATTCAAATTCAACAGTGGGTAACCGACCAATCGATCAATCACCTTCCCCACAAGAATTGATCAGAATAAAACAAAAAATGGTCTTAAACTATCCCTGAATTGAAAAAGTTGAATGAAATGATATTCATTCATGTTATTATTATTATTATTTGAAAATTTATTCAAATATTTTTGTGTCTTTTGAAGCACAGATAAATTTTGCAAAAAAATAAAATTTTCATAAAATGCACTGTTTACAATTCAAATTGCTGCTATTTGCTTTAAATACATGTTGGGATAATTTTCATGCAAAGCACACTGATCAACGAGTTATAATTTCGTCTTAAACGTCGCAATTTGTTCCAGAATTTTTTCTGAAATTAATTATTAGCATACCTATTTTTATTCTAAATTAATTAAACTAAAATATAAAATGTTAAATATTTTATTTAAATTCCCCCACCTTTGAAGTGGTCAATGTTGTTGTCCTTCATCAACTGCTTGAACTCCTCGGTGCAATACACTTTTTGGGGTGTTGCCAACAAATTGGCACTCAAATAGCCCCGGTAAATGTCAAAGTAGGCATTCTTCAATGCCTGCTCAGCGCTTGTCCGTTGTGCCGGGTCCAACACGAGCATTGATGAGAGCAGTGCACGCACATTTTCAACTTCAGCAAATAAGTTTAGTCAATAGTCAAAAAATAATTAAAAAACGACATACTTTTGTGAAAATTTTTTTATCTGTACGTAAGTATCATAAAATAAAATAAAATGTTATGTTCATTAAATATTGTTTATTATATGTCATTTCTTAAAAGTAAATTATAAAAAAAAATTTTTGTTAAGACATAATAAAATTATTACTTAGATTCTACTGTAAAGTTCCATTTAGAGTTAATATTTTTAATTAAAATTCATGTATGTAAATTATGAAGTATATTGATCACCTTTTTAAAAAAGTTATCTATAATTTTATTTGAATATATGCATTATGATCAAAAATTATATACAAATTAACATTTTATAGAATTAAAAAATTTAGGGATTGTTATAAAATTAATTTGAAAAGTTTGTAAAAAACCTCTTCTTAATTTGATTAATCCCACTTCAATAAATATAGAATAATAAAAAATAATGGCATTTTCTTTACTTGTCAAGTAATCGCTAATCAGTTTTGGCACCGCATTGTCCGGGATCATTTGTGTCCAGTCAGCGGACTCCCTTTTCGGCATTTCCATCACAATTTGTTTGTTGGTCTCCTTGACGCCCAACGAGTCGAGAAATTTCAGATCAGGAGTGCCCAGCACTTCGTTGAATAGTTTCCATTGGGTGGCCAATGTTGTGCCGTGGAACAAAATGCGTGCCAGGATCAGCTCGGCAAAAATGCAGCCGACGGACCAAAGATCAACTATAGTGATCAAAGATCAATAAAATATATATGATCAGCCGACAAAAACGGGTATTAGTATGAGATACCTAACTGATAAAAATGTAATAAAATGATTTAAATATTAAATAAGGATCAAAACATGGACAATAAATAATCGAAATCGCCCAAAACCTTTTTAATAGGGTTTCTTAGGAGCTGAAAACGATAAAACAATAAACAAAAATTTGTCGCACCGCCTTTTAACTGGGCTTTGAACCGTTTCAACACCCTTTTGGATCTTCTATAAACTCTCGCTAAAATTTCGGAAAAATAAAAATTTTAGAAGAATTCGACTTAAATTTATTCATTTTGTCATGATTTCATTGTATATAATACTAGTGACAGGCCAGGACCAGGATCTGGGCCTGGATTTTTACAAGATGCCGGGCACCGTATCCCGGGGGTTTAAGCTACCGGGACAAAACCGTAACCGGAGGTTTTTGACGGGATCCTAGCCCGGGATCCCGCTCGGGCTCTTTTTGTAATCCCGATACTGTATCCCGGTGTTTGATGCCGGTACTGATATATACCGTATTTCTTTATTGGAGCCCTCCAGGCCTCTATTGTTGAACCTCCCTCAAGGGGTCGCTTTTTACCTTTCTTGTCATAACTGTCAATGCCCAAGTAGATTTCTGGTGCGCGATAAATTGGCGTGCCGGCTTCGGTCGTCAAATTTTCTGGCACAATGTCTCTCGCAATGCCATAATCCAAAATTTTCACATTTCCGCGATCACTCATCACAATGTTTGTCGGTTTTAAATCCTGCAATCGTTTTATTTAATATTTATTTATATTAAAAAATAAGCTTTTTTTGTAAATGCTAAAATATTAAAATTAATTAAATTTACCCTATGCACAATGCCGGAGGCGTGCAGAAAATTGACGCCACATAAAATTTGAATGATACAGTATGACAATTCTTGATGCGTCCATAGTGTGCAATTTTTCAGCTTCTCCACAATACGCTCGCGCAAATTTTTGCCAAAATATTCGGTCACCAAATGCAAATCGTCAAACTTTTTCAATGGCTTCACTTTTGACGGCAAACGCACATCATAAAGGGCAATTAGCTTAAATAACAAAGTATATATTTTAGCAAAAAAAAAAAGTGCAAATAAAAATAAATCAAAAAAATATTATATATATTGGCATTCTGTCACCCAAAATCAATCAAGTTTTGCTGATTGCAGTTTTGTTCAATCATTGATTTTATGTTTTTATCTTAGGGGGTTGGCACCCTGACCCCGAAAATTTGAGGCCTTTCCCGACTTCCGACAGTGTCACGCCCGGCAAGCCCCGACCCCGTCCCCGACTACTTGTTTACACCCCAAGCTCTCGGATTGCCGGTTTTCGACTTTTTTAGCAAAAAAATCCTGAAATAGCTTTTAAACATTTAAAGAATGTGAACCTTTTAATGTTTTGTAATATTATTTGCAATAAATATTTTAAAAATTTAATATTTTTCGGTTTCCGGACATTTCGGGTCCGGAAATTGCGGGTTTTTGGTGGGGTGACAGAACGAATTCATGAGCTCCATATTAATCAGTTTCAAGCTTAAAATCATCATTTTGGCATTGAATTTAAAAAAAAAAAAAGAGAGTAAATTTCCCTATCAGATATTTAATTCTTCGAAAATTTATTTATAATTTTTCTTTTTACATTTGGATGATTGAGCGCGGAAAGTAGCGCAACTTCTCGTAGCGCGTATTTGGCGGTGCCGGGCGAATGAAACGGTGCACGAAGTAATTTTATGGTCACACACTTTTTTGTGCCATCCGCTTCCGTGGCAATTCTGATAATAAAAATAATAAATATTTTTTATTTGTATTTAAAAAATATTTAAAATATTCGTTAGTTATAAAGTTTATACGATTTCCAAACGCTGCCTTGTTCGCTTCTGGCAAGCAATGATTTGTCTCCATAGCTGGCGTTCCGTTGACTTTTCATCTCCCCATTCACTAAAAATTATTTAAATATATATTAAGATATAATAAAAATGATAATTATGTCCAAATAGTTTTAAAGAAAAAATCAATTATATATTTTTTTGTGCTAACCTCGCTTTATGTCGTCCGACTGTTGCTGGAACTGTTGTCGTTCTATTTCACCACTGTCATCGGATGTACTGGTTGAAGACGTAAGTGTTGGTGTTGAGGTTGACGAAATTTTATAAGATTTCAGCATGTTTGCCACACTTTTGGCCATTACAAATGTTTATAAAAATAAAAAATTCTAAAAACAGCAAAAGATAAAAATAAAATATCTAAGGAAAAAGTTCCTGTAATATTCATAATAAGACTAAAAAAGATAAAATTAAATTGATTTTAAAAATATCAACATAAAATTTAAACAACAAATACTATACTACTTTTTAGCTGAATAAAGCATAAAAAATAGCTTTTATTGATGCATTAATAACATTTAAAATTTAATGTAAACAACATCAACCGGTTTTTAGCTTCCGGTTAACATGGTATTTATTTAACAAACAAAAGCCTTCCATAAATGGGTTATTTCATTATGCGAATTCTCTGACGCAAAATGGTGCAATTTTCAGCATTTTATAGGAAAAAGAGGGGATATTTGTGGGCTCTTAATAAGCAAAATGAGCAAACAAAACAGCAAACAGTGGCCTTGACTTACTAAGAAAGTGAATTTTGTTGGGGCATTTCCACCAAAATTGCTTAGTAAGCAATTTTTTCATCGAATTATTGCCCCCCCCCCTCCCTCACTACCCGTCCCCCGCAGCGCCACCGCTCCGACGCTCGCGAAACGTAGGGAGAGAACTCGTTCCCCACTTTGTGCTCGAGAGCAGATCAACTGAGTTTTAGCCAAATGAGTCCTGCTGATTGAGAAGTGTTCATTGGCGTTGAGATCGATTGACGCCAAGCACGGAGACCGCAGATCAATAGGTTATGATTGTGAGAACGATAGAAATATTACGAACGGCATCAGAAGTTATGATTGTAAAAAAAATTGCAGATTTTTTAAATTATGGCTTTGATAAAATTATAAGCAAATAG
Source organism: Globodera rostochiensis (assembly GCA_018350325.1). Lineage (NCBI taxonomy): Eukaryota > Metazoa > Nematoda > Chromadorea > Rhabditida > Heteroderidae > Globodera > Globodera rostochiensis. The sequence goes on from JAEVLN010000010.1 coordinate 2,048,459, forward strand.
ACAACGTAATTAATTCTTTGTTTTATAAACTACCACCGATGTGGTCAATCAATTTTTTTCAAATGTCTGCTGACCTTGAATTTACTACAAGGTTTAAGGTTTTTAAATAACATTTTTTGTTTAATTGTTTAAATGATCTGAGCCCAGCGCATTTTTTCACTCTTCTCCATATTCTCTAATCATGAACATATATAGATAATAGGATATAATATCGACCAAAGTGTGCGGCGGGTGTTTACGACGACGATGCGACGACGTCCGTGGACTGTACACTTTTTTTTTTGCGCAATTTTTGGGCGGAATTATGGGGGGGGGGGGGGGGGGGTGGTGTGTGGTGGAATAAATGAAATTTTTTGATTGATTGAAAACGACGAGCGGAAATCCCCCCCCCCCCCCCCCCCATAAATCGTTGAAACATTTTTCTTCGAATTATTTGTAATTTTAGGGGGCGAGAGGAAATATAGCAAAATGGGTGGTGATTGAATGTTTGTCGAATTGGTTGGGTGTGTGTTGAGGAAAAATGTTTTTATACAAAGTTTCTGATTTGAAAACACTTCACACGATGGCATAAAATTTTCACATTGTTTTAAATGTTTATTATATTTCAGTTATTTATTTGAAATAAAAATTATTTAAAAAAAAATAAAAAATAATTTTGTACAGCAGATTTAAATTTTCCGGGAAAATGCGCACCAAACGCGGAGCAATCGGTAAACGCAATTCAAATGCTCGCGCTTCAAATAATGGTAACATTTTTAAATTTTTATATATTTTTTTGTTCTGTATAATGAATATATAACTGTACTTTGCTTTTCGTACGCCGGCTCTATTTTGAAAAAATTGTTGAATTTTTTTGTTCTTTTTTTACAAAAAATGAGTAATTTACAAAAAAAGGGTAAAATAGGGCAAAACATTTACAAAAACTGCATCAATGTGCGCTTCTCCAGCCAAACCTATTATTTATTCCCACAGAAAATTAGTTATGCACGGAAATTTAAAAAAATTCAATTGTTTTATTACCGAAATGCCATTTTTTATGTACAAAAAAATGGAATTCTGGATTCGGCGGACAACTCCTGAATTTTGGACACTAAATCTATGATAATTTTATTCATTTGAAATAGGGTTGGTCCCCGTTCCCGAACCCCGCTTTTTTTAGTCTGGGTTTTTGTCCACGACCCCGACTTTTTTGAATTTTTCGGGGTTTTTGCTGGGAAAACCCCCGATCCCCGACTTTTTTGGTCGGGGACGAAAACCCCGACCCCGACATTTTTCTTGCCCCCGAGGGGTCGGGGACCAACCCTAATTTGAAACGTCTTTTGCTAAAAAATAGACAAGGAAGTAATCTGATCAAAAACCGGTTTTGCTTCGTCATTATTGAACAGCAAAATTTTGGTATTTTAATCGACTGAAAATTTTTAGAACTTTGAATTTAGTTAACGTTCAATTTTAAATTAAATTGATTTTTTTTAACAAAAAATTGAATATTCGAGAATTTAAGATATTGATAACAAAAATTCTTCATTTATTATGTTGTACTTATTTATAATTTTGCAACATGTATATGTCATGCAAATGTTTAAATTAGTCATGATTTTAAAATTTTTAATTTAAAAAATTATTTTTGAGAATTTCTTTATCATTTTGCCGCATTTAAATGTTTTTATTGCATTTTTTTCAGAGCAATCTGACGAAAATTCTGGTGGAGAAATGAGTGAACGGGAGCAACGCCGGGTGATCTCCAATCGGCTAAGTCAGCAACGATACCGTGAGGTACGGACGGGATAGATGCTAAGTTTTTTTAAATTTTAAATTGTATACCGATTCGGTATTTAAAAACATTTTTGCATAATTTAATTTCAGTTATTTCTCCTGCAAAATTTTGGACACTTTTTGGCAAAAGACTTAGTGGGATTTAACCAATTTAAAAATGCTCACTAACTGATCCATTTTTTTTGGTTGTTGTTGTTGCTAAAAATAGATTTGGTTGGGGTGATTGGTGTTCACCGATTTAAATAAATTGGATTCTTTTTTTTTGTTTTCAGAAAGGTAATGAGGCGCGAGATCTGTTGCCACAACTGTATAAGCGAATTGCGGACTTGGAACGTGAAAACAATTTGTTGAAAGACCAATTGTGGCGACAGCGAGACCCAAACGGCTATGCCATGGCACAACAACAGCAAAAAGTGAAAAATTACATTTTTTAATGACCAAAAATTTAAAATATTAAATTATTTTAATTTAAAAAACAATTTGACAAATTTGATAACAAATTTTATTTAATTAATAAAGTCACGATTTATAGTGACTAAAAAACCCCAAATATATAGGCTAAAAACACAAAAATGCCAAAAAATGGATTTATTTTTAAAAATGCCAAAATATTGATTTATATTGTCTAAAAAAAGTTGCTCTAATTCAACAAATTTTTCGAAATGAATGAATTTCTGGGCTTCTCTCGTCAAATCTTGTTCTCGAAAAAAATAGCTAAAACCTGAAATCCAGACCCTATAAATTTTGGTTATTTTGTCCTAAATTAAGCGCCAAACGGCTGACTGAATTTGAAATTTCAAATTAATTTTCGTTTTTTTTTTTTGAACTTTGTACAATAATTGTAATATAAAAATTAGTACAAAAATCAAAATTTTTTTTGTGCAAAAATAGGAATGGACGACGGATGGACCTACAAATAATGTAGAAGTGACGGCACCAAATGCATTCCCGCAACGTGTGATGAGCGAAACTTCCGTAAAAAATATTTTTAATAGAATTTTAAAATTAAAGTTTTTAGATTCCTTCTTTGTTCAATGGACATCAACCAGTTCAACGAATGGTAAATGTAACACATCTCTCTGATCACTCTATTTGATCATACATGTTTAAGTCTTAATTAGATCCATTTAGAATTCTGATCAGGAGAAGATGTTAAGGAAATCCTTTTTAATCAAAGTCATTGATACCTAATAATTTCTTGATCAAGCACCATTCTTTTTTTTTAATTTTACGGATAGACATTTTTATTTTTATTATTTATTGATTTTTCAGAGAGGATTTTAATAGTTACCGGTTCATTAACTAAATGAACATTTTTTAATTAACTAAAATTAGCAGAAATTTTTTTATTCAAATTTTAATAGAATTGAAATTTATGGCTAGAAACTATTAAAGATAAAAGTTTTATATATGCTATAATTGAGATTGTTTTATTAGAAATTAATCCAACAAAAAAACTTATTCTGAAATAACATTAAGGTTTCAAACATTGAAAATTGTGTTGGCCAAAGCCCCCGGGACAATGAAGCAGTCGTAGCGGCGGCAGAATGGCAACCCGCCAATGTGAATGGTGCCGATTTTTATGTGAATTCGGCATCCAACAATAACAACAACAGCGGTGGCACCGCCGCAGGGCACCTCCTTCAAAATGTTGGCGGCGGTGCTGCTGGTGGCATTGCCCGAACACGGCCCATCAAGCGGCCAAGTGTACGTCGTTCAGCATCAGCATTGAACATCAACGTGAACACAAGTGCCAATGCCAATTGTGCCCCGTTTCCGGCATCACCGGTACATGCACAATGAGCAAACGCACAAATTGACGTTAATTATTGACATTTTTGAAGATTTTTTTTTTTTGAAATTCCATTATCCCCATATCTCTCCTCAAAATTATCATATAGTACCTCATTTGATCCAATTGAAAAGCTTTGTGTGTAGAAAGCCGAATTTTTATGATGAAACTAGGGTTAAGCCCCGACCCCGATCGACCCCCGATCCCCAACCCCGACAATTGGGTCGTCCCCGACAATTGGGTCGTCCCCGACCCCCGACATGGCCAACCCCGGCCTCCCCAACCCCCGTCCCGCCCCCGAGGGATCCGGGCTCAACCCTAATGCAAACAAAAAAAGTTTAAAGTTTAAAACTCAAAAATTTGAGCCAATTTGGCCTTATACTTTTTGAAACGAGTTCATATTTTCAAATGCTACTAAATATGTATGAATTGAATAGCTGCGAGAAGAAAATTGGAGCGGGAGCTATTTTTTATGAGTAGAGAGAATTTAGCAATAATTTTGGATGACCTTTTTCCTGAAGCTCTTTTATATTTAAAAATCCACGCGCTTACAAAATTAAAATGTCATTTTTATTTTATTTGTTTTATTTTTAGCAAACGCAATACCTTTCGGCTGGCACCAATTATGGGCCGTGCATAAGTCCGCAACCGTATAGCCAACAGCAGCTGGCAGATGGCGGCCAATGGTGGATCAGTTCAAGCGGAGCCCAGCCCCAATCGCCGCCCCAACAACAACAACATCGATGCCGATCAGCATCGATCACCGCCACACCATCAGCAGAGAATGCGCAGATATTGTTCAACACGTCCATGGGCTCCAATTTTGGGCAAAGCATGCCAAGACAGGTGAAACACTTTTGAATTGTATTTAGAGCCCGACCTAGACCTGGGTACACACCCAAATTTTTCCTGTACCCAGGGTGCAGGTCCATGGAACCTCCGCGATCCTGGGTTTTCCTGGACCTAGACTTTTTCTGAACTTTGGACCAGGAAAAAGGTGTCCAGGCACCCTTCTCCAAGTCCAGGATCCGGGTCCAGGAATTTTAATAATGTCGTGTTTTAATTGGCTACGATTGATGTGTTTGGGTAATGCCAATTTATAAGGAAGCAAATATTTTTACTTTTACCATTTCAATAGCAGCAGCAACATTCGCCAGCGGAGAGTTCATTCGAGGCCCCAATGGTGCACCAGCAGCAACATTTTGAACCCGCTTATGTCACGAATGGAAATGAACAACTGTTGTCGGGTCCACCAGCACCAAAACGCAGTTCCTCCTTCACCGACATGTGCTCATCGTACCAGCAGATGAACATTCAGGGTGAGCGATTGACAATAAAATTGAAAAACATTTTTGTTATTCAATTTAAAATTTTTTTAGTGAAATCCTAAAATTTAAAAAAACCACGGCACCGGAATTTTGAAAAAGATGGGACTTGCACCAAAACAAAAAGCCCCTGTTTAAAAAACTGAGACTAGCGAACAAAAACTTTTTTGAGCTAATTCCATGAAACTTAATTGGACTAAAATATGCAAAAATTTGTTTTTTTAGCATTTTTGTTAACGAATTTTTTAGTCATATGCCAAATAACAAACGCCCAACGAAACATTGTTTAGTGGTATAATTAAGAAACTATGCAAGTGCATGCACAAGTTAATGATTTACAATATCATCAACAACCTCCATTACAACAGCAACAACAGCAGCAAGTTGATGGTTTCTTTGCGCCCCCTTTTGCATACGGTAAGGCACCCTTTTGCATACGGTAGGGCACGCTTTTGTATATGGTAGGGCTGCGGTAGAGCACGCTTTTGTATAAAGTAGGGCACCTTGCCTACGGTAGGGCACGCTTTTGTATACGGTAGGGCACCCTGGCACCCTTTTGCATACGGTAGTGCATGTTTTTGTATAAAGTAGGACACCTTGCCTACGGTAGGGCAGGCTTTTGCATACGATAGGGCAGGCTTTTGCATACGGTAGGGCACGCTTTTGTATAAGGTAGGGCACCTTGCCTACGGTAGGGCACGCTTTTGTATACGGTTGGGCACGTTTTGAATAAGGTAGAGCACCTTGCCTACGATAGGGCACGCTTTTGTATAAGGTAGGGCATCCTTTTGCATACGGTAGGGCATTAAAATTGAATATTTTCAATATTAAAAACGACATTATAATTATATGACTAGGTGTTTATTATTTAGGCATTGAATTGGACCCAAATGGTCCGCAATCGAAAGTGACGTCAGCAAATCAGGCTGCCCAATTTGCTGCATTCGACAGTAAAAAAAATGCATTAAATTTAATTTTAGATTTATTATTTTTAAAGGAATTGCTATGCTTACTCCAATAAATGAAGACACGCCACGCTTATATTTGGAACATTAATTAATTTACAAAGTAAAAATTGTATTTTTATATATTGAAACTTTTTCAAACTTTTGATTAATTCTCGTCAAATTTCCAAATTATTTGCTCGTCATTCACAACTGTCATTAATTTGGCCTCACTAAAAGGAATAGGGCCAGCCATTTTATTTTATAGAAAATTTAATTTAACATTTTTTGACAAAATTTAATTGAATTTATAAATGCCACTGGCACTCACTTTCCTAATCATTGATGAATGTTACAAATTATTTAATTCTTCTTGAATTTATTTTTTTATTCATAAAAAATTTTATTATATTTTGTTTTTATAATAAAGGCAATGAAATTTTGTTTAGGTGCTATTTTAAAAGTAACATTATTCAGAATTTGCTTTTAAAATTTTTATTATTGTTTAAATATTTATTTATTAATAGAAATTTTTTAAAATTTTTATTTTTTACACTCACAAACACAAAAAATATTCTTTTAAATTATAAATATTCACACAAAAAATACGTGCTTTTTTAATTTTCGTTAATTGTTTAAATTTAATAAAAAAACAAAATTGCATTCGTATTATTATAAAAAGGACACAACAACTTCTTTCAAATTTCTAGCCGTTAATATTAAAAATTTTACAACAAAATGATGAGGCAAAAATATTTTTTTTGCCCACTGTTGATCGATTCCACACATTCGCGCAGGAGCATTGAAAATTCATCTTTTAATCAGTCGTAGGTATTTGTTGTCGACTTCAACTTATTTTGTACAATTTTCAATGAGAATTAAATTTTATTTGAAATCAAAAAGTGCAAAATGTGCCAAACAACAGCAAAATTTAAATTAAATACCCCTTAAACAAATCGTTGTGAAATTGAAACGAAAATGTTTTTTTGCAAAAAAAAAAAACAACATTTTAATGGTTTTCGAGGTCTTAGATTCCGAATATAAACCGCGTATGGGTTTTAAATTGGTCAAAATAGTGACCAGATTTGGATTCGAGGACCTTGAAAACCTTAATAACAATATTTTATCATTTTTTCCCCCAAATTTTGGCGGAGGGCCACAAAATGCCTTGGCAATTTGCCGAAATTTTTCCCATGGTCACACTTAAATTTTAATCTTTTAAATTTTAGAAATACTTCATTTATGCTTTATAATTAACAAATTAATTTATTTCATAAATAAATAATATATTAAAAAAATATATTTGTAATTTTTGTCCAAGCAATGTCGCTGATTATTGGATGTCTTCTAATCATTGTTCATTTCTGTAATGCTTCTTTTTTGGTCACCGACTACCCAAATCCGTTGAACAAAGCGACGTTATGGAAATGCGGCATTTCATCGGTTGGCACATTGTGCGACCCGGACTCGTTGCTCAACAACACGGCACGTCAAGAGGCGCTCGAGTTGCTCAAGCAGTTCAAGGACCAAACGGACATTAATGTTTGAGCCAAAAAATTCGTTAAACAATTTGGAAAAATTTGTTCGGCATATTTTGTTACAGAATAATGGAGATGGCACGTGCAAAAGCAAAGGCGTAACCATTGGATTGGCACTCACCAGACAACCAATTACCGCTAGGGTATTAAATAATTACTACAAATGCTACATAAACAATTAAATCAAAAAATTAGAAATAGATTTTATTAATTTAAATTTCAGTGCTGGGAAATTAACTGAATATGGTTACCATTCTTTCCCTCAATGATTGACAGGGACCATTAAACGGGATTTTTGAGGAAAACCCTAAACCGAATCGTTATCCGAGTGCCGAAAATCCCCGCCGAGGGAAACCGTTAAGCGAGAGCAATTTTAAATCGGTCTTGACATTAGGGATGGGAATCGCTCTTGCAATCGCTTGATCGCATTTATCGCCTTTTTGGGTATATCGCCTATCGCATATCGCTATCGCATTGGAAAAATGGGTTTATCGTCGATCGCATATCGCTATCGCATTAGAAAATTCTATATCGCATTTCGTCAATCGCTTTTTTTGTTCGGCGCGATTCCCATCCCTGTTGTACAGCCCCCTAATTATGATTCTTGATCTTGTCATCAAATCAGTCATGCAATCAATCACAATCCAAAAAAAACATGAGTTAAGAACGCGCGTATCAATGTTACGGACGATTTGATGAAGAACATTTGGAAGCTGGACACCCAATGCAACAAGGCACTGATGCTGACGCTGTCCATCAACCCGAATCCCGTGGTGCGCTTCACACGCTACATGACCACACCGGTGTTTGATGACGAGCTGCATCATATGATATGGACTGAGGTGTGCTGGGAATGTTTTTTCATCACGGGTTTTTTAATTTGAATTTTATTTTGCCCCTGAATTTATTTACGTAGCATTTGAAATTTTGCCGTGGCCATATGCCGGGATTAACCGCGCATTTTTAATTTTTACTAGGCTTGTGCGGGACCGGGATCAGAAGTGAAATGGTCATTTTTTCCATTCTGGGACTGAAGTTTTTGTTCCCGGTTTTTCAAAATTCCTTCAAAACTCCCTTATAAATGGCCCTTTTTTACCAATCATGTTTTTCCTTTTTTTGTTCCTTAGTCCCGGTTTTTTTGACCGGGGCCAAATTTAGTCCCGGTCCCGGTTTTCCCAAAGTTCCAGTCCCGTACAACCCTAATTGTTCCAGAATTTACATAATGCCAAAATTCGAGTAATTTAACACGAACTTAGACTCTTTCATTGTTTTTTGAAATAATGAAAAATGCTCGAATCCAACATCAGATGCATTGGCTTCGAGAGCGCAACTACATCATGTGGGTCCGACTTTTGTTGGACGGACTTCGTGCACAAATTGTGGACAGACACAGCACGTTGAGCAGCCAGCCGCAGGCGCTGTCACAAAAGAGTTGCGCCGGCTATGGCTTCGTCATTTTTTGCTCTTTTATCGCTGTCCTGTGTTCCGTTGTTGCCACACTGAGCGCGCCATGGATGTGGCACCAGTGCCACCAACACTTTGGGCACTTGGTTGGAAAGCCGGTGCCGTTTCCGGTAATGAACAGGAAATTGAGTAATTTTTTGATAATTTTAATATAATTAAACACACTTTTTGATGGTTCGCTTCAACAATGAACGGGACGTTGTCGGCCCGTACACGACGAACGGCAACAACAGTCAGCAACAAAATCAATGAGTACAAAGTAGAAGCACAATAACAGAATGGAAAAGAAATTACAAATAGAACACTGGGAACGGTGCCCGATTTCCTTTACTTATGAAATACCAAAATCATCAAAAAGATGAAAAAGAAAATCAATTAATTCGTTCATCCATTAAAATTTCGCGATTCACAAAATGATTATTAAAATCAAATCAAAACTCGGTGCCAACTCAGCCATTTTGGCGAAGAGCACATGATCCATTTTTTTCAAATAAAATAGATTTATTTAACTTTTACACATTAAACATGATTAAAATATTTTGTTATTACATATTTTTCTTCATTTCCATTTTTTGTCCGACGTTTTCAATGAATTAAAACTTTTTCCTTAAAAAATGATAATTTATGGAAAATTGTGACGCTTCCCGGCTTCTACAAAATTGTTGTAAGTGGGTTCAGTGGAGCATTACGAAATGTGCGCATCTTTTGGAATACGTCATGAGTAGGGAACGGATTACCTATATGCATTTCGCATATTTTGTTTTCTCATATGCTTTGAAGAATACGGCTTATAAATAGCCTTTTCGAGTTGGTTTAACAAGGCTTGTGCATTTTTTTGCAGGTGTATATTTTGGCATTTTGCATATCGGTGTATATTTTGGCGTTTTTGCATATTTCGAGCATATTTTGGCATATTATTACACCCCTAAAGATTGATTTTTGGATTTTGGCATTTTTTGCGTATTTTGGTGCATATTTTGGCGTTTTTTGGGGCATTTATATGCGCTTTGGCCATTTTTGGAGCATATAAATCCGATCCCTAGTCATGATAGATGTAAAACTTTTAACTTTTTTTAACTTACATAAAAATTTGTCATGCGCATTTATTATAATAAAAATAAGTATTGCGATACATAATTTAACCAATTTAATTTAAAAATAATTTTTTAAATATATGTAGATGTGATATTGTTAATATATTTTCATTCTCCAAAATTTTAAAGCATGCAAAATGTAAAGTTAATTGCGTTACTGAATAATTTCAATGGTCAAGGTCAGTCGGAAAAATTAATTAATTAATAATTAAATTCTGAGAAAATACTATGTAATAATTAAATATTACATTTTTTTTTAACTTTTTCCATTCTGTTTTACCCCTTCAAAAAATATCTGATCCATAATCTATATTTACCTCTAAAAGTCAATGATTCAGAAATTCACTTTCCCTAAAAGACGAAGAGGCATTTTTGCTTAAGGCATATTTGCGTGACGTCACTTAAAAGCTTGTTAATTTTTTACAAATGGACTGAAACCCGTCGGCGAGTCAACACACATTGAAGAACCTTTTGGCTCAGAGCACAAGTTCTGACTCGTCACCCAAATCAAAAATGGACAGAAAGGGTTTCCAATGCACGGGATTGGTGCCAGTACTGAAAAAAAATTTTTAAAAAAAGTTTCGGTTTCGGTTGACCCGAAATTTCGGGTATTTTGGAGTTTCAAGTTTCGGCTTCGGGTGTTTCCCAAGTTTTGCCCAGCCCTGCTGGTGCGGATGGAAACGAATTGGAGTCATCCGATGCGAATACATTGTCAACAAAAAAAATAACAGCAAAAATTGTACTCAGTGAAATCCGAAAGGTTTTTGCATTTTTTTAATTGGTTAGCTTTTGTTCATTATTAAAATTTCACGCGCGAATGTAATGTTGAAAAGTTATCACCTTTCTTCACGAATAGTTTACTCAAGTGTTATGGTTTCAAAAGTTTGCCACTGCTTACGTTCATTAATTGGAAAGTTTTTACGCAAGCACTTCAATAACAAAACTCTGACTTTTTATCAAAATATTTTCATCAACCAAAAAAAATATTAAAAAAAACCAAACAAAAAAAAAATCATAGGTAATTATTAAAATACTTCCGGTAATTATTTATTCATTTAATTAATTTGTAAATTTTGATTTTTTAAGTTTTACGTTTTTTACATGAACAAAGGCTTCGTTCCCATTGAAATTGTTACATCCGGAATCATTGCTATGATTTGTTGCGTCGGAATCGGCTTAAACTCATGCCTCGTCTATGTGACCATCAAAAAGAAGTAAAAAAATATACGAGTTGAGCCCTAAACTAAATTGAGAGCATGGTTTTATTCTCATGAAATTAGTTGTTACTAAAAGTTGTCGGGTTTTTGCGACTTCCTCGGTTAACGGGACTGTTTCGGTAAATCGAAACTTAAATAACAGAATGCCAAATTTTGAATTTTTTTAAAGAAATTAAGCAAAGCCAAGTCGTAAGCTCGATGAGACGTTGTACAAAACGGCTAACACTTATCAGATCATTCCATTCACCTTGCAAAATTCTGATCGCTTTGTATGCATTTTTTGGCTCATTTCACCTTTTTGGATATTGCGTGAAATTCGGCATTTTTGTGTTTGGAATCAATTACATCACACTGCAGACGTGCTTTTATATACTATTTGTTCCTCTAATTGGCTCAGCATTTACTGTGATGCTTCAGCTATGCATTGGACTTGACCGTCTGATCGGAGTTATCTTTCCATTTTGGTAATAATTTTTTTGTAATTTATTAACAATTTTTCTTAAATATTTCTAAATTAAAAAAAGGATTTAGTCAGGTCTTATGATTGATCATTTCCCATCTGAATAAAGCCGGCCGGCAAACTCTGGCATTACATTTAAATTATTAAAATATTATTTTAAAATTATTAAAATATTATTTTTATATCATTAAATTCGCTCTACTAATTTAATGCTTAAAACGTTTTAAGGTATAAAGAAAATGGAAAATACATTTTTAAATTTTTCCGGCATTTGTTGCATAAGATTGATATTAAATGGGTTCAGCATCTATATTGGAAGCCCCGCGCATTGGGAAAAGTTAGCATTTTTGCAAAATTAATTTTTGTTTTAAACTTTAGACCCGTGATTTGCACACCTGGCGAACCCAACCATCAACCCGAAAATCATTATTACACTGATATTAGCGTTATAATTATATATTGTTGCGAATTTTTATGTTACACACTGATTTGGCTGACTGTTTGGTGCAAAAAATTATTAAGTTTTATATATCTTGTTCAACAAATATTTTACTGTTTCAATTTAGTCTCGGAAGTGAAAAAGTTAACAATTTCGCTGAGTGTTTTCATGTCGATTGGTCTGATATGCTACATCTTGGTTGGCTAACAAATAATTTTATTCTTTATTTATTTTTACATAAACTTTTTTTTAAAGAATGTTTTAATTGCAAATATTATAATACCATTACTCAATTTGGACGCATTTACAATTGCATATTTTGTTTCTCCAATAAGTCTTTCATTGCAAGCGATGGCATACGGAAGCACTGCTCCGGTGCTCTACCTTTGCAAGTAAAAATATCTTATTTATTTAAATATAATTTAATGTGTATTTTAGTGACGAATACCGCAACGCTTTTCGCACACAATTTGGCCATCAAGCAAACCAAGTCACTCCCAATAATTTTTTCATCAAAACAATCACCGACAGCAACGCCCAAGCCCGCCGGCGAAATTAAACTTGTGAAAAGGGGTGTCCGGCGGTAACGAGAGGCGCCGCCGGGAAATTTTAATGAATTTTGTAAATAAAATTTGTTCAAAATTTGCGAAAACCGGAAACAATCTACGCGAAATCCTGCGTGGCCTTCAATTTGGAGTCCAAGATGCGACAGCAAATCCAGATTGTCCGCGTCCAAGTCGTATCAGGCGTTCAAGAAGACGCGCATTACCACTCCAACAAAGGATTAGCGCTGATCATAAACAACATCAGCTGAGGAACGATCAGTATCGCCACCGTTCCAATGTTGATCGTGATAACGTGCGCCGTTTGCTGACCCAATTCGGGTACTATGTGTATTTAGAAGAGGATTTAACTGCACAAATGTTATTTTTGTTAATGAAATAAATGAATTATTTGATTTTAAGCAAAAAAATAATGAATTTTAAAGACGAGCTAAAATATGAAACAATTGCAAATTTTTGTGCGCGATTTGAAAACATAAATTATAAAAAATTTAGCGAATGATGGGCTGGAATTAGATTTCAAAAAATGCTGAGACGACAATAATGCACATCATAAGCAGGCTGCCGACGCTGAACAACTGACCTTATTCCAGTAAATTCTGTATTTTGACCTGTATCTACGTTTTGGGGATGAGCAAACCGGGGAACGGGGATCCCCGTACGGGGATGGGCAAAGTCCATTTTTAGGGGGTTCATTTTTGAAAAAATGCAATTTTTTTAAGGGATTTTTTTTTTAAAAAATCGAAATTTTTTTAAAGAAATTTTACCAAAATTTCCCAAAAGGTTTTAAACAAAAAATTGGTTATCATTTTATTTTATGGGAAGAGAGCGCATTTGTCTGAACAATGTTGAATCCTAACACAACCGGTAGGGGACGTTTGAGTGTGGCCGATTGAGTCTGGATACATAAAAAGGGCATTAGATTCCCATTTTGCCAACCGTTTCGGTAGTTCACCGGTGGTCTAATTACGCTCATAGGCACGAATTCGCGACGCGTCAAGCCGAATTAAAATTTTGTTCTTTCCCGTACAAAGATACATTCTTTTCATTGTGTTTTTTTTTACTTTGGTCGGTTTGATTTCAAAACGAAATTGTTAATAAAACTCACAGAAATACGGAAAAGAAAACAATTCATTAAAATATAAATTCTTTTGACGGATTTAAAAGCGTCTCCAAATCTCTCCAATCCATAAGGCCATCAAATTCATTATCAAGCAAATACTTCAGCCGTGTAGTGGCCGTACAAAGCGGTGTCACACGCGTTGGCATCAATTATTTTCATATTACTCACTGATAAATAATTGTTAATCGATGTCGAATTGCACAAGATAATAAAATAAAATATCAATGAAAATAATTTCTATTTGAATCCTCTTTTTTAAATTAACTTATCTCACATAACATAAATTTTAAATATTAATAAAATTAAGTAATATTCAATTTCATTACTTAAAAAAAAAATCGGGTTTTTCTGATTTTACTGAATCTTAATGACCTATCTATTAACTAGAGTTTGATTTCTATTACAAATTCAAATATTTTTTAAATTTAATTAATGTCTCAATTATAATTCTCCCCACAAAAAAAACATCAATCTCAAAACTTTTCATTGTGCGAGCGCGTGCGCGTCTTCTCCTCATTCTATACACATAAATCAATCGAACGACGAACAAATTTGCTGGTGAAATTACAGGTTTTGTGGTCGCGCGGTGCCTTCGCACATAAACACTTTTTTGGGGGTTCTTCAAATGGAGTTGTTTATCGCTTAAAGCTTGGACTAAAGTGTCTAAAGTGTTTTAATTATTTTTTTGTGTTATATAATTTTTGCAAAACAATGATGGATGGAACTCGGGCAATTCTGATCACATTTTCAATTGCTTTTGAATTGCTCGGCATCTGTTTCACAATTTATGCCATTCTGTCCTCCGCTTGGCAGGTTAATCTATCAATATATTCTGTGAATAATTAAAATTACATTTATTTTGTTTAAAAAATATACAAAATTAAATAATTATTTTTTGTAATTTAATAGACTGCAAACTTGGACAATTCATTGCATGAGCATGGACTTTGGCTTGATTGCATTGTTCAAAATAAAAATCGGTTATTTACAAGATCTATTTTTTAATTATGTAATTAAACTTAAGCAATTTTAACTTTTCGGAATCAACACGCTGTTACTACAAGTTTGACTTTGAGAGGTTGATTTAAAATGATTTTTATTAGCATATATTACCCATTTTATCATATCTTAAAATATATTTAGCTTATTTAAAACAATTACTTATTGGTTTTATTTTGTAATTTTTAGAAATTATGGCAATTTTGACCCTGAATATTTGGCCACAGCAGAGGTGGGCCGACATAGATTTTTTCGATGGCAAAAATCAGTGATAATTCTTTTGGTAAAATTAGCTTATTTTATTTTTTGACATTTTTATTAAAAGGGTATCTCTCTGTGTACAGCAATTTTTGGTGTCTTAAATGGGGTTCGTTTATTATAAATAAAAATTAATTTTTTATACAAATTTCCATAAATTTTCTACACTTTAAATTAGTCTTTAATAAAAAATAATTAAAATTATTATTTTTAGGTACTAAATCTTCTTATTTTATGCTTCGGACTTTGTCTTCCACGTTTATGTGCACTTTGCTCTTTGCCATTTACATTTATGTTTGCTGTAACAGTATTGGTGACAGGTAATAAAACATTAAATATTTACATAATAAATATTTTTTTATTTTTAATAATAAAGAGATTTTTATATTTATAAGCAAATGTTGGGAGTGCTATAGCATTTTATTTATTTCAGGGTTGCCTCGAGTTTAGAAACAGTTCGAGTCGAGTTTGGCTAAAATTTTCGACTCGAGTTTCGAGCTTGGCAACCCTGATTTATTTATGGTCAAATTGGCATTTTTTTTTGTTAGTTATAATTATTAGCGATTGGATTTATATGCTCCAAAAATGGCCAAATATGCGCATATATAGCTCCAAAAAGCCTGCCAGATGCCGAAATATGCACTACACCAAAAAAATGGAACTTTTAGTGTTCTATTTATTTTGGTCAAATTTTGGTCAAAAAATGCAATATGCTTTTTCCCCCGAAGACCTCCTAAATGTGTTAAAATATGTAATTTCAACCTTGTTCAAAAAGCTCAAACCAACGCGAAAAGGCTATTTTTGGGCTGAATTCATTAGAACATATAAGCATTAAAAACATAAAAATCCGTTCACTAATAATTATTTAAATATCAGATATCCAATCTTTTTAGCTATATTTTCATTAGTCGGTGAAAGTGTGTTTTATGTGTTCGCAATGCAACCACAAATTCGATTTATAGGCAACATTCAAAGAATTGAGGTATATAAAACTATTGTAAAAATTTTTATAATTTTTATATAGTTTTAAATAGGGTTGTACAAGACCGGGACCAGTACTAGAATGGTCAATTTTTTCATTTTGATACTGAATTTTTGGTCCCGGTTTTGAAAATTCCTTCAAAACGCCCTTATAATGACCAAATTTATTCCTGGTCCCGGTTTTTCCCAAAAGTCCCGGTCTTGTACACCCTTAGTTTTAAATGGTTTTCACATTTTTTCAAAATTGTTAATCCTTTAATTTTTAAATAAAAATAACTTTTTGTACATTTACAGCAAAAACTCGGCTTGGCATTTTATGTCCAAATGTGTGCCTGTTTGATGAATTTGTTGGCATTTATTTTCGTCTTAGTCGCAATTGGGCGAGTTTTGTATAATTTATATTTTTTATTTACATATTTCGAATTTTAGCATATTTTATTTGCATTGGAAACAACGAAGAAGCTCAACACAAAGAATATTTTTTACATATTGAAAATTTATTATATCGTTTAAATTCTATTTTTGTGTGCCATCTTTTTTTTTGTTGTTTGTCGTTTCAAGAATATATTATATGTAAAATATTATAGAAAATAATCAGATAATTCTGAAAAATAAAAATTGTAAAAACTAAAAAAGGGCAAAGCTTGGTAATAATATAAATATTCTAAAGTATTTAAAATCTAAAACGATGAAAATGCTGCAAATTTGCTTAATCCCCAAATCTTAAACTATAATAAATAAAGGAATATCACATATTTTTGATTAACAATAAAGTTTTTCAGACACATTAAAAATTTGTGGGATTAACCAAAAAAAAACAAAAATTATCGAAAAATATACTCTCCGAAATAAATGTTTTAATTGTTTTTAAACTTTTAAAGTTATTTAATTTGTATGGATAAACGGAAGGAATTTCATTTGGCTGTCATTCATTGTAAAAAGCAATCAATTGGTGCACTAAAATGATTCACTCTATCAAATTGTGGGAAAGCATAAATTTTTAGAATATTTTTTCAATTCAATTTATTTTGATGCCTTTCCATTGCTGAACAGAATGAGAGCATTTAGATTTATATGTTTTAAAATCGTTTTGCTTTAGGGTTTCTCCCCGACCTTTCGGGGGTTGGGAATGTCGGGGTTTGAGGGCAAAAACCCCCGACTAAAAATATTGTGGGCTCGGGTTTTTTTGTTTCATACCCCAAATTAGAAAGTTTGTGATTCACCAGAGAAAAACCCCCCGACAGAAAAATATCGGGGATTGGAGTTTCTCTAACTGAAAGCCTTAAAAGTTCGGAAATTCCACGGCAACCCCCCTAAAAGTTCGGAAATTTCACGGCAAAACTCCTAAAAGTTCGGAATTTCATGACAAAACCCCCGACCAAACATGTCGCGCGGGTCCGGAAGTCGGGGAGCAACCCAATTTTGTTTAAACGCATCATTTGGCCTAAAATGTTTGGCCGCCAATGCTTCATCTTCCCGCTTCTCCTCCTCCTGACCGTATGCATTCCCACAATTCTTCTTGCAACAACAATTCGATTGACAAAAAGCAGCATTGAACTGAAAGAAGCCTGCTGTTGTGCCCCGTTGCAAGAGACGGAAGCGCTTTTGATGGAAATGTTGACAGATTATGCGCGTGGCGCAACGGTTGGTGCATTTGCGGGAAGCGTTGCTGGTGCCGGTGGACTCAGTGGCATGGTTGTCGGCACGGTTGCCGGTTGGACGGCCGGAATGCTTTACAACAGTGCCAAAAACGTCGCTTATTATTGCTACACGCAATGGTCTGCCAACCAACTCGCAGCGTGCATTCTTGCAACTGGCGGCAGCAAGCAGTCTTGCTGTGCAACAACAAGCTTTATCAAGCAGTGTTATGACGACGTGCAGGAGGTAAGAAACATTTTTGTTTAATTCTACATGCAATGTCGAAAATTTTGAAAAAAAACAAAGAAAAAAAGTCTTTTTGTAAGAAAGAATAACCAGGTGTTGCTTCTTAAAAGTTAAATTTTATTTTTAAAAAATTTATTGAATAATTAAATTACCAATTGATCGATTTTAAAGTTGTCATTGCATTATTATTTAAAATTGATTAAGGTATTTATGTTATAGAAATTGATGCTCGAATAATTTTCCCCAATTATTGCATTAAAGAATTTAAGTTTGAAATTTGAATAATAGTTTGAATAATTAGATTGAGGCGCTTTTTCCGATTTCAACCCAATCAAAGCCACTTACTGAAAAGGTACGTTCGTTAAAAGCATCCGTAATCCTTAAAACCGAAATCGTTTTTAAAGAATTTTTAGTTAAAACAATTTTCAAATTTTGCAGGTGCCTTCTTACCGCTTATGATGAAGAAAGGTTGCGCATTTAACATTCGCACGATCTCCTCCCACTTTCTCAACAAAAAAAATCCATTTATGTAAATTTTGCATAAATTATAAATTCAACACATTGAGGGCTGTAGAAATAAATACTAAAAATTTTATTATCGGGAGAAATGCAATTGTAAATTAACTAATATAAAAATTGGACAGCTAAAGTCCGTTTGACAATTGAAATTTTTCTAAATTTTATAAAATTACAAAAATTAACGCTTTTAGCATTTTCAGATGCTTTAAAAATTATTGTTTATTTAACAAAAAGTTGGTTTATTAAATTTGCCACAGCAAGTTACACAAAATATTTTGAAAAAAAAATAAAGTCGTCGTTTTTCAAGGCACCGAATTTTAAGAATTTGAATTTTCCGCTTTCATCAAAAAGCATTCCATCCTTTCACTCTCTCACATCAGTGCAAAATTTTCACTGCAAATGCTCCCAACACAAACGCTGAAAGGGGGGAGATGGGAAAGTGATTAAATTAGGGCTGGGATTTATGTGCACGAAAAATGGACAAAATATATTTTTGCCAAAATATGCAAAAAAATTTGGTTTTTATTGTATTTTTTGTTTAAAAAAAAATCTATTTAAAAAAGTGACCAAAATATGCATTCAAAAAATGGACAAAAAGAATGAGACAACGTTTAACTCTACCAACACCTTTTGTCCTATTTTCATCGAAACTTAACAAAATGCATATAAATTACAGCCCTGGTGATTAATGAAGACAATAAATTAGGGTTGGTCCCCGACCCCTCGGGGGCGGGAAAGTCGGGGTCGGGATTTTCGTCCCCGACCAAAAAAGTCGGGATTCGGGGGTTTTTTTCCCCAGCAAAATGCCCAAAAAATTCAAAAAAGCGGGGTCGGGGACAAAAACACCGACTAAAAAAAGTCGTGGTTCGTGGACGGGGACCAACCCTACAATAAATACACACAAACCAATGATTAATATGATGGAAGCATCAAAAGCGATATTGCGCTAAAAGAATTTTCAGTTAATTATACATTTATAGTAAAATTTTTTGCGCAAAAAAACCCTATCAATTTTGTTTAGACCCTGGAATTTATTTTTGGCAAGGTTATGGGGGGTCGGTAAACTCTGGTTAACTGAAACTTCACCAAATTTTTAGCACGTTTTTTGGCAGGGCTTCCATACAAAAAAATAAAGCGCATCGGAACCTTAAAAAAGCGTCATTTGTGTAATTAAAATGACTTTTTTTATGAAGCTAACCGAAGCAAAACGGTAAAACCAAAATTGTGCCCTTTTTTGGGTTTGTTTCAAATCCGAAACAACCCTCAATTATAAATGACTCATTCATTATTAAACAAATATAATATAAAATTAATATTTTCCACCGTAGACTTCCCGATTGCACCGGAAGCCATTGGTGAATCTGATGAATTTGTTGTAGATACTGCCGTAGAAAGAGAAAAATAAATCAATATTAATTCTTTTTAATTCAAAAGATCATTTAAATTTTGTTTTAAAAAATTATCGATCCTCTCATATTCGACCCGGACACTTTCAGCGCCGGTGATCAATCTGCTGGCGCTGAATTATCCCGGGCCGGTATTACGGTCCGGACAATTCAGCGCCGTTGATCAACCTGCTAAGGTTGTTTGTTAGAGAAAAAAAGGGCACGACTGATCAACGGCGTTGAACACGTCAACACTGCGCTGAATTGTCTCGGCCCGGTATTGCTGAATTATCCCGGGCCGGTATTGCGGCCCGGACAATTCAGCGCCGTTGATCAACCTGCTAAGGTTGTTTGTTAGAGAAAAAAAGGGCACGACTGATCAACGGCGTTGAACTCGTCATCACTGCGCTAAATTGTCCCAACCCGTATTTTGGCGCTCTACTCTAAAATTGAGAAGGCTGTGCAAGCGCTTGCCTACCTCTGCTGGGTGCAAGTTGGCCGTTGCAATAGTCGTCACGACAAATTTGGCAATACGACAGCACAAAGCCATCACCACAATTAGCGCTCAGTTGGGCACAAATTGTTGATTCGGTGGTGCCGTTCACAACACAATGCCGGTCAACGCTTCCCCAAATTGATCTATCAAACGTTGTGCACATGGCCTCCAAGCATCCATCGTTGGTCGTGCTGAAGAAACAAAACAAAACAAATGTTTTTTTGAGGATTTGATTTTGTCGCGAGATCCGCTGATCTAATCTGGAGAATACCCAACAATAAAAATTTGTGATCAGAAAAAACCATCAAATTCAAGCCCAACCGTGCCACATTTAATGTATGACTGACCTGAAGCATGTCGGCGGATTGAGTTCAACCGAAACATCAGCCCTCGAATGGACAACTTCTTCGAAGCATTTGATTTGCTTGCCGGTTGTTTCCAATGCTGAAGATTAAATTATATCGGAAAAGCCATTTTAAAGTCATTTAAAAATATTTTATTATAATTAAATGATTGATTAATGTTGTATAAATATTACAACCACCAAAAGCAGATTCAAATGTCAACAACAGCAGCACTATTTGGAGCATATAACAAGTAATTATTGCCTTCATTTGCTAAATAATTTTTTTTATTATCAAATAAAAAGAATAACTGAATTAAATTAAAGAAATTTTAATTTATATAAAATACAGAAAAATAAAAAAATTATATTTATAAGTAGCAAAATTGTACAAAGTAGAGAACATTTTTTTAGTAATTATTAGTTTGAAGAAAATGTTATAACTAAACATAAAAATGATGTTTAAAAGTTTTTATTAATTTTAATTATCAACATATTACAATCCTTCTGTACACCAGTCTCACCCCATCCCGGCCACTGATAGATAAAATTGCTTATCAATCAAATTCATTTCGCTTCTTCATCACTTAAAACGGTTTATGTTTTATATTATAAAAAACTAAAATAAAATTAAAAATTTGTTTAAAAAAATTAATTAAAATTTGAAGTTCCAAAATGGAAGCATTAAATAGTGACAAATTGACCATTTGTATAAAAATTAGTACCAATTAACATTATTTATCAATTTGATCAAATGCGATGTTTGTCTCCTTTTTGCGTTTTGAGCCAATGAAACAAAGTAAAAAATTCAAAATTTAAAAATTTGATTATACTGGCCATTAAATATTATTAAAGAAAAGTTATAAATCAACTCTCGATCAATGCAGGTAAGTTTGGATAGCTTATGATTAATCATTGATTAGCGGGCACGGGCAAAGCTCCTTACCAATGTTAAATAATGAAATTAGTAGTTTTTAAACGTGAAAAAGCGATTTTTCACACCATAATTTGTGTAAATTTGAATGTTCGAAACAAAGATACATTTCTAATTATAATTTCAAAAGACTTTTTATGAAGGTGATTCAAAATTAAATTAAGAATAAAATGTTTTGCCACAATTTTTTTCATTTGAAAAAAGTGATTTGATTTCACTCCTAAAGAGCGACTTTTTCATTTACATTTTTTAATTCCTGTTATCGGATTGAGCAATTCAGCACATTTTGGAAACTATTAGATAAAATTCTTTGTTTAAAATATTGCATTTCACATTGCAAATTGCAAAACTTAGAGCATTTTTAAAAAACATTTATATAGAGAACTAAATTAAATTTTTACAAATAATTGCCTTTTCAAACACATTCACATGACGTTCAGAAAGAATGAAAAGGTAAATTTTTTTTTTAAATGGAAAAAAATTACGACCAAATTAATTATTTAAAATTCTCAATCCCGATCCCGAATCTTGACCTTGCACCGATTGAATCCGGGATTTAAAAATTACGAAAATCATACACCTAACTTTTTCACTTTCGCCGATCATTACTTTTAATAAATTAAAATTTTTTGTTTATTATTTAGTGAACAGTTGAATAAATTTGTTAATTTGTTTGTTCATTTTCCGAAAATATTTACGCGGACGAACGAAAATAGAAAGCCATAGAATTGGGTGAACAAATAAACCCGTCATATATAAAAGGTATTTATAAAATTATTAATGAATAAAATTGCGCTCTTTCACTAAACAAAACTATTTAAACAAGAAATTTTTTCATTGAATAATGTATAAAATTGCCATTTGAAAATGATGTTCAAAATTCTTTGTTTGGCATTCTGTTGTTTTATTGTGCCAACTATTATTGCTTTGAATCACAAAAATTGTATCGTAAGTACAAATAGTTTTTCATAATTATTAATTTGATCCAAATAAAATTTGTAATAAATAGATTTTCCTAAATTTTTAATAAATAAAAAAAATTACAAAAAAAAAATTTCAGCTAAATAAATTAATTGAACATTTTCCGGTATGATCATATCAAAATAAATTTTTTTAAAATAGAAAAGAATTTAAATGTATTTTTAAAATTCGGATTTTTATGGGGAAAATATTCAGCTTCTTATTTTCTGAAACAAAATGACAAAATTAGATTTTTGTTTGAACTTTAAGATTATTTTTTTATTTAGTGTCCCCAAAATGAGGAGCCAGGCCAACAACGTTGCAATAAATGCGAGCCGAGTTGCAAAGTGCCAAAACCGAAAATTTGCACGCGAGTGCACTGCCGCCAATGCTCTTGCGACTGCGTGCATGGACTGGTGCGCGACTCGCAGAACAGAAAATGCATTCGGAAAGAACAATGCCCCGTGTATCATTAGAAATAGTGGAATTAGAGCAATGAGTGCTTAATTTTCTAATATTATAAATTGAATGTTTGTTTTAACAATTAGATAATAATGCACACTGCTCCTTAATTATTTCATTAACAAATAATTTTAAAATTTTGAAAATGACACATTAGCTCCAAATTAAATGTTTATTAAAAATAGTAAAAATTTAGACTTTAATATAAAACATAGATTTATAAATGGAGATCAATCAATCAGTACGTTTTTGATTTTTGTGACTTGAAATTGAAATTTCCCATTAAAAATGCCTAGAATTTGATCGGTTGCCGACCCCCGCCGATTTATCCATCTTCCGGAAATCGATTGTAAGTCCTTTAGTTAAATTTTGAAATTGTCATCGTTGATTAAAAAAAATAACTATAAAAAAAATAATCCCAAAATTTAAACATTAACAACCATAATAAGAAAAAAATTTCCATCAAATTTTCTGATCTTTACCAGCGTTGCCAAAAGGGTTTAAAAAATTAACATATCATTTTATACTTTGTAAAAGATGAACAAGAATGCTTAAACAACTATAATGGTGAATTTCCATTTAACAAAACGAAAAATGCGGTGAAAATGGAATTTGCATAAGTTGCGCAAAATTTTTTTGTTAATTTCGAATTTCAGATTTTAAGTATTTATGTTTTTTTGCGAATAGTTTATCATTAGAGAAGTCCAGAAAGCATTTATTTGAATTAGAGCAAGTTTTTTGATAAATAAATCAATATTTTGGCGCTTTTGAGACCATATTTGGCCATTTTTGCATTTTTAGTCAATATATCGGCATTTTCCAAAAAAAAAATTCTTAAAAAAATGCAATAAATACAAAAAAATTGTGAAATGCAAAAATTTTCAAAAAATGTTTCTAATTTTGTCTCAATATTTTATGTCACATTTCACGTTTTTTAGTCCTTAAAAATTCTATCCCTAATTATTAGTAATGCGAAAACATTTTGTTGAGCAATTATTATTTTAATAGTATTTGCCATTTATAAAAGTGGGATGTTCACATAAACAATTAAAAATTTGGATTCAATAAATGAAATAAATTATATATAATATAAAAACATATTTTGAATATCTAATCCTACTTTAATGCTACTTAAATTGTAGTATATTAATATTTACTTCAAGAACAATGTTCAAGAATGGAATTTTATTTTGTATTTTTATGGATATAATGCTGCTGCTCTGTGCTGAGGCTGATGAAGTTTGCAATGTAAAGAAAATATATTTTTATTAAAAAATATTATTAATTTACGTTGAATAAATTAAAGAATAATATTGCTAATATTAAATATTAGAAAATTAAAAATAATATATTTTGGTTCAGTGTCCATCAAATGAACAACCGGGTCAACTGCGCTGTGCCGGATGCGAGCCGACCTGCAACAATCCAAAGCCTGAAATCTGTACGCTAATGCACTGCACATGCTCATGCGACTGCATGCCGGGAATGTTTCGTGACTCGCAGACGAATCAATGCGTCACGCAAGAACAGTGCGCAGCACCAGCCAAAGAAAGAGTGAAATGAAAAAGTCTCGACCAAATCAACCCAGGACTCGAAAAGCTTTCTCAAGACCAATATTAATCGGCAGATTAAAGCCAAATCAAACCAGGACTCGAAAAACTTTTCAAGACCAATATTAATCAGCAGATTAAACCCAAATCAAACCAGGACTCGAAAAACTTTCTCAAGACCAATATTAATCAGCAGATTAAACCCAAATCAAACCAGGACTCGAAAAACTTTCTCAAGACCAATATTAATCAGCAGATTAAATATTTTGGTTAACGATATATAAGCTAAAAATGTGCCATTCCCCCTTTCAAAAAAAACTGAATCAAAATTTCAAATACGGAATCAGCCAATGCCACGGAATATGAATACGGAACAGAATCAGTCCCGTCCTTTGGTATATAATAAGCCAGGGACATATTCGAATAAAATATTGTTAAAATGGTCTCCCCGGGGGGGGGGGGGGGGAATCGAACCACGACCTTCGGTGCAATGATCAGCTTCACAATAGCTTTTGAGAACAACCAGGGCTCGGACCCGTACTTTTTTGGCATGAATTCGGATTACAGAAATTTTTGCACCCGAATGGATGAATATATATAATCCCTGACTGGTAAAGATGAGCGCTTGAAAAAACGTTGAATTATTATTTGTTACATTTTAAAGAAAGTTTTCTTAAAATTTGAATTGATTTAACAAGGTGAAGAAATAATAAAAAATATTCACATTTTAAATTATTCTTAAATTTAGTTGTTCATAGTTTTTCGCAGTTTCACGCTCAATTTTTTCATCATTACATTAAAAATAGTCACATTTTTGAAATCAATGTCATTTCTTCCACGAATTCGGTCAATTTGCTTTTTAATTTCCATTACATTTTTTGCTAGTTTGGTTTTTGAATGGCGCTTTTCAAGCATCAAAATGGCCTCATTAATTTGGTTTGAATGAAAAAATGCTCGCAAATGTTTGTAGAGGCCCGGCTGTTGGAAATTCAAACACATCGCCAAAAGATCGTCCACAATTTGAAGTGTTTCTAAATTTATTTATTTCTGATCAAATTTTCAAATAAGTTTTATAATTTTTTTATTTTTACCTTTATCTATATCATTATTTGGCCAAATTGTGCGATAAATCAAAATCGATTCATTCAAATTCAAATTAGAAGAAACGCTAAAATTCGTAATATTATTTATATGTATACTAAACATTTTAATTATTAATTTTAGCGTAAATGTATTTTATTAAAATCTCCTATTTTATATTAATGAAGAATTTTATATTATTAAACTGTTTACTTGTTGCACTTTAATTTGTTAAATTGCTCTTCAAAATATTTTTTGGTTTCAAAAAGGTTATATTCAATTTTTGTTGCTCCTTAACCAAAATTTTAAAAAATTATTTTGTCTGCCTACTTAATTGCTTAAATAAAATAAATTTTGCTATTTAAAAACATCAATAATTAATGAAAAAAAATACTCAATTTTTTTAATTAAGAAAAAAACCTTCTCTGACACATGCTATCAAATTACCTCCAAAATGGCCTACGATTGTCGCCAATTGGAACGGTCGAAACGCATCATTAAGCAAATGGGTCATCCAAATGTAAATTTTGCACCTATCACGATCAGATTTTTTGTGAAATTCCAAAGTGATCAGTGTAGCGATCAAATCCGTTACATCGCCATCATTAAACTCCACAAAACCCCCATTAGTAGCCAATTTGACCTTTTCAGTCAATTTATATATTTGATAACGCGACAAACGGTACCCATTTTTAAACGGCTCCAATGTGAAGCCGACGCAAACGATTGAACCTAAAAAGGGTTGCAAAAAATTTATTTTCAAAAACCACGCAATTAAAGTGCTTTTATAAATTATTTAAAAGATTTTAAACAAAAAATTGCAATTCTATTCTTGAAATTCATTATTGGGATTTTTAATTTTTAATTTTCAAGAAAAAGTAATATCAGTTTGAATTTTTATATTCAAATGTTATATTTTATATTTACCGAAAGAAATGATGATAAATATAAACAAAATTAATTGGTGGTGCATCATTTACTCCGCTGGAATTTTTAAAGCATAGTTAAGAATATAATTAATTTTATAATAAATAGAATATGTTAGTGAAAAAATATATAAATAATTGTCAAAAAAAAAATCAATGGTATAATAACAATGTGATTAACAGGCATTAACAAAAAAGTAATAAAATATGGATTCACGCATTCAGTTGCTTTATGATAATCTGTCTCGACTGAATATTTTACAAAAAAGTATATATGTACATATGAAAGTGTTTGTTTTTTTTCAGTAAAAGTTAACAAATAATCCTACCTGGAGCTTTCATAAATATTTTTTCAAAATGTTAAATTATACGTTTCATGGCTAGTTTCCAGTAAGGCGCAATACCGCATGCGGGGATATGAAAATTGCGGGTACGGATACCCGCGAGTATTCGGTGTCTGTCATATTAGTTTTTACAAATTCAAAAACCAATTGTCATCAATCTTTATTTATAGAATTTTTACACTAAGTATTTAATGACCAAATTTAAACAAAATTATTTTCAATTTTTATATATATAATAAAGTAGAAATGTTACCTAATTCAACAATTTAAACACATGAAATATTTTAAAAAATAAAAATTTTTTGGGCATAGGACACACAACAAATCCAATTTTTGAAAAGCTTGATTAAGGTTTTCCGGAGGTGTCGTATTACCCTGACATTCGCGCCCTGCGTCGCGTACTGTGCGGCCAGGGTTGTCCAATATTAAGAATATTTTATTCCAATAAAATAATATAAAGATTTTTGTTTTAAAGAAATTTTTATGCTAAATTTATATATTTTTGTTTGCATTAATTGAACAGTAAATATTTGAACCAAAATGTGATCCAATCACAGAATTTATCTTTACGCAGCCAAAACAATGGAATTAAGGTTATGTTCTGATTTAGACTCGACATTAAATTTCGAAATTTCTAAAGTATAAATGCACCGGTTTAAATCACACCTTCCAATACAAGGCCGCCATCATCAATGGTGATAGGTCAATCCCGACTGTCAATTAAAAATTATTGATTAATCGGGAAATTTTACACTTTCTATAGGTTCAGATGCTCCTATTATTTCAACATCTTTTTAATATAATAGAAATAATGTTTTAAACATAAACATTGAGTTACAGCCAGTCAAAGTGGGGATTGTGTTGAAGAAAAATGCACTTAAAGAACTTTTTGGGTTAATTTTTAAAGAAAATTTCTGTTTCTCGGCATCAACTGAATACAAATATTTTTGATCGCACTTTTCTCAGGGTGGTAGCACGCGGTGGAATACGCCAGTTCCTCCTGTAGCTTTTTGCATAACCTTTTTGATGCCAGTTTCATCGGTTTTGGGAACCTTTTTGAGTTTTCCATCAATTTTGGTAACCTTAAATTTTATCGTTTAATAATTATTTTTAAAAGCATTTTTTATTACTGAACCTCTTTAGCGCTGTTGAGTACACCGGCTTCTCCTGTAACTTTTTGAATAACCTTTTTGATGCCAGTTTCATCGGTTTTGGGAACCTTTTTGAGTTTTCCATCAATTTTGGTAACCTTAAATTTTATTGTTTAATAATTATTTTTAAAAGAATTTTTTATTACTGAACCTCTTTAGAAACTGTTCCAACATTAGGCAAAGCAAATTTTGATTTTTCTGGTATTTTATCTAAATTTTTTTTACAAAAATGGCGCCATACTGACAGTTTTGATTCGATTAGCGAGCTAAATTGTTGCATATTTTGCTCTTCAATTTTACCAGATTTTTCGTTTGTTACTATTTCAGTGCGCAAAAACATGCAAAAATTCTTTACCAACATTTGCATGCCATCAATTTGTGCCAATGTTTTCTCCAATTTACCTTCACTTTGGCATTTCAACAACCAATTTCCGTAATTGTACAAAATGTTCAGTTCGTCGTCTTGCATTATCCGTCCATTTGTGAACAATTCAACAAGCTTTTCTGTGACTTCACGAAAATATGCCTTGAGCAAAAATGCTTCATCTTCTGACGGTTGGTAATTTTGCGAAGCCCAACGGGATAACATTGTGTCAATTTTACCCTCTATTATGGCATTATAATAGAAGTAAAGCGCATCTTTATTGCCATTTTTCCAATTCGTCTTTTTCATCACATTTTGAAGAAAAAATGTTGGTTCTATGCTTGATTGAATTAATCTCTGAATTATTGACGTTTAGACGGTAATTGATTTTGGATCAAATATTTTTGAAGGGGTACAACAAGTTAAAAAGTTGAAATTTAATATTTTATTTCTTTAGAATTAATTAATGAACATTAATAAGTGTTTAATTAAATGAAACTATATTTGTCCGATCTGACTAACCATCAATAGAGGTGAATTAATCTCTGAAACACTTTAGACGGTAAATATCGATTTTAGATTTTTTTGAACCGATATAAAAATTTTAATTTATATGTTTTCTTAGAATAATAATAATTAATTATTTTAATTTTAAGGCTCAATAAAATTATTTTTATTTTTGTGATCCTATATTTGTCCGATCTGACCTTAATCATCAAATTACTTATTTTTAACTAGCCTTATTTTTATCGAGCGGCAAAATTTGAACAAAAATTGTTTCCTGCACAGAATTCGGCAATTGCATTTCAAATTCACCATCAACATTCGTTTGAGCGGTATAAAAGTGTTTAAAGCATTCACTAAATTCCTCCAAATTGCTTCCTTCAACAAATTTAAAAAGGGTCATTCTTATTTGAAAAACACCGGTTTTTTGAGGAATCTGTAATTAATTGTTAAATTATTTAAATATCTTGGAAAATATTGATCAGACGGCCCAGAGTCAAAATCACTCAAAAAAACGCTTTTATAGGGTTTCTTAGGTGCTAAAAACAATAAAAGATTCATAACATTTTATTGGGACGAGCATTTAAACCGGTTTTTGAAACCGGTTCAAATTTAAAAGAAAAGCATATAAGAGATCATCTTCTCACCCGAGTAAGACAGACCCTACAAAAAATTAATCTACCTTTAAAAAAACTAAATTATGTATCCAATCCTTATTTTTCAATTGTAATAAATGCGCTTGACAAATCAATAAATTTATAATTTAATTAGGTGAATTAAATAAATTTAAATATTTTTACATCTCTCATAACGTTTTCCAAAAGACGCGCACATTGCGCCGATTTTATTTTCCTCTCATCCGTGACAACAATTTTAAAGAAGCCGGGAGGTGTCACAACTCCACCATAAGTTATCATTTTTTTAGGAAAAATGTTTTCTTCTTTCTTTGAAAATTTCCCAATATTTTTGTTTTCACTTTCAGTAAGTTTGGGAAGCTGAAATTTATAACAATTAAATTCCGATCAAAAAAATTATTTTGGTAAACTTATAACATTTTAATATGTAACTAAGTAAATTAATAACCTCTTTAGAAGCTGTTTCAATCTTGGTAAAATTGTCGGATATTTTTGATCGTTGCATTTTATCCAAATTTTCACAAAAACTGCGCCATTCTGACAGTTTTGGTTCGATTAGCGAGCTAAATTGTTGCATATTTTGCACTTCAATTTTACCAGATTTTTCGTTTGTTACTATTTCAGTGCTCAAAAACATGCAAAAATTCTTTACCAACATTTGCATGCCATCAATTTGTGCTAATGTTTTCTCCAATTTACCTTCACTTTGGCATTTCAACAACGAATTTCCGTAAGTGTACAAAATGTTCAGTTCGCGCGTTTTCATTTCCAGCGAACTTGTGAAAAACGTGACAAGCTTTTCAGTGACGTCCCGAAAATATGCCTTGAGCAAAAATGCTTCTTCGTCTAACAGTTTGGCATTTTTAGAAAGAGAAACCCAGCGAGATAACAATTTGCTGATTTTAAAATCCCTTTCAGCATAATGGAAGATGACATATTCGTTGGCATTTTTCCAATTCGTCTTTTTTAACACATTTTGAAGAAAAAACTTTGGTTCTCTGCTCGAGCGAATTAGATTCTAAACAGAAATTAAATTTTTTAAAGAAAAGTAACATTAACATTATGGTATAAAAGCCAAACAAATAAAAAATAATCCAAATTACCTAAAAAATTTGCTCTTGACCTTTTAGACGTTTTGCTATATATTTAAACAAACATATTTATGATAAAAAAGTTAGTTTACAACAACAAAAAAAGCTGCATGTAAAGCAGTGCTAATTATTTAAATTCTTTGGAATGTAGACCAATAATAAAACCTTAATAATTAATACAAATTACCTAAAAAATTTGTTCTTGACCTTTTAATAAAAACGTTAAAATTACAACAACAAAAAAGCTCTACCTTATTTTTATCGAGCGGAAACATATGAACATAAATTGTTTCCTGAATAGAATTCGGCAATTGAATTTCAAATTGACCATCAGCATTCGTTTGAATGGAGTAAAAGTGTATAAAGCATTCACTAAATTCCTCCAAATTGATTTCTGCTCCATAATTAAAAAAGATCATTCTAATATGAACCACAGAATTGTCTTTTTGAATAATCTGGAATCGTTAAAATTAATATTTGTTAAATAATTTTATTATTATTAAATATATTTCTAATTAGGAAATAGCATGCCTTACTATATTCTCGGAAATATCTTTTGGAATCGTTAGATTTAATATTTTTGTTAAATAATTTTATTATTATTAAATATATTTGTAATTAAGAAACAGCATGCCTTACTATCAGGGCTGCGTCGAAACCTTTCGATTTCGATAATTTCGAGGTTTTTCTACCGATTCTCTTACGAAATCGAAAGAGAAAATTCTTCGAAATTTTGTCGAAAGAGAAATTCTATAAAAAAATTTTGTAATTTTTGAGACACTTCACCACATTTTTCGTGTGTGACTCGACTGTTATTGTTGGCTTATTGGTCTGTTTTCCCGTCACCAAAAATCCGTTGAAGGTTCAAACCCCCTCCATGTTATTGACATTTTTTTACCCTTGACACTAAATTTTACCAAAATCATTGGAAAAGAACCCGGCGATAAACAATTAAGCGCGGGCAGGAAAAGGGAAAAATTAAGAAATTTTAACTTATTTTTTAAGAAAATTGCTTAGAAATTTTATAAAAATTTATATTTTTTGAATTTTAATTGCTTCGAAATTTAACAAAATTCAAATACTTTAAAAATCTTCAAAAAAATTTTGCTTTCTCATTCCTAAAAAGCAAAAAGTTAACGTATATTTAAATTTTAATTGCAAATCTCAACAAAATTGAGTCAAAAATCCCAAAAATTTTCTCGGCGGCGCCTATCGGCACCGCCGACCCCCCCCCCCCAAAGCAGAATTCGTAACAAAAAATTTTGCATTTTTCAAAAAATCCAAAACGGCAAAATTTTCAAAATATGCGCCAAAATTGAGTCTAAAATTGCAAAATTTTTCGCGCCTGTCGGAGCCGTCACCAACAACAAAATCCAAGGCTTCCGATCTTTTGTAAAACAGAAAATTAAACAGTTTTGGCATTTAATTCGTATATTTACACGCCTAAAAAATATTCCTGCTAAATTCCTGTTTTTTGCATAGGCCGATCCTGCTTTTTCAACTGCAAATCCTGCTTTTTGGGTTTTAGAGGTGAATTTAAAAGAGATTAAAATGCCCTCGATCCAATTTAATTTAATATTATTATTTTTAATAAATTTTTGAATCAAAGATACAATGATGTCGAATTAATCAAAGGCAAAAAAATTTAAAAAAAATATATATATATATTTTTGTCCCACTTTCGAAAAGTCTCTTCCGTTTCGATTTCGATAATTTCGAGGTTTTTCTACCGATTTTCTTACGAAAATCGAAATAAAAAAATTTCGATTTCGAAAATACTTTCGATTTCGAAAAATTTTTTCTTTCGACGCAGCCCTGCTTACTATATTCTCGAAAATATGTTTTATGTGGAAAAAATGCAAAGGAAGGAAATTGTATTTTATTGTTAATTTTATAAAAAAATAAATTCGCTAAAAATTTTAATATGATTGAACAATAATTTATATTTTAATTTAACATTTTTACATCTTTCGTGACATATTCAAAAACATCCGCACATTTCGCCAATTGCACAAAGCGCCACCGATCTCTCAGAACAATTTTGTAGAAACCGGGAGGTTTCACAACTCCGCCATAAGTTATCATTTTTTCTACATTCATTGAAAAGTTTGGACGGAAATTGGAAATGAAAAAAAATATAAAAAGAATAAAATTTTTAATCATTTTCTAAAAAATTTTGCCTTTGTTTGGCTCAAAAGCTTATTAAAAAATTATAAATGTTTTATAAAGCCTAAATAATATTATTATTTTATAATAAAATTCAAATATTTGAAGCCCAAATTAAAAAATAAAAATTTATTCAATATTTTATTTATATAATAAAGCTAGAATTGGTAAATGTTTAAAGAATTTATGATATATTCCACAAGTAGAAATTTATTGGGCATGAGACTACTATAATCATCCTCCCAGGCCCAATGAATGAGTGCATATTATATTGATTAATTTTTTATAATATATTTTATTGTTTATTATTAAATAAATCATTGTTTTATTATCATGTTCTGAATTAAAAATGAACAGTAGCAGCAAGTAGACTGGTTTACACCAAAATTTTAAAAATGGAAATACTGTTATATAATTGTCTTCTCCCGCTAATAAAAATTTTAAATAAATTTTATATTTAAAATGCGCGCAAAAAAGAATAGATGCAAGAATTTTTGAAAAAATTCATCACGTCTTTCTGAAAAAGGAGAAGCTTCTTAAATTTTTTTTATTCAAAACTAGATGAAAACCGATCAATTTATAATTATCATTATTTTTTCACGAAAGGCAAACATCAAAAATAAATTAAAAATTTCATAGGTTGAGAAAAAAAACTGCCGAATAGTTTAGAATTGCCTAAATTAACAAATGGTAAAGTTACAAAAGCGAATTTGCAAAGTTTTTAATTTGACTTTAATGAAGCGGTCTTAGGTCGAAATTTCTGTTTTTTTTGGGGGGGAAAAACATCAAATTCTGCTTTTTGATGTGCCGATTACTAATTTTTATAGAATTAAAAAACACAAAGTTTTAAATTGATGTGTAAGCACTCCTGAGCCCGTAAAAAAAGAGCGAGGGAACTTTCCCCCAAAATTCCCCGGGACATTCCCAAGGAATTTTCCACCAATTCCAAGAAAATTCCTGTGAGTGGGAGGTGGATGTTGAGGGGGGTGGGCAAGGGCGCAAGCCTCCCCCCCCCCTCGTTCCGTATAAACTGTTTTAATCCCACACCCTGTAATAATCCCCCACTATCTGAGAATCCCCCACTATCTGAGTAGCTGAACTCACAAAACCAGTCATTCACCTGTAATAATCTCTACCCTCTAATAATGTCGCCCTTTCTGAGGAGGTTTCTTAGGGGTGGAAAAAGTATTTCCTGCCGGATGTGGCTTCTGAGTGATTTCTTTAAAAACCGGTTGATTAATTAGGAACAAAATTTCTTTACTTTTTTAAACATTTAAAATAAAGTTTGATTTTGCTTTGTACAAAAATGCAAATTTATATTTTTTGATTAAACAAAAAATGTAACTATAGAAAAAGAAACAATTTTTATTTCTCCAATATCAATTTCATCGATTAGTATTAATGTTTTGCGTAAGCATAAAAAAATTAAATATCTCATTGCAGATTTATTTTTTATCCATTTTTGCCGTAAAAAATAAGCCACTTCGCTGCTATATACAGAATGTGAATATCATTTAATATTATATATTCCCTGAATATTTTATTCAAATAAAAATTCATTAGAATGTTTTAATATTATAAAAATTTTTATTTTTAAAGAATTTATGCAAACTTTGTATATTCTTGTTTGGTTTGTTTTGCTGATCTTTTCAACAAAAATATTTGAATCAAAATGTGATCCAATCCAAGAATTTTCTGCACACAGCCAAAACAGTGGCATGTTTCATGTAGTTAAGGTTAAGTTCTGATTTTGTTAGAATTTCTTAAGTATTATATGTTAGTAGCTTAGGACAAAACCCGTTTTAAACCCGGGATTTGGGGACCTAGTTTATGATTTTTTTGGACCAAAAAAATGAAATTAAAATTTTATTTATTTTAGAAAATGGAGAAGAAACAAAAAACCTTTTGAGCACTAAAGGGAGAGGGATGTGGACTTGATATAACTCTTTCAGAATCAAACAAAAATTTTATTTTTTATTTTTATTAGGTTTTAATTTAAGGTGATCCCACCGGGCAAGTATCGAGTAATCATTTGGGACCATTTGATCACTCGCAATGATCTGTCCGTGGGCTCGGCGGTCGAGGAGGCATTTCCTTGCGATATCGACGAAATATTTGAGCGAAGTCCGTCCGATCCACGAAAGCTTATTTTTCTCGCGGACACTCTTAAAAGTGATATGAATGAATTGAAAAAATGTTTTTTGCACTTTTTTACTGTGCAAACGGATGAATATGGGCAATTTTTGATGGAAAAAAAAACAGACAAATGCCATTTGATGCGACGATGTTTGAAGATTATAATTACAAATTTTATTTGATTCCATTGAAAGGATCGGTATTTATTTTCTAAATAAATATTTCAAACGATTTGCTTTTTGGATTAATATAATTATAAAGAAAGAATCTTTAAACAAATTGATCACATTATAAATTCAGAATCCGATCAATGAATCTTCAAATTTTGAAGATTTTTGTGCTGCATCACAAATTTACTTTAAGAAAAATTGGGAGCCTGTTGATTCGTTATGCCGTTTTTACAAAAGTCAATGTATGATCAACTATTTTGGGTCAACTGATCGGTGGAAAATCAGTCTTAACAACATATTAAATCAATGGCTATCTCATCCATTGAATTGGGAGATATCTGATAAGGTAAGAGAGGGATGATCATTGTCTCGAAAAGCCCAAAATATTTTATTTAGGTAATAGATTCCTTTTAAGGACAATTTCTTCCTCCTCGGAAGTTTTCGTTGTTTGATCGATGTGGCAAAAAAGAATGAAAGTCACGGCACCAGAATGAGCTCTCGTGATGCCGAATTGCTCAGCATTTTTTTGAATTTTTTGGCCGAATCCAACCGTAAACAATGGTTATGGAAAGGGCTGAGATTAGCAGACAATCGAATTGTGCCGATGATCAGCGAATTTTGTCAAATTGAATGCCAATTAATGATCAATATTGATGATAAATTAAACGTTGGTTAATTTTTATTAAGGCTTATTTTTGAGTGTGGGGGGGGGGGCAAAAACATGAAATTACCCAAACTTCAAATATATTATTATTATGATTATGGACAAATTTACCACCTAAAATTTGCAGAACAAATCTGTCCAAATTACATAATATTTATTTAACTTTACTAAATTAATCAGAATTTAATGGCTTGCGTCAAATTTTGCTCTCAATGGCAAGACGTGCGTGATGAAGCATCAAAACTTGTCCAACCTACCGTCATAATAGAGACATTTCGTCGTTGGATTTATTTGTCGTCCCCAATCAGTTTGGACGAGCAACAAATTTTATATTATTGGATTGAATTGTTTGCCGTACGAACAGCAAATATTGACGACCATTGGTGGAAATGGTCACCGTTTGAGATGGATGTATTCCGTGAAATAGGTGGTTTTTTAAAATTAAATTTATTTACAACTAAATTATGAAAAACTAAGTTTTTAAATGTATTGTTAAGCCAAAGCTAAACAGTTAGAGAATTCATGCCTTGATTCAGAGGGATTTAAAGTCTAAAAAGTTATTTCAATAAAACTATTTTGGGGTGCTTTTTCACCTTGAACTTTTGAAAAAAGTTTTGAACCGCTTTGCATTTTCCCCTAAATTGCTTCTTTTCATTTATAACTTTCTAATTAAACTTATGTCTTTTTGATAGACTTTCAAAATTGCTTGCACTTTAGCTTTTCCCAATTCCCGGGAAATTTAGAATTTACCGATTTTCCAAATTTACCGTTTCTGGCGTTTTTGAAATAAATATTTTTATTAATATAAAAAAACATCAAAAAATTAAACTTTTACATATAAAATAAGTTGCGCCATTAAAAAAAATTAAATATTAAAACACAAATTGGTGCACTAAAAGTAGAGTAGGCCGGGACCGGGACTGGTACTGACGTCTCCAATTTTGAGACTGAATTTCCCACTTATAAAACCCCGGTTTTTTCAAAATTGGCAAATCTTTGTTTTTGACCATTAGTCCCAGGGTTTTTTGACCGGGATTTGATTAATTTTCCCGCTTATAAATCGAGGGTTTTTAATTTTCTCAATCCCGTTCCCGGTTTTTCCCAAAAATCCCGTGGTGCATATTTGACACTTTTGGCATATTTTGGTGCATGTTTGGCCTTTTTGGTGCATGTTTGGCCTTTTTGGAGCATATAATGTGTATATTTGGCCATATTTGTACCAACTGATCCCGAATTTATGGTCCGATCCATTTTTTTTGTATTTTCTCATTTTAATAATTACTTTTACCAAAACGGTTTGACTCATTTAGGCAACCTTTTTGTGGATGCAAAAGAAGTGTTTGCCCTTACATTTGACAAAATCAAACGTTTTGGTGGAATAAAGGAACTGCTGAATATGATTTGTGAAAATATTAAAGATTTCTCACAACCAAATACTGTGTACCGTACCACCCAACCATTCACCGAACAATGGAGAAGTTCGAACTGCTTTTACGGCAAATTTCGGGTGTGTTATTTTTAAAACAATTTTTTAGCATTAAGCATTATCGTATTTTCTAAAAATTTTCAAACTCCTTTAAATACTGTAGTATTACGGTTCTGAAATAAATGAGACCGGTTGAAAGCCTACGGGTTTTATTGATTGTTCTCGGTCCCTTAATTTCGGCTTTTAGAGACCAAGACTCTCCAAAATTTAGGGATATTTGTCCCGGAAATCCCTTGTCGAATAATCTAAATCCAGATCTTGACCATTAATATGATAAATAAAATAATTTAATAATAATATCTTCACAGTACGTCCCGCCTCGTCATCGAACTTCAGACAATTTAAGTTCCATGAAATGTGTAATATGCATGACAGGAAAGGTTATATAGCACAGCATAGCTTATATAAAAATTGGATTGATCGAAAAAAACTGAAAATTGATTAAATGTGTACCAGGGATGCGAATCGCGTCGAAAAAAAGCGATCGGCGATCTCAAATTTTTTAAAGCAAACGGCGATCTGCGATCGGCGATGTGCCACAAAAAGGCGATAATTGCGATCACGATCGAGCGATCGCGATTCCCATCCCTGATGTGTACAGTCAAAGAAACAAATTTAAATTTAGCGCTACTTCGCATTCGATCCTTGTGGTCATTTGTGTGTGTGTGAAGAATGTGCAAATGTTGTTGAGAACAGCGCAGAACCAAACTGCCCAATTTGTCGTAGACGAATAATCAAAAAATTACGCATTTTCCATCCTTGATTTTTATGCCATTTTACAGGTGTTTATTTTCTTTAATTTTGTCAATAAACTATTCTTATCCGCATTTGCTCCAAACCTTTAGAATTAAAGCGACTTTTAGAGCTTAAAATGCATATTTTTAACGTTTCACTATAATAATAAAATATTGAAATGATTTAATATTATTTTGATTTTCATTGATTTCTTTTTTGTATTTACATCAATGCAAACTTCCTTTTTTGACACATTTTTGGCATTCTATTTAATTTGAATGCCACGTTTTGGGGACGACTTGAAATTCGCTTTTTAGTATGTTTAATTTCTTTCCCCATTCTTTTATTATTAATCGCCGGGCAATGTCTCTAAATTTTCCATGCGGCAACTTTGCAATTGCGCGCAATGGGATTTGGATTTTACGCAGTAGAAATAAAGAAATTATTCAGCATTTTTAGGGTCAATTTTGGCACTTTTGGCGTTTTTAGTGCCTATTTTGGGTTTTAGTGCCTGAAAATCCGGGCCCTAATTGAGACATAACGCGGAAATGGTTCTTCCCGGGACAAGCATTTCAAATGGCGAAAATATACTTAATTAGGTAATTGAGTAAAGTAGTGGGATGAGTTTTTATCTGTTTATTAACATTAAAAAAAAAATCTTTTTTATTTACGACATTACATATTTATGGGAAAATTGCAGACAAAAAGAAGTCAAAAAAATGTGTAAAAGACAAAAATATTCAAAACATTGTATTAGGCAAAAAAAAAAGGATGAGAAAATCGCCGGGGGAAATTTTATATTTAATATTTCTTTGAACAAAAAAAGCGAAATATTTTTAGTACAGTTTGTTTCTCAGATTAATGGACTTAAATTCCATCCCAACTTTATAAATATCAAAAATTGATTCAAATCGAAAAAAGTTTGTATTTGTTATTTTGAAAAATGTTTGAATTCGGTTTGGGATTCGACATTCGCAAAATCCGAGCCCGGATTCGTGTCTACGCACATTTTTACCCTAGAAAAAAAACATTGTAGTTCTCGAGCCTATTTGTGGCTCCCATCCCTGATTCATACGGCAACAAAAAATAGCCAACAATTATTGTAATTATTGTGTCGTTTAATCGATGTTTCCGTTTAAATTTTATCCACAAGTTCCTCCGTCCATTCTCTTGACGGGCTCTCTCGGACTTGCCGTTGCCTCATCCATCCTGAAATAAGAGAGATTTTAACTAGACTAATTCAAATCTATATTAAATTTACTTTTTAATTCTATGATAAGATTTTAGGGTCCAATAAAAGTACATGCCGACCGTGTACTACCCAATTTTAATGATGGGATGAGAAAGTTTGCAACAATTTCATTCACATACCCGCCGCCGATGTCACTGTCATGTAAGGTAATGTATAACAGCTTTAGTCCATTTGTCCTCTTCTCGCCCAATTGGACAACGCACCAACAGCCAAAATCCGGTACTTTTCTGTTATGTGACAACAGCAAAAAAATGTTGTTTTAAATGTTGAAAACACCCTAGAGGTTTTTAAGGTCGTAGAATAAATATGGCTTCCATTTTGACCGAATTCGGACCTCAAACCCGAATTCGAACAATTTTTAGAAGTTTTTTTCGACATAACAAAAAAGTACCCAAGTGTCTTCGTTGAGGCGTCGCAACATCAATCGCTCCCGCGTAAAATTGTTTGTCAGCTCAAATGGCACAAAGTCATTGTTTTCCAAAAATTTGATGATGAAATTGGCCGGCTCCGAAGCATTGACAAATGACTAAACCGAAGGGAATAATCACTCTCAAACTGATTTAAATATCAAAAATTACCCCTTTGACTCCCTCAATTCTTGCACAATAATCAACACAATGAAGAATCTTCGGAAGTCCATCCCCGAGGGGAGTATTCAACCATTTGGCCAAAGCTTGACAAGAAGAAGCGCCGGCATTGTCTTGGGCCGGAAATTCGGGGAAAAGTTCAAAGGAATGGATCGATCGGAGTTTTGCGCAATTGCGAAGAACGGTAGGAGAAAATTGTCGCAAACAGTCGAGATCGGAGGAGTCCAAAAAAAGTCCGCTAATGTTGTCGTTGACCAAAGGCCAGATCTTTTGCCGAATGATTTCCCAGCTGCGGCTTTGGTAGTCGTATGTATAAATTTGAACATTTGTGCCGGAAGAGTCTAAAAGAGGGCGAATGCGTTGAAGGAATTCGATGCCAGTTTGGTCGACGTAACTAAATTATAAAAAATCATTAAAATATTGTTTAAGATTAAAACGACTGTATCGAAATTGCTTTGAATCCGATCACATTCTTTGGAAGCGGTCGGCAAATTGGATTCTGTTTATTATCAGAATGTTTGAAGACAATTTTTGCGTCGTTTTCTCCGGATACGCGATAAATGTCCATCCGACCCA
Source organism: Globodera rostochiensis (assembly GCA_018350325.1). Classification (NCBI taxonomy): domain Eukaryota; kingdom Metazoa; phylum Nematoda; class Chromadorea; order Rhabditida; family Heteroderidae; genus Globodera; species Globodera rostochiensis. The sequence continues at coordinate 2,088,829 of JAEVLN010000010.1, forward strand.
ACGACCATTCCCTCGACTTGAAATGGACGTCCACCAAAACGTCCAATCGATCACTGACCAGCGCCATTTTCAGTCCGACGACAAAAGGGGAGAGAAAAGCGAAGACTCCGTACCAAACATCGGCACAAATGAAACTGAAATTTAAGAATTAGATGTCTGATTTGGGTAATAGTCTGGTTTGCCCCCCCCCCTCCATTTTTCAAAAACACCTATGCCAAATCTTGCAAAAAATGATTGCATCATCAGCAATATTTGAGAATTCTGTTTAATTCTGGGGGGGGGGGGGGGGGTACTGTAATTTTAAAGCTTTTAGAAATGGTAAAGGGTCCGGCGGTGCCAATAGGCGACGTCGGGGGAAATTTTTTTTTAAATGTTAAGAGAAAATCAGAAAAAATCATTGACACAGTCGGAGATCTGAACCCACACCCAACCCACAATTCAAATGCCCAAACCACTCACCACTACACCACAACCAAAACGCATTAATGCCAGTTTATGCTCAAGAAATCACGGATTCCAGTCCGTAATTAGAATGCTTTTTTTCTAACAGAACCATCCATTCTTTTGGGATCCAATTTATTTGTCGATGGGCGAGCGAATACATTCTAGCAGAATGAAATCAATGAATGGGGGGGGGGGGGGACAACAGAAGTGGACCAAAGGGCATATCGGTGGCTTCGTAATTTTTTGTTTAGTTTTAATGCAGGGTTCGTAACTGTACCACAGTTCAGGAAAAATAAAAATTTACTGCATTTTTGAACATTTTATAAATCTTATTTTTGACCTTCACTGTCCTTATTTTGAAAATTTTAGTTACAGCCTAACGACCCCAAGCCAGGGTGGCTTAGGCCTAAGCCTAACAAACTTTTGAGCTAAAAGGGTCCCTGCTATGATTTTTCAAACCTATAAAAGCGGTTTTGGGTGATTAATTTTGAAAAAAAAAACAAAAATAGTGTTGTCGGATCTAAAAAATATTATCATATTCATGATCAGCACTCTTGAAAACCCCATATATATGATGTTTTCAGCAGATTTAGTGGGGGGGGGGGGGTCGCAAAACAGGAAAGTACCTAAAATTGTCGGTTTCGAGAAATATGGTTAAAAACTAGGGCTGCACGAGACCCGAAATTTACCGAGACTCGAGACCGAGACCCAAAAAAAAAACCGAGAAATTTCTCTAGTCGAGACTCTCGTGCAGCACTATCAAAACCACACATTTCATGCAAAAAATCACCCATTTGGCCACGGCTTGGTTAGAAGAAGCGTCGGCGCTGTCGTCGGCCGGAAACTCAGGAAAAAGATCCCAGGATTCGATCGATCGGAGATTTGGCCAATTGAAAAGAATCGCCGGAGAGAATCGTCGCAAACAGTCGAGCTCAAAGTTTAAAGGAAAGCAGCAAATGTTGTCACTGACCAAAGGCCAAATTTCTCGCCAAATAATTTCCCCAGCTGCGGCTTTGGTCGACGAAGGTATAAATTGCAACATTTGTGCCAGAAGAGCCGTAACGACGGCGAATGCGTTAGAGAAATTCGATGACGCTTTGGTCGACGTAACTAAATTATACAAAATCATTAAAATATTGTTTTTGGTTCTATTGCAGTTTAATTAATTGTACTGGTTTATTTAGTGTTCTGTGTTTTTGATCAAATTAGGGCCTTGATAGCGCCATATCAATAGAAAATAAAATCAAGAATTCAAAGCGGTTTTTGAAAAGGGTTGAAATTTTTGAAAATGAAGGATAAACAACTTTTAACAAATAAGTGACAAAAACCGGATATAATAACTGGCGAAAAGTTATGGACTTAGGGGTTCGTTAGGCTTAGGCTAAGCCACCCGGCTCGGAGTTCGTTAGGCTTAGTGGTCAGTCTTGAAAAAAAGTTATGCGCTGCTATGACCGGAATCGGGATCCCGGTCGGGCGGGATTATCCCGGTTTTTGGAATCCCGATCCCGGCTTTTAAAGGTCGTAATCCCGATCCCGGTTTTTGAAAGGTCGCAATCCCGATCCCGGTTTTTGAAAAGTAGTAATCCCGATCCCGGTTTTTGAAAGGTCGCAATCCCGATCCCGGTTTTTGAAATGTAGTAATCCCGATCCCGGTTTTTGAAAAGTCGTAATCCCGATCCCGGTTTTTGAAAGGTCGCAATACCGATCCCGGGTTTTGAAAGGTTACAGCTTATTACTGCTCGCTTGGAGCCTAGGCCTTGCGGATTTTTTTGATTTTTTTCGCAATTTGGCCCCGCTAGCAAATATTGTTAAAAAATCTTCAAATTTTTTGGACCTCTCTCACCCCCCTTACAATTTTCAAAGATTCGCAATTTTTCCGACGGCGCCGTCAAACGCTGACAACGAAATCCGAGGCTATAAAATGGACGGGCCAACCCAAATGAAAAACAAAGGCTTTTCTTCAAACATTCATACGGCAACAAAAGAAGCCAACAATTATTGTAATTATTGTGTCATTTAATTGATTTTCTGTTTAAATTCCATTCACAAAATTCCCTTCGTCCATTCACTCGGTGGGCTTACTTGGCCCTGCCTTTGCCTCAATCATCCTGAAATAAGAGAGATTTTAACTAGGTTAATTCAAACATATATTCAACGCATTTTTAATTCTTTAAAATTTGTTTAAGATTTTGGCCAAAACCGGAAAAGCGGGAGGTACACTGGTTTCCGGTTAGGCCGGTTTTACGACCCGCCGGTTCTTACCCGTCGCCGATGTCCCTATCGTTGAAGTCAATGGAAATGCAATTCCACTGATCGTCGTCCCAATCCAATTCAATTGTCTCCTTCTCCCATTTAGTCCATTTGTCCTCTTCTCGCCCAATCGGACAACGCACCAACAACCATTTGTCGTTGGTGTCTCCGTAGAATTCGTCTTCGTCTTCGTCGTAGAAGTCTAGCGATGGAAAACATCGCAATGTCAATTGCTCCCCCGTCAAATTGTTCTTCTCCTCAAATGAGCCCCAGTCGTCGTCGTCTTCAATCCAAAATTTGATGATGAAATTGACCGGCTCTGAAGCCTTGACAAATGACTAAAACGAAAGTGAATAATTAACAAAAACTCTAATTGATTACCCTTTTGAATCCTTCCATTCCTGCCGAATAACGACCACACCGAAGCATATTCGGAAGTCCATCCCCGCGGGGAGTGAGCAACCATTTGGTCACGGCTTTTACAGAAGAAGCGCCGGCGTTGTCTCTGGCCGGGAACCAGGGGAATGGTCCTTGGAAATCAATCGATCGGAGCTTTGCGCAATTGCGAAGAATCGCCGGAGAAAATTGTCGCAAACGGTCCAATTGCGAGGAGTTAAAAGAAAAGCCGCAAATGTTGTCGTTGACCAAAGGCCAAATCTTTTGCCAAATAATTTCCCAGCAGCGGCTTTGGTCGTTGGAATTTCTAATATCAACATTGGTCTCGGTAGAGTCAAAAAGACGACGAATGCGTTGAAGGAATTCGATGACGCTTTGGTCGACATATCTAAATTGTACAAAATCATTAAAATATTGTTTAAGATGAAAACGACCCTATCGAAATTGATTCGAATCCGATCACATTGCCTGGAGGCGGTCCATGAGGAATTGGCAGCCGTTCACGAGAGCGATATTTGACAATTTCTGCGCTATTTCCGTCAGTTGCGCGACGAATTCCCAACGAACCCAACGACCATTCCCTCGACTCGAAATGGACGTCCACCAAAACGTCCAATCGATCACTGATCAGCGCCATTTTCAGTCCGACGTCAAAAGGGGAGAGAAAAGCGAAGACTTCGAGCCAAATATCGTCACAAATGAAACTAAAAATTGGAATTAATGGCTCTTTATTTGATTCATTAAAGTAAAGCTTCGATGAGGGGCTGTACATTTCAGCCCAGGGCATTTTTGCCGGCGAAAAAATCTGAGAAAATTTTTAAAAAATGCCGAAATAGGCATTTTTAGGCACTAAAAAGTCGAAATTTGTTCGGAATAAATGCTCTTTTTAAGCTTCTCCCCTTTACGCACATTCTCTCCATTTGCTCTTGCTGCTCTTCGCCGCTTTTGTTGTCTGACATTTTTGGAAATATTTTTAGTGTTCCGATAAAGCAATTAATTCTAAAAATCTAGATTTAATTGCGTATTATATATTTAGATATGCTGGAAATGACAAAAAATGTATTCCAAAAGTCCGGCAAAATGATCCGCAGAAATATTTGTGATGGAATGTGTCGGGGACGAATGGATTATGTGGGAGTTGAAAATGTTTTTCACTCTTTTGAAACCCAACAAAAATATGATAAATATTAAGTTAATATTATGTAATTGTTTGTTGTTGCGAGGAATAATTTTTGAAAGTCAACAATATTTATGTACTTGTCGTAAAAGTGATGAAATCAATGAATGGATGGGGGGGGGCGGGAGGGTGTGCTCGTACCCACCGGGTAGAGGTCGAAACGCGAGTATTTTTTAATAAGTAGGAGGTGGATACTTTATGAAATTCGCTTTTTAGAATCTTTAATTTCTTCCCCATTCTTTTATTATTAATCGCCGTTTTGCAAATTGTGGAAGCAATAAAAATATGGGTAAAACCGTCCGGTCTGCGATATACCGCTGAAATCAGTTGCCTCACCATTGATGGCCCGTTAACAATTGGAACAGGCAACTCAAGCTCAACTTCGAGACTGGTGGTGGACGGTTGAATATCGTGGTGGCATCTTTGGAGTATGGGGGACGGCCCGGATATGTTGACATTAGCACAGATATTGCCATAAGCAGATGTGGCCATGGCAATTCAACAGTTAATGTTCGAATAACACATCTTGATCATTCAAATGGGGTTTGTTGACTAAATTATAAACTCAAAGAAAGTAGTTTTTTGTTTTTTAAGATTGAAAAGATGCTGAAGACTGAAGAAGTTTTGGCACGAAAATCCGCCATTGTGCTCGGATTCAACATTGCCGCGTCGGCACGCAAACATTTTTATTTCCATCAATTTTCGTCAATTTTGCATTTTTTTTTCTTCCAACGTCCATTGGTCGATTATGAGTTGAAAATTGTGTGTTGGTATATGCATGCCGACGGCACACCGCACGATTATCTAATTGGAAGCGGCGTCCAATTCAATGGACAAATAAATGAATTTGATGACCTTATGAATTGGAGAAATTTGGAGAGGCTTTTGATTCCGTAAAAACGAATTTATTTGATTGTCCCTTTTTCTAACTTTTCATGAAAAAAATAGAATAAATTGTTAAGGCTTGCATTTTTTTTAGAAATTATGAATAAAATTATTTGAATAACGTAAAATGCTTTAATAAAATAGTTTGTTTTACGCTTTTTCCACACCCAACTCGACTCGGTCGGTTATCCGGTCTTGTCCAACCCTATTATCAACCATTCCATCTGGTGCAAGCAGTTCAACCACCGGACAAATCGAATCTTCTACAATGGCCACAGCACATGACGAGGCCAGAGCAATTCTTTTTCATCCCAAGTAGAGGAAATGGAACCGAAACAACAGTCTGAAAAAGGTGCACAACCCTACTATTTTGCATAAAAAACAAAATGTTCAAAAATGCAGTAAATCTTTATTTTTTCGCATGAAATGTGCGTTTTTAACCATTTTTCTCGACCCCAACAATTTGTTTCAACATTTGGGGTGTGGAAATAAGGAATTTATAAAATTCGGAACAATTGTGATCATAATCCATTTTTCTTTTGACTGCCTTTTTTATTAAAAAATTTTCAAAAAAGCATTTTTTTCCGAATTCCGTTTTTCTTTTAGGGGGGGGGGGGGGGGAGGGTCGGCGGTGCCGAAATTTTTTTTGAGGATTTTAATAAGGTTTGTTAAGAAAATTAGACCAAACTGCAGATCTTCGCCCAATTTTTCGTTTGTGAGTGGGCTGGATTTAAATATAATAAATAAATTTGCTTCGAAATTTTCTCATTTTGAATATTGGGTCAAAATATTATGAAATCTTCACAAAATTCGAGAAATAAGGACAAAATAAGGACGGGGGCCTCAAATAAGGACAAATCTTACAAATAAGGACATTTTTTATGGAGAACCCCCGGGGGGGGGGGAAGGCTGAAACACCGCTCTTCTCGATTTATCGTAAAAATCGTCGGTTCGGTTTTTGAGCCAAAAAAGCCGGGTTTCAGTTCGGTTAACCGACCGTGCCCTGCCTTAGTTGGCATCCGTTAATAGATTTTAAGAATTTATAAAATAAAAAATTAGTAAAGTATAATATAAATTTTATAAATTTGAAAAGCAATCAATGTAGTAAAATGCTTATAGGCAATGCGCAATTTTTTCTTGCCAAAACTGGGCCGATTATAGTGCGTTGGAAATGGCCAAATTCATAAACACATTGTAAAAAGAAAAATAAATGCATGAGAGAATCCTTCTATACATTATACAAATCTATGGCTTCTATACATTATACAAATCCATGGCCTATACATTATACACGCACACATGAATCAATAGAAAACGTTGGTCCACGTTTTCTTTTCGTAATGTGTGGAATTTTTTCTTTAATACATAGAAGTATAACTTGCAGGAAAAGAAACAAACTATAATTTTCAAATATAAAATCATTCTCAACAATTATTTTTAATCATTGCTATTTAAATTTACATTTATTTTTTCTCAACATTAACATAATTCTTTAAATTCTTTTAAATGGTTGCCAATAAATAAATTGGATTAAACCAAGTAGGTAATTCTTTAAATATTCAACCAAAATTTGTAAGGCTCTTTCAATGCTTAAACATAATTGAAATTTTTAGAATGTTTCAATTTTTCTCCATTCTTTTATTATTAACTTCCGTTTTGCACATTGTGGAGGCAATAAAAATATGGGTAAAACCGTCCAATCTGCGATATACCGCTGAAATCATTTGCCTCAACATTGATGGCCCGTTAACAATTGGAAAAGCAACTCATGCTTCATCAGAAGTGGGGACGACTGGATATGTTAACATTGGCACAGATTTAAGCAGATGTGACGATGCCAACCCAAATGTGAAAGTTCAAATAACGAATCTTGATCGTCTAAATGAATCGGGTTGTCCACTAAATAATAGACCAAAGAATAAAGAATCCTTTTCTAAGCGTTGGCTTACACTTTTCTCATTGTTTTATTTAAGATGGAATTTGAGATCTTGAAGACTGAACTTTTGGCACGAAAATCCGCCGTTGTGCTCGGATTCAACATTGCCGCGTCGGCACGCAAAATATTTTATTTCCAACAATTTTCGTCAATTTTGCGTTTTTTCCAACGTCCATTGGTGGACTGTGAATTGGAAATTGAGTGTGATTATCAGCCTTCAGGATCCACTACGCAATATATTGTGTTTGGAAGCGAAGTGCAAAGACATGGACAAAATAATATTATTATTCCAATTTATGAAACTGAAATGTTGACATTCTGTGGGCGAGGCAGAATTGGGCTAGCTATACGCAATGCTGAGCATGAAAGAGTAAGAAAAAAAAGTAAATATAATTTATATTTTTAAATTTCTTATTAATAAACTTTATGCCCTCTTAATAGACGACATTTATTAATGTGACAAGAGAATTCCTTCTTGAAAACGACGCTTTCAACATTAACGTGAGCAATGAAACCATCCAACCTATTTTACAAGGACACAATGACCCGGCGTTATCAAGAACAATTGAATCCTTATCAACCATTCCATCTGGTGCAAGCAGTTCAACCACCGGACAAGTCGAATCTTCTACAATTGCCACGACACATGACGAAGCCGGCACTTCTTCCCAAGCTGCGAAAACAGAATCCGATGATGAAATGGAATCGAAACAACAGTCTAAAAACAAAGAATCTGTGTCGGGAAAGAATATTTGCTCAATTTGTCTGCATAGAATGGTATGTGTTTATTTGACACTTTTTAGTCTTATATTTTGTTCATATATTTATATTTACATCAAATAAATAAACGAAAAATAATCATTTTTTATTTCAGCGTAAAATTGCCTTCGTGCCTTGTGGACATCTTTGTGCATGCCCTAAATGTTCAGAGAAAATAATGAATTTAAAGAAACATAAATGCCCAATATGCCGAAAACGGATCGAGAAACCCTTATTTATTTATTTTCCTTGATAATGAATTTGATGTCCTTATGAATTGGAGAGGCTTTTGATTCCGCAAAAACGAATTTATTTTAATGATTGTTTTTCTTTCCCGTAATGTCCGCGCATATCTGTCGCAATATGGAATTAAAAATGCATGTTGTCCTTCAATCTCGGAGAATTTGCGGCTGATCATAACCCAGTTTTATGCTGTTAATCCACTAAATATGGACTAAAAAATGCGCCAAAACAACAAATTCGGCGATTTTTACGAGAAATCTTATGAATTTTCCTCTTACTATTGTAAATTGAATACTTAACCATTTTTAGTAGGATTTTTGGTTTGAAAATAATTTTACGTTTAAGGGTACATTTTCGTTTTTATTGCATTTTCTTAAGAATTGTCCATAAAAATTGTTGAAATATTGATTTATTATGGAAAAATAGCGAAATGTGGATTTATTCTCAAAAACGCCAAAATATGATTTATCCATTCCCACTGATTGTGAAAGAAAAACACAGCGACTCAAAAAGCGAGATGTGTGCCAATAAATAGAGAGTGCGAGAGAATTAAACAAATTTCCTTTCTTTCTCTAACTTTCTCTCGTTTGGCGTTCTCTCTCACCTTTTTTAATAATTATTTTGACCATCCCGCACTTCGCTCTGGAAAACTTTTTTTCCCTCTGGCAGATCCTTCTCAAACTTTCACCATCGCTAGAAAACAACATAAGAAATAGCTCAATGCTTAGAAATTATTTTTTATGCTTCTATTCATGAGTTATAGGCTAAAATGTTCATTTTTTGTTTTTATTACAGATATTATGGCAAAAAGGAATTATTGTGCAGGAACAATTTTTTGAATTTAGTACCATTCAAAAGCTCTTGATTTCTAGAAGCTATTTGTAAGCAAGAGCTAAGCGATTGGATAGCTCTCAAGAAGGTTATGCACAGAAATGCTAAATCGACGAAATAGTGTGCAAAAGTGAGAGGGACGGTTAGACACACTAGAGCAACGAGAGAGAACGTGCAATACTGGAGTGCATCCCTGTGTTAGTGTGCAACCCATAGAACTATTGTGTTACCTTTTTGGGGAACTGACAAATCAATTCAGTGAAAAATTGTAAATGAATGGAGGGGATTCGAACCCTTGCCCCTTTTTTGTTGAAAAGCTCACAGACCACTAGGACAAAATTTAAATCTTTTCTGAACTAGAGGCCCAAAATCGAATCGCCATGAAAATAGAGTCCTTAACAGACAAAGTTCAAAAAAAGGACAATTAGGTTTTTGGCTCACAGCGCCTATTGTTACTTAAAAGTCATTTTTCTTTAATTTTCAAAAATTTGAACCGGTTCAAAAACTGCTTTAAATTTTGACCAAATGGGTTCACGCCTTTGTGGTTTTTTGGCCAACTTAATTTACTAGTAACTTTTTTTAAAAATTTTTTTTTGTTCAAGTTCGAGTCCGGTGCTCGGAATTGGTTGAAAAAGGAGTTCAGATACGGATTCTACGTCCCCGAACACGACTAGAAACACCTTTTTAGCGTTGTACGCCTCCAACCCCCCCCCCCCTTAGAAACACAAATTTTTTTTTTTGTCAAAAAATAAACCATTTATTTATAATGGGCATTTATAGTAGTTAAGTGTGGTCGCTGAAGTGATCGCCGCCGCCCCGCCCACAACAATTGTTGTTTACAGGTCACATTCATTCCCCCCCCCACCCCCACCTTTGAACGGTCAATTCATTTCTGTTTTCTCCACTCATTTTATTCGGGGAAAAGATGTTTTTAGGGGCTTAGAAGGCCAAGTCGATTCTTAGGGCTTTGTTTTTTCCTTTTTTATTGCATTTTTGTTATACGGGTCTGTGCTTAGATTAATTGTAACTTTCAAGTCAACCTAAAAATGCATTTTTTTAGCAACGGATAAAGTAAAGGTCTAAAAATCATTTAGAAGGTTGAAAATTCTAAATTTCTAACAAGTTTAAAAACATTTTTTGCAATTTACTGTCCAAATCAGCCACTGTCGGGGATTACCTGACGAGCAAACTTAACACTATTACCCATTTATGCTGAATTCAATAAATATGTAAACGAATTTATTCTGAACTCTCAACAACAATAAGGCCATTGTTGATTGTGCATTACCCGGCACCCCACTTTCAGTCAATAGAAATGCCAATTTATTCAAAATGTTTGTCATTTTAGAAATTTAAAAAATTTGGAATTTTGTAACATGTCAATTTCGTCGGAATCAATTGATGAGGACATAGCAACTGAACATGATCAGCAGGGTAAATTCGATTTATTAATATTTATTAAATAATTGCCAGAATTTTGTAACATATCAATTTCGCCGGACTCAATTGATGAGGTCATAACAACTGAACATGATCAACAGGGTGAATTTGATTTATTAATATTATTAAATTAATTGCCAATGTTTTCAGAGAATTTGGGGCCCACTAATTTGGAGCCATTCGAAGAAATGTGTCTGTTACTTGCCGAATTGGACCGCCAACAGACGATGAATTCGCCAACTTCCTCAAGCGTCAGTTTCGATTTGGTGGCACAAAACGAAAATGGTAAAAAAAAAAAGTTCTAACAATTAAATACAAATTGATGCTTAATCTTTTGACTAATTTGGACCCATCCGTAGAAAAGCGTCATTTGCTTGCCAGACTTGCTCAATTGGAAGGCCAACAAACGCTGAATTTGCCAACTTCAAGTGACGGCGTTGGATTGCTTTATGATGGTAAAAATTTAAATGTTTAATATTTCGTTTATTGAATTATTATTACATTTGTCGTTTATTTCAGTTGATCATGTATCGCTGTTAGCGGCCAGACTCCGTTTGGCAAAGGTCGGTAAAGTGTGACAAAGACTGACCACCATTTGTGGCTTAATATTCAGGCTTTTATAACCCTTTAAGCCGCTTTTGAAACCGTTTCAAACAAAACAATAGATTTTTAGTAAAATTCAAAAACAATAAAATGTTTTAATAGCGAGTTTTAATGTATTTTAAGTTTGCTTATTCACTGTTTTAAAGGAAGAATTGCATCAGACGAATGAGAAATTGAAGAACATGGACGAATTGGTCGGCAAAAAGCATATTTTCTAACTAAAAAATTTCATTTTTTTCTTACCATTTTTGTTCAGAAGGAGCTCCGCGCCGAGTTGGGACATCAGAAGCAGCTTAAGCAGCAACTCGAACGCAAAATGGATGAATCGTTGAAGGCTGTCCAAGCGATGGTCGACGCCGAGTTGAAGCAGCTCAAGCAGTCGAATGCCAACAAATTCGCTGGAATTGAACAAAAGTGTGCTCTGCAGCAGGAAAAGGTCGTCAAACTGGAGAAGTATCAGAACGAACAGCAGCTGAACATCGCCCACTTGCAGAAGACAGTTGCCACGTTGAGAGAAATTGGTAATTTTCGGTCTCAACTTTTTTTGTTCGCGCAATTCTCTGCCTTTTAGGCATAAGTTTTTTAAGCTTTAATATTTCCAAAAAAATGCAAATTACTATATGTCCTTAGGGCTAATCAATCGATGGAATTCCGCGGCATGCCACCACAACCTCGCGCTCATTGGGCCCGATCGATTGATTGCCCAACATAATGGAAAGGGTAAAACATTATTTTATGTTAAAAGTGATTTGATTGTTTATGTGTAAAGAGATTTTAGACAATTTTTGAATTAAATTCAATTTTCAGGATGGAGCTCTGTGATCGGTGAAAAGCAAATGTCGGGAAATCCTTACGGCATTTCCTACTACGAAGTGAAAATCTTAGAGAAAAAAGGGTAATTTATAAATATTACAAATGCTTTAATAAAATATTATTATTATATTTAGCCGTATTTTGATTGGACTTGCGATCAAACGAATGCCACTGGACAAAACCCATGTTGGAGCGCACGAAGGCACGTACGGATACGCAAGCAATGGCATGTTTTGGGCTCATCCCGAGGCCGAGGGATCTTTCAACAAAAAAATGTCTTTGTTTGGCGTCGGCGACGTCGTCGGCTGCGGCGTCAATTTGGCAACTCGCCAAATTATTTACACGCTAAACGGAAAGCGTTTGGGTGAGAAAGAATTACAAATTTTGGGGCAATTCATTTATCCCCAGGGCCGTATCTAGAGGGGGGGGGGGGGAAGTCGATTCTTAGGGGTGTATTTTTTGCTTTTTATTGCATTTTTGTTTTAAGCAATTTTTGCAACAAAAAAAAATGCTCGAATAATTTTTGACTCAATTTGTTAAGAGATTTTCAACAATAATAATAATAATTTTTGTTGTTGCAGGCGACGCCATGTTGTTGGTCAAAAATCCATGGGATTTGTTTCCGTGCGTTTCGTTGAATTTCTCTGACACCAAAATTGAAACAAACTTCGGCCCGGACTTCAAATACAAATTCTGATCAGGAAGTGGCGCACTTTTCTTTGTAAAGATACGGTCAATGGATTTTATTTACCACGGATTATCATTTTTGTCGATTAAAAAGCGTTTTGTCCATTCATTTTGTTTTCGAATTTGTCAATAGGAAGAAAGGAAATTCGAAAGTTATTGGTGTAATAACACACGGCTGTTGATGACGGAAATATTTTGGCATTAAACAGCGTGACCGTAAACTTTATTCATTTAAAATCTCTAAGCTGAGTTTTGCATTTTTTTTTATTCATCAGATATATGGACTAAATGCGCCAAAACTAACCAAATTCGGAGATTTTTACGAGAAATCTTATTAATTTCCTCTTACAATTGTGAATAGAATACTTTTCATATGTTTTGGAAATTTAAATTTTTTTGGAAAATATCGATCTTTAGATATTTTTGGTCCAAAAAACCCATTTTAGAAGATGCCTGCCATTCAAAAGGTCTAATTTTAATTTAAATCTTTTTCCAATTTTATTTTTTTGTTTTTGTTAAATTATTTGTTCCTTGTTATTATTACGAGAAATGAACACATCAAATGAGACAACGACAGAAGTTGAATGTAAAAAAAGGAAATTTATTTAACACAATTAATGACTAAACATTGAAATGTGAAATATATTTGCGCTAAATGATTCATCATGATAAAAAGCAAAAAATATTTACGAATTCATTTAATGGACATAGAATTTGCCATTTGTGTGGAATCATTTATTCTCTAAATTTGTTTTAATTTTATTTTCAATTTACATTTTATATAGTCCTGTTGAAAACGATCTTGAGAATCTATAAATATGAATTGAAGTAATTTTAGATAAAATAATATTAATATTTTAAAATGAAACGCTTTTTTCTTCTTCAACTTTTTGAAGTCTCGGCGCTGATTGCTTACAGCAACGGTAAATGTTTGTTAAAAAACAACGAAAACGATAATTTCACTTTCTTGAATAGGAGAAACGGCGTGCACATTCAAAAACTATTATGAGGATTGGGATGATGTGAGCGAAGAAATAGTTAATGTGCTTTGCGGTGGCCAAAATGATGCACCTCATTGCTTTTCCGCCCAATGTAAAGGTGTACTTTTATGTTATTATTATTTATTATATAGTAAAGCGGCTGGCCCCGTGGGGGGGGGGGATGACGCATTACACTCCTTTAAGTACTTGGAATGCCCCCCTGGGGAGGGGGGGGGGGTAAAATTGTGACAGCAATTGCGAGAAAGTCATCAATGGAAAAAACCAATTTCAAGCGACATTCACCGACTTAAACTAACAAAAATTATTCAAAAACCAAAAAAAAATTTGTTTAGCAACAGTGAGGTGGCGATGGTCAAGAATCGCACGTGCTGGTTGCATAAATCACCTTGGTGAACAAAAATGTGCCGAAAATATGGAGCGAGCATTGGCTAATGAAGAAGGTGGCATTTGGTCCTGCAAATGCCACATATTGGCCGGTGAAATTAGTCCAAACATTGTGCCGACAAAGTCATCAGTTGGGGTAGGCCATAAAAATTAATTTATTCATTAAATAATAAGGCACGTTTTTTGATTAAGCAACAATGAAGGTAAATACTGTGCTTTGTGACCCCCCTTTTTTGAAAAAATTCAAATTTTTTTTAAAGTCATATAAAACAAATTTTCGGGGGTTTTCGGGGTCGCTGATCACGATTCTGACATTTATTTTACCCGATCCCGAACCCGAAATTCGAACAATTTTTCGAAAAATTAACATTTATTACCCAAAATCGATTCAAATGCACGAAATAGCCATTCGTTTTTTGTAGAATTTTTTTTTTGAAAAATTGTTCGAATTTCGGGTTCGAGGTTCGGAATCGGGTAAAATAAATGTCAGAATCGTGATCAGCGACCCCGAAAACCCCCGAAAATTTGTTTTATATGACTTTAAAAAAAATTTGAATTTTTTTAAAAAAGGGGGTCACAAAGCACAGTATTACCACAATGAAAGGCTAAATTTAAAAATTTAAGCCGATCCCGTCGGATACGGCGACAACAACGAAAAACAACAACGCAACAACAACGCTGCCATATTTTGAGTTCAGAGAACCGATTGATCTCGACAATGGTCGAGGTTTTGGTATTGACCTTACTGTTGCGGTGCCGACACTGCTTGGTAAAGTGGTGGATTTTATGTTAAATTCATTTTTAGAAAAATAATTTTCAGTATGTCTTGCGTTTGCCTTCGGCACGTTTTTGTTCTAAACGGATATGGCACAAAAAAGAAGGAAGGAAAATAGTTACCTAAATGAAGAATAATATAGAGACAAGTAATTTTATTCATAATTTGTAAAAAAAAATGCAAACCTTAACCATTTATTCAATTTTGTTCATGAAAAGTTAGAAAAATGAATAATTTTTGATAGAGTATGTAATTTAATGAAATTTTCCATTGTTTGTCGGCGTACCACCGGATTTAGAATAAATATTCTGAAGATATGAAATTTATAATAAAGAGTTTTAGGTTTTCAATGAATCATTTGTTTGCAAAAAGTTGAAATCTGGATATTTTTTTAATTAATCAAGCGTGAGATTTGATTTAAATTTTATTGTTTAAAAATTTTATGTTTTCGATAAAACGTATGCAAAGTTTTTAATTAATGTGTAAAAATTACCGTGTTTTTGGCATAATTTTTTTAATGAGTTTTAGTCAAGACTCCAAATATGGGTATTAAAATAAATTGACTAAATTTGATTGTTTACGAATAAAGAGAACGATCAAAAATGTGGAAACGACAAATAATACAGTTAATTAATAAAAGTGATTGACTGTTTTAAAACGATGACCGGAAGCACTCATCAATCAGTTTAAATTGGCTGATCGCGGGAACCATTAATTATTTTCATACCTCTCACATTTGCTCTGATCAACAACCATTAAAGTCTTTGGGTGGCTGAAGATCAAAGAATAGTGATCAAAGTATGAAAAACTGTGCTAACCGGAAACAACAACCTAATTGTTACCGGGTCAAAAGTTTAATATAAAAGCTCTTGGTTGAATTAATTTTGATTAAACTGAATTTTGATTAAAAACAGCATTATTATTTTTTTAATTTATCTAATTTAATTTGATAACTAGGATCAAAAACTTTTAACATTATTATTTTTTAATTTAGCTAAATTACACAAAATGCCTGATTTTCTGATGCTGTTTCTTGTCCTCCTTCCATTTGTGCCGTTCTCATCAACTCAAACCCTGGTTGTGTCACCCGTTTACACCACCAAGGACACGTGCCTGTCCAAATCGAATGCAAGCGATTCGATCACTTCAAAATTGAACAAACCAATCGCCGGAGGCCAATTCACTTTCTACGGCATCGGTGGCCGCGGTGCTTGCGGTTTGGACATTGACACAGTCAGAAGCAAATTTTCGGCTTTTTTAAAATTAATTTAATTAATTAAGCCTTCAAAATCAGCGGCTGGCTCAGGAACGCTGTTCAACTCGGGCGCAGTTTGGGTTCCATCATGTTTGAAGGACGAGCGATACTTGCTCAATGACCGTGCTTGCATTAACAAATGTGTCAAAATTCAATACAAAGGAAAAAGGTAAATATTTTTTTATTTAAAACAAAAAATTAAAATTAAATTCTAAGTCTAACTGTACCGATCAACAACAAATGTTCGGAGTGCGCTGTTGATCATGTTGACCTTTCTGAAGAGGCGTTCAATTGGTTGGAGCCGGGCGGTGGCACGGTTGGCGTAGCCAAAAGTAAAAAGAAAATTGCAAATTTTTCTCGATTTTTTTTTTTAATTTTAAATTTTTAGATGCAACAATAACCTATTTGGAGTGTTCTTGAGTGTTAATTGGATGATCATTGTGATATTCGTGGATTGGTTGATGATTATATGTATATGTATCGAAACCTATACATAATTGTTGGATATCTTTAAATAAACCTTTTTTTAATGTCTCAAAAGAATATATTCAAATTTTTTAAATCTCTGATCAGAGATTTAGCGCAAAATGTTGTTGTTTGTTGAATTTTTAAGGCAATTATGGTAATAATAAAATTTGAATATTCATATAAATTATTAAAATACTTTTGTTTTAATATCCTATAAATTTGGTTGTGCGATTTTGAGTATGGATGCTAAACGAATTTTTGCTAAAACTCAACAGAATACGGGAAAGAAGAACAATCATTTTTCACAAATTTTCTATTAGCTTTGGCTTAACAATAGCTTTTAAATAGCCGGGGGGGGGGATGAAGCACAATCGTTTTTAATACCATCAAAATTCATTATCATGAATAAATGAGAAAGACTTCTTTGATCTGTTGCCGACATAATGGACATTTTTTTTTGCCCTTTGAACATTTACGGCATGCGCAAATATGTCCACAAGGCCTGAAGGCAATTTCGCGCTAAAATCAAAAGATCATTTTTTCGTTTATTTATTTGTTGTAAATATAATGAGCAAAATAATAATACTAATAAAATTATATAATTCCATTCATGAAAATTGAAAAATTAAAATTAGAGATCGGACTTGACCGATCGAGATTACGATCGAGAATCTTGAAAAATCTCGTAAAATCTCTAAAAAAATTAAACGATCGAGATTCGTTCGAGATCACTGAAAAATCTTTAAAAAATCTCGAAAAAATCTCGTCGAGATACGATCGAGAATCTCGATCGGTCCGATCTTTAATGAAAATTGTTGAATAATAAATAACAAAAACAACAAACACGTACCTGTCCCTTCAGACAAAATACACATTCGTTATTAGATTTGGCTTGTCCGGTGATTGAACTGCTTGCACCAGATGGAATGCTAAATGAAGGTGGAAAATAAATGCTAACTGCTTTTTTGATCTGTCGTCGGCATATTGGGCATTCATTTTTATACATAATTATTTTCTTTGAACATTTACGGCATGCGATAACGTGCCCACAAGGCCTAAAGGCCATTTCGCGCTAAAATAGAATGTTTTTGTTGTATTTAAGTAAATATTAGAGCCCGGACTTGAGGTCTAATCGAGATTTCGATCGAGAAGAAAAATCTTACGAGATGTTCGAGATTCGACATTTTCAATAATTTTTTTTTGATTTCCAAAAGTGAATTTATTATTTAATATTGCGAATCTAATTGTTGGTGCTGAACAGGGAAAAAACAACGCTTCCCCTCATAGTCAGGGACATTTTGTCCGATTTTCGGGACCTTTTGACCATTTTTTTTCTTAGGTTTTCACCTAAAATTCAAGTAAATTTGAACCGAGATCGTGAAAATCTCGGTTTTTTTTTTGATCGAGATTCTCAATCAAAACTTTTTGATCGAGAATCTCAAAAAAATCTTGTCGAATTTTACGAGATTACGATCGAGAATCTCGATCGGTCCATGCTCTAGTAAATATAGATATATGAACAAAACAGTAAACCAATAAAATTTTATAGTTCCTTCATGAAAAAATAGAGAATTTAACGAAAATTGTTGAATAATAACAAAAAACAGCTTACAAGTACCTGTCCATCAAAACAAACTAAACATTCGTTATCAGATCCTGCTTGAGGAGTAGGTCGGACTGTTTCTTTGTTAATATCAATATCGAATTCCATATGTCCACCAAAAAATTTTGTTGTCAATTCAATATATTTTGTCTATTAAAAAGCGCATTAAGTTTATTAATCAAAATTATTATTAAAAAATATTTTATTATTTCTTACTGTTTCACGGTCATTCTGGTGAATAACTAGCCCAATTTTGCCTCTGCTGCAGAATGCCAACGATTCCATTTCAAAAATTGGAATATGAATTAAATTTTTGAAATGTTTTTGCACTCCGCTTCCAATTAGATAATATTGTGCCATGCCGTCTGCATGCATATAACCACAAACAATTTCCAGTTCATAACCCACCAAAGGCAGTTTGAAAAACACAAAATTTGCCGACGATTGTTGGAAATTAAATATTTTGTGTGCCGATGCGGCAATGTTGAATCCGAGCACAACGGCGGATTTTCGTGCCAAAAGTTCAGTCTTCGGAATCTCAAATTCCATCTGAAATAAAAACAATTATTAATTAAATGTTTTTTTATTTCAGAAATAAATGTAAAAGGCATCAAAAAATGTGGAAAATGCATAAAGTATTAGCCTTTTAGGCGTCTGAAAAGCGTAAGTCAAAGCTTAAAAAATAAACATAATTTTAAATCTTTGGATTTAATTTAGTAGACAAACCGATTCATATGGAAGATCAAGTTTCGTTAGCCAAAGCTAGAAAAATTAAGGTAATCGTTATGCTTTTGATCTATAATTTAGTAGGACAAACAAACCGATTCTGGATGATCCAAATTCTTTATTTGAACTTTCACATTTGGGTTGGCATCGTCACATCTGCTTAAATCTGTGCCAATGTTAACATATCCAGTCGTCCCCACTTCTTCAAAGTATGAAGCATGAGTTGCCTGTCCAATTGTTAACGGGCCATCAATGTTGAGACAAATGATTTCAGCGGTATATCGCAGATTGGACGGTTTTACCCATATTTCTATTGCCTCCACAATTTGCAAAAGGGCGATTAATAATAAAAGAAAAATAGAAAAGAAATTAAACATTCTAAAAATAAATGTTTTAAAAGAGTTTGATTGGATGGATGACAACGTGTCTGGACAAATTTGCGCCGCAGAGAAAATTCGAGAGTTGCAAACTCAAAATTTAAAATTCCCGAATCCCCTGCACGTCTTGGGCTAAGCCTAAGCTTGGTCTAAGCTATGCTTAGGCTTAAGCTAGCTTAGGCTTAAGCCTAAGCCTAACAAACCCCAAGCCAAGATGACCTAGGCCTAAACTAGGCTTAATGTTAGCTTTAGTACGGGACTGAATCGGCGGCACTCAGAATGGGATTCGGACCGGTAGCCAAATGACGGCGATTAATAAAAAAAGAATGGAGAAGAAACTAAAAAGCGAATTTTGTTATAAAAGTGTTTTGTTCGGCTCTATTTTTGCCTAATAATATAAAATTATTTAATAAAGACTTAAGTATTAATAAATCAATCAGAAATGCTTAATATTAGAAAGATTAAACAATTTAGATTTCAATGAAACATGTGAATATGAGGAGAAATTCCCCCCAAAAATCCAGTGAATGAATTATAACTATTGATTCTAGTGCCGTGATTTATGCACATGAATATACTCCAAAAGATTGAAAAATATGCAAAGTTTCGTTTTTTTATTGCATTTTTATTTGAAATCTTAAAAATCAATTCAAATTCTCGTGATTTGCGTCTCAGGGCCACTCGGGTCTAGCCACTCGCCTCGTTACCGGATGTTTCGTCGAAGGAATATACCTATGCCAATGATGGAAATAAACAAAAATTTGTTGAGAATAATTTTATAATTGAAAATTTTAGTTTCAAATAATAAACGATAAATTAGCTTTATTACTTTATACTTTAGAAAATACAAATAGTAATGAACAAATCTGTCCGAGTCGAATTGGGTGTGGAATAAGTCAAAACAAACTATTTTATTCCAGCATTTTACGTTATTTACAATTGAGACCCAAAAACCCCGACTATCAGACTTTTTTTCGCATCTTTTATTAATTAAAACAAAAACTCAAATTTTGCAATAGGTAAGGTGTGCGCATAATTATTACTACTTTTTTTTAGTTTGAAGCAGAAATTGGCTGAATTCTAGGGCTATTTGGAATTTAGTGCCTAAAATCCGCCCCTTAACCCCAAAGTTCTCAGTACGCCGGAAACTGATTACCTAAGCTTGTTAAGCCGCTCATCAACCGATCAGATTTTTTTGGTGCCACAAACTTCGTTTTAGCTATCTTGATAGGTCCTTTAAAAGCCCACAAAGATCCATTAGTATTTTTGATCCAAAAAAGAGACAATTAATTTTTAGTGAATGCTTTACGTATTCGCAAAAAATAACTAAAAACCCGGGTGTTTGCTCAAATTTTGATGTATCATTTTACACATTCGGTCATTAAAAATTCACTTTAATTTTCAAGGGTTTTTTTTAACCAAAAATGTACTTAATAATTTTTTTGATAATCAATTTATTTTAATTTTTAATATAGTTACAAACACACTGAATGATGATTTTTTAACTGATTTTTATTTTATATCTAAGTTTTAATTAAATCATTGTTTTTGTCTGATCAAATTTCTTTTGTTGTTTGGTGTAAATAATTGTTGCGGAAATGGGTGGGTTTCGCTAAATTTGCTTTCCTTTCCAAACGTTTTTCGCTTAACAGCAAAGGTGAAAAAAAAATTAGTAATGTTTTTATTTGTTCAGCAAAAATTTATTTCAACAATTCTAGACACAAATTATTTTAACAAAAAAAAATGCAAATAAATCTTATAAATAATAAACATTATTTATTTTATTGGGAAGATATTAGCATTAATAATGAAAAGCTGAAAAGTGTATGTTATGTCAAAAAAAAACCAATTAAAAATTCTTACCTACCTATATTAAAAAGTCTTTTTATGCATTTAATAAATAATTTTGACTTTTTTTTGTTTTTAAACAATTAAAAAAGAGGGGCGGCCACACTCATTAAATAAATTGGACAAAAATAACGTTGCAATTCGACAAATTTTTTTCCGCGAATGTTTTGGGTCCCTTTTTATCTGCAAATAGAGAGAGAGAGGAAAGGAAATTGGGCGACTGACTGATCTGCTCAATCAGTCCACGTGCATTACTAAACAGCGGGTGAACACTCGCCAAATTTTCTCACCAATCTCACTAAGGAAAAAAGGGGCACCGTTTGAAAGGTATAAATTGACGAGATTTGTGCCAAAATGACACAACCCAAAATTCAAATATATTCAACAATCCAACCAAAATCTTCCTCAACAAATTTTATCTTCCAAAAATGCCTTCAAAATTCAATGTCCAGCAGCAAAAGATTGCGGCGCCAACTGACACAGCTGATGCGGCAGAGGCTGCCATTATTGGACTGTTCCCGCCGATGCGATAAAACGCCAAAATGTGCCAATTTGAACGGCAACACCAATGCCAGATGGTCCGCCGATGAAATGAAACGCCAAATTCACGGCACCAATGCCAGATTGTTCGCCGATGAAATGAAACGCCAAAATGCGACAATTTGAACGGCAAAACCAATGCCACCGGATGGACTTGACAGCATTGAAAATTGCGGCATTCCTCCACATCCATGACAACAACGACCCGCGCAAAAAGCTGCTGGTCAACAATGAACTGGATCAATGTGGAAGATAAGATCTGATCAGTGGCCGACAGAAAGTGATGAATGATTGATTATTCCGATCATAAAATGTTTAATTTCTTCCTTCATATTTTGTCATTATTTTTTGTTTACAATACAATAAAAAATATTCATAATTCAATTATTCATTCATTAGTTGAAATTAAATAAAATTAACAAAAAAAATTGGCGTAAAAACGGTCATATCCGATTTGCATAGCTTAAAATGTGCCTTTTGGGAAATTTGTATTCTCTAATTCAAATTTAAATTGATCATATGTAGTATATATAATCTTATTCCAATCTATAAAATCGTCAAAAATTTATGCTTAAAGCGAATATTATTTCCGAAAGTTCTTATTTCGAATTTTTAATTAAATCTTTTTTTAATCGCCGCATTTCCTACTACCCATTCTCTAAGTTTATTTGAAAAAAATTTTTTTGGTAAAATTTGTTTTGGTGAGTTTTTTTGATAAATAACTGTCACGGAAATGGGTGGGTTTCGCTAAATTCGCTTTCCCTTCCCAACGTTTTTCGATCAATAGCAAAGTGAGAAAGATTAGTAATGTTTTTGCTCAACAAAATTTTTCTGTATAAATTAAATAATAAATGCAAAATAAAATTTTAATTTTTTAAAATGAAGATTTATTGAGGATTAGAAATGTTGGTAAATAGAAAGAATAATATAAATTAATAATTAAAAATTGAATACGGCCAATTGACTTTTTCGGTAATTTACCGTTGGAAACTGAAAATTGGGGGGTCGGTATCAGTAATAGGGAAATTTGCCGATTTTTATGCTTTTTTTTAAAGTCGGGAATTTTCGTTAAAACGGTAAATTTTAAAAAGTGTTAAATAACATTTTTTGTTTACAAAACCCAAATAAATATTAATTTAACTGTTCCAATAATTGTAATAAGGGTTTGCACACCGGTTAACCAGGACATTTTTTGTCATTTATTATCAAATTATGATCTGGTCTGATCAGAGACCGGAAGTGATTGGTGATTTTCCGACCACCAGAATTTTTGTGATTATTTTGTTTTATCGGCATTGTTCGCAGTAACATCTGCTTGTAAAGAGAGGAATGAGTCCCCTAGCTGTGCTTTGGACGGTCAAACGCCAAAGGGTGAGGAGGGTAACGAAGCGATTTTTTGATTTTTTGATTTTTACACTTTTTTAAGCTTGAAAATTGGCCAAATAATGAAATTATGACGCATATTTTCTTAACAAAAAAATAGTTAAAATTTTTATGCACGGTTCGCATTTATGCGGATTGTTCCTCTCATTCTGTGATTTTTGGAAAGGCCAATCGCAAAATAAATTAAATAAGCAACAATAAGCTACCTGATTAATCTTAGCTTCAGTACGGGACTGAATTGGCGATCTTGGGCGGTGGCCTTTAGTTAAAAATACTCCCCTAAAAACGACTTTTCCCCATAATTGAGCCCCCTTCCCGATTTTTCTATTACGTGCTAGAGCTCAAACGTTGATATTTCCTTCTCTGATTTCCACAAAATGCAAAATTCTCAAATTGATTGTTGGTAACAAAATTTTTTTTTTCTGAAGAATAGTCCATTTAAAAAAAGCATATATATCCAACAATAACGCATCCGGTATCGAAGGTCAAATTGTTTTTATAGCTTTCTTCAACCTTTGATTAGGTCGAATATAATACCAAATGATTTTAGCGAAACTCAAAAAGGCCATTTTTCGAGCAGGTATGGGCAGGTTACACGAAACCCAAAACCCGAGTTCCGGGTTTTGAGTAGAATTTTTAAGAAGAAAAAAAATTCGAAACGATTTTCTTTTTGATTGGATTGAATTGTCCTGTTCGTGCCAATAATTTCAATTTTATTCTTTTCATTTCCGATTAAAGGAGCGATTCGCTAAAGCCAAAACTGCAGAATTTTGCCCATTTTTTGTTGTGGGATTTCAATTTAATAAAAAAAAACCAATCTCCCTAAAATCAAAACAAAAAAGTGAGGATTACTAAAGGGAACGCCCGTAGCTCAGTGGTTAGAGAGTTCTGTCCACGGAAAGTGATGATGTGGGTTCGAGTACCACCCGGCGCATATCCTTTTAAGTCCTACACAGTTAACTTTAAAGTTATAAAAGCATTCGAGCTTCGGCGACAATTTGACCTTCCGCGGACCGGTAACTAAAAACAATTTGGATTACTCTGATGCTAAAAACGTGCTCATAAATCTAAATCACCACAATCCAAATCACCAATATCACAATCGAGCCCATCAAAGCCATCGCAACCATCACAACCTCCACCATCGCAACCTCCAAAACACCAACTGTCGTCGCCTGCACCTGAAACTTTATTAAAAGTTGAAATTTAAAATTTTACCAAATTCAAATAAAGCGACAAATGAATGATTTTTATATATGCCTTTTTGGTGTCTCTTAATTTGCAAAAGTTTAAGAAAAATTGTCATTCTCGCTTTTCAATATTTAAAATGGTCTAATTAATTTGGGTAGCTTTTTTGAATATCCGTAAGATTTTCAGGAAATTTAGTAATAAATTTGTTTTTATTCATGAATAATAATTATTAAGTCGAATATTTTAATTTTAATGTGCCAAAAAATTGGCGTTGTTGCTACCGGATGTTCCAGAGTAACAAGCACTGTTTCTGTTGTCATCCATTGCATTAAACAGCATTGAATACATCCAGATATCGTATACATTATCACGCCTATAATCAGTGTGATAGCTGCAGTGTTGTCCTCTGGGTGAACTGCTTGAACTTGCTGGATACTTTTGAAGCTTTGTTTTCGGCTTTTCTAAAATTATAAAGCGGATAATGGCAGATAGTGCAGCAGAATCTGTTTGAGCATGTATATAAACAAACCATAAAAAAACTTAATTTATAGAACCAGTTTTTAAAGGAAAAACATAAAAAACTTAAATTTCATTTAATGCAGCTTTTTTGCATCGCCAGGTCATACCTTTTTAAAATTTAAATTTTTAAAACAAAAGCCTTTTTGGGTTTGAGGGCGAAAAATTGTGAGGTCCAAACCAATTTCATTGGTCAGTTTTCGGGTGTCCAGTTATGCACCACTCGGAGGCCAGGGGTTTTGTCGGATATTTTCGTGTTTTTTTTTCTTTTGCTTAGATTTCAAAACCGTTTTTTATTTCAAAAATTTGCAATTTCAAATTTTTTTTTCATTTACTTATGCCTCGAATTATTCCGTAAAGTTTTATTACTACCTGCTGTTTGTTGCTTGTTTTGCGGCGGCTGGGGCGGGAACTCCTTCAAATTCAGCGGCACGTTTTTTAGTAAATGCTTTTGTATTTCTTTCAATTTTGAAGTGGCGACATCACTATCACCGCCATTCTTTGCATAATAAACCCAGGCATCCACCTACATATAGAAGCATATTTAAAAAAAAAAAAACAATATTTACATTTAATTATATAATTTTTATATAAAATGTTATTAAAATTATTCTTAAATTGCTTTGTGCATCCTTTTTATCTTTCAGATTGATTTTGATTTTAGTTAAAAAGTTATAATTAATAAAAATAATCTAAAAAAAAATTTTCCCCAAAGAAAAGTGCTAATTTTATTATTTTGTCTTTGCCTTGATGCAATCTTCTTTATTGCAAAAATCCATTTTAGGCAATTGTTTTGGGGTTGGGTTTTTATAAAGTCTCTGTAAATTTTGTTGTAATTTTCCGGGCGCAAGTGATTTGTACGCATCAACAATTTTACGCATCGCATCGCCAATTGACATTGGGTCACCCCTCTCGTATTGAAATTCCGGCTTTAGCGCTATATGTCGAAATTTGGTGCCATCATAGCAATCTGAACAATTGCTTTGTTTAAACTTTAAATTATTAAATTTATATACCAAATAAGTCAATTTATAATTTAGATAGTAAAGCTCGGACTTGCTGAACGATCAAGCTAAAAAATCGGGCCTCGAAAAAAGTTTACCGATCGAGATTCGTTGAGATCATATCGAACCTTAATTTTACCGATCGATTGAAAAATCTCAAAAATAATTTCATCGATCAATTGGATTGAAAAATCTCAAAAATAATATATTGTTCGCTATATTTAGTACAAATAATTAAAACGTCAAAATATCAACATGCCCAAGGGTCAGTTGTTCTGTTAATTTTAATTTCTGATGTCGTTTCATTAAGTTGTGACAAAAAAAAAATTGGTTAAAATGTAGAACAGGTTTAAGATTTTCCCACTCGAGTACGGCATGTCAGTACGCGAAGACTTTTTTCGACTCGTTACTGAGGCCGAAACGCCCAAAACAACCGGTGACATTTTTCGGACTTTTTTCGACTTATAAATTAGGGCTAATACCAACCATAAATATTTAAAAATTGTATAGTTATTGATTATTTTATAAAATGTTACCCACCAGAAATATTACATTTGCATACACTTTGATTGATTGACTCACTAGGTTCTCGCCGTTTCATTGTTTTATTTTGCATGGAGAAATCGCAATCTCAATAGTCAAAAAATATTTAAAAAATTAAACTTAATTTTATTACCTTTGGCTTTAAGAAAATCGCAATAAATTTTAAATAAAAAAAATTAAACTTAATTTTATTAGCTCTGGCATTTTAAGGACATCGCAATAGTCAAAAAATATTGTAAATAAAAAAATTTAAATTAATTTAATTAGCTCTGGATTTTTTAAGGACATCGTAATAGTCAGGAAATCTTTAATATAAAAAAAAATTAAACTTAATTTTTATTACCTTTGGCATTTTTAAGAAAATTGCAATAGTAAAAATTTTAAATAAAAAAAAAAATTAAACTTAATTTTATTACTTTGGATTTTCTTAAGGACATCGCAATAGTCAAAAAATATTGTAAATAAAAAAATTTAAATTAATTGCTCTAGATTTTTTAAGGACATCGTAATAGTCAAGAAATCTTTCAAATAAAAAAATTAAACTTAATTTTATTACCTTTGGCGTTTTTAAGGAAATAGCAATAGTCAAAAAATCTCTCAATGCTGTAATAGCGATAGCTCCATTCTGCAAAAGCTCCATTTTTATCCTCAGTCGGCGGCTGCTTGTTGTTTTCGCGGAGTTTTAGCCATTCTTTGCCGTTCCTAACCCTGTGCGCATCATCAAGCACAGCACAAAACTTCTCATACAAATCTGATGACTCTTTCTTAAATTATAAACAAAAAGATATTTTTATGCAAATTTTAAATCAACAATTTTATTTTACATAAAATATTTTTAATCATTTTATTGAAGGGATGGAAATTGAAAACTCAAGCTTAGAAGAAGCACCACTTTCTAACTTTTTTTAAAGTTAAATTTATTTAAATATAATTTAAAATAAACATACGGGTTGGCTTTCAACAAAAATCGCTTTGAATGCAAGAACTATGAATAAATAAATTATATAAAAACTCATTTTCGCACGACAAAAAATAATTTTTATAATAAATAATATCTTTTTCACTGCGGGGCCTTCCTTAATAAATGCGAAATGGAAACAATGGAATTGCGTGGATCTATTGAATCAATCAATCAAATTGCATGTAATTGTAATATTTGTGATAGGTAACATATCGTAAAATAATCAATAACTATACAATTTTTAAATATTTATTTAATTTTAGGAATAATTATTATATTTTGCCGAATTTTTTCTAATACAGCTCTTCGAGAGCGTCGGTATGAGCCGAGCCCTAAGTCGAAAAAAGTCTTGACCTCAGTAATGAGTCGAAAAAAATTCTCCGGTGTTTTGGGGTTTTGGTCTTAAGCAATTTTTTTTATTAATAAACACTTAATGAAATGACATCAGAAAATTAAAATTTAAATTAACTGACCACCTGAGCCCCGGGCATGATGTTGATATTTTGACGTTTTTAATTAAAATGATATTGTATTATTATTATGCATTTATAATTTGTAATTGTAACACAATCTGAGTACCTATTAGGGAGGCCTAAGACCGGTTAAAAACCGGTCCATACGGTGAACTTCACCGGGTTTTCGACATCCGCATAAAACGGCAACGAATCCAGTTTTTGATTTGACCCGGTTGGATCATCGTCCGGTTTCAAAGTAAAGTTAAATGCATCTGTTAGAGAATTTGCCTGCCTCAGGCAAAATACCAATTCTTGGCACAAATTTGGATTTAAATTCAAAAAATAATCATTGAGGAAATATCCAAACTCGAAATTTACGCGAGCGGTGCATTAACCGCTTGGGTTTGACACCGATTAGCGATTTTGGTGCTTTTCAAGACTAACACAATTTGGTTCCGAGTTTTCCTCAAAAATTGGCGGTTGACGGGTTGCGGCAGAGGCTGTCATCGTTGGACTGTTCCCGCCGATGAGATGAAACGCCAAAATGCGCCATGGAACGGCAAAACTAATGCCAGATTGTCCGCCGATGCGCTAAAACGCCAAAATGTGCCAATTTGAACGGCAAAAGCAATGCCAGATTGTCCGCCGATGCGACAAAATGCCAAAATGTGCCAATTTGAACGGCAAAAGCAATGCCAGATTGTCCGCCGATGCGATGAATGCCAGATTGTCCGCCGATGCGATGAAACGCCAAAATGTGCCAATTTGAACGGCAAACTAATGCCTGATTGTCCGCCGATGAGATGAAACGCCAAAATGCGCCAATTGGAACGGCAAAACCAATGCCAGTTTGTCCGCCGATGCAATAAAACGCCAAAATGTGCCAATTTGAACGGCAAAAGCAATGCCAGATTGTCCGCCGATGCGATAAAACGCCAAAATGTGCCAATTTGAACGGCAAAACCAATGCCAGATTGTCCGCCGATGCGATGAAACGCCAAAATGTGCCAATTTGAACGGCAAACTAATGCCTGATTGTCCGCCGATGAGATGAAACGCCAAACCAATTTGGACGGCAAAAACCAATGACGGATGGACTTGACAGCACAGAAAATTGCCGCATTCGTCCACATCCATGACAACAACGACTCGCACCAAAACTGCTGGTCAACAATGAATGGATCAATGTGGAAGATATGATCTGATCAGTGACGGACAGAAAGTGATGAATGATTGATTATTCCGATAATAAAATGTTTAATTTCTTCCTTCATATTTTGTCATTATTTTGTTTACAATACAATAAAAAAATTTTCTAATTCAATTATTCATTCATTAGTTGAAATTAAATAAAATTAACAAAAAAATTGCATAAAAACAGTCATCCGATTGGCATCGCTTAAAATGTGCTTTTTGGGAATTTTATATTCTCTAATTCAAATTGATCATTAGGGATGCTACTTTTAGGTAAATACCTATTTTTTCTGCGAGCTTGACACGCTGATTAAGCACGAAAAACACATATTTAGCTTAGTCTGAGTCCTAGACGGTCTTTATAATAACTATTTTTACCTATTTTGGTTTTTTTCTACCTATTACCTAGGTACCTATTTTTCTACCTATTTCGACCTTTTTGTTACCTATTTTCAGGTTTTTGAATTTTTTTTTTAATATAATTCTGCTGAAAATGCCAAAAAAGGCCAAAATAAGCACCGAAAAATGGCAATTCCGGTAGTTTTAAGCGGTAACTCATCGACACCCCGGCCATCTCGGCTCCAGCGCCATTTGGGCGCGGTCCTTTTCAGCACCGCCATTTTTGCCTTATTTTTTATGAGAGTTTATTTTTTATGACTAAAAGGCTATCGTTAAATATGAAATATTTTTTAAAATCAGTCAGAAATCGATGAATTTTAGGTGAAAAATTCCAAAATATGCTTTTATTTATAATCGCATTTTTTTTAGTGTTTAAAAATTTTTGGTAAAAATTTTTACATACCTATTTTGGTACCTATTTCACGGATTTTGACCTATTTGGTACCTATTTTGGCATTTTTTCTCACCTATTTAGATACCTATTTTCCAATTTTTCTTACTTAAAAATAGCATCCCTATTGATCATATGTAGTTCCAATTCAAAAGTTTGCGAATGCTTAAAGCGAATTTTATTTCCGAAGATTTTCTAATTTAATATTTTTAATTAAATCATTTTTTTAATCGCCGCATTTCCTACTGCCCATTCTCTAAGTTTATTTGAAAAAATTTTTTTTTGGTAAAATTTGTTTTGGTGAGAATATTTGTTTTTTTTTTTGATAAATAGTAACTGTCACGGAACGAAGCGGGTCAACTGCGTCTGGCCAACTGCGTCTCGGGGCCAACTGCGTCTGACCAACTGCGTCTGGGCCAACTGCGTCTCACCAAAATTTTTTAAATTCTTTTTTACTGTTGGTAAAAAAGCTAACTCCATATTAGCATAGGGGTTGCTAACCCAGGGATAGTTTTCTAAAAATAATTTTTTCAAAATTTAAACCGATTCAAAACCCGTTTTTTGGGTTTTCATCACAAAAAATATGTAGGTGACCAACCCTGTCTCTCTCTCTCACTGGTCCCGAATTTTTTTACTTTAATAAAGGGTTTATCCAATTCTGAGACGTACTCGGGGGTTATCGAGATCGGCGATCATGAATATGACATCAGATTTATCATATGACATTATCTACTCATGATCAACATATATGATTTTTTGGGAAAAAAATAAAAAAATTTCAAAGTCGAGAAAAAGTCGTTTTTTTTTGAAAAATTTAATTTTTTTTTTACTGAAATCAATGTTGGCTCCAAAATGTTCAAAAAAAAATGCACGAAAAATTTAAAAGGAAAAGCCTGTTAAAATCTACAACAAATATTAGCCACTTACTGCAATAAAACTCGGTTTTTAAAAAATTTTATTTTTTTTGGCGAGACGCAGTTGGCCCAGATGCAGTTGGCCAGACGCAGTTGACCCCTACTCGTCACGGAAATGGGTGGGTTTCGCTAAATTCGCTCGAGTATTAGAAATGTTGGTAAATAGAAAGAATAATATAAATTAATAATTAAAAATTGAATACGGCCAATTGACTTTTTCGGTAATTTACCGTTGGAAACTGAAAATTGGGGGGTCGGTATCGGTAATAGGGAAATTTGCCGATTTTTATGCTTTTTTTTTAAAGTCGGAAATTTTCGTTAAAACGGTAAATTTTAAAAAGTGTTAAATAACATTTTTTGTTTACAAAAACCAAATAAATATTAATTTAACTGTTCCAATAATTGTAATAAGGGTTTGCACACCGGTTAACCAGGACATTTTGTTGTCATTATGATCAAATTATGATCTGGTCTGATCAGAGACCGGAAGTGATTGGTGCTTCTCCGACCACCAATTTAAGCTGAATTTTTGTGATTATTTTTGTTTTATCGGCATAGTTCGCAGTAACATCTGCTTGTAAAGAGAAGAATGATTCCTCTAGCTGCGCTTCCGATCCGAGTGCCGAATGGTCCGAGTACCGAATAGTGCAAATACAGTCCGAGTACCGAATAGAATAAAAAATGTCCGAGTGCCGAACGTCCCAGTGCCGAAAAGTCTGAGTGCCGAATAGTGCAAAAAATATCCGAGTACCGAATAGAACAAAAAATGTCCGAGTGTCGAAATTCTGAGTGTCGAATAGAACAATACCGACCGAGTGTCGAATTCTAAATTTATCAAATTAGGTATGTGCTTCATTTAATCATTTTTTTTTGTCATTTTTTGAGTGTAAAAAGTCAAATTGGCCAGCTTTCAGATTTCTTATTTAGTTCTTTCTATTTATTTTATTTTTCTTTTTAGGTTTCCGGTTCATGTTCAACAAAAAGAAGGGAGACCGACGTCGAACAACGTTTGGCCGACTTTAATAAGCGGGCAAGGACGGAGCCAAATGTTCCGGCTGATAAACTTGCCACCGAAGCGTTGAAAACATTACAGACGCTGACAACGAACAGTTTGCGTTGATGCCCACGCCCGAAGCTCTCACACAGCTGGCGGCAAACGACGACGTCCTTTTGGACATGCAATGAACGGGAATGAAGTGGCGATCATTGCGATACCGCCAGAGTTGCGCACAAAGGAAAATAAAGTGTATGATTTTTTTATCTGTAAAAGTCCATTTAAATTTTTTCCGCTTTCTTATTTACGACGACGCAAGTGTTCGACCTGGTGCCTACGATCGCACAATTTTGTTAGCCAGTGATAAGGTAAAATTTGTAATTTATCTGAATGTCATAATGAAAATCGTAGGCACTCTCCTTTCTACGACACAACAGCATTATTTTCCAAATCAAATTTAGTATTTCGTCGCTGCATTATTTTGGCATTTCTGCCGTCAGAAATTGTTCGACGTATGGCAATCGTTATCGAACAATCAAATTTTTTTTGCGATCTCGAAATTTATCAACAAATTATTTCGTTCATTTTTATGATTGATTAAAAGCTTATCGGTGTTGTAAAAAGTTTTAGTACGCTCTTTACCATAGGAATTCAACCTTCGGCTTAATTTTTTTGTTTTCTCTGAAGATTTACAGTGTTGTAAACACTTCTAAAATTCTTTTAACTTTTTCCAATTTAAAAACAAATATTTTAGATGACAATTCAAAATTTTGATTTTATTTTTTGGTCTGAAGAAATCACAAACCATAAGGGAGACCCTTTTGTTGTGCTACATTTGTTTTGGACCAATTTTCTCAACAAATCTTGTTATTTTTAAAATTTTGGCTGCAAATTTCTTAACAAATTAAGTCAAAATTTTCCCCGGCGGCGCCTATCGGCACCGCCGACCCCCCACCCCAAGAGAAAAGCGGATTTTCAAAATTGCTGATGATGCAATCGATGTTAAAGACAACAAGGAAGATGATTTCGAATAATAATAATTTTGTTGGTAATCCTGTCTTTTACTGGTCCCGTTTTTTTTTGTTGTTTAATGGAGGTTTTAAGAAATCCTGAGATGTACTCGGGGGTTATCTAGGTCGCTGATCACGAATATGATATCAGATTTATCATACGACATCATCTAATCTATGATTTCAACATCTAAGATTTTTGAAAAAAATCAACAAATTTTCAAAGTCGCTAAAAGAGTGTTTCTAGGGATACTCGGGCACGTAGAATTCGAATCTGACCACTTTGTTGTAGTTTTGAGCTTTTTTTGAATGGTTGAAATCATAGATTAGATGATGTCGTATGATAAATCTGATATCATATTCGTGATCAGCGACCTAGATAACCCCCGAGTACAACTCGGAATTGCTTATAACCTTCATTTAAAACAAAACAAAAAACGGTACCAGTAAAAGACAGGATTACCAATTTGGTACCCCTTTGACCATTACAAAAAAAAAATTCTTATTGCCAGTCCCGATTTGATGATCTTGTTAAACATCAATGTTGGCAAAAAAACAAGACTTTAAAAAAAAATTTTATTTCGTTTTGTTTCGTTTTATTTCGTGTTTCGTTACTTTTTGGGCGTTTCGTGTTTCGTTTCGTTTCGTAGAATTTTTGCTGTTTCGTTTCGTTTTCGTTTCGTAAAATGAAAATTAATTTTTTCGTTTCGTTTTCGTTTCGTAAGTTGAAAAAAATAATTTTTTCGTTTCGTTTCGTCGGAAAAAAATTTTGAGCTTCGTCCAGCTCTGGTCCGAAGGTCAAATGTTTTATAGCTTTCTTCGATTAGGTCGAATATAATACCAAAATGAGTTAGCAAAACTCAAAAAAAGGCCATTTTTTGGAGCAGGTATGGAGCGGGTTACCCGAAACCCAAAGCCCGAGTTCCGGGTTTTGAATGGAAAGAAAAAAAAAATTCGAAACGATTTCCTTTTTGATTGGATTGAATTGTCATGTTCGTGCCAATAATTTCAATTTTATTCTTTTCATTTCCGGTTAAAGGAGCGATTCACTAAAGCCAAAACAACAGAATTTTGCCCATTTTTTGTTGTGGGATTTCAATTTAATAAAAAACCAATCCCCCTAAAATAAAAACAAAAAAGTGAGGTATTTTATAGGGAACGCCCGTAGCTCAATGGTTAGAGAGTTCTGTCCACGGAAAGTAATGATGTAGGTTCGAGTACCACCCGGCGCATATCCTTTTATGTCCTACACAGTTTACTATAAAGTTATAAAAGCATTCGACCTTCGGCGACAGTTTGACCTTCCGCGGACCGGTAACTGAAAACAATTCAATTTGTTTCTCGATCACTCTGATGCTAAAAACGTGCTCATATATTACCACAATCCAAACCACCAATATCACAATCGAGCCCATCACAACCTCCACCATCGCAACCTCCAAAACAACAACTGTCGTCGCCTGCACCTGAAACTTTATTAAAAGTTCAAATTTAAAATTTTACCAAATTCAAAAAAAAGCGCGTCAAATGAATGTTTTTTATGTATGCCTTTTTGGTTCTCGTTTTTCAATATTTAAAATGGTTTAATTAATTTGGGTTGCTTTTTTAAATACCCGTAAGATTTTCAGGAAATTTGTTTTTTTATTCATGAATAATAATTATTAAGTCGAATATTTTAATTTCATTCAAAATTGGCGTTGTTGCTACCGGATGTTCCAGAGTAACAAGCACTGTTTCTGTTGTCATCCATTGCATTAATCAACATTGAATACCTCCAAATATCGAATAAAGTATAACTATTAGGTTGGTAGTGTCCTCTGGGTGAACTGCTTGAACTTGTTGAATAATTTTGAGGTAGCTTTATTTTCGGCTTTTCTAAAATTATAAAGCGGATAATTGCAGATAGTGCAGAATCTGTTTGCGCATCTATATGAATAAACCACAAAAAAAACTTAATTTATAGAACCAGTTTTTAAAGAAATCGTAAAAAAAAGTTAAATTTTATTTAATGCAGCTTTTTTGCATCGCCAGGTCAATCAATACTGGCTTTAAAAGTGTTTACCTTTTTAAAAATTTAAATTTTTAAAACAAAAAGCCTTGGCTTTGAGGGCGAAAATTTGTGAGGTCCAAACCAATTTTCCGAAAATTCATTGGTCAGTTTTCGGGTGTCCAGTTTTGCACCACTCGGAGGCCAGAGGGGTTTTGTCGGATAATTTCGTGTTTTTTTTTCTTTGGCTTGGATTTCAAAACCAAAAGAAAACATTTTTTTATTTCAAAAATTTGCAATTTCAAAATTTTTTTTTTTCATTTACTTATTCCTCGAATTACTCCGTAAAGTTTTATTACTACCTGCTGTTTGTTTCTCGTTTTGCGGCGGCTGGGGCGGGAACTCCTTCAAATTCAGCGGCACGTTTTTTAGTAAATGCTTTTGTATTTGTTCCAATTTTGGAGTGGCGACATCACTATCACCGCCATTCTTTGCATAATAAACCCAGGCATGCACCTATAAAACAATATTTAAATTTTAATAAATCAATAATTTTAATATTTTATATAAAATTGAATTAAAATTATTCTTAAATTGCTTCTTGAATTATTTTTTATCTTTCAGATTGATTTTGATTTTAGTTTACAAAAAGTTATATATAATTAATAAAAATAAATCTAAAATATATAATTTCGATAGAGAATATTTTCCCCAAAGAAAAGTGTTGCCTTGATGCAATCTTCTTTATTGCAAAAATCCATTTTAGGCAATTCTTTTTGTCTACTAATAAGTGACTGTAATTTTTGTAAATTTCCGGGGTAAAGTTTTTGGTACGCCTCAACAATTTTACGCATCGCATCGCCAATTGACATTGGGTCACCCCTCTCGTATTTAAATTCCGGCTTTAGCGCTATATGTTGAAATTTGGTGTTTTCATAGGGAGCTGAACAATTGCTTTGTTTAATTATTAAATTTATATTACCAAATAAGTCATTTAAAACTCAGATAGTAAAGCCCGGACTTGCTGAACGATCAAGCTAAAATTTCAATCTCAAATTTCACCGATCGATTGGAAAATCTCAAAATAATTTCCCCGATCGATTGAAAATCCCCAAAATAGAAAAATCTCAAAAATAATTTTACCGATCGATTGAAAATCTCAAAAAAAAAAAATTCCCGATCGAAATTCGTTCAAGATCACTAAAACCCAGTAAAAATGAGAGGAACATCAGCCAACAATTTTGCCCCTCCTACAGACAAAAGGAAGCGCAAAAAAAAATTTGCGGAATTTAACTCTATTTTTTGTTAAACGACAATTGTAATTTAATTGTAATTGTTCGCTATATTTAGTAGAGCTCGCTCATCGTGGGGACCGGTTTTTAACCGGTCTTAGGCCTCCCTAATAGGTACTCAGATTGTGTTACAATTACAAATTATAAATGCATAATAATTATACAATATCATTTTAATTAAAAACGTCAAAATATCAACATCATGCCCGGGGCTCAGGTGGTCAGTTAATTTAAATTTTAATTTTCTGATGTCATTTCATTAAGTGTTTATTAATTTAAAAAATTGCTTAAGACCAAAACCCCAAAACACCGGAGAATTTTTTTCGACTCATTACTGAGGTCAAGATTTTTTTCGACTCGTTACTGAGGCCAAAACCCCAAAACTTCGGAAACTTTTTTCGAACTTTTTTCGACTTATAAATTAGGGCTAATACCAACCATAAAAATTTTAAAAAATTGTATAGTTATTGATTATTTATGAAATGTTACCCACCACAAATTTTTTTACATTTGCATACAAAAGGCCGTTTCTTTTGCACAAGTTCAATGGAGAATTCGCAAACTGAATAGTCAAAAAATATTTAAAAATAAAAAAATTAAACTTAATTTTATTAGCTAAAAAAATTAAACTTAATTTTATTACCTTTGACGTTTTTAAGGAAATTGCAATAGTCAAAAAATCTTTAATATAAAAAAATTAAACTTAATTTTATTACCTTTGGATTTTTTAAGGAAATAGCAATAGTCAAAAAATCTCTCAATGCTGTAATAGCGATAGCTCCATTCTGCAAAAGCTCCATTTTTATCCTCAGTCGGCGGCTGCTTGTTGTTTTCGCGGAGTTTTAGCCATTCTTTGCCGTTCCTAACCCTGTGCGCATCATCAAGCACAGCACAAAACTTCTCATACAAAACTGATGACTCCTTAAATTATAAACAAAAAAAACATTAATTTAAATCAACAATTTTTATTTTACATAAAATATTTTTAATCATTTTATTGAAGGGATGGAAATTGAAAACTCAAGCTTAGAAGAAGCACCACTTTCTAACTTTTTTAAAGTTAAATTTATTTAAATATAATTTAAAATAAACATACGGGTTGGCTTTCAACAAAAATCGCTTTGAATGCAAGAACTATGAATAAATAAATTATATAAAAACTCATTTTCGCACGACAAAAAATAATTTTTATAATAAATAATATCTTTTTCACTGCGGGGCCTTCCTTAATAAATGCGAAATGAAACAATGAAATTACGTGGATCTATTGAATCAATCAATCAAAGTGCATGCAATTGTAATATTTGTGGTGGGTAACATAATCGTAAAATAATCAATAACTATGCAATTTTAAATATTTATTAATTTTAGAAATAATTATTATATTTTGCCGAATTTTTTCTAATACAGCTATTCGAGAGCGTCGGTATGAGCCGAGCCCTAAGTCGAAAAAAGTCTTGACCTCAGTAACGAGTCGAAAAAAATTCTCCGGTGTTTTGGGGTTTTGGTCTTAAGCAATTTTTTTTATTAATAAACACTTAATGAAATGACATCAGAAAATTAAAATTTAAATTAACTGACCACCTGAGCCCCGGGCATGATGTTGATATTTTGACGTTTTTAATTAAAATGATATTGTATTATTATTATGCATTTATAATTTGTAATTGTAACACAATCTGAGTACCTATTAGGGGGGCCTAAGACCGGTTAAAAACCGGTCCCCACGATGAACTTCACCGGGTTTTCGACACCCGCATAAAACGGCAACGAATCCAGTCTTTGGTTTGAACCCGGGCAAAATACCAATTCTTCTTTTTTTTCTTATCCAAACTCAACTTTACATTCACACCGCACTATCAGTTAAACCTTATACCATTGGTTGGCAGATAAAAAATAAAAAGATTTTTAAATTAAAAATTAGATTAAGATTTATTTATACAAAATATAACAGATCGGTGAATCCCGCGCCTTTATTGGTAAATAATAAAAAAAAAAATTTTAAATTAAAAATTTGATTTAAACTGAAAATGTGTTTTGGTAAATGAAATAGAAGCGAGCTCTACTAAATATAGCGAAAAATTACAATTAAATTACAATTGTCGTTTAACAAAAAAAAAAAAGAGTTGGAATTCCGCAAATGTTTCTTTGCGCTTCCGTTTTTTTCTGTGGTAAGGAGGGGCAAAAATTGTTGGCTGATCTTCATCTCATTGTTTAATTCGAATACATTACTTACTAAACAGCGGTCGAACATTCGCCAAATTTTTGCCAATATCCCTAACAAAAAAACGGAAGCTTCGTTTGAACGTATAAATTGATGAGATTTGTGGCAAAATGACACAATCCAAAATTCAAATATTCAACCAATCAAAATCTTCCGCAACAAATTTTATCACCAAAAATGCCTTCAAAATTCAATGTCCAGCAGCAAAAGATTGCGCCAACTGACGCTGATGCGGCAGAGGCTGTCATCGTTGGACTGTTCCCGCCGATGCGATAAAACGCCAAAATGTGCCAATTTGAACGGCAAACTAATGCCAGATTGCCCGCCGATGAGATGAAACGCCAAAATGTGCCAATTTGAACGGCAAACTAATGCCAGATTGCCCGCCGATGAGATGAAACGCCAAAATGTGCCAATTTGAACGGCAAACTAATGCCAGATTGTCCGACGATGAGATGAAACGCCAAAATGTGCCAATTTGAACGGCAAACTAATAGATTGTCCGCCCGATGAGATGAAACGCCAAACCAATTTGGACGGCAAAAACCAATGACGGATGGACTTGACAGCACAGAAAATTGCCGCATTCGTCCACATCCATGACAACAACGACTCGCACCAAAACTTCTGGTCAACAATGAACTGGATCAACGCGGACGATCTGATCTGATCTGATCAGTGACCGACAAAGATTGATAATTTCTTATTCTGTTGAGCTGAGATGACAATGAAATTGTGACATGCTGCGCTCCGCTCGTCCATGTCAAAATCACAACAATAACAGCTGCCGGAAACCGTTGATAAATTAGCTAAGAAATCAATCAGAGGTCGCGAGAAAGCATATAATTGCTGTAATGATAAAAAAAAATTTAAGAATTTCTTTTTTACCATTTTTTTGTATTATTTAATTAATGAACGAATAAAAGTGAACCATTTATGTATTATTTATGTGATTTTAGTCGTTTTTTAATTTTGTAAATTCTATTATGCTGAAAATAATATGTTTAAATTTAACAAAAAATGTAAATAATTTACCAACCAGCATTAATTAGCTTATTATTTTGATTAAATAGTAAAGTGTTGTTGTGTTTATAAAAAAATTCGAAATAAGTAAAAAAGTCATTTTAGTCAATTTTAGGCATTAAATAAAAAACTAAAACAAGTTTGGTTTCTATTTAAAAATTATATTTTAAAACAAAAATCCCGATTTTTATTGAAATACATTTGAATTTAATCAATAAAATTAAGAATTGGGTTTAGCTATTTACTTCGAAAATTCATAAAAAATAATTTGCACTTGAAACGCATTTAAATTAAATGTGTGCAATTTTTTTTGTTTATTGTAAACTTTTTGTAAGGTTTAATCGTTTTTTGATTGGAATTGGGCGTATTTGATTTATTAGACAATTAAATCGGTCCAAATTGTCACAGAAATTTTGTTGGCGAAAGCGATTGATTGAATGTGGAGGTGGTAGGTATTATAGTAACAAATTGTTTTTACTTCCTTAATTCGAAAGAAAAAAATAAATTTTTGAAATTCCGCAAATTTTTTTGTTGTCGCAAATTAATAAATTCTTTTGGATGTTTTTTGTTTTGTAGACGGAGGGGGGCAATTGTTGGCTGATTTTTTCTTAGAGTTTACATGCATTATTACTAAACTGCGGGCGAACACTTGCCAAATTTTTGCAACAAAAAAAGGGAGGAACCGTTTGAAAAAAGTATAAATTGAAAAGAATTTTTGTCTCAAAATGCCACATTCAAATTCAAATACCTATTCAACAATCCAAATCGCCAGAAATTTGACCAAAAATGCCTTCAAAATTCAATGTCCAGCAGCAAAAGATTGCGCCAACTGACTCAGCGGATGCGGCAGAGGCTGCCATTATTGGGCTGTTCCCACCGATGCGATAAAATGCCAAAATGTGCCAATTTGAACGGCAAAACCAATGCCAGATGGTCCGCCAATGTGATAAAATGCCAAAATGCGCTAATTTGAACGGCAAAACCAATGTCTGATGGGCTGTAGCATCAATAAAAAAATGCCATATGTGCCAAGCTGTGACAAACAACCGGCGCAGAACTACGCTGATTAATCTAATCTGATCAAAGGCCACCGCCGAAATTAATGAAGCTGATTTACCCGATCATAAATGTTTGGACTTGTATTTTGATCATAATGTGTTGTATAATGTAAAATTGTTAAATATTTTTAATAAAAATCACACTGAATGAATTTTGAAATATTTAAATTTTTTAAATAACCCAATTTTCAATTCATTACATAAAAGACTCAGCAACAACAACAACAACAACAACAACAACAAAAACAACAACAACAACAACAACAACAAATCGGACAATTCGTGCGGAATTCCGTCCAAAAAATGTCGAAAATCGGAATCCGACCCTATTTCGGAAATCAGTTTGAGGCTTCAAAATTTATGGAAGCGTAATCAGAATTCCGAGCCCTCAAACTTTTTTTTTTTGCAAATCTGACCAAAAATATCGGAAATCGGAAGTTCGCCTATCCCTGGTTTGTACAACTCTGTTCACACATTCTCATCATTTGTCTCTAAATTCACAAATTCATCCCTTCCAATAACCTTGGCACATTTGGCATTTTGCCCAAATAATTGGGGCAAACTTGGCGCCAAATAGAAAATTTGAGCGGATCCGTTCCCTCGAAACCGAATTCCTCCAGCAAAAAGTTGCATAAACTTTTCACCAAACTTGGCATTCCATCAATTTCTGCCAATTTTTGTTCCATACTGTCATCGATTTGGCATTTTTGCAGCCCTAGGCTATATTTGTTCAAAATATCGACTTCATTTTTTGTCAGTGTGCCGCCAATTGTGAATATTACAACAATTCTTGAGGCAATTTCTTGCAAATATGCCCTGAGGAAAAATGCATTTTCTTCAGATGGTTTGGCATTGTGCCAAAGCCAACCGTTCAACATTGTGACAATGCAAACTTTTTTTTCTTTTAACTCATGAAAGAAAAAAGTTTGCTTATGTAATCCAATCTTCCAATTCGTTTTCATTAGCAAATTCTGGAGGAAAGTGCTTGGCTCAGAATCAGAACGAATTAAGTCCTGGAAAATATTAAAAAAAAATTTAATACCTAATTGAGAGGAAAACCCCCAAAAACAAAAAAAAAAAACAAAAATTAAAGTTTAAAAAAATTTTTAATACTTTAATTGAGATAATATATAAAAAATTCGAATTTAATTGCTGTAAATAATAATCAAAAACCGGCAAACCGTCCCCCCCCCCCTCCAAAAATCCCTCAAAATGGACTGTTTAAAGATTATTAATGTTTTATTTAAATAGAAAGCAAAAAGATTTTTTAACGGAAAACGAAAAAAAGCTTTTCGGAAAACGGAATCCGCCCATCTGGTTTTGATTCCAAATCAATTTCCAAATTTAATAAAATATTCGAAAAAATACCTTATTTTTGTCAACTGGAAACAATTGAACATTTATTGTTTTTGGAAAGGTTTTAAATAATTCCACTTCAAATTCCCCATTTTCATTCGTCAGTGCAATGAAAAAATTTGTAAAACATTGACCAAAGTGTGTCAATTCGATTCCTTTCAAAATTTTGAAAAAAGGAATACGGTATTCTTTTGTCGAAGAACCTCTACCCTAAAAGGAATTATATTTTTATAGGCTTCAATTTGGCAACTGAATTTTATTATAATTAATTAAATTTTAAACATTTATTATAAAATACGTCTGAATTTTAGCTAAAAATATTTTCGAAGTTTTAGAATTAGTTTTAGTCCATATAAATCCATATTTTGGCATTTTTGAGTAAATCCATATTTCGCCATTTTTCCATAATAAATCCATATTTAGGCATTCTTGAGAAAAATGTAATTTTTTATATTAACTGGAAGAGGATAATTAATGGCGGCGATTTATATGGATAAAAAATCTCGAAATATGGCCATAAAATATGGACGAAATATGGATAAAATTTTTTTCAAATATTGCAAAAAAATGGGCAAGATTTCCAATAAAAAATTTTTTATGCAAATTAACGGCATTTAATTTTGAAAATTAGCAGAATTTTAAAAATTGGGCCGAGTTTTTTGTGCGAAAAAGTCAATTTTTAATGGTGCATTTTTAGAAAATTTTGAAAAAATCGATCCTTAGGGGTGCATTTTTTTAAATTTTAAAAAGTCGATCCTTAGGGGTGCATTTTTTGAAATTTTAAAAAGTCGATCCTTAGGGGTGCATTTTTCGTTTTTATTGCATTTTTGTTATGGAATTTTTAAAAATGGCGAAATATGGAAAAATATGGATTATAAAATGGGCTCTAGAAGCTCCAACCAAAGCTAAAAATATTATTTATGGCATTTAGAAGCCGTTTCAAGTGCGCAAAAAAATATGGATTTCCATATAAATCGCCGCCCTATTAATAAAGAATGACGAATTTCATAGGTTCTGGTCAGTTTTAGCACATTTTTTTGTCCATATTTTGGCACTTTTTGGGGTTTTTGGTCCATATTTTGGGGGTTTTTAGTCCATATAAATCCCAGCTCTAAAAAACTTATTTTTATTGCACTTTAATTATTATTTTTTTCAAATAGTTACTTTTCTTGTGATATATTCAAACAGATGCGAGCATTTGTGTTTAAATTGTGTCGTCAGATTAAATTTGTCCCATATCGCAATTCTGTAAAATCCTGGCGGTAAAATGATGCCCGAATATTTTATCGTTTTTTTCGTCGTAATGTCACTTTTTGAAAAAATTAATGGAAGAAATAAAAAGTGAATAATAGAATTTTTAAACATTCTCTTAAAAATAAAAGGTTCTAGGTCGTTTCCTAAAAAAGGCAAATGGGGTGCTTTTCAAAAGTTTTTTTGTTTTAACTTGTTTCAAAGCTAACCAAATCAAACAATTTTCGATATCATTCGAAAGCATGCAATGGGTAGAAGCTTTTAAACTCTAAAGCTAAGCTATAGGACAATTCTCAAAAAAGTTATGGCCAGAAATGCTCTTTTGGCCAGAATTTTTGTCCTATAGCTTAACTTTTGCGTTTAAAAGCTTCTACACATTGCATGCTTTCGAATAATATTGAAAATTTTTTGATTTGGTCAGCTTTGAAACAAGTTAGGTAAAAAAAAAAAAAAGTTTTGAAAAGCACCCCATTTGCTTTTTTTAGGAAACGACCAACGAAAATTAAAACTGTTTAAATTTATTCAAATTATATAAAGTAAATTAATTTTTTTTTTTTTGTAAATAGAAAGATATTCAAATTATATAAAGTAAGTTAATTTTTTTTTTTTGTAAATAGAAAGATATTCAAATTATATAAAGTAAATTAAATTTTTTTTTTGTAATAGAAATGTATTCTGCTAGTGAAATCTATTGAAGGAAAATTCAATAAATTATCTATTAAAAGAAGGCAAATAATATAAAGAGTTTTACAAAAAATTGTTTAATAGCTATAAAAATCAATTTTTATAGTCAATTCATTGTTTGGGTTTTTTACGCAGAGGGGGTTAATATAAAAAAAAATGTTGTACAAATCAAACAACCTATAAATGTGAATTTTGCTTTGAAGCTTGCCAAATTTGAGGGTTTAGCCTCATTTTGTGGCTTTTTAGAGTTTGATAAGGTTTTTTGTGGCTTGATATTTTACTTAATTTTCTTACGTTTTCATAGCATTTTTTCAAAATTTGGTTTCAAATCTCTTAACAAATTGAGTCAAAAATTCAAAATTTTCTCGTCGGCGCCTATCGGCACCGCCACCCCCCCCCCCCCACCGCACTAGTAAAACCGAATTCGTAAAAA
The DNA here is from genome assembly GCA_018350325.1 of Globodera rostochiensis. NCBI lineage: Eukaryota > Metazoa > Nematoda > Chromadorea > Rhabditida > Heteroderidae > Globodera > Globodera rostochiensis. Next base: position 2,132,533 of record JAEVLN010000010.1, read on the forward strand.
ACAAATTGGATTTTTGAAAATCTGATCATGGCTTACCAAATATATTTTTTTCGGTTAAATAAAGATTATGCAAAATGAGGCTTTCAGACAGAAACGAGGCTTTTGAAAATCATATGGCACCATCCCTGGGCTATAAACATCAGCTCTGGCTAGAACTGAAGTAAACGGGGACTGAAGTGTTTGGCACTGAAATGCCCCCCCCGTGGCGTTTGGCCGGTGGCGCCGTGTAGTGTGGGCGTCGATGTGAATAATATAAAGTGCATTTTTCCCATTCTAATCAAACAGAAGATGCATTTTGAAAAAAATTGCTGGGTGGGGGCTGTTGATATGCGGTGAATTTACAAAAATTCATTTGTTTGGCATTTGAGGATCAATTTTGTTACCAAAAATTGCAAAAAAAAAAAATAGCACCACCACCTCCAGCTGCAGCATAATCAGTGTTGCCACAATTGCCGTATATTACCTGATTTTGATATTTTTTTTATTTCTTGACAATTTATGGACAGTTTTCCCATTGATTTCAGCTGATCATTGGCGGTGAGCGCGGCACTAATGGGGCGGGCGGTGGCCTGCTAACGACGTTTTAGGTAAATTGAGCATGAAGCCTACAAAACAAATAACGAGCTGACAGAAATTGGAACCGCATTTTCAATTTAAATTGCTTTCTTTAATTTTCAGGAATTGGAAATTATTATTATCATTCATAAACTGTTCCATCCAAAATAAGCATTTTAAAAAAATGCCATTTTTTCTTCACGTTTGCTGACATAAATTAATCCAAATTCGGGCATATTTCTTTATTATTATTATTATATTGTAAGGGGAATCTCGATGTTTGAGAGCGGCGAAATATGCAAAAGGGGAAGTTCTAATCAGGTCACGAAACGATGGTTTGTGGGGTGGACGCGGACTTGCGGGAATTGGAGACGAATTTCGGCGAGGGCATTGATGGACAATGCTCACTGACTGACTGACTGATCGCCCTCCCAATTCACGCGTTCCCCGATTTATGCAAAATTTGCATTCAGCAGATGTTAATAAATTTAAATTAAAACAAATATTTTTTAGTGCAAGCACAGCCCCTGAAATGTTTGGCAAAAGTTTTTATTAATTTAAAAAAAAAAAAAAAAGAACAATTATAAAAACTCACAACTTTTCGGCTTTCCTTCGCTCACTCATTTTGCTTGCTTGCCCATCAGTTGCGGCAAAATTTTAGTAAAGATTAAAAACATTTATGTAAATTTCAGGCACTTGAGTTGCCAAACAAAAATAAAAATGCTAAATTACAAAAAACTTCCAGCTACTGAAACGATTCTGCTCAAAAAAATGGCCTCCGGCAATTTTTAAAATTTGAAAATTTCACCAAATCACATGCCATTCTTTGGCTTTTGGCTTGCTCACCTCGTAACCTTTGGATCCCCGTCACAATTCTGCAAATCCCCAACCCCTCTTCCCGATTTAGTCGGGGGATCCAAACTCTCTGACTTTGGATTAGTGTGATCGTTCGTTTGTTCATACCGGTTGGTCCCCTTCGATCTGATCTGATCTGCCACCCGTCGCCCCCCTCGGCGATGTCGCCACTCCCGCAGGCAGTGGGCAAACAATCAGCACCGCAAATCTCGCACAAATATTCCAAATTTTTTGTTGTTCAACACCATTCATTTTACACTTTTACTATATTCATTCAATTAAATATGAATATATAAAAATAAAAAATAAATTAATTAAAACATGAGATTATATTCTGTTATATAAAGCAAAAAATAATTAAATTGTTTAATTTTATAAATTTATATTACTAATTTTCGGACTATTCATTATTTATTTGATCATATTTAAATGTTAATGGACACATTTTGATGTCTTCACAGTCGCCAACGCCTAAATCTGAACGTCGGCATCACGTTAGGGTTGGTGTAATTTTTTGAAAATAAAAAAACATCGTCAATATGAGGTCATCTGTTGAAAATTTATGCAAAACCGGTTTAGAAATTAGTTTTTATATCTTGACACTACAAACCATCGTGCTTTTACAAAAGTGATTTTTGATCTGATCAAAATCAAATATTTGCACAAAATCTTGCAAGCGTTTTCCCCGGATCAAAATGCCGTGTTTGACCGGGAATTCTTGGGGTTTCCAACTTTAAATAGTAATCCGGGTCAGGTTTTTTTTTTTGTTCTAAATTCCTATTTTATGATTGATTCTAAATTCGATTTCAGAGTCTTTCTCAACCAAAAGCAAGTAGAGATGGCATCAACAACAGTAACAACAACAGCAACAACAATGGCCAAAATCATCGAATTGGGCAGGCAACGCGCGCCGCATCGCTTTACCACCAAATTTGTGCCGTCGATGAGCAGCACAGAATGACATCATTTGCCGATAATGGGCCGCTAATGAATTGCCCGTGGCCAGTGCCGGGCATGGAAAGCATGACATCACAACAGCAAATGATGGCCGCAAAGTACTACGGTGGCTGCGCATCCGAATTGAACACAGCAGCAGGTGGGGGAGGCTGAAAATTTTTTTAAAAATTAAATTTGATTGTTTTAATTAAATTAAAATGTTTTTTTTTGTAAACTTTATAGAGCATCAGGCAGTTTTGATTTACAAAATGCAATTGCTCCATTGTGTTGAAGTTGCCACCAAACGGTTATTGTTCCATTTGGTCAAGACAAGCGCGTCGATGCCAAATTTGTTCAGGGTTAGACTGTACCACCGCCTACAATTACCTATTTTAAATTAATAAAATACCAAATTATGATTAAAAGCAGGCTTAGTTGCAACGGATTGTCCAAAACCCAAAACCCGGAATCATTTTTTTTGACACAAAACCCGACCCATGGTTTTTTGGTTGACCCCGATCCGAAACCCGGACCCACCCGACATTTTTCTCGACCCTGCACTGGATTATCCAAAACCCCAAAAACCCCGGTATTGACCCAATTCCTGAAACCACAACCCGAGGTTTTCGAGCCGGTCCAAAACCAAACATCAAACATTTTTCTAGACGACCCGGTGCACACCTGATTCAAAAGGAAATACGTTTATTTATTTATTTTTGATCACCCCTTAATTCTGATTAGATCGATTGAAATAACTTTGGTTCCTTTTTATATTGGTCATTCATTGATCAGTTTTTTGTTGTTTTGATCATTTTTCTTTGATCAAAAGGCTCTCCCGTTCTTCCTGTTCGTGCTTTCCTTTTTGTGCTTCTTTGCCTTCTCGCCACGCTCGGCGGCAATTTCCTTTCATCTTTTGACTGATTCTTTTCACTTCGGTGGCTCAGCTTCAACTTCGGATTCCAATTGTATGGAGGATTATGAATCAAAAATAATTCATATAAATAAATTATAATTTCTGCAAAACAAAAAATTAATTACATAAAAATGGGGAGGGAATGGAAAGAATTTTAAAATTAATTAAACGGACGGAAAGATATTTTAAAAAAAATTGAGTAGCCAGAACATCAATATTTACATTTTAATTAATGGGAGAGAATGGTCTAAAAACTGTCCAAATAAAATACAAAAAATTAAATTTGAAAGGTCCGTGCGTTTTTGTGCGTTCCGCCAATGTGGGGCGTAATCAATTTGCGGAGGACAACCCGGCCTATGATGCACCGGAAAAGCAATCAGCAGCCGAATTTGTCATTATTATGTCGATCAGGTGAACTTTTTGTAACATTTTTAATTTAAATTTTAGCAATAATCAGAGATTAGTGGGATTTGTAATATTTTATTTAATATCTTTTTTATCTATAAAAAATAAGTGTTTCTGTAATGGACTTAATTTTTTGAATTGTGGCCATTTTAAAATTATTTTTAGAAACAATCAGCAGTTTGACTCATTATTGCCGCCAGCAAATCGCACAGCGTTGGCATTTGTGGAATTGTTTGAGCGAATTCAACAGATCACAATTTCTCATCAAAAACTGATTTATAAGGCAAGCCGAGAATCAAAAAATATTTTTTTTATAAATAATATACATAATTTGGTTTCCAATTATTTTAAATTAAAGTTTGGCCCAATCAAAAATCACAGATTGGCATTTAGTGGTACGATATGTGCCGTCAATGTCGAATGGACTCAGTTGTGGAGCATTTGCTCAAGAATAATTTGGAATGGACGTTCCCGGAAGCAATTGAACGCGACGAATTCGACGCAAACCACGCGATGACGTCACCACAAAATCGGACACCGCCAACGGAAAAGTCGAGAATATTTGTGGCCGGAACCATCGGAGGTGAAAAGCATCAAGGCTTTTGTTGTTAACTTTATCGAAATGTCAAATATGCTTGAAAACTTTCGTTTTTTAAGAGCGTGATTTTTTTTGAAAGATCTTGACAAGAAAATTCAAAATTTATTATATTTTTTATGAAAAAAAAAGTGATCTTAGCAAGAAAAATTGTTAAAAATTAGATTTTTATTGCTTTTTTCTTAAAATTTTTTAAAAATGGCAAAATAGTCTTAAAAATCTTAAAATAGTCTCAAGATTGTTTTAGTCACGAAAACCTCGAAATAGTCCATCTTCGTTCATTTCGGATAGCCTCGTTATGCCGAAACTAGAAATAGCAGCCATATTGATCACTGATTTTTAATTAGTGTTCCATTTTATGTAATTTTAGTCCGATCCTCGACATTTAAATCGGGCTTGGTCATATCATTCATTTTTCCAAATTCTAATTGTTGTTTTGAAACTTTTGATCAGAACAGATCACACTAATTTGAATAGATGTCGAAATGGACTCCGCCAGCAGTGAAAAGCACATTCGTCGAGCGCACTCGCTTCTGTTGCGGGTCAAGCTGAAGCCTCAGCTGAAGTTGCCCATTTTGAATGCGTTCGAGCGCAGATTACGTCGAATTGTAAAAAATCAAAACAAAATGTTTATTTAGGCATTATTTTTTGTTTTATTTTTTAAACATTTTTAAAATTTTCATGTCTCAAACTGGACACGTGCGGAGGTGGAGGACGAGTTGGAAGTGCATTTGTTTTCTACCCAACGCTGGACCGATGAGGTTGAACACGCTTTTCGAGCTGTTCACTTAAAAATGGTTGGCTCTGTTGCGCTGCTCATGTTCATTATGGCGTTTGTGGGCACAAAACGTGATGCATATGAGGTGAACAGCAGCAAGCAGTATACTTAACATTCTCGACAATTAGAATAGACGCTTAAGGGTTCAAGAATTTGTAGACTTACAAATTAAAATTTACTCAAGATTTTGAATGTTAATAGAAGTAAAGCATATTGCGTTTAAGCTTTTCGAGACGTTTTTTTTTTCAAATTTAATCATAATTTATTCCACATTTTACTTTTACCAATGTTATTTAAGTTTTCGAGAATCGAGACCTTAGAGTAATTTTTAAAAAATTTAAGTTTAAATTTTTTATAATTTAAATTTTTAGTGTTTTTATAGAATCAATTAAACGAAAGAATGAGCTAACAAAACCTCGACAATTTGTTGCTCACAGAGTCGTCCAACGCTCGGCCTTCACATTACACTTGTTCTGGCACTTTGCATACTTTCCGTTTACATTGTTCACATTGCTGGCACTGGTTGGGTTTTTGTTGATTATATTATTTATTTTATTAAAATTTGCAAAAAAAAATTTAATAATGAAAGTTTTTAATTTTTAATTAATTTTAGGACATTTGAACCCGCTGCTCTTCCCGGTGCCTTATGTTTTCATTTCAATCGGCACTCTCTGTTTCTCTACCATCAACGCATGTTTGGATCGCTATTCTGGCATTGCAATGCATCCGACAGAAAAAATGGTTGCTTTAAATAAAACTCAATTAAAAACAAAAATAAATAATTTCAAAACTCATTTCTATATTATAGATTTCATTAAAAGAGTGGTGTCACATTGATTCATGTTTTTTTATTTAAAAATAAAATTAAAATATTTATTTATAATATTTTGGTTTACTTTTCAAATTTATCAAACTATTAAATATCAAAATGCCACTTTTCCGCGTTTTTAAATTAATAAATTAAATATATATTGTTTTAAATAAATTTCTGCCTCAGGCGTTCATCTTCATTTGGGACGGGCCCTGTCTGATGCACTCGCTTATTTTTCTTGCCGTTCTTTGTGGTGAATGGATCAACATTTTTTATGTTAAAAATTGAAATTTGTAAATTTAATATTGAAACACTTTTTTTTTGACAATTATTCTGGGGATTTTAAAATTTTGAGGCCCCACTTATTCAGTGGTCATGGCTTTGTTCATCACCAACTCACTGCTTGTCCAGTCACTGCTCGCATTTGCAGTGGGATTTGTGTGCCTGCTGCTCTTCACACTGTTCCTCACCGTGTGCTGGCTGAACTACGCCCAGAGGGTTGCTTCAGGCCTAAAATGGTTCCAATTTTGCCGCAGGGGTGACCGAGCCTATAATGGTAGGGCAATGTTGAAACCTAGGCTTACTCCCCGAACCCCCGACTCGACTCGGGGAGCACTTTTATTATTGAACAACAAAATTTTGATATCTTGAGTTATCCAACAATTTTTCTGGTAAATGGGAACCCTCTGGTAAAAAACAAAAATTTATTAAAGTTTTCAACAATTTCTTAAAAATTCCCCATTTTTTGCTCAGCAAAATCGGACGAAATTAAAAAAAAAATGCAGAACTCAGCTTAAAGTTTGAGATTTCAAATGAAATAAAGTTTAAAAAATCAGGACATTTTTACTTCTTGAGATGTTTTCATTAACAGAAAAGCAAATGTTCGACTACGACTCGCGCACGTGTGCGCGACTGCACGAAAAGCTTGCCGACCTGCGACCGTCGTTTGCGCGTCGCATTGGTGCTTTGGCATGCAGCCAACATTATCGAATGGTCGTGTTTGCCCTGTGTACGGTTGCATGCTTTGCGGCCACCGTGTGGAGCAGTCCGACCGCCGAGCTCGGCATGGCACATTTTGTGCCGCCTGGCGATGGCATTGGCAGCACTCACGCATTTTTGGACCGTTACCGAACGGCATTCCCAAAATATGAGAATTATTTGGGTAATTAATTGGACAATTAACTTGGACGGGGGTTGACGCTAAATTAAGCAATAATCAATTTCGTGCGAAAACCCAAAAAAAATTTGATCAGTGATCAGAAGAAAGCTTATACGGACGACCCATCGACTCGTTCCCCATCAACTCGTTCCCTTTTAAAACAAATTTTTTTTTTGCGTTATAACTTCTTTCAAATCTAACCAAATCAAACATTTTTGATACCATTCGAAAGCGTGCCGAGTTTATGGGGAACGAGTTAATAATATTTTACCAAGTTGGTCAATAATGTGCTGTTTTCAGAATTTGTCTTTGAAGGCCCACTCGATTATGAGGAGCGCAAAGAGCAAATATTCGCTCTTCTTCGTTGGCCTTTGGTACTTTGAAAATAATGTTTAAAAAGTGTGCTTTTCAAAAAAAAATTGATTAAGGAAGCTGGCTTGGCCATTAAAGCAGTCAGTTGGTTGGCCGAATTTGACAAATTCCAAAAGAATGTCGAATATCGCATTGATGAGGTCAGTGGTTGAAATGAGTCAAATCAGTAACTTATTACAGTAAATTAATTATTTATTCGAATTAATAAAAAAAATATTTGGATTTTTATTGGGGTTGTACGGGACTGGGTGTGATTTCCCGATCCCGATATATTTTTTTAAAAGGAAGTCCCGGCGCTGGTTTTTTGGTCGGACCAACCGGGATTAAATTTACACCCCTAATGAATGGCATCATCGAGTGACAGAAATAAATTTTTGGTCCCGCACTTACACAAATTGAAATTTTCATCCAACAAATTGCCAAAACTATTACGTTTTTTTCTGATCACAGAAAGTCTAGGTCCCGTACACCCCCTAGTTTTTATTTCAAATAAAAATTTCAGGACTCAATTTTGCCCCTTCTCACGCATGCCTTCCTGGCCGCCAAACAATTTCACAAATTTGCGTCCGATGTGCACATCTCGCAGGGCCAAATTCATCGATCGCGAATGTATTTGGAGCTCAGTGAAGAAGGCCGACGAAATAAGTGATTATTTAGGCAATTAATTGGCGAGATAATTGAATTAATAATAATATATTTTCATTAAAAATTTTAATTTAAATTAAAAAATTATAGTGAATATTTGATGCGCGAAATTTTGGCCCGTGCTCGCCATGCAGGACTTCCACTTGTACTGAAGGCACCGTTCAGCTTCAATCCTGTGCATGATCTTTGGGTAGCAAAAAGCATTACATTTTTAAATTTAATTTAAATTTATCTGCAATTTTCAATTTTATTAATATCGCTTCAACTTGAACCCTGGTGTGTTTTTTTGAAATTTAAATGTTTTTTCAAATGCATTTAAACGGTCTTCTAATCGTTTGTATGCTGACTAGAGTCCGGACCATTGAAATCTCGATTTAAATCTCGGTACTTTTAGATCGAGATTTTTCGATATTCTTGATCTGTAGAAACTATTTTATCCCGGACCATTCGATCCTCAAGGGCCTAAAGCAACTTTTAAACTCGGAATTTTATCTAATGTTTTAAAATTTTTAATTGTAATCTGAACTGCGCATCGATCGATTGATCTCTTAAGCCACCCCGAAATGTTGTTAATTTTAGTGTTAAAATTTTAAATTTCAGGTTCTCAGCCATCTGAACAGCGCACTGATCGCTCTGTCCGTGCTGTCCGCCCTGCTCAACATTCTTCAACCGGCAACCGCTGTTTGTCTACTGTTCACCAACATGTTCTTGTGGACAACCGTGCGAACAATTGGCCAGCAGTTTCTTCAAATTCCATTGAACGTTGTCACGTTGGGCACACTTTTATTTGGTTCGTTATTTTATGGATAAATTGTTGTCAAAAAATAATGAAAATCTCTAGGTAGGGTTGCTGAACTCAAAATTCGAAGTTTTTCAGACTCGGGGCTCAAAACTCGGTTCGAAATTAGCGAAACTCGACTTAAAACTCAAATTTTTTGCCCTCTTCAAAAAAACGCGGCAAAATTTTTGCAATTTTTGTATCAATTTCTTATGAATTATTTGTGAAAATTTTTAAAAATTTCGCGCGGCCGCGCCCATTGGCACCGTCTTAAAATTTGTCTCATAACAAAAAAGGGGGAGGGGTCAAGATTTTAAATTTCCGGCGTCGCCAAACCCCTCCCTCCCTTTCCTCAAACTCAGTTAGCTAATGGTGAAAAATTAAAACCCAAATAAAATAACAAAATAAATAAAAATATATTTTTAGTTCATTAGACTAGGCTGTCGATTGGTTTAATTGTTGCCATGACTTTAATATGTATAAAAAATTTTTAAAGGCATTCTGTTCAATAGTGCTTCAGTGCTCCATTTTGCCTACCACTTTTTTAATGCCGGACTTCGTCAGCGTGAAAGCATTCAACGAGTGCAATATGCTTTTCAGGTAAACTTACAAAAGTGCTGAACTTTAAGCTGAAAATTCGATTAATACATAAATTCGTCATATTTTAAATTTGTTTAAAAATTATAAAAATTGTCTCCGATTAAGTGCACTTTCTGGCCCATTCTGTTAGCCTCAGTCATTGGGCCGGTCTGTTTTTCTGTGCAACTGTTGTTGGAGCAGTACCCGCCAGTTGTGTTCCATGTGTGGAAAATGCTGACGCTTTGTTCAGCTGTCACGCTTCTGCAGATGATCACCGTACTGCCCGGGTGGGATGCGGGAACGAACTTGAATTAACGGGAATAAACAACAAAATAAAATTCAATTTTTTTATTTAAACAAAAAAAAAGCGCAATTTTGAATCGTCCTCAGTTTGCTGATTCTGTTTGCTGATTACTTCCATTTTGTGTTTACCTATGCCAATCAGCTTTGCGATGACAACGCCAACGCGGCATTGACCGTCGACCCGATGGCCGACAATGTGTATTTTGTGCCAAACAGTTACTCATGTGCAACAACAGCTGATCGGGCAAGATTTAGCGGGTATGTATCACGATTTATGTCAATATTCACTCTGATCAAATTAGAGTAATACGCACTATCTGATCAAAAAATGACAAAATGTCATTTGATCTGATCGCAGAAATGCCGGGCATTATAAGAAAACAAAAATGTTGTGATCTGATCAAAATGTCAAGGAACTTTTAATCAGAGTATTTTCATTGGTTGGCTAATTTATTTTGATCACCATTTTTGTTTAGTCAAATGATCTACCCGATTGATCACCATCCGTACTCATTTCATTCTCCGACCTGCCTGCCGCCCGCCTATTTCCCGCCACCCATTGAGTTCCAGTGCCGTTCCGTTGCCCAACAGGCCGTCCAGCAACACAACCACCATCGTCTGCACAGCAACAGTGGTCTGTTGGCACCCTCAAGAATATCCGTTGAATTTGGCATTTTTTTATTTTTACCAAATTTTTTTGGTCTGACCGGTATTACGAATAGGCATTTTGAATCAATTTGTCCACCAAAAAATAGGTCAAAAAATTCCAGGAAGCCGAAGTGGTCAACACCAACAGCAGGGCAGTTATTCACCCGGCCGTCTGAGCATGTCCGCAACAACAACCGCCGCCTATAACAGTCCGTCGCCGAACCATCAACGGCGGGGTCGACAAATTAATGAGAGTGAAAGCGGTGGAAAGCGCACAAGCGTTGTAGGCAATAGCCGGAATGAGGCGAGCAGAAAGGGGGCAATGGCTTGGCATTCCTTGAATTCAAATTTTGGCACTTTGTCAATGATTGGACAATGCTTAAAAAAGTTATGGCCAAAAAAGTGAAAAACTCCAAAAATGGCCATTTTTGGAGGTTTTCTGGCCATAACTTTTTTCATAATTATCAGCTCGCTTAGTTTTTGCTTATTAATTGCTTCTCCTCATCGAGAGCTATCATTTGGTATAATAATGGGTTTAGGTTGTAGAAAGTTATAAAGCATTCGGCACTCAAACCCCTTTCGACGTTCGAACCGGTAGCCACATTTTTTTCAAATTTTATTTTACCTATAGGTAGGGAAAGGAATAAATTTGTTTTTCAAATTTGTCTAATTTTTTGTTATGTTTAGTCAATGGAATCTTGCCGGCTGTCCGACCACCACCAAAATCATCGACTTCATCGTTGCACAAGTCATCATTCATCGCCGCAGGTGCAGTTGTTGCTGCGTAAATAGCCGTTGAAAATTTCTTGAGCTTTTTTTACACAACAAACAACTAAGTCCCCCATTAAAAAGGACACTTCAGTCCAGGGCTCATAACTTTCTTCATAATTGGTTCCGCGCGAGCGAATTTTTTCAGTTCCCCTTATGCTGGCTTTGGGTCTTGACCTAAACTCTCGGCAAAATTGTCGAGTTTTTTAATTAAAGCTAATTAAACTCTTGACCATTCACTTAAAAGGTGCCATCGGCGCTTCATCAGCACGTACACCAACGTAATTTGCTACCACTCACCACATCGCCGCCGCGATTTGTGGGCCAGCAGCAGCCGCCGGCGCGGGATGGGACAAAGAAAACGAAGGAGGAACAAATTTATGAGGAGCCCGACTCACCACCGGAAATGGCCAAGCCCAAAAGCGTTTTTGTGAGTGGCCGAGATTGGCTTTGTGGCACTGAAAAAGCGCTTTAGACAATTTTTTAAATTTTTGAATGTTTGAGGAACGCGAATTTTTGAAAAATGGTTTTAGTGTAAGGAATGGCAAAATAAATAAAAATTTAAAAAATATTTAAGACGACCTGCGAGGAGGAGCCAATAATGTTCGCAAATTCGAATGCTGAAACGGCAACAACAAAAAGATGATGAATTTGTAATGCAATTCGTAATTGACAATCGTCAAATTTGTTTATGTTTTATTAACATATTATAACTTATTTGCCCATTCATTTTTTTTTGTGTTATTGTAACCATTTTTTTATTGAAAGATCAATCATTAGAAAAAAATAAAAATGAAATCTTGTCTATTTAATAAGTAAGATAAAATTGAAAAAAGGTCAATTGATAGAAAATCAGGGATCGCGCATACCATATGATAAATTTATCGCATTACATGTCAAATATTTTAAAATTAACGATAAAATTCCTTTTGTCTTTTGCAATAAACTTTCTGATCGGTGATCACCATTTTTGTTCCAACGGACCTCTTTTTGTCCCAATTTTTAGTCAATAAATATTTACTGATTTCTCACACTTTGCAACTTCAATTTATCTTAAAGCAAAAATATTCAATTTATCTTAAAGCAAAAATGATGAATAAAAAATGCAGGAAATTTGTATAAGATCCAAAATTTACAAGATTTATCCTCCAACATAAACTCTTCTTCCAAAAATTTGATGCATTCATCCGATGAATTGATTGGAACTAATCCGACGCGTTACAAACTTAAAAAATATTGATTTAATTTTTTAAATATATTTTTGCAATTTTTTTTTGCCATGGTGATTTACTTAAACCAAGTCTTCTCAGGGATTCTATTCCCGACCAATTTGGGCATTTTTCTGATTTAACTCTTTTTTTACCTTTGTAGAAGAATTCGTAAGCCCAGTGAGAACAGTTATAATCGACCGCACTGTAGCCCCGTCCAGGCATGTTACCAAAAATTTCATTCATCACACGAATCGGAACATTCACTGATCGGTGATCACGCTCGTCGCGATAGTATTCGTAACGCCCCCACCTTAAAAACAAACAAATTCATGCTTTTCAAAAGATTTTAAAAAAACAAAAAATTCAAGCTTACGCATCCTCTTTGCCTCCAGGCCCAAATTCGTAGGTGCGACAGAAAGTCTTGCCACACCCGTCGCACCCAAAAGAAACCAAAACAGCATCGTGCAATGGTGCTTTGATGCCACCTAAAGTTTATATTGGGCTAATTTGTTATTATGTGGCACGGATGGGAGTGTGTATGGGAGCGGGATGTTTGGGCGCCGACGTTTGGGCACCGCTGTTTGGGCGCTGCCGTTTGGGCGCCAGACCTTTGAGATGCCATAACTCTTCATGGAATCAACCAAACTAAATAAATTTGGTACCAATCAAAAGCTCTATATGTTTAGAAGTTATTATCTAGCAGAAACTAAACGATCATATAAAACCTTTAAAAAGTTATGGTTTAAAAAGTGCGAAAACCTAAGTTTTGTGGATTTTCGATTATAACTTTTTTTAAAAGGATCTAATCATCTTTTTGATTTGAAAAAAATCTACCCAACAAAAGCTTTCGATTGGTACCAAATTTATTTAGTTTGGTTGTTTCCATGAAGAGTTATGGCACTTCAAAGGTCTGGCGCCCAAACGGCAGCGCCCAAACGTCTGCGTCCAAAGGGCAGCGCCCAAACGTCCCCGACCCGATGTGTGTGTTGTGTCAGAGGTCGGCATGACGGGACCCATTTATGTTATAAATAATAGGTTAATTTACTAACTATATTTAAAAAAAAACCCTAAATACTCTCTCGATTTTGAAATGCTGCTCTGTAAGTTATTTTTACCGTTAAACACAGTTGAAATGCCGAGGGTAGCAACTCCAACAAGAACGCGTCCAGTGTTGATGCCAAATTCAGCTGCTCCGCCAACCATTGCGTGTTCATTCCATGAAATATGAAAAGCACGATAATGATGTTCAAATCCGCAGCCACAGAGTTGCTCGTTGACCCATCCCGAATGTCTAAGAGTTGATGACGATGATCCCATAGTGATTGATGTTCGGATACGTACAGTGTTAGCGGAAAATTAAAACTTAAAAAATTCAAAATTATTTTTTTTTGGTTTGCGCCGATCGAGTATAAATAAAATCATTGTAATTTAGCACTGGAATTCATTGTACTAAAAATTATCACTGAAACTGTTGGGCTGGATCATAGCCCATTTATTAAATGGGCTATGTACGAACCAGACCCAGAGGAAAAAAGTGCAATTTCTGTAGAAAAAAAGCCCGGCATTTTTTAAGTATGGAAATTTTAAAAAAGGCTGATGATTTGATTGCACCAAATAATGCTCGAAAACACAGAGGTTTAGAGTAGGGTGGCACGGGACCGGGGCCAGTACTGAAATGTCTTTCCTGGGACTGAAATTTAGTCCCGGTTTTTTCGAGCTCCGTTATAAATGGTCCCGATTTTTTTGACCAGAACTAATTTATTCGCTGTCCCGGTTTTACCCAAAAGTCCCGGTACCGTGCCACCCTAGTTTAGAGAACAACACAAATACAATCAAACCAGGGTTCCTGATTTGAATCAAGGGTTGGCATTAAACATGGAAAGTCATCTGATTTAAATTGAAGCCAAATGGTGAAAAGGAATTTATTTATAAAAATATAAAAAGGACGGAATGTGGCGGCGGTCGGCGTGAAGATGGAGAAGTATAGGCACACAAAAAGGCAAATGAATGCCCGATCGATGGTTAACGAAGCAAATTGTGAGTATTATGCATTTGCTGGACGTGCTCTGCTGCTGTTGGGCTGGCGATGATTGGCGTCGGTGAATTTGCGTTTCAAAAGAATTCAAATAAAATAATCCTTTTCCCAATGATTACCCATAGGCATATTTCTTTTTTATGTGTCAACATTTTGCCCCATCCGTCTTGTCATGACGACTCCACAAAATGCCCGTCATGAAGAAATCCGTTATTTAAAAATTTAAATTTCTTACATTTGAAAAAACGAAAGTCCTTTAATAAATAATTTTCAAAAAAATATTTAATTTACAAGTTTAAAATATTTTTGAGCACTGGTGTTGAGGTTAGAAATATTAATTAGGCTTAAGATAGGACTTCGGAAACGAAATGGAGACTTGACCCAAATACGGAATCGAAAATTCATTTTAGAAACCCCTGATAAACCCGCCCGCCAATTTTTTGTAGAGAAACCCCCGACATGGCCAACCCCGACCTCCCCGACCCCCGACTTTCCTGCCCCCGAGGAGTCGGGAAGGATCCCTAGTCTAAATTTGCAGACCTTGTCAAACTAGAACAAAAAGTTTAAATCTGTCGTTTGATCATGCCGGGTGTAAATTTAGGACCAACAAACCGGTCCCGGAATTTCGATATTCAAACCCGGGGCTGGGACACTACCCTACAGTAATCTTTCATTACAAAGTTCTTAAATTCGCAAATAACCGTTTCGAAAATAATTTTAATCGCAAGTTCAATGACAAAAAATTAGCAAAATCCGTCAACGTCACCCGTCATGATGGACCCTCCAAAATGGCCGTCAGTTTGATCGTGC
This sequence comes from Globodera rostochiensis, assembly GCA_018350325.1. Lineage (NCBI taxonomy): Eukaryota > Metazoa > Nematoda > Chromadorea > Rhabditida > Heteroderidae > Globodera > Globodera rostochiensis. Next base: position 2,147,689 of record JAEVLN010000010.1, read on the forward strand.
CATTTTTAGGGGTGTAAAAAATGAGGCTAAAACCTCATCGAACACATTAAAAAATTTGTAAAGTCCCGCTTTAAGTCTTTTTATTAAATGATAAAATTAGTAAAGCAAAAATTTTATAAATTATAAAAAACAATCAATATAGTAAAATGATATGATTTTGACAAGTCGCCCTTTTGCCAAAGGCCGATTACATATAGTGCACTGGAAAAGTGGCCACGAGTATGGCCAAATTAAAATATACATAATTGTAAAAGAAATGGAATTTATGCATGAGAGAATCCTTCTATACATTATACAAATCATTGGATTCTATACATTAAACAAATCCATTGTTTCTATACATTATACAAATCAATGGATTCTATACATTAAACAATTCATGGCTTCTACACATTATACAAATCCATTGGTTATATACATTATAATTTATTGCTTATTGTTTCTATACATTATACAAATCTATAGCTCCTACATACACATGCATCGATAGAAAGCGCTGGCACTGGCATAAAATTTGAGCAATTCCACGTCAACGCCAGGATTAACTAAGTGATTGTTGCTATTTAAGCTGTCAATTGCAGCCTTAAATCATCCTCTCCCAATTTGACTTATCACTTTTTTAATTTTTTGAAAAATGCACAAAATTTTGCAAACCACCATTACGGTTACCCGCAGTTGCGTACCCAACGGGTCGAGTTTGACCAGCCAGGATTCTTAATAAGTAGGAGGAGGTGGATTTTATGGCATTTGCCGGCTTTTTAAGCAAGGCTGATTTTGCTTTTCATAAGCTTCCCCCACTTACCTTCCATCGGTTCCAACCCCACGGCGCCGCGCAGGCCAAAGGGGCGTTGGGAAAGTCAGTCTCAACCATCCGGTGCTACCAAAAACGCCGAGCGCCGGGGGGGGGGGCTGACGTTTAGGCCGGCGGGGGAATCCTGGTTTTACTCTTTTACTCGGGCCAGTTTGGGTTGGGGGACCGCCGTATTTTCCGAAGCAGGGCGGGCCTCCCGGGGTGATCAGTCCCTTCGGGCCACTCCCGCAGCTCCTTCCACCCCCACTCGATGTCGTCGTGGCGCGTTTTATGCTTGGGGGAAAACTGACGCGCCCGCAATGAAATGCCAATTTAAATCGATCAACTAGGGTTGTCACCCCGACCCCGTCCCCGACCTTAGGCCATTTTTCTGGGTTTTCCCCGACCCCGACACTTCTAACCCCGACCCCGCAATTCTCAACCCCGCACGCGGGGTGACAACCCTACGATCAACCATTGGTTGGTCGCAAATGGTCGGAGATCGACCGACCATTGGTTGGTCGGAATTTGGTCCAAGCCCATTTTTGTACAACAGTTTTTGTGCTATTCGTGATAATAAGTAACAGTTTCTTTTGAAAACAAAATATTATTCAAAATTATTAATTCAGATTAAAATGCTGTTTTTACTCCAACTTTTGATTTTAATTGGATTTTTTGTTGTCCCCAACGATTCGAAGGAAAGACACACATTGAAAGGTTTTTTTTTGGAAGAAAATCTGCTGAAAATTGTCAAAGAATTGTCTTCAGATTATGAAAAAGAGCGGAATAAAGGCATTTATAAAATGGTCAAACTGTTCACCGAAGAAAAAAATGTTAAAAAAGAAGATGATGGCTTTACTATTCCAGCAGAAAAAGCGAAAGAATTTTTGCAAAAAGTTTTTTTGGCACTCAAAGACGACAATGTCATTATGCCAAAAGAGAAGGAAATGGACGAAAAATGGATTTGTGCGGCAGAAAATCAGCCAAAAAATTTTTTAAAAGAAATTCTGGAAGGATTATTTGATGTGAAATTTGCTGATCAATTGAAGGAATTCAAAGAAATTAAAACCTTTTTTGATGATTTTATCGATGGCTATTCGAATTTGTGCAATTTTTGGTTCTGAAAAGGACCAATATTCTCTAGAAGCATTCTTAACCGCTTATAAATGTGCCAACGTCGATGAAAGTCAACAACCAATGTAAATTAATATATTTAATATAATAAACAATTTATTAATTTTCTATTAAGGATTTATTCTTATAAAACAATTGATTGTCCAATATTAACAATTTATTCCTACGAAATATTGCCAATTAATAACAATGGCCAATCATTGAATTTGTCCGATAAAATTGCTTCGATTAAATTTTGCAACACAAAAACTGACTCGGCCGAACGTTTGGATGATAACCCCATTTTATTTATCATTAATTCAATTTTTAGGGAATTTTAATTTTTTGTTGAAATTATCCGATGTTGACGTAACGCCATTTGCCATCGTTAAATTGGCTAAAGATATTCGTGGGGGAATTGAAAATGGAGCAATGGCTATGGAAATTGATAAAATGAACCTTTCTCAATTGGCGGGTGCGCACTTTACCGGTCACTCATTCACTGACTATAAAAAAAAGAATCCATCTGCTTCGATGTTCCAGGTATGTTCTATTTTATGAAAACACGGAATATGCGAATAAGGAACATGGAATTTTTGAAAAATTTTATTTAATAATTTTGCTGCAAAAAATTTAATTTCTAATATTAATCAGAAAAAATTGTTTCTCGAAAAACTGACACAAAATTTTCAAACCAAACCGTGCATTATTTAGTGTATTTCCTAAACCGCCACCGGATGCCGAATCGGAATTGTACCCTAAAAATTTTTACTTAGGCGACCTTGAAAGACGGAGGCTCCTTTTGTTTAAGCAATTTTTTGCTGAATTTGCTGAATCGCACTTTGAATTTGCCCAATTTGGAAAAGTATTTTGTGGCCACCAATCTGTCGGAGGAATTAAAGGCAAAACAATTGGAGGCAAAAGAAAAGTTATTTTTGGGTCGTTTCAACGACAAATACAGCCAAAAAGACGTTGAAAGTTGGAAAAACGAAATTGCTAAACGTGAATATTATTTACATTTTGAAGAGGCCATTCACATTAATTGGAACCCTGCCAAAGGTTAGCCCCGCCGGCTTCTTTTTGTAATACTAAAAACAAACAATATTTTAGAAATGTTTATATTAATACAACTGGTCAAATATAAGTGTTTTTGCACGACTGAATTATATGATTGGCGCAGAAATGATAAATTTTACAGAGGTATGGTGCCCGTTTATTTAATAAAGAACTTGTCAAATGCTTTGAGTAGTAAATGGCAAAATTGTCTCAAATAGGGAATATGCGTTTAAATTATATTTTAGTCCCCGGGTATGCATTAGTGATGCACGAGAGTCTCGGTCTTGAGTCTCGACTCGAGAAAAGTCTCGGGTTTTTTGGGTCTCGTCTCGAGTCTCGGCAAATTTTGGGTCTCGTGCATCACTAGTATGCACCACAAAAGTAAATTTTTAAAACGTTTTTAGCATTGCATAAAGAATGTGACGAAATGCGCAAAAATGATGAATTATACGGAAAAGACCGACTTAGTGGCGTAGGAAAAATTGCGGCCGACGAACAGAATGCGCATCTGACGCCTCTTCAAACTTTGGAAAACTTTGAACAAATTAAAATGGCCTACGAAAAACTAAAAACATATTTAAAAAAAAGAGTGGAAGCTAACAAAAAAAAGGAAAGATGCACTAAAGAAGAAGAAGAGGACGGATACAAAGGAGTTGTTGAGTTGAATGAGGAATTTGGCAAGGCATTCATAGAGGTTTTGAAGCAAATTTAGGAGATATAGTTCTTTTTTTTTATAGTTTACAATTTGTTTCAATTTTCCGTCTGACTATTGGAATTTTCAATTTTTATGTTCTGTCTGGAATTTGTTTATTTATTTTGGGCTACTTTTATTTATGTACAACATTTTTTTTCTCAGGCGATAAATGATTTTTTGAGATTATTCGGTCCGAATTGAAACGCGTTAACAATTGAGATTTTATAAAAAGTAACAACAGGGTTCGGATTCGTACTTGAATGGTAAGTACAGTACTTGAAAATCGACCCTACGTACTTATTTTTTTGAAAATTCGAAAATTGCAAAATGGTCGAATTTTTGCGCAATTTTCTTAACAAAAACGTTAAAAATTAGAAAAAAATTTCCCGGGGCCCATCACAACGAAATCCAAGGCTAAATATGGCTTTGGTCTGGGGTAAAACACAAAATTTGACCCCTAAATTAATTTTGGTGAAAATTTTTAAGCGTACTTGAATTGCGAAAAATTTACCAGTATGTACTTGAAAATCAACATATTGTACTTGAAGTTTTGTCGACCGAACCCTGGGTATCAAGAATAAAGGAATCGGTCTAATTGTATCTACAAGTCAATCTCTGCAATAATGTTAATGGTTTAGGGTAGGGTTATCACCCCGAACCCATCCCCGACCCCGCGAATTCAGCCCATTTTTTGGGGTTTCCCCGACCCCGACACTAACTTGAAAAATCGATTTTTTTTTAACTTTTTTCAAGTTTTTGGATATAACTTTTTGAGAGCATTCGAAAGGCTATAATAATGATGAGCCAGAATTGTTATTTGATGTTCTGTAAATCCAGAATGCACCAGAATTTGCTGTTCCGGAAAGCCATCTGAACCAGAAATAGGTTTTCCGGGAAGACATTATGAATAAGAATTTGTTATTTGTTGGTCCTCCCTGGCTCTGATGCCAGCGAAAGTTGTTATTGGGCCTAATACCGTTAAAGCCTGCAGTAGCAGCTCCAAGAACCCCTCCGGTAGCAGCTCCAACAAGAACGCGTCCAGCAGTGTTGATGCCAAATTCAGCTGCGTCGCCAACCATTTGGTGTTCTTTTCAGTGAAATATGAAAAGCACGATAATAATGTTCAAAACCGCAGCCACAGAGTTCCTCGACGATTCATCCCAAATGTTCTTCAGTTGATAACGATGATCCCATGGTGATTGTTGTTCTGATGCGTACAGTGTTAACGGAAAATTCAAATTATTTTTTGGTATGAGCCGATCGGGTATAAATAATGTAATTTAGCACTGGAATTCGTTGCACTAAAATTAATCGAAAATGAAACTGCTGGGACTGACTGGATCGTACAGCATCCCTTTTTGGCCCCACCCGGCCAAGTACACAAAGAGGTTAAAGGACAACACAAATACAATCAAACCAGGGTTCCTGATTTGAATCAAGGGTTGGCATTAAACATGGAAAGTCATCTGATTTAAATTGAAGCCAATGGTGAAAAGGAATTTATTTATAAAAATATAAAAAGGACGGAATGTGGCGGCGGTCGGCGTGAAGATGGAGAAGTATAGGCACACAAAAAGGCAAATGAATGCCCGATCGATGGTTAACGAAGCAAATTGTGAGTATTTATGCATTTGCTGGACGTGCTCTGCTGCTGTTGGGCTGGCGATGATTGGCGTCGGTGAATTTGCGTTTCAAAAGAATTCAAATAAAATAATCCTTTTCCCATTGATTACCCATAGGCATATTTCTTTTTTATGTGTCAACATTTTGCCCCATCCGTCTTGTCACGACGGACCCCACAAAATGCACGTCATGAAGGAATTTGAAAAACGAAAGTCTTTTAATAAAAAAAAAATTTTTTTTTAAATATTTAATTTACAAAGTAGTAAAATATTTTTGTGCTGTGTGGTGTTGAGGTTAGAAATATTAATTAGGCATAACATAGGTTCTTCGGAAACGACCCAAATACGGAATCCAAAATTCATTTTAGAAAACCGCGATAAATCCGCCCGCCGATTTTCGGTGATCGAAGGTGAACACCCCTAAAGATCGGACTTTTTTGGGGGAGTTATGAATCATCCCGACTGTGTAAATGAATTTTTACCAGTTTCAATGAACATATATAGTGTGGGAAAAATTTTATAAATTATTTCAGATTTTAAAGAATATTTTTGATGACAATTCAGATCAAATTCATTTTGTGTTTAATAAATATTAACCGATTTCTCAAATGTGCTAACCTTTGCATACCCTATACGAACAGTTGGCATAACCGTTATTACATATTTAGTCTTTTTTATTAAATGATAAAATTAGTAAAGCAAAAAATATTTTATAAAATATAAAAGGCAATCAATATAGTAAAATGAAATTGGATGATTTTGGCAATTCGCCCTTTTGCCAAAACTGGGCCGCTTATAGTGTGTTGGAAAAGTGCAAACGAGTATGACCAAATGAAAATATACATAATTGTAAAAGAAATGGAATTTATGCATGAGAGAATCCTTCTATACATTATACAAATCAATGGATTCTATACATTAAACAAATTCATGACTTCTATACATTATACAAATCCATTGTTTCTATATATTATACAAATCCATGGCTTCTATACATTATACAAATCTATAGCTCCTACATACACATGCATAGATAAAAAGCGTTGGCACTGGCGTCAACGCCAGGGTTATCTAAGGAATTGTTGCTATTTAAGCTGTCAATTGGAAGCCTTAAACCACTTCAGATTAAAATTTTTATTAAGAACCCTCCCCCAATTTCACTTATCACTTTTTAATTTTGGATTTTTTGAAAAACGCACAAAATTTTGCAACCCACCATTACGGCTACCCGCAGTTGCGTACCCACCGGGTCGAGTTTGACCCGCGAGGGTGGATTTTATGGCATTTCCCTGCTTTCTGCGCAAGGCTTATGATGAAGTGCTCAAAAAAAAAGCATTTTCCTCAAAACCTTTAGAATTAGAGCGACTTTTAAAAGCTTAAAAATGCCTATTTTGGCGTTTTGCTTCTCCAACAAAGGGAGGAGGATTTTGAGCGCGGATTTTGCGAATACAAAATTTTAAGCATAAATTGAAAGAATTTTTTTAGTGTTTATTTTAAAAGTGTTTCTCATATTAATGCGTAAAGGGCCGGCCGCACAGGCCAATGGGCCCGTTGGAAAGTCCCAACCATCCGGTGCTACCAGAAACGCCGAGTGCCGGGGGGTGCTGACGTTTAGGCCGACGGGGGAATCCCGGTTTTACTCGGGGGAGTTTGTTTGGGTTAGGGGACCGCCATATTTCCCGAAGCAGGGCCTCCCGGGGTGATCAGTCCCTTTAGGCCACTCCCGCCGCTCCTTCCCCCCCCCCCACTCGATGTCGTCGCTTGGCGCGTTTTATGCTCTGGGGAAAACTGACCCGTCCGCAATGAAATGCCATTGATCGGAATTTGGTCCAAGCCCATTTTTGTACAAAATTTTTGGGTGTCGTTCGGGGATAACCTACATCCCTAAAGATGGCATAATCGAGTAACAAAATTCATTTTTGCCAAGGGCAGGGTGTTGGTTTCCGGGTCCAGAAAATCCATGTCTGGATCCAGATTCCAGATCTTCAGGCCCGAGTCACAGGCTCTATAATATCTTTCTGATTTTAAACGGCGCTATTATAAATTCACAAATTGTAAAGCATAAATTGGGAAGAATTCTAGTGCCTATTTTGGGGTTTTTAGTGTCTATTTGTTTATCTATTTTAACAGTTTTTGTGCTATTAATGATAATAATTAATAACAGTTTCTTTTGGAAACAAAATATATTCAAAATTATTAATTCAGATTAGAAAAATGCTATTTTTACTCCAACTTTTGATTTTAACTGCATTTTTTGTTGTCCCCAACGATTCAGTGGACTTATTGAACAAACTACATCTTTCATCAACAAATAGAAATCTGCTGAAAATTGTCAAAGAATTGTCTTCAGATTATGAAAAAGAGCGGAATAAAGGCATTTATAAAATGGTCAAACTGTTCACCGAAGAAAAAAATGTTAAAAAAGAAGATGATGGCTTTACTATTCCAGCAGAAAAAGCGAAAGAATTTTTGCAAAAAGTTTTTTTGGCACTCAAAGACGACAATGTCATTATGCCAAAAGAGAAGGAAATGGACGAAAAATGGATTTGTGCGGCAGAAAATCAGCCAAAAAATTTTTTAAAAGAAATTCTGGAAGGATTATTTGATGTGAAATTTGCTGATCAATTGAAGGAATATTCAAAGAAATTAAAACCTTTTTTGATGATTTTATCGATGGCTATTCGAATTTGTGCAATTTTTGGTTCTGAAAAGGACCAATATTCTCTAGAAGCATTCTTAACCGCTTATAAATGTGCCAACGTCGATGAAAGTCAACAACCAATGTAAATTAATATATTTAATATAATAAACAATTTATTAATTTTCTATTAAGGATTTATTCTTATAAAACAATTGATTGTCCAATATTAACAATTTATTCCTACGAAATATTGCCAATTAATAACAATGGCCAATCATTGAATTTGTCCGATAAAATTGCTTCGATTAAATTTTGCAACACAAAAACTGACTCGGCCGAACGTTTGGATGATAACCCCATTTTATTTATCATTAATTCAATTTTTAGGGAATTTTAATTTTTTGTTGAAATTATCCGATGTTGACGTAACGCCATTTGCCATCGTTAAATTGGCTAAAGATATTCGTGGGGGAATTGAAAATGGAGCAATGGCTATGGAAATTGATAAAATGAACCTTTCTCAATTGGCGGGTGCGCACTTTACCGGTCACTCATTCACTGACTATAAAAAAAAGAATCCATCTGCTTCGATGTTCCAGGTATGTTCTATTTTATGAAAACACGGAATATGCGAATATGGTACATGAAAAATTTGGAAAAGTTTAGACAAATTCCGTGCATTCCGTTATATTTCCCAAAACCATCCCCGGAATGCCGAATCGTTTCTTTAGGCGAGCTTGCATGGCGAAGTCTCCTTTTGTTTAAGCAAATTTTTGCTGAATTTGCTGAATCGCACTTTGAATTTGCACAATTTGGAAAAGTATTTTGTGGACACCAAACTGACTAATGATTTAATGAAAAAACAATTTGAGGCAAAACAAAAATTATTTTACGATCGTCGCAACATATACAGCCAAGAATACGTTGATTATTATTGGAAAAACGAAATTGCTAAACGTGAACATTATTTACATTTTGAAGACGCCATTCACATTAATTGGAACCCGCACAAAGGTTAGCCCCGCCGGCTCCTTTTTGTTAATATTAAAATTTATTTTATTATAAAATAATATTTTAAGAAATGTTTATATTAATACAATTGCTCAAATATCGCTGTTTTTGCTCGACTCGATTATATAATTGGCGCTACGATGATAAATTTTACATAGGTATGGTGCAACTCGGTCAAATGCTTTGAGTAGTAAATGGCAAAATTGTCTCAAATCGGGAATCTGCATTTAAATATATTTTACAAATTCATTAAATTATTTATTTTTTGAAATTGTGCGGTGACAGCCCCCCGGATATGCACCACAAAAGTGAATTTTAAAAAGTTTTTAGAATTGCATGAAGAATGTAAAGAAATGTACGAAATTCTTGTATCAGAGGGAAAAGACCTACTTTTTGGCGTAGAAATGATTGCGGGCGACGAACAGAATGATCTTCTGAAGCATCTTGAAACTTTGGAAAACTTTGAACAAATCAAAAAGGCCTACGAAAAACTAAAAACATATTTTAAAAAAAGAGTGGAAGCTAACAACAAAAAGGAAAGAAGATGCACTAAAGAAGAAGAAGAGGACGGATACTATGCAATTGTTTTGTTGGATTTGGAATTTAAAAAGGCTTTCGAGAAGGTTTTGGTGGAATTTTAGGGGTTTTCCTTCTTTTTTGTATGTTTTGTTGCTAAAAGAATTGTTTTTTTTGTTTCAATTTGATTGGAATCTTCAATTTTTATGTTCTGTCTGTAATTTGTTATTTATTTTGGGCTACTTTTATCTACAACATTTTTTTTCTGAGGGGATAAATGATTTTGTAAACGGAATTGATTATTCGCTCCGAATTATTCTCTTCATTTTGAAAATTCCTTAACAAAAATGCAATAAAAAGGGTAAAACTCCCCACCTAAAAATCGACTTTTTCCCCTAACTGCTTCCACCCCCGGGAAAATTTTGGCTACGGGCCTAGCATGGAAACCAGGGCTGGTCAAAATCGGAAAATTAAATCCGAAATCCGCAAGTAAAAAGTGGTGATAAATCAGGGCGCGTAACTGTCCTTATTTATAAGATTTGTCCTTATTTCAGGCCTTCGTCCTTATTTGGTCCTTGTTTTTCGAATTTTTCTTTTTTTATTAAATGATAAAATTAGTAAAGCAAAAAATATTTTATAAATATTAAAAGCAATCAATTTGTAAAATGAATGGTATGATTTTGGCAATTCGCCCTTTTGCCAAAACAGGGCCGATTATAGTGCGACCCCTGATAAACCCGCCCGCCGATTATTTGTAGAGATTTTTTACGTTTTATTTCCCCAACCCCCGACATGGACAACCCCGGACTTTTTGCCCCCGAGGGGTCGGGGAGGATCCCTAGTCTAAATTTGCAGAACCTTGTCAAACTAGAACAAAAAGTTTAAATCTGTCTTTTGATCATGCCATTTTAGGGGTGTAAATTTAGGATCAACAAACCGGTCCCGGAATTTCGATATTCAAACCCGGGGCTGGGACATGAAAAGACCGGGAAATCACATCCCGGTCCTGTGCTACCCTACAGTAATCTTTAATTACAAAGTTCTTAAATTCGCAAATAACCGTTTCGAAAATAATATTTTAATCGCAAGTTCAATGACAAAAAATTAGCAAAAATCCGTCAACGTCACCCGTCATGATGGACCCTCCAAAATGGCCGTCAGTTTGATCGTGCCATTTTTAGGGGTGTAAATTTAGGACCAAAAAACCGTGCCCGGGATTTCGATAAGACCGTGAAATCGGTTGGGACCTAAAAAGACCGGGAAAATCACGTGCCGATAGGCGTTAACGAGAATTTTTTTTTTTTAAAAAGATCAATTTTGATAAGAAAAAAATCAGGCGATGCCTGAGGTCATGAAAGAACCAAACAAAGTCAATTATATGTTAGAGAAATTATTATGAGGAGACAGCATTGCGTAGAAAATAAAAAATAAATAAAAATGAAAAAAACTCAAAAAAAAGTCTCACCAAACTCCAAAAAACCCCAAATGAGGCTAAAACCTCATCGAACACATTAAAAAATTTGTAAAGTCCCGCTTCCTATGGTAAAATCGCATCATTTCACGGCCCAATGTGCTAACCTATGCAGAACTTTTTTCCCAAATTATACGAACAATTGGCATAACCGTTATTACATACCTATTTTAAGTCTTTTAATTAAATGATAAAATTAGTAAAGCAAAAATTTTATAAACTATAAAAAGCAATCAATATAGTAAAATGAAATTGTATGATTTTGACAAGTCGTCCTTTTGCCAAAACTGGGCCGATTACATATAGTGCACTGGAAAAGTGGCCACGAGTATGGCCAAATTAAAATATACATAATTGTAAAAGAAATGGAATTTATGCATGAGAGAATCCTTCTATACATTATACAAATCAATGGATTCTATACATTAAACAATTCATGGCTTCTACACATTATACAAATCCATTGATTATATACGTTATAATTTATTGTCCATTGTTTCTATACATTATACAAATCTATAGCTCCTACATACACATGCATCGATAGAAAGCGCTGGCACTGGCATAATGAGCAATTCCACGTCAACGCCAGGATTAACTAAGTGATTGTTGCTATTTAAGCTGTCAATTGCAGCCTTAAATCATTTCAGATTAAAATTTTTATTAAGAACCCTCCCCCAATTTCACTTATCACTTTTTAATTTTGGATTTTTTGAAAAACGCACAAAATTTTGCAAACCACCATTACGGTTACCCGCAGTTGCGTACCCAACGGGTCGAGTTTGACCAGCGAGGATTCTTAATAAGTAGGAGGAGGTGGATTTATGGCATTTGCCGGCTTTTTAAGCAAGGCTGATTTTGCTTTTCATAAGCTTCCCCCACTTACCTTCCATCGGTTCCAACCCCACGGGCGCGCAGGGCAAAGGGGCGTTGGGAAAGTCAGTCTCAACCATCCGGTGCTACCAAAAACGCCGAGCGCCGGGGGGGGGGGGGGGGGGGCTGACGTTTAGGCCGGCGGGGGAATCCTGGTTTTACTCTTTTACTCGGGCCAGTTTGTGTTGGGGGGCCGCCGTATTTTCCGAAGCAGGGCGGGCCTCCCGGGGTGATCAGTCCCTTCGGGCCACTCCCGCAGCTCCTTCCACCCCCACTCGATGTCGTCGTGGCGCGTTTTATGCTTGGGGGAAAACTGACGCGCCCGCAATGAAATGCCAATTTAAATCGATCAACTAGGGTTGTCACCCCGACCCCGTCCCCGACCTTAGGCCATTTTTCTGGGTTTTCCCCGACCCCGACACTTCTAACCCCGACCCCGCAATTCTCAACCCCGCACGCGGGGTGACAACCCTACGATCAACCATTGGTTGGTCGGAATTTGGTCCAAGCCCATTTTTGTACAACAGTTTTTGTGCTATTCGTGATAATAAGTAACAGTTTCTTTTGAAAACAAAATATTATTCAAAATTATTAATTCAGATTAAAAAAATGCTGTTTTTACTCCAACTTTTGATTTTAATTGGATTTTTTGTTGTCCCCAACGATTCGAAGGAAAGACACACATTGAAAGGTTTTTTTTGGAAGAAAATCTGCTGAAAATTGTCGAAGAATTGTCTTCTAAAGATGAAAATGAGCGGAATAAAGGCATTTATAAAATGGTCGAACTGTTTACCGAAGGAAATGCTAAAAAAGGAGATTATGATTTTACAATTCCAGCAGAAAAAGCGAAAGAATTTTTGAAAAAAGTATTTTTGGCACTCAAAGACGGCAATTTCATTATGCCAAAAGTAACGGAAATGGACGAAAAATGGATTTGTGCGGCAGAAAATCAGCCAAAAAATTCTTTAAAAGCAATTCTGGAAGGATTATTTGATGCGAAATTTTCTGATCAATTGGAAGAATATTCAAAGAATTTAAAACCTTTTTTGATGATTTTATCGGTGGCTATTCGAATTTGTGCAATTTTTGGTTCTGAAAAGGACCAATATTCTCTAGAAGCATTCTTAACCGCTTATAAGTGTGCCAATGTCGGTGAAAGTCAACAACCAATGTAAATTAATATATTTTAATATAATAAACAATTTATTAATTTTCTATTAAGGATTTATTCTTATAAAACAATTGATTGCCCACCATTAACAATTTATTCTTACAAAATATTGCCAATTAATAACAATGGGCAATCATTGAATTTGTCCGATAAAATCGCTTTAATTAAATTTTGCAAAACAAAAACGGACTCGGCCGAACGTATGGATGATAAACCCATTTTATTTATCATTAATTCAATTTTAGGGAATTTTAATTTTTTGTTGAAATTATCCGATGTTGACGTAACGCCATTTGCCATCGTTAAATTGGCTAAAGATATTCGTGGGGGAATTGAAAATGGAGCAATGGCTATGGAAATTGATAAAATGAACCTTTCTCAATTGGCGGGTGCGCACTTTACCGGTCACTCATTCACTGACTATAAAAAAAAGAATCCATCTGCTTCGATGTTCCAGGTATGTTCTATTTTATGAAAACACGGAATATGCGAATAAGGAACATGGAATTTTTGAAAAATTTTATTTAATAATTTTGCTGCAAAAAATTTAATTTCTAATATTAATCAGAAAAAATTGTTTCTCGAAAAACTGACACAAAATTTTCAAACCAAACCGTGCATTATTTAGTGTATTTCCTAAACCGCCACCGGATGCCGAATCGGAATTGTACCCTAAAAATTTTTACTTAGGCGACCTTGAAAGACGGAGGCTCCTTTTGTTTAAGCAATTTTTTGCTGAATTTGCTGAATCGCACTTTGAATTTGCCCAATTTGGAAAAGTATTTTGTGGCCACCAATCTGTCGGAGGAATTAAAGGCAAAACAATTGGAGGCAAAAGAAAAGTTATTTTTGGGTCGTTTCAACGACAAATACAGCCAAAAAGACGTTGAAAGTTGGAAAAACGAAATTGCTAAACGTGAATATTATTTACATTTTGAAGAGGCCATTCACATTAATTGGAACCCTGCCAAAGGTTAGCCCCGCCGGCTTCTTTTTGTAATACTAAAAACAAACAATATTTTAGAAATGTTTATATTAATACAACTGGTCAAATATAAGTGTTTTTGCACGACTGAATTATATGATTGGCGCAGAAATGATAAATTTTACAGAGGTATGGTGCCCGTTTATTTAATAAAGAACTTGTCAAATGCTTTGAGTAGTAAATGGCAAAATTGTCTCAAATAGGCAATATGCGTTTAAATTATATTTTAGTCCCCGGGTATGCATTAGTGATGCACGAGAGTCTCGGTCTTGAGTCTCGACTCGAGAAAAGTCTCGGGTTTTTTGGGTCTCGTCTCGAGTCTCGGTAAATTTTGGGTCTCGTGCATCACTAGTATGCACCACAAAAGTGAATTTTTAAAACGTTTTTAGCTTTGCATAAAGAATGTGACGAAATGCGCAAAAATGATGAATTATACGGAAAAGACCGACTTAGTGGCGTAGGAAAAATTGCGGCCGACGAACAGAATGCGCATCTGACGCCTCTTCAAACTTTGGAAAACTTTGAACAAATTAAAATGGCCTACGAAAAACTAAAAACATATTTAAAAAAAAGAGTGGAAGCTAACAAAAAAAAGGAAAGATGCACTAAAGAAGAAGAAGAGGACGGATACAAAGGAGTTGTTGAGTTGAATGAGGAATTTGGCAAGGCATTCATAGAGGTTTTGAAGCAAATTTAGGAGATATAGTTCTTTTTTTTTATAGTTTACAATTTGTTTCAATTTTCCGTCTGACTATTGGAATTTTCAATTTTTATGTTCTGTCTGGAATTTGTTTATTTATTTTGGGCTACTTTTATTTATGTACAACATTTTTTTTCTCAGGCGATAAATGATTTTTTGAGATTATTCGGTCCGAATTGAAACGCGTTAACAATTGAGATTTTATAAAAAGTAACAACAGGGTTCGGATTCGTACTTGAATGGTAAGTACAGTACTTGAAAATCGACCCTACGTACTTATTTTTTTGAAAATTCGAAAATTGCAAAATGGTCGAATTTTTGCGCAATTTTCTTAACAAAAACGTTAAAAATTAGAAAAAAATTTCCCGGGGCCCATCACAACGAAATCCAAGGCTAAATATGGCTTTGGTCTGGGGTAAAACACAAAATTTGACCCCTAAATTAATTTTGGTGAAAATTTTTAAGCGTACTTGAATTGCGAAAAATTTACCAGTATGTACTTGAAAATCAACATATTGTACTTGAAGTTTTGTCGACCGAACCCTGGGTATCAAGAATAAAGGAATCGGTCTAATTGTATCTACAAGTCAATCTCTGCAATAATGTTAATGGTTTAGGGTAGGGTTATCACCCCGAACCCATCCCAGACCCCGCGAATTCAGCCCATTTTTTGGGGTTTCTCCGACCCCGACACTAACTTGAAAAATCGATTTTTTTTAACTTTTTTCAAGTTTTTGGATATAACTTTTTGAGAGCATTCGAAAGGCTATAATAATGATGAGCCAGAATTGTTATTTGATGTTCTGTAAATCCAGAATGCACCAGAATTTGCTGTTCCGGAAAGCCATCTGAACCAGAAATAGGTTTTCCGGAAAGACAGTATGGGCAAGAATTTGTGATTTGATGTTCTGTAAATCCAGAATGCACCAGAATTTGCTGTTCCGGAAAGCCATCTGAACCAGAAATAGGTTTTCCGGAAAGACAGTATGGGCAAGAATTCGTGTTTGATGTTCTGTAAATCCAGAATGCACCAGAATTTGCTGTTCCGGAAAGCCATCTGAACCAGAAATAGGTTTTCCGGAAAGACAGTATGGGCAAGAATTTGTGTTTGATGTTCTGTAAATCCAGAATGCACCAGAATTTGCTGTTCCGGAAAGCCATCTGAACCAGAAATAGGTTTTCCGGAAAGACAGTATGGGCAAGAATTTGTGTTTCATGTTCCGTAAATCCAGAATGCACCAGAATTTGCTGTTCCGGAAAGCCATCTGAACCAGAAATAGGTTTTCCGGGAAGACAGTATGGGCAAGAATTTGTGTTTGATGTTCTGTAAATCCAGAATGCACCAGAATTTGCTGTTCCGGAAAGCCATCTGAACCAGAAATAGGTTTTCCGGAAAGACAGTATGGGCAAGAATTTGTGTTTGATGTTCTGTAAATCCAGAATGCACCAGAATTTGCTGTTCCGGAAAGCCATCTGAACCAGAAATAGGTTTTCCGGGAAGACATTATGAATAAGAATTTGTTATTTGTTGGTCCTCCCTGGCTCTGATGCCAGCGAAAGTTGTTATTGGGCCTAATACCGTTAAAGCCTGCAGTAGCAGCTCCAAGAACCCCTCCGGTAGCAGCTCCAACAAGAACGCGTCCAGCAGTGTTGATGCCAAATTCAGCTGCGTCGCCAACCATTTGGTGTTCTTTTCAGTGAAATATGAAAAGCACGATAATAATGTTCAAAACCGCAGCCACAGAGTTCCTCGACGATTCATCCCAAATGTTCTTCAGTTGATAACGATGATCCCATGGTGAATGTTGTTCTGATGCGTACAGTGTTAACGGAAAATTCAAATTATTTTTTGGTATGAGCCGATCGGGTATAAATAATGTAATTTAGCACTGGAATTCGTTGCACTAAAATTAATCGAAAATGAAACTGCTGGGACTGACTGGATCGTACAGCATCCCTTTTTGGCCCCACCCGGCCAAGTACACAAAGAGGTTAAAGGACAACACAAATACAATCAAACCAGGGTTCCTGATTTGATTCAAGGGTTGGTTAAACATGGAAAGTCATCTGATTTAAATTGAAGCCAAATGGTGAATTATTTATAAAAATATAAAAAGGACGGAATGTGGCAGCGGTCGGCGTGAAGATGGGGAAGTATAGGCACACAAAAAGGCAAATGAATGCCCGATCGATGGTTAACGAAGCAAATTGTGAGTATTATGCATTTGCTGGACGTGCTCTGCTGCTGTTGGGCTGGCGATGATTGGCGTCGGTGAATTCGCGTTTCAAAAGAATTCAAATAAAATAATCCTTTTCCCATTGATTACCCATAGGCATATTTCTTTTTTATGTGTCAACATTTTGCCCCATCCGTCTTGTCACGACGGACCCCACAAAATGCACGTCATGAAGGAATTTGAAAAACGAAAGTCTTTTAATAAAAAAAAAATTTTTTTTTAAATATTTAATTTACAAAGTAGTAAAATATTTTTGTGCTGTGTGGTGTTGAGGTTAGAAATATTAATTAGGCATAACATAGGTTCTTCGGAAACGACCCAAATACGGAATCCAAAATTCATTTTAGAAAACCGCGATAAATCCGCCCGCCAATTTTCGGTGATCGAAGGTGAACACCCCTAAAGATCGGACTTTTTTGGGGGAGTTATGAATCATCCCGACTGTGTAAATGAATTTTTACCAGTTTCAATGAACATATATAGTGTGGGAAAAATTTTATAAATTTTTTCAGATTTTAAAGAATATTTTTGATGACAATTCAGATCAAATTCATTTTGTGTTTAATAAATATTAAGATAAATGATTTTTTGAGATTATTCGGTCCGAATTTTTTAAATCAAATACAATTTTTTTTTAATATTTTTGGCCGGCATTTACAACTTTTTGGAATTATTTTCAAATATTTTTTGATTAAAATGCGTTCAAAAAGAATTTTTGGAAAAAATTCACATCACAACTTTAAAAATTTGTAAAAAAGTTCAAAAATTTCCGGGATCGGTTTTTTGAGCTTAAAAGCGCAACAAAAAAAAAGTAACAACAGGGTTCGGATTCGTACTTGAATGGTAAGTACAGTACTTGATCCGGTTTTGGAAGATGTCGGTCAAAATTGTATCTACAAGTCAATCTCTGCAATAATGATTAAATGGTTTAGGGTAGGGTTGTCACCCCGAGCCCATCCCCGACCCCGCGAATTTAGCCCATTTTTCGGGGTTTCCCCGACCCCGACACTTCTAACCCCGACACCCGACCCCTATCCCCGAGTCGGGGTCGGGGTTAAACCCCTAAAGATGGCATCATCGAGTGGCAAATTTCATTGAGTTCAAGCATTTATTCACTTTTTATTCAGCTTCTAGTCTCTTCGCTCCCCCATTAAATAACATTGTAATAATTCAAATATTTTTAAATTAAAATGCGCGCAAAAAAATAAGAATCATTGGCGTACAATCCGAATGCAGACCGGGAAAATAACTGGCTTCAAACTTAACCGATCCAGACATTATTATAGCTATTCGAATGCTCTTATGAGATGAAGCTATAGTTAAGCTAAAGTTTAGCGAATGGCCAAGTCTCAAAAAAGTTATGGACAAAAAACTTGAAACCCGATTTTTTTAAACTTTTTCAAGTTTTTGGCTATAACTTTTTTGAGATTTGTCCAATCACAAAACTTTAGCTTAACTATAGTTTCGTCTCATCAAGAGCATTAGAAGATGAGCCAGAATTGTTATTTGATGTTCTGGAAATCCAGAATGCACCAGAATTTGCTGTTCCGGAAGATCTGGACCAGAATAGGTTTTCCGGAAAGACAGTATTAACAAGAATTTGTTATTTGATGTTCTGGAAATCCAGAATGCACCAGAATTTGTTATTTAATCTTGAGTAAATCCAGAATGCACCAGAATTTGTTATTTAATCATCAGTAAATCCAGAATGCACCAGAATTTGCTGTGCCGGAAGATCTGGACCAGAATAGGTTTTCCGGAAAGTCAGTATCACTAGAATTCGTTATTTGCTGTTCCGGAAGATCTGGACCAGAATAGGTTTTCCGGAAAGACAGTATGAAGAATTTGTTATTTGATGTTCTAGAAATCCAGAATGCACCAGAATTTGTTGTTCCGGAAAGCCATCCGGACCAGAAATAGGTTTTCCGGAAAGATTAGTATGCACCTGAATTGTTATTTAATCATCAGTAAATCCAGAATGCACCAGAATTTGCTGTCCCGGAAAGTCTTTGTTCGGGTGAAAGCACCCGACGACATTCAAACCCATTTATCTGTTTGTTGCCCACCCACCATTTAGTCCTTCCTCTGACCCATTCCCTCCATTGTTTATGGGTGTCTGCCCTCCCACTACGGAGTCAGACACACCCCCGTTTTGCATTACCTGTGACCTATGAGTTATTGGTCATTCTTTTCCCTTTTTACTTATTGTTTGATGCAGTCGAATTGACTGCATCTTATCTCCTTCTGTCGACCTTTTATTTGTTTGGCAATAAACGTATTTTATTATAACTGTTCGGCCATTTGACTATTCCCGGCCTTACCCGGACCGAACAGATTGGCGACGCCCGTTCTGAATTCGAACAGAAACGGAAATAAAGCAATTGCGGACAGGTCCCGAATTGCCGTACTACACTCGTCGGACCAAAAACATTTCATCGTTTTCAACCCGTTTAATCCGCTAGGTGCGGTTAAACGTGATTCGTCAAAAACCGAGTATACCCTAGGCGGGAGAAAGGTCTGCCAGGTGCAACTCATTTTCGAAATATCCGGAGATATTCGAGATGACAACGAAATCAACGGCGGCTACGATTGAACGGCTGCGTTATTTGTCCACACGTCACGGAATTCCCGAGACGTTAGTTTCAGACAACGGAACACAGTTCACGAGTAACGAATTCGCCAAGTTTACATTGGCAAACGGCATCGATCATTTGTTTTCGGCCCCGTACAATCCCATGTCAAACGGGCAAGCCGAAAGATTCGTGGACACATTCAAGCGAGCTTTCAGGAAATTAAAAGGGGAGGGAGTGCCGTCTAGTAAAGAAATTTTGGAAACATTCCTGGTTACCTACAGGACGACCCCAAACGACTCTCTAGCGGGGACAAAATCTCCTGCTGAAATGCTCCTTGGCCGAAAGCCGAGGATCACGCTGGATTTATTAAGGCCACCACCGCCCCAACCCTACTCGCGAGATGATCCGATGGAACGGAACTTCAATCGTCGGTTTGGTACCCGCCCGCAAAACTTTGCCTCTCATGAAGCAGTGTTCGCGCGCCACCGTCTCTCGCAGAACTGGAAGGCTGGGATCATCGACGGCGGTAGCGGTGTCATTTACACTGTTCGATTCCCCGAGGGATCAACTGGTCGCTATCATGCGAATCAGTTGAGACGGCGCCACTCGCCGAAGCCTACGGAGGACCCACTGGACATTTTGAACAAGGCGTTCAACTTGCCTGCCCCACAGCAACCCCCGGTCGAACCATGTGGGGAGGTCGAACCCGAATTTGGGAACCAGGGAAACGAGGACAGGCCGAATGGGGAGAATGCCCCACCGGTTCAGTGCTCTCCAGAAGAGCCACCACACCGACAATACCCGAAGCGCCAGCGCCGAAGCCCTGTGCGCTTCACCCCGGGCTGACACGTTCCAACCAAAAGGGGGAGGTGTTCGGGTGAAAGCACCCGACGACATTCAAACCCATTTATCTGTTTGTTGCCCACCCACCATTTAGTCCTTCCTCTGACCCATTCCCTCCATTGTTTATGGGTGTCTGCCCTCCCACTACGGAGTCAGACACACCCCCGTTTTGCATTACCTGTGACCTATGAGTTATTGGTCATTCTTTTCCCTTTTTACTTATTGTTTGATGCAGTCGAATTGACTGCATCTTATCTCCTTCTGTCGACCTTTTATTTGTTTGGCAATAAACGTATTTTATTATAACTGTTCGGCCATTTGACTATTCCCGGCCTTACCCGGACCGAACAGATTGGCGACGCCCGTTCTGAATTCGAACAGAAACGGAAATAAAGCAATTGCGGACAGGTCCCGAATTGCCGTACTACACTCGTCGGACCAAAAACATTTCATCGTTTTCAACCCGTTTAATCCGCTAGGTGCGGTTAAACGTGATTCGTCAAAAACCGAGTATACCCTAGGCGGGAGAAAGGTCTGCCAGGTGCAACTCATTTTCGAAATATCCGGAGATATTCGAGATGACAACGAAATCAACGGCGGCTACGATTGAACGGCTGCGTTATTTGTCCACACGTCACGGAATTCCCGAGACGTTAGTTTCAGACAACGGAACACAGTTCACGAGTAACGAATTCGCCAAGTTTACATTGGCAAACGGCATCGATCATTTGTTTTCGGCCCCGTACAATCCCATGTCAAACGGGCAAGCCGAAAGATTCGTGGACACATTCAAGCGAGCTTTCAGGAAATTAAAAGGGGAGGGAGTGCCGTCTAGTAAAGAAATTTTGGAAACATTCCTGGTTACCTACAGGACGACCCCAAACGACTCTCTAGCGGGGACAAAATCTCCTGCTGAAATGCTCCTTGGCCGAAAGCCGAGGATCACGCTGGATTTATTAAGGCCACCACCGCCCCAACCCTACTCGCGAGATGATCCGATGGAACGGAACTTCAATCGTCGGTTTGGTACCCGCCCGCAAAACTTTGCCTCTCATGAAGCAGTGTTCGCGCGCCACCGTCTCTCGCAGAACTGGAAGGCTGGGATCATCGACGGCGGTAGCGGTGTCATTTACACTGTTCGATTCCCCGAGGGATCAACTGGTCGCTATCATGCGAATCAGTTGAGACGGCGCCACTCGCCGAAGCCTACGGAGGACCCACTGGACATTTTGAACAAGGCGTTCAACTTGCCTGCCCCACAGCAACCCCCGGTCGAACCATGTGGGGAGGTCGAACCCGAATTTGGGAACCAGGGAAACGAGGACAGGCCGAATGGGGAGAATGCCCCACCGGTTCAGTGCTCTCCAGAAGAGCCACCACACCGACAATACCCGAAGCGCCAGCGCCGAAGCCCTGTGCGCTTCACCCCGGGCTGACACGTTCCAACCAAAAGGGGGAGGTGTTCGGGTGAAAGCACCCGACGACATTCAAACCCATTTATCTGTTTGTTGCCCACCCACCATTTAGTCCTTCCTCTGACCCATTCCCTCCATTGTTTATGGGTGTCTGCCCTCCCACTACGGAGTCAGACACACCCCCGTTTTGCATTACCTGTGACCTATGAGTTATTGGTCATTCTTTTCCCTTTTTACTTATTGTTTGATGCAGTCGAATTGACTGCATCTTATCTCCTTCTGTCGACCTTTTATTTGTTTGGCAATAAACGTATTTTATTATAACTGTTCGGCCATTTGACTATTCCCGGCCTTACCCGGACCGAACAGTCTTCTGGACCAGAAATAGGTTTTCCGGAAAGACAGTATGAACTAGAATTTGTTATTTGATGTTCTGGAAATTCAGAATGCACCAGAATTTGTTATTTAATCTCCATTAAATCCTGAATGCACCAGAATTTGCTGTTCCGGAAAGCTATCTGGACCAGAATAGGTTTTCCGGAAAGACAGTATGAACAAGAATTTGTTATTTGATGTTCTGGAAATCCAGAATGCACCAGAATTTGTTATTTAATCTTGAGTAAATCCAGAATGCACCAGAATTTGTTGTTCCGGAAAGCCATCTGGACCAGAAATAGGTTTTCCGGAAAGGCAGTATGAACAAGAATTTGTTATTTGATGTTCTGGAAATCCAGAATGCACCAGAATTTGTTATTTAATCTTGAGTAAATCCAGAATGCACCAGAATTTGTTATTTAATCATCAGGAAATCCAGAATGCACCAGAATTTGCTGTTCCGGAAGATCTGGACCAGAATAGGTATTCGGAAAGCCAGTATGCACCAGAATTCGTTATTTGCTGTTCCGGAAAGCGATCTGAACCAGAAATAGGTTTTCCGGAAAGACAGTATGAAGATTTGTTATTTGATGTTCTAGAAATCCAGAATGCACCAGAATTTGTTGTTCCGGAAAGCCATCCGGACCAGAAATAGGTTTTCCGGAAAGATTAGTATGCACCTGAATTGTTATTTAATCATCAGTAAATCCAGAATGCACCAGAATTTGCTGTCCCGGAAAGTCTTCTGGACCAGAAATAGGTTTTCCGGAAAGACAGTATGAACTAGAATTTGTTATTTGA
Source organism: Globodera rostochiensis (assembly GCA_018350325.1). Classification (NCBI taxonomy): domain Eukaryota; kingdom Metazoa; phylum Nematoda; class Chromadorea; order Rhabditida; family Heteroderidae; genus Globodera; species Globodera rostochiensis. The sequence continues at coordinate 2,170,576 of JAEVLN010000010.1, forward strand.
TGTTCTGGAAATTCTGAATGCACCAGAATTTGTTATTTAATCATCAGTAAATCCAGAATGCACCAGAATTTGCTGTTCCGGAAAGCCATCTGGACCAGAAATAGGTTTTCCGGAAAGACAGTATGAACAAGAATTTGTTATTTAATCTTGAGTAAATCCAGAATGCACCAGAATTTGCTGTTCCGGAAGATCTGGACCAGAATAGGTATTCGGAAAGTCAGTATGCACCAGAATTCGTTATTTGCTGTTCCGGAAAGCCATCTGGACCAGAAATAGGTTTTCCGGAAAGGCAGTATGAACAAGAATTTGTTATTTGATGTTCTGGAAATCCAGAATGCACCAGATTTTGTTGTTCCGGAAAGCCATCTGGACCAGAAATAGGTTTTCCGGAAAGATTAGTATGCACCTGAATTGTTATTTAATCATCAGTAAATCCAGAATGCACCAGAATTTGCTGTTCCGGAAGATCTGGACCAGAATAGGTATTCGGAAAGTCAGTATGCACCAGAATTCGTTATTTGCTGTTCCGGAAAGCCATCTGGACCAGAAATAGGTTTTCCGGAAAGGCAGTATAAACAAGAATTTGTTATTTGATGTTCTGGAAATCCAGAATGCACCAGAATTTGTTATTTAATCTTGAGTAAATCCAGAATGCACCAGAATTTGTTATTTAATCATCAGGAAATCCAGAATGCACCAGAATTTGCTGTTCCGGAAGATCTGGACCAGAATAGGTATTCGGAAAGCCAGTATGCACCAGAATTCGTTATTTGCTGTTCCGGAAAGCGATCTGAACCAGAAATAGGTTTTCCGGAAAGACAGTATGAAGATTTGTTATTTGATGTTCTAGAAATCCAGAATGCACCAGAATTTGTTGTTCCGGAAAGCCATCCGGACCAGAAATAGGTTTTCCGGAAAGATTAGTATGCACCTGAATTGTTATTTAATCATCAGTAAATCCAGAATGCACCAGAATTTGCTGTCCCGGAAAGTCTTCTGGACCAGAAATAGGTTTTCCGGAAAGACAGTATGAACTAGAATTTGTTATTTGATGTTCTGGAAATTCTGAATGCACCAGAATTTGTTATTTAATCATCAGTAAATCCAGAATGCACCAGAATTTGCTGTTCCGGAAGATCTGGACCAGAATAGGTATTCGGAAAGTCAGTATGCACCAGAATTCGTTATTTGATGTTCTGGAAATTCTGAATGCACCAGAATTTGTTATTTAATCATCAGTAAATCCAGAATGCACCAGAATTTGCTGTTCCGGAAAGCCATCTGGACCAGAAATAGGTTTTCCGGAAAGACAGTATGAACAAGAATTTGTTATTTAATCTTGAGTAAATCCAGAATGCACCAGAATTTGTTATTTAATCATCAATAAATCCAGAATGCACCAGAATTTGCTGTTCCGGAAAGCCATCTGAACCAGAAATAGGTTTTCCGGAAAGTCAGTATGCTGAAATTTTTAAGGAATAAAATTTTCTGAACAAAATTTTCTTCACCCCCGACCCCGACAATTTGGTCCTCCCCGACCCCCGACATGGCCAACCCCGGCCTCGCCGATCCCCAACTTTCCTGCCCCCGAGGGGTCGGGAAGGATCCCTAGTCTAAATCTGCAAAACCTTGTTGAATTAGAACAAAAAATTTTAAATCTGTCGTTTGATCATGCATTTTAGGGGTGTAAAAAGGCCGATTTTACGACCCACGGCTTCTGGTTTTTAATATATTTTATATGAAAACAATCAATATAGTAAAAATGCTTTTAGGCAATGCGCCCTTTTTTGTTGCCAAAACTGGACCGATTATAATGCGTTGGAAATGGCCAAATTCAAAAGCACATTGTAAAAAGAAATTGTGAAATTTATGCATGAGAGAATCCTTCTACACATTATACAAATCATGCTTCTATACATTATACAAATCCAACATTATACAAATCCATTGTTTCTATACATTATACACACACACATGCGTCAATAGAAAGCGTTGGTCCACGTTTTCTATTCGTCATATGTGGAAACAGAGAGAGACTTGTGATTTAGGGCAAAAATATTCCAATTTAAGGGGGCTGGAATTGAAGATTTTTTCACTTTTATATTTAATAATTTTAATCTTTAATGCTTTAGTAAAATTAATTTTCATTTTTTATTTTGCAATATTTAAAAATAAAATAGGTGGCAAATTTTATGGCATTTGCCTGTTTTTTGCGCGAGGCTATGATGAGCAGGGATGCGATTTTTAAGCTCAAAAAAATCTCAAAATTAACAATAATGCCTTAAAAATCAAATCAGTAAATTAAAAATTTAGAGAAAAACTGTGTTTTTTTTGAAATATCTAAAAAAAGAGGCCAAGGGAGAAAATGCATTTTTATTATTTTTAAATAAATTTTTTTAATTTTGGAGACATGGTGGGTGGATGTCCCTTCTGCGGGAGTTAACAGAAACACTTGTCCACCCCCTGAAATAGGTTTACCCCTATTTTAAGTCCCAAAATATGTTTTTTAGGTAATCGTTTAAACGACAAAATTTACGGTTAAAAACATGCTTTTCGTGTATAACTCGTAATCAAAGCTTCATAAAAAAATCCCAGCTCTACGCATAGAAATAAAAATGAACCAATCAATCAATAAACGTAAAATGGTGCAAATATTTCCATATTCATTCCCTAATCACATTTATAGATTCAATCGAATGATCAGAAATGAGATGGGATTGTGGGAATTCCAAACTTTGCATAATTAATAGATTTAGTGCAAAAATATTGCATTTTAAGGTGGCTGAAATTGAAGATTTTTTCACATTGATAGTTAATCATTTTAATTTAATGTTTAGAAAATAATTTTTTCAATTTTTGTTTTTCTTTCGCAATTTTTAAAAATAAAATTTTAATTATACTACATAAGAATAAAAAAATGCAAAATAGATCATAGAGGTAACAATCATTTAATAAATTTTGTTATTTCCATTATTTAATAAATAGCCTTATTCAAAACAATTATAAAGTTTAGAAATATGATTTTACTCCAACTTTTGATTTTAACTGGATTTGTTGTCCCCAACGATTCAGTGGACTTATTGAACAATCTAGTTCTTTCATCAACAAATAGAAATCTGCTGAAAATTGTCAAAGAATTGTCTTCAGATTATGAAAAAGAGCGGAATGAAGGCATTTATAAAATGGTCAAACTGTTCACCGAAGGAAAAAATGTTAAAAAAGAAGATGATGGCTTTACTATTCCAGCAGAAAAGGCGGAAGAATTTTTGGAAAAAGTTTTTTTGGCACTCAAAGACGACAATGTCATTATGCCAAAAGAGAAGGAAATGGACGAAACATGGATTTGTGCGGCAGAAAATCAGCCAAAAAATTCTTTAAAAGCAATTCTAGAAGGATTATTTGATGTGAAATTTTCTGATCAATTGAAAGAATATTCAAAGAATTTAAAACCTTTTTTGATGATTTTATCGGCGGCTATTCGAATTTGTGCAATTTTTGGTTCTGAAAAGGACCAATATTCTCTAGAAGCATTCTTAACCGGTTATAAATGTGCCAACGTCGATGAAAATCAACATCCAATGTAAATTAATATATATAATAATAAACACTTATTGGTTTTTATTAAGGATTTATTCTTATAAAACAATTGATTGTCCAATATTAACAATTTATTCTTACAAAATATTGCCAATTAATAACAATGGCCAATTATTGAATTTGTCCGATAAAATCGCTTCAATTAAATTTTGCAAAACAAAAACGGACTCGGCCGAACGTATGGATGATAAACCCATTTTATTTATCATTAGTTCAATTTTAGGGAATTTTAATTTTTTGTTGAAATTATCCGATGTTGACGTAACGCCATTTGCCATCGTTAAATTGGCTGAAGATATTCGTTGGGGAATTGAATATGGACAAATGGATATAGAAATTGATAACATGGACCTTTCTGATTTGGCGGGTGCGCACTTTACCGGTCACTCATTCATTGACTATAAAAATAAGAATCCATCTAATTCTATGTTCCAGGTATGTTCAATTTTTTGAAATCGGAATGGTGCTAGGTCGTTTCGTAAAACTGCCACCATGGGCGTTTCGTAAATTCGCCAGGGCGTTTCGTAAATTCGCCAGGGCGTTTCGTAAATCTGCCATTATGAGCGTTTCGTAAATCTGCCACTATGGGCGTTTCGTAAATTCGCCAGGGCGTTTCGTAAATCTGCCACTATTATATTAATATAATATACATGTATATATTAAGTGCATACACATTTTTAATCGATCAAAGTATTGTAAACGTCAGATCAGACAAATAAATTGAAAGCGCCTCACAATAATTTATTCACCTATTATTTTCTTCAACAATATAACGGCAAATAATTCGAAAGCGCCGCCGAAAAATATTTACCTATTATTTGCTTCTACCACCCCCCTATTGTTCGCTCTCGACGGTGAAGGCGATTACATTTTTAGTAACTTTAATGTTATCTGCACAGCAAATTTTAATTTGTGGCATTAGAATTGAAGAAATGCATCGAATCAAGGCGCAAAAAATTTGGTTGAGCTGTATTTTAAGAAAGAAATAAAAACATGCGGAGATTTATTGGAAAAATTGGACGAAAATTGGTATTGAACTTAGCCTAAGGACTTTGGATAGACATCTGGCTAAAAGGATAATGGAAAATTTACTAACTACATCATTTCTGAATTATATTTTTATATATTTGTTAATAAAATTTTAATTCCTTTTGTTCGATAAAAATGTGTATATATTTATATATATAATAGTGGCGAATTTACGAAACGCTATAATGGCAGATTTACGAAACGCCCTGGCGAATTTACGAAACGCCCATAATGGCGCATTTACGAAACGCCCATGGTGGCAGTTTTTACGAAACGACCCAGCACGATCGGAATTGTACCCGTACAAAATTTTATTTAGGCGAGCTTGCATGGCGAAGTCTCCTTTTGTTTAAGAAAATTTCTGCTGAATTTGCTGAATCGCACTTTGAATTTGCCCAATTTGGAAAATTATTTTGTGGACACCAATCTGTCTAAAGAATTAAAGAAAAAACAATTGGAGACAAAACAAAAGTTACTTTGGGATCGTTACAACACATACATCAAAAAAGACGTTGAAAGTTTGAAAAACGAAATTGTTGAACGTGAATATTATTTACATTTTGAAGAGGCCATTCACATTAATTGGAACCCGCACAGAGGTTAGCCCCGCCGGCTTCTTTTTGTTAATACTAAAAACATTTATTTTATTATAATAAATTAAAAAGGCTTACGAAAAACTAAACATATTTTAAAAAAAGAGTGGAAGCTAACAACAAGAAGTAAAGAAGATGCACTGACAAAGAAGAAGAGGGCGGATACAATGCAATTGTTGAGTTAAATGAGGAATTTAGAAAGGCATTCAAGAAGGTTTTGAAGAAATTTTAGGGGAATTTGTTTCATTTTCCGTCTGACTAAAATTTGGCAAAATGCTTTTTATAGAATTGGAATTTCCAATTTTTATGTTCTGTCTGGAATGCGTTATTTACTTTGGGCCATTTTTATCTATGATTTTGTAAAAGATATGCGTGATAAAAATACGAAATTAGTGGATGTAAATTCAAAATTTTATCCATAAAATTAATAATCATAAAGTAAACAGTTAATTTTTATTAATTTTTGGTAATAATTGCTATTTTGAAAATCTGGAACCGAATCCGATCCGATGTTACAAGAAAAACCCGACCCGACTCGGCTGAATATTTTAGTCCGAACGTCGAAAGTTTATAACTTTCTTCAGTCTGAACCGATTTGGTCAGAGGTCACTTAAAATGAAAGCTCACAATTAGAGACGAGATTTTTAGGGTTTAACCTTTTTTTTGCGGATAGGGTTTGACGAGAGAAGCCCAGAAATAGCAATCATTTCGAAAAATTTTTGAATTAGAGCGACTTTTTAGTCCCTAAAAATCCCTATTTTGCCCTTTTTGAGAATAAATCCCTAGTTAGCCGTTTTTGCGTTTTTAGTCCCTATTTTGGCACTTTTTCCCAAAATTTCACGCAAAAATTGACTGGATTTGGGCAGTTTAGCACCTTTTTAGTCCCTATTTTGCCACTTTTTGAGCTTTTTAGTCCCTATTATATGTCCCTTTTTCACGTTTTTTAGTCCCTAAAATCTCGTCTCTACTCACATTGAGTTAATCTTCGGTAGGGGTCGTTTGAGTCTGGCCATTTGAGTCGGCCACTTGAGTCTGCCACTTGAGTCTGGAATTTGAGTCTGGTGGCCACTTGAGTCTGGCCATTTGAGTCTGGTTAGAAGGAAAATTTTTTAAATTAAATCTTCTAAAATAAAAGTCAAGCAACATATTTTTAAAAAAATAACTTTCTAAACAAAAAATGGTACTTGGGGTTCGTTAAATAAACCCCTAAGTCTCTACCTTCCATTCGGTTTTTGTTACTTAAAAAAGTCGTTTTTTCCTTATCATAATTGCTGAAATCATAGATTGGATGATGTCAAATGATAAATCGATGTTATATTTGTGATCAGCTACCTCGATAACCCCGGAGTACTTCCCAGAATCACATAAAGTTGCTTGACTTTTTTATTTTAGTAGATTTAATTTTAAAAATTTTTCCTTCTAACCGGACTCAAATGGCCAGACTCAAACGGCCCGCTCCCGTTAATGTTATCATTAAGCTAAGTTTTAGATTGGCCAATTCTTAAAAAGTATGGCCAAAAAAATGTAAAAAACTCAAAGAAAAAAGATTTCAGTTTTTGCATAGATTTCGCTCATCCCCGATTCAAACCCTAATGAGTGCAAGCACTTATTAACCATTCTTCTAACCCATTAAAGGAAGCATTTTTAATAATTTAATTTTTTAAATAAAATGCGGTCAAAAAAAATTTTTGGAAAAATTTCCCCGGCGCCTGTCGTCACCACCTGACCCCTTCCACTACTAAAAGTTTTTTAAAAAATTTTGTTTCCAAATCTTTAAACAAATTAAGTGAAATTTCACTCTGCTTAAAGTTGGCCAATGCTTATATCCTGGTAAGCATAAATCACTAGGATAAGGATATCCTGAAAATCAAGATTTTAATCCTGGTAAATCCATGCCCTTGGCATTTCAAAAATCCAAGTCCTGATACTGATCCGGGATTTTTCAAAAACCCGGACTCTAGTTTTTGTGATTAAAACTAGGGTTGCACGGGACCGGTACCGGGACCGGGACGGGATTTCCCGGTTTTTTCAAGTCCCGTTCCCGGTCGGGACGGGACTTTTTGAAAACTGGAAGTCCCGGTCCCGGTTTTTTGGTCCCGGCGGGACCGGGACAAACCGGGACTAAATTTACACCCCTAATGATAGCATCATCGAGCGACAATTTCAATCTTTTTTTACAAAGGTTTCCTCAAATAACTCGGTGTCTTAGTGGTTTGTCTTCCGGCAAGTCAAATGTTTGTGTCGGGTTCGAGTCCGCTTGAGTACAAACATTTATTTATCATTTTTTCTCTAACATAATTTTCTTCCCCTAATAATAAAAATATTTTAATAATTTTTAAAAAATTTCTAATTAAATTACGAGTTAAAACAAGAATTTTTGAAATTACTTCCTGATTTTTTTTTTACTTCAATTTCTTAACAAAATCATTAAAATGTTCAAAAAATTTCTCCGGCGGCGCTTGTCGGCGCCGCCGGACATCCTCCACTCTTACGTAACCAGTTTTTTCCCGAAATTCCAAAGCAAAATGAATTTGAGTCAAAATTTAAAAAAGTTTTCTTTATATAAATTAATAATGTTCATATTAACTACTATTTTTTAATATTAATATTTCTATATAAAAATAATAAATTTTATAATTTAATTAATGAATTCAATATCAACGTCAAGCCTTTTTATATAAATCAATAGAAATGATACAAAGCAAATGCGCAAATATTGAATGACAGCAAAATGTTGTACATTGACAATTTCAGTCGATAAAAAGTCTATAAAGAATTTCCATAATTTATAAGCCATGTATATTACTATTTGTAATTTATTTAATATTCCTATTAAGTGCTAGTCGTAATTTAGAAGAATAATTCGTTTATATATTAATTCTTTAGTTAACTAAATTTTTTTTTAGTTGAAAAGGCATTTAATATTTAAAATTTTCAAATGTCTTTTATTTCATTTCCAATTTGTGTCGTCGTCAGCGTCCTATGCTTGCTCCAAATTGTTTGGTCTGACAACGCAATTAAAATTTTTTGTGGAAAATTTAAACGTTTGTTATTTTGCTAATTTATTTTTAAAATCTTCGACATTTTTTTTTGTAATCATTTCAAAGTGTCGCCTATGAAACTTGAGCTTCTTCAACTTCATAATTTTTCTTATTTAAGCATTAATTGGTCCTGTGATTGAACGGCATGTGATGGTGGAAGTTTATGGACAAGGTAATTAAGAATCAATAGAAAATTGAGTAATCTTTTAAAACATAAAAATATTTTTTAGTTTTTTATTGCAAATTATTTAATCAGAAAAATGTTTTAAATTTTTTTAGGACATTTTATTTACATTTAAACCCTAAATTATTTCAGTGTATTATTATGCAAAAACTGGCCTTCAAACATACGAAAGAACTGACCCACAAACCTTCCCAACAACGAGCCAACAAAAAAAGCCAAAATATGTTACACAAACCCTGGGCGGCACTTGGCACGAAACAAAAATGAAAGCAGCATTAATGCCATCAAAAATCCCGGATGTTTTTGAGAGAAGGTTTTAAATTTCAAAAAAATACAAAAATTTTAAATTCACATTTGCATGTTTTCTTGGCGCTTCATTTCGTTCTCTGATCGAGATCATCTTCAAGTTATTCCACCATTTTTCTTCAATTTTTCAGCTTTCAAGCGTCATCGAATTGGCAACCCGACAGCTACAACAATCTGTTGAACAACAATGCCCATTTTGTGTTCGCATTTGTGCGAAACATTGTCGGCGGCACTGCGCCTGTTAGTTTCGGCGATTTTCCTGATTGCTACATTCAGTTGGCATTTGCTCAGTGGTGTGAAAAGCAGCGACACAAACTTTCGACGGCATCAAAAAATTGTGAAAAAAACCCACTTAAAATTTGTTAGTTTTTGAACATTTTATATGTATGATGTATGTTATGTAGGTAGATATTCATCACTTAGTAACTTTCAATGTTTCTGTACTCTTTTGTTTCTCATAGATTTCGCTATTATTATTTTTAGACAAATTTTATTTTTATCTATCGAATCACCGAAAATTTCATTAAAAAGCGACAATTTCAATATTATTCAATGCTGATAGGTTTTGCTATTAATTTAAATGGATAGAATAAAAACGTTGCACACATTTTTTCACAAATTCATTTAAATTTGCGTCAATTCAAATTTTTGTGCAAGCGATGACTACCAGCAGGCATCGACGACCTTTTAATTTCTTAGAAAACGGAATTCCGACCCCAAAATGTCGGTATTCTCGACCCCAAAAATGTCGGTTTTCTCGACCCCAAAAAATGTAGGCATTCTCGGCCCCAAAAATGTCGGTTTTCTCGACCCCAAAAAATGTAGGCATTCTCGGCCCCAAAAATGTCGGTATTCTCGACCCAACAAAAATGTCGGAAATCGGAATTTCAACCATTCCTGATGGCTACGATTCGACCGAATTGTAAAATATCGCAATTAGCGCAGAAGCTTAGGCTTTACATTTAAAAATGGAATCCCTAAAAAATGCTTAAATAAAAAAGGAGATATTTCTTTCTAATTTTAATATTTTTATTTTTGTGATCACTTTTTTAAACAATTCCAATTATAATTATGCACATCTGGTATTCTGCTCCATTTTTTTCACAATTCTCAAATGTCCATTTGGCCGCCATCTTTCCTCTGACCACTATTGGGGGCCAAATGCCGCCCCCCACATGCCCCCGGAGGGGATGCCCTCGACTTTATATGCCGCCGAGCGCCGTCCGTCGCTCCTTTCATTCGACTCCCATTAATCCCATGTGGCCAAGGCGGTCTTGGCCCCATCTGGCAAAAAGCGAAAGAGTACAATGGTCACTTTTGTCGGGGGATCAAACTTGGAGTCATAAAATTAGGTTAAGACGGAATTTTATTTTAATAAATAGCCTCTCCGAATTCATCAAATGCCAAAAATGCTTAATTCTCTTTTACATTTTATGCCACAAAAGTTGCTCTCCCTCACTATCTAAGCCTAAGCCTAAGCCTTGCCTCACAATAATTGTGTGGTCCATGGCGCCTCAAGCACAGATTGTGGCGCCACAAAGTAATGGCACCGGCCAACACAATTTTGCCGGGTGTCCGTCCGTCCGTTCACCCGCCGCCGGCGCTAATAAGCGGAAAGTGCGGCGGAGCGGGTGGGCGGAAAGTTGGTTTCCGCCAGCGGAGTGACCACGACCCACCGCAAAACAAATTGTCCGTTGCCCTCTTAATTTTAAAATATTTTTTTTTATAATTTTAGTGACGAAAATAATTGTTTTCAACATCGATTGTATGTATGACAGAATTTTCAAATCTTTTAAAGTAAATAATTTCAAATTTTGTTAATATGTCGGCGTATTATTTTAATAAATTTTAGATAAAATTTGAATTTTACTAAGTAAAATTTGAACTCTTCCTTTTTTCATGAAAAATATAGAAACAATATATGTAAAGAAAACGGAATTTTAAAATTTACTAGTATTTAAAATCCATTTTGCGAAGATATTCAAATTTTACGAACTCCTCGTATTTTTTGAATTTTTAAATTTTACTAGGAAAATTTGAATATCCTAATATTTTCAAATAATACGCCGGCATATTATACACTAGGTTCGGCCCTGACCCCTCGGGTCGGGGGTCGGGGACGAAAACCCCGTTTAAAAAAAGTCGGCGTTCGGGGTTTTTCCCAAACCTCGAAAAATTCAAAAAAGTCGGGGTCGGGGACGAAAACCCCGACTAAAAAAAAGTCGGCGTTCGGGGACGGGGCTGACCCCTACTATATACACCCATCACCACATGTTCCTTCAACATAATGCCAAGACCACATGGCCGCTAATCTGATATTCCATCTTCAGTGGCACCGTGTGGCACATTTTAGCATTTCCATTTGCATCATTTGCCCCTCAGGGGGACACCAGCGAGTGGACAGACATATAATATATGTGCATTGGCCATTCTTCTGTGTTCTCTGCTGGTCCTCTCTCAAATGTCAATTTTGTGCACTCATTTGTGCGTAGAGAAACAAAAATGGACATCACTTCATCTCTGTCCAATGGGCAATGCTCTGGTAAGAGAAACAGAGATTTGTTTTGTACACTCACTCTCTGACCCGTCGACGGTTTGTGTTCAGCGCCCAAGGGGCTAGGCTAGGCTTGGCTTCGCTTCGCTTCGACGCACTACAAAAGCTGCGCGGGGTGTGCAAACGCGTGACTGAACTCTGTCTGCCTTCTCTGGCGTTGCAAAACTTCACTCACTATTTTCTCTGTCTGTCTTCTCAGCTCTGTGTTTTCAACAGAGTTCACACTGTCTGCGCGCTCACTAGGGTCAGAGAGCGAAAGTGAAAGTGGCGAAAATGCCCTTGGGGGAAGTACTCTCTGTCCATTCTTACTAAAATGACCGTTGCTATTTAATGTTCTCGCGATGCTGCGTCTCTGGCCACTCTGAGCTGATCACTTCTTCCAAAGATCTTTGGTCTTCCAATTAATTCTTTCAAATATTTATTAAACCAATTTGTGAATTAAATTCTATTCGTTTTTTGAAAATTCATATTTAATGCGGAAATTATTTTCGATCAGATCAAATTTTTTTCTGGACACCCACAAACTTTAGGGGATGTTGGGGATGACCGTATTTTAAAATAGTGGATTATGTTCCCCCGGTCCCCGTCAAATGTCGGGTACCCCGAATTCTGTCCCCGAATCCCACTTCCCCCCCCCCCTCTGACCTCACATGCCTACTAAATGCCGCAAATGTCTCCCCGGTCCCCGTCAAATGTCGGGTACCCCGAATTCTGTCCCCGAATCCCACTTCCTTCCCCCCCCCCTCTGACCTCACATGCCTACTAAATGCCGCAAATGTCTCCCCGGTCCCCGTTAAATGTCGGGTACCCCTTCAGTCCCCGAATCCCATTTTCCCCCCCCCCCTTCTGGCCTCACATCGCCTACTAAATGTTGTTTATTTCCATTTGTAACCCCCGATCGTCCTCTGGCGCAAATGGCAGAATTTACTCAATAAAAACGGGCAGGTCAACCAACTCCGTCCGTATACATCAGAAGAAGAACAAACAAAACGCACATTCAAAATGTCATAAAAGTTTAGCCAGAGCAGCAGGCGTAAGGTCTCCCTGTGTGTGCCTTTTATACACAGTCTAGAAATTAATAATTTTTTGATCAAAATTTCGATTTGTTTTTCAAGCGCTTGGTCAATTCGTCTTAGCAATTTGGACCATTTGTCCTGATAAGCTCAATTCAAACGCATTAAAAAAACAATTTTTATATGTTTAATAAATTTAATTCGAAAAATAAAATATTTTCATTTTTGTGGCCTCACCCGCGCGACCTTGTGCTTAGGCCGGGAATTATTTTAATTCTTGAATATTTTCTAATCACTTTTTTTTTGGCTTCTCACTAATGAGTAGAGTACATTCTCGACCAGCAGCAGCAGCAGCAGTCCATTTTGCATGTGTAAAATAGTAGTAATACTGAAAGCTCTGCTGCTGGTCATTGACCAACCAGCAAACAGTGTGTGTGCGTGTGTATGCCGTGCCGTCGCCAATTTCCCCTCCGGGGCGATACACACAATGGCAAATATTTACCTTTGTGCCCTCCTTATTAGCGGTTAGTGGCCAATGTGAATGTATGTATTTGTTGCCAAAGAGTCTCCCCCCCCCCGCCCATAAAAGCAATGGCGGCGGGGTGATAAACATTTGAAGGCATTCGCGAATTTCCAAATCAACATCCATCCATTTGCTTGCACATATTTCGTAATCGTTTCTCGCAACAAATTTTTTTTTTTGCCTTAAATAGCGATTAAAAAAATGTTTTAAGTAAGCGAGCGATCCATTAAACATTTTGTAGTTAGTATTTTATGTATTGTAGTGGTCAAGAAAGTGTATTGTGTCTAGAGACCGGAAACTTGGACCCAAAACGGGTTTTGGGTCCGGACTCTAATTGTGTCTCAAAATTTGATTGTATTTGAGAACATTAGTTCCAAAAAAGAATTTTGGAAACGAAATTTTTGATAGTCCCTACGAAATATTTTTTGATAGACTCCGCGAAATTTTTGGATAGGCCCTGCGAAATATTTTTGATAGGCCCTGCGAAATATTTTTGATAGGCCCTGCGAAATATTTTTGATAGGCCTGCGAACCTCAAAAACTACAAACTTTTTGATAGGCATGTAAAATTTTTGATAGGCCATACGAAATATTTTTTTGATAGGTCCTGCGAAATATTTTTGATAGGCCCTGCGAACCTCAAAAACTACGAAATTTTGGATAGGCCAAGAACATTTTTGGTTAGGAATTCGTACTAGAGCCAAGATAAGAAGATTTATGATAGGTCCAACAAAATTTCCGGAATTTTTACGAGGGCTCACACGAGTCATTGAGCGGGGGGGGGGTCGTTCGTGATGATTGTTTGCAGTTTCCACCAAAAACTTTATCTGTCACACCCAATTCACACGGTCCTCTCCGCCGACGCCCATTCGTCGTCGTCGTCGTCGTCGTCGGTAGATCCGTGACGAAGTATGGGGACGGGACGGGGACGCGGGACACGACGACAAACAGTCAAACACACACCGCACCCACAAAATGTGTCCGCCCCCCAAAATTTTTCAATTCATTTCCCTCATCATCGCACACATTTAGTACGTACACCCCAAACATTTTGACCAAAACAAGCCTTCTTTCAGTGCAAACATAACAACACAAACAACAAAAATTTAATAAATATTATTGAATTAGAACATTTTTAAATTAAGCTTTAGCCCCGAAGCTTTAAGCGATTATGTCGTGGGGTTCCGGGCCAAGTCGTCGAGGTATAGAGTTTTTTCAAGGGTTCGGGGGACAAAAACCCCGCCCGACCAGGGGATTCTCGGAGGACAAAAAACCCCGCGGGGTCAAGGCTAGACCCTACTTTAAACTTTGCAATTGGACGAGATCCTGCTGCTGATCCCGTGGTTTTCAAAATTTTTGTGACTCGGGGACCTGGATGAAACCAAGCATTTTGTGTTCCGTGATTTTTTTTGCCGGTCTCCGATCAAATTCCGGCATTTTTTGGGTTTGGGAGATCCAAATTGTTGCTGATAATATTTGGAAAATTAAATTTTCAATACCAAAAATCAATTTGCACCAGAGACCAAAAACATTTTCATTCCCTTTTTTTTTTGGAGAGAGTCATTTTGCACTTTTGTTGTATATGTGTACATATGTTCGCGATTGGTTTTATGATGTTAAAGTGATAAACAATTTAATGCTTTTTATCTGTTTTATTTCAACAAAATATGGCCTAAAAATTCGAATTTAATTTGTTTTAAACTTAATCGATTCAAGCATTCGAACATCTCTTCGAAACCTCTTGACGAGATGAAGCTATTATTAAGCTGAGCCTTAACGATTAGACAAATCTCAATAAAGGTATGGCCAGGTTGGCCTTTTGAGTTTTCACTTTTTTTGCCATAAATTTGAGACTTGTCCAATCGGAAAACCTTAGCTTAATAATAGCTTCATCTCTTTGATGGCTGCTGAATGACATTAGGGAATGTCTGAATCGGTTAAGGGTTTGAAGCAGGTTATTGACGGACTGGGTCCGGACCGGTCTGGATTTGGTTCGGTAGCCAAATCAGTTTTTACAATTTTTTTTTTGCTTCTTTTGAATTTTGTTTTAAAATTCTATTTTTAGCAATACGTACTATACCCCTCGGCCACAATTAGCCATTCCCATTACACACATTTTTATTTAATTCGCAGGGACAAACTTTCGATTCTTTTTTTTGTTGTAGAAAGTTTCCTAAATAAAAGTTGAAGAAGGTATTCTATTTTTTTTTTAAATTGAATAACATTGGACTCAGTTTGTTCTCAAACAATGCCTTTTTCTGTTCCTATTTTTACACTAAATTTTACATTACCCAATTTTTGTTATCTGATTTTGAAGGCAAAGAAATTATTATGGAAACATTAAAAACATTTTGTGTTGGGACGATATGATTTTTACGCTCTCTTTATTAATTATAAATTATTTTGTTGCTTTTTCTCTTGAATTTTGCACTGCCCAAAACCCCAAATTGGCTCTATTTTTATTAAATCGCAATTTTCCCATATTTGTTTTCTCAGGGGCGACTAATTTATGTCCAGAATGTTAGGCCAATTGGTTAACTTAAAATGTGTGCTGAAACCCAGAAAATTTTTCCCAGTTTTATTGGGCTGGTCTGATCAGTTTTATTGGGCTGGTCTGATCAGTTTTATTGGGCTGGTCTGATCAGCTTTATTGGGCTGGTCTGATCAGTATGTTATTAAACTTCATACTCCCACCCAGCAGAGCAAATTAAACGAAATTATCAGTTATTTCATTAACATTTTCGGACAGACATTTGCATGCTCAATCAACTTTTAGGAAAAATGATTGTTTTTTGTTGTTGAAAATTCTTCGCTTTTGTGAGCCGGAATTCAGAGTCCCCTCCCCCCCCCCCCCAATTTTTGTTGTTGTTGACCTCTGGCCATCCGAAAACGATTCTTTAACATTTCCAACACCCGGGGGCGGTACAAGCACTCCGCTCCAAATTAGTCAAAATTTCGATCGAGAATCTCTAAGCACTAAAATCTCGTAAAATTTTTGTCTTCGAGAATCTCGACCGAGATTTCTATCAAGAATCTCGATCGGTCCGATTTCTACTCCAAATCCACACCAATCAAATAAGTTTTCACACTATTTGCCCGCCCGTATTTGCCGACTGCTGCTTCCCTCCTTGGCCAATTAATCTCTCTCCCAGGTTGGCACAAAAAACATAAAAAAATTGTTTCAATGGACGACGGTAGGCGCTTAAACCCTCTCCAGAATTGCTGCACAAACACAAATAACCACCCCAGCCCCATTCCTTATTCCCTTTTACAGTTTTTTTTCGTTTGATCAGACCAAAATATTTTTGTTTTGAGTATAATCATCGTAAAAAAACGATTTATTCATGATGACTTTCTTGATGCTTAATAATTAATTACCTATTTTAATGTTAAAACACTTGAAAATCCATTCATTTTATTCATTCGTATTGTATGTGATCAGAGGTCATTTTGAGCCAGATCACTTCAGCAATGTTTTCTCTTGTGATCAGACCCGTTCATATTAGTGTCATCAATTAAGCAAACATTTCCATTTAAATTTTCTTCACCAAAAAGGGGATAAGATTAAATTAATTTCTCCAGACCACAACTATGTTGCCATGATCAGAGGTCAGATCATTTGAGCCAGATCACTAAATTTTTATTAATTAGATCACCACTAAACACTGATTAACATTTACATACACGGGCAAGTGGCTAAGCTATTTTTAGTCTCACTAAACACTGCTTGGCCATCAGATAGTGATCAGACCGATGCCATTTTTGTGTCATCGCATAAACATTGCCTTTGTCCTTTGGATTGCTGACAAACCATCAGCAGATAATAATCAGATCCATTGAAAAAAGTGACTTTTGGGGGTTCATATTAAGGCTAAACACATAGCCTCTTCTCACAATAGTGACCCGGCGATCAGTGTTTGTGTCCGATGGACTTAAACACAAAAAAAACTCTATAATATTGTAATCCCATCAAATTAGACGCTTCACAAATTTTCGCGTCGATTCAAATCATTTTGCTTTTCTTTTTTTTCTTTTTTGCAAAATGGTAAGCCACAAATGTGCCGAAAATTTTGACGATTCCATGTTACAATTATGAATATCTCTTATCAATCCTCCTCTGCCCCCAACTTTCGGCAATTAATCGAGGAACATAAATTGCCTTTCGGCGTTTGAGTCGGAGGCCCCCCCCCCCGCCACCCCGCCGCCTACAGCACAGCAGCCCCCAAATGTCCTCCCCCTCCGGCGGGGTGTAACAACGACGACGACACATCGCCCACTATGATAAAAAGGGGGAGAGGAGAGAAACCAAAGGTTAATGGCACACATCTCAACAGAGCGCGCAACCCTGCCCAAATGGTCGTTGTCGTCGTCGCTGTCGTTGTCGCCGTAGGGGACGACGCCCTTTACTTTTAGTACGCCCCCACCCGCCTCCCCCCCCCCCCACTAACTCACATTTTTACTACCATTTATTCCGCGTCCATTTTGCCCTGTGCAATTGGAAGAGTGGGGTGGGGGGGGGGGAAGAGATTGATCGCCTTTGTTCCCACTTTTTCGGAGAGCAAAAAAGGATTCAAAAAAAAATGTAAATGGGGAAAAAATATTTTGTTGATGTTGCACCGAGAAACAATTTCTTACATTTTTGTGGAGCATCGGACAGTGGGCAATCCAACAGCGTGTGGATGGATTGTCCACTGTCCGATTGTCTACTGTCCGATTGTCCGGTCACGATTGTCCACTGTCCGATTGTCCGGTCACGATCGTCCACTGTCCGATTGTCCGGTCACGATTGTCCACTGTCCGATTGTCCGGTCACGATTGTCCACTGTCCGATTGTCTGGTCACGATTTGGTTGGGCCTAATCATTTTATTCTGGTTCCCTACAAAATTTGAATGCTTTGAAATCCGATGCAATTGCCCGAACAGTTTCCCGATTTTTTCGGAAAATTTTTCTGTTTCGAAAGTCGGAATTTTGACCATCCCTGAGAATGAATGTACACATTTGGGGAGGTTCTTTGGAATACACTAACTTGGAGGAGGGGAAAGGCGAGAACAAATTGCCCTATTTATGAGAGACATTTTTTTGATTTTGCTGATTATTGGACAATTTATCATTTTTGTTCATTTTTTTGCCTTAAATAATTTATTTTTATTTTCTCATTTTTACAATTAAAATTACAAAGTTTTGATTGCTCGTTGGCCTTGAGGGTTGAGTGATGCGTCGTTCATTTTCTAGATATTACACTTCATTTACATATTCAATTTGAAAATTTTTTTTTGCAAAAATTATGATTTCAAACTTGCACAACTCTTAAAATCTTTAAAATTACATTCTTTCAAACCTCAAAAAAGAAAATTAATAAATGCACCCCAGCCAGATTCAAGGCCCGATAAATGCTTCCTAATTGACTTTTTTCATTCACAATCGTCTTTTCGAGATTTAGTTCGAATTCAAGGTTAGGTATTTGAGTGGTACGATCAATAATTGTCGAGTTTTTCGGTTCAATCTCAAGTGACCCCGAATTTGCCCCCCGGACACCGTCAAAGCCCCAAGGGTTTGGCCTCCGGCAATTTTCCGATGCCAGAATTTCTGAACAACTCGGGTGTTGTGCCGCCCACACCGTACACCTGCTGGCACGGACACTTTTGTCCAACAAAATTTCTTTTTACACATTAAAAAGTCCCCCCCCCCCCCTCTCCCGCCCGTCGTCCGTCCCCTCACAACTTTCACCACAATTCATCATCATTCAGCAGCCAGCAGCAGCAGCATAAATATAGTAGGGGGAATCAATCCAAACACTTCCCCCCCCCCCATCCCCCCACTCATCCGCCTCATTGTTCAGCAGCCAGCAGCACAGCCCACTGACTGATTCAATGCTGTGGGGGACGGATTGGACGGACTGTCTCTGTCTGCACATAAATATGCACAAAATGTTCCAGCCCCCCACTCCCTAACACGTCGCTCTGGGTACATGCGTACATATACATATATATGTACATATTTGTTTGATTGCGGAGGGTTGCCGACGTTGCGTATAATAAAGTTGTTGCTCCGCTTGGCTCGCGCTCACGCTCGCTGTCCATGTCAGTAGGGGTTTGCCTTGGTCCTTGGCTAACGGAAGGTTAAACCGACACCAAACCCGAAATTTCTCGGTTTTTTTTTGGGTTGGTTCGGTCTGAAACCGAGACAACATTAGGGTTTGGTCTGAAACCGAGACAACCCTAGGGTTCGGTCTGAAACCGAGACAACCCTAGGGTCCGGTCTGAAACCGAGACAACCCTAGGTTCGATCTGAAACCGAGACAACCCTAGGCGGTTTTGCCGAAAGTCTTAATTCTAGAATTAATTTGCTTTTTTTTTATCAATAAATCTTTAATTTTATCAAAGCGCCAATCTCCAAAGTCTGTTTTTGACCTTCAATGAGCGCAAAATTCATCAAAAAAAGCTTTTATTTTCTAGATTTGTTCTGTCCGATTGCACTGTTAGGGATGGGCTGTTTAGCCTAGCCGCATTTTCAAAAAAACAAAAAAATTTTTTTCGTTCTTTACTCGACCTCGCATCCCTTCTCTTGAAGCCAAACTCTGATTTATCTCTGTGATAATCAACTCTCAATCTGAGAACAATTCAACTGCTTATAGCTTCTTTTATTACTCGATTAAATTCATAGTTTTAGCATCATTTTTATTGTTTGACGAGATTTGATCGTTGCTTTTCGTATTATTCCGGTATTTTTTAATAGAACAGTTTGTCACCAGCTCCGCTATATAAGTATTCAGAATGTTCGCGCGCTCGTACTTTTGCTTTGCGACGAGGCGGGCGGCGACCTTGCCTTTCTTCCCCCCCCCCCCCCACCGCTCCCGCCTTCCTCTGCGCGTGCCCACCGCACCGCAAAAATTTTGTTCTTTTTGCGGGGGGGTCCTCAACCCGTCGTCCATTCATTATGCATTTTCATCGTCCGTCCGTCCGTCGTCCATTCTTGAGGGTTTTTGTAGGAGGAGAGTGGGGGACTTTTCCACCAACAAATTCTTCATTGGGTACTTACACTTCTTCCTTCTACTTCTTCGCACAGTCAGTCGGACGGACGACGGACGGATTGGATTATTTGGGGGGGGGGGGGGGTGGACAACAACCCGTCGTTTGTATGATGGCTCGCGCAAGACTCACCAAATTTTTTAATTCATTCAATCCCTTCCAAAATTCGCCAATTTCCCATTCTACCGACCGACCGACGTCCATTCTTCCCCCCGATCTCAACTGTTTCACACACAGACACACACACACTTAAAATAGTACGAATGGTCAGCTAAGTCAATTTGTTTTGTGAGAAATTTTTGACCAGTGTGAGCAGCGGACATTTCTTTGCATGATTTGTGAGACAAATTTTTGAATTTTTGGGCCTTTGAATTTTTTCCCTGAAATTTTAAATAAGAAAAACGGCAAATCCAGCAGCAGGAGAATGGGTGCCCCGAATTTTTTCCCATTCTTTAAGCCAGAATTTGCATACATTGGTTTTCGGGGACCCTGATCAGTGATCACCAATTCGTCAAATAGATTTTGTCAATTTATGACGCGGGGGGGGGGGAGGGTTGACGGTGATATAAATTCGATAAGTTCATTTTGTTATAAAATATGCTAAAAAAACTAAAATGGAAAAACAGTAGCAAAATATAACTGTATACATACAGTATACGTTTAATGTTTGAATGCGGCCTTATGAGTGCTTTTAAGCATTTCTTAAGGAGTGACAACTGAGTCCCCGTTGAAGGGACACTTCAGTCTAGGGCCATAACTTCATGCTTACAAATTAGCTTGATGAAGCGGAATCGAAACGTACATTATAATATGAATTTCGAGAGGGTACACATATTCCCGCAATTTTACCCACCCATTCTCGAGAATTGCCATTTGACGATTGGAAGACCGACCGGCCGAGGCATTGAAATTGTTTTCATTTTTCTTCTTATCCCCCCCCCCCCCCCTCACGTCAGTGATTTCTGTCAGTGAACAAACGAACAGCTCTAACGAACGGGGTGGGTACAATAATAATAAAGCGGCGGGTGCTGTTTTTGTTTTGTAACTCAAAAATTTGTTTTTTGATTTTCTGCATTTTGTTGTGTATTCATCAGTCAAAAATTGAAACAATATATGTATGTACCAGTGTTTTCCTGTTCCAGCTTGGCCTGTTCTGTTCCTGTTCTGTTCCTGTTCTGTTCCTGTTCCTGTTCTATTCTAGAATTTAGAACAGCACAGGAACAGGAACAGATTCAAAATCCTTGGAACAGGAACAGAACAGGAACAGAACAGGCCAAGCTAGAACAGGGTAAAAATTGAAGAATTGAACTTTTATTGAGTAATATATTTGAAATTTTCCAACTATTCAGTATGATCTCAGGTGGCGTAGTGGTTAAACTGTGTGACGTGATTCAATTTTGGCTAAGGTTCAACTTTCCCTAGTGAAAATCTTTTTTATTCTTTTTATTTTACTCCCTGGTGTGGTGTAATGGTGAGTGATATGTGATGCCTGGGGCTGTGGGTTCGAACCCCCGACTTTGTAAATGATTTTTTTTTCTCTCTTTTTATGAACTTTGATGGTAATTAAAAATATTTTAGATTTAATATTTTTTGAAGACATATAAATTTTTTATTTGTTTCATTAAACTTGAGAAAAAAATCATAGGGGGACCCTTTTGTTTTGTTTTTAAAAATCAAGACCAATTTTTTTAACAATTCCATCAAAATCTTCAAAAAATGGTTGCAAATCCCTTAACAAATTAAGTCAAAAATTCAAAATTTTCTCGGCGGCGCCTATCGGCACCGCCGACCCCCCCCCCTGATGTAAAGCAGAATTCTCAATTTGAATTTGAGTTGCTCCCCATTCTCAAAATTGGGTCGCCCCCGACCTTCGACATGACCAACCCCAACCTCCTTTAAGTCTCGTGTTTTTGAGGGTCAATCTCGAGTCTCGGGGTAAAGTCTTGGTAAGGTTAGGTCTCGAGCATCACTAGGAAGTGATTGAACACTTTGTCCAATGCATCATCAATTAAAATTTCAGACTGAATTTCACTCGGAAAATTTTTAATTTGGAACAGTCTAAGAACAGTTTATACTGTTCTGTTCCTGTTCTGTTCCTGTTCCTGTTCTGTTCCCGAGGTCGGAACAGAACAGGAACAGAACAGACAGGCTGTTCTAAGATTTTAGAACAGAACAGGAACAGGAACAGGTTCAAAATTGTTGGAACAGGAAAACACTGGTATGTACCTATGCTTTACGCGAATCGCGGAATCTATTCCTCCCTGTTTTTGTAATTCGGCTAAAATTCTTGAAATAAATGTTGTTTTTTGGATCATTAAAATCATATGGTAATAGTTAAGTTTGTTGCCCCCCATGTCGATAAAGTGATGTTTCTAGGGGGTTTTCCGGGGCACAGAATCCGAATCTGTCCTCCATTATGACCTATTCGAACCCCGGAATGATTTTGAAGCCAAAATTAATTTTTGGGAATAGTTTTTGAAGAATTTTCGAATTCGGGTTCAAATTCGAAATGGGTCGAAACGGAGCTACGCCCCGAAAACCCCTAGAAAACACCTTTTTACCTGACTTTGAAAAAAAATGTATTTTTTCAAAAATGGGGGCAACAAACTTAGGTAACTATTTATTACCAAATCAAATTTGATTCGGACTTATCAGAAAAATGCTTTCATTACCAGAAATAGCGCTTTTTGCATAAAAGATTGTCTTGATTGAAAAATTCGTCTAAGCATTAAAGACCTTTTTTGGCCTTCTTCGGAATGTTACAAAGTTTTGCTTTTTTGTTATTTTGTTAATTTAAGCCCATGAATTTGATTCATTTGATCCCAACTAAAAAAAGTTGTTCGTGGAATAGTCCATTTTTGATATTGGAATTTGGCCAGGTCGAATCCAAAATTTTGAAAGGAAATGATTCAAATTTATAAAAAAAATGTTTTGTTTTGAATTTCGCCCCCACCCACCTCTAACCAAACCTCAATTAAAGTAAGGCTTTATGTTGTCCGTTTTTCCCACTTTTTGTATTCGAATTTCACAATTTTCGACTTAAATATGCAACAAAAAACGAAAATTTTTTTTTTGTTTTCAGCACAATTTTCACTTTCTGCATTTTCACAACGATTTTCATCAATTTTTTCCAAAGCGTTGGTCGAATGCAAGAGAATGACATGGCCAGACAACGACGCCAACGACTCTTGGGGAGGGGCCAACAACGATAACTTCGCAAACGACGGATTCGGCACGTCCAGTGGTGGAGGCAACGGCACATTTGGCAATCGCACCAGCCAATTTTCGGCAAAAAGTAATTTTTTTGTTTTCTGGCAAAAAAAATATTTGAAAGAATTGGGGTGCCGGCGAAAAATTTAAAAAAAAAAATTCATAATGCATTTTTCTAGGGTAAAAATATGCGAAAAGCACGAATCTGTGCTCGGATTTTGCAAAACCCGAATTCGAAATTTCAGACAAAACGGGGTAGAAATGTGCAATATAAAAAATTAGTCAACTGAAAAAAAAAGGGTAATACTGCAGAACATTGGTCCTACAAAAAAAAGGGGTTTAAGAGGGTTTGGCAGAATTCTGAGAAGCTCTCGGGGGTTATCGAGGTCGCTGAGCGCGAATATGACATCAGATTTATCATATGACATCATCTAAGCTATGATTTCAACATCTAAGATTTTTGAAAAAAATCCACAAAATTTTCAAAGTCGTTAAAAGGGTGTTTCTAGGGGTACTCGTGCCCGTAGAATTCGAATCTGAGCTCCATTTCGACCAATTCGAACGCTGGAACCGCAATCGAACCATTTCCAAAAAAAAATTTAAAAATTTCAAAAATCAATTTTGGCTTCAAAATCCAAAAAAGCACAAAACTACAACAAAAAGGTAGATTCGAATTCTACGGGCACGAGTACCCCTAGAAACACCCTTTTAACGACTTTGAAAATTTTTTGGATTTTTTTCAAAAATCTTAGATGATGAAATCATAGCTTAGATGATGTCATATGATAAATCTGATGTCATATTCGCGCTCAGCGACCTCGATAACCCCCGAGAGCTTCTCAGAATTCTGCCAAACCCTCTTAAACCCCTTTTTTTTGTGGGACCAATGTTCTGCAGTATTACCAAAAAGGTTGTATTTGAAATTTTGCAAATTCCGAGCTCGGATTCGTGCATTTTTATCGTTTGAACCGCAATTTTTCATGATTGACATGAATTCCTTAAACCGCCCTGGACAATATGGCCAATTTATTGTCTATACACTTACCTATTTTTTAATTGCAACACAAATTTTGCGTTTTTTGGGTGTGAGTGAACGGTCTGAAGTCCCTTTTTGGCGCTACACGCCCCCAGTTGTTGGCAAGGGTTGACTTTTTTTCTGATAAAAATTATATATTTGGTGGTTTGGTTTGAGTTTTTTTTGCATTTTTTTTTTTCTGTATAAATGCGCTTTTTTGCAAGAGACTGACGTCGGTTCATCGTTAAGGAAGTTTCCTAAAAAAATGAAAAAAAAAAACTTAACAAAAAAAAATCCTTCTCCTTTTTTAAGAAGCTATCCGCAAATGGTATAGCTCATCTTATTATAAAAGCATTTTTTTTACGCTTAAGTCCGCCAAGGAAGCTTAGGGTTCATGAAAATTTTGAAAAAGTTTTAAATCGATTTTTTCCTTCTGATTTCTTTGACCAAATTGCACAGAGATTGGTGGTAGCCAAAAAGGTCATTAATAATCCAATTTTGTGACTCCTTTGGCGGCTACAATTGTGACCTTTTTTTGATAAGAATTGCAATGTGAGTGTTGTTTTATCGTTTTCGGCGTAATATTTCATCATAAATGAGCACACTTTATTAATGTATTTAATTACTTGTTAATGAATCAGTATCCAATACTTCAGTTCAAAATTAGAATATTTTAAGAAAAAAAACTTTTTTTTTTTTTGAAAATTTTGGCGTCCGGCTACTTCACCCGGATTTTATGGATGGTTCAGGTCATGAAGTTCGGAAAATTTTGAAAAACTCCATAAATTTGTTACTTCAAATTTATAATTTAGCTTAAAAACCCGCCCAATAAACTGTTGGCTTAGATTCCGAGAAGCCTAAAAAAAATTTTTTTTTTACAAATTTTCTTAGAGTTGTCGAAGGTTGTTGAAATTTGCCAAAAAATTTTCCGTTTATCTTATTGTAATAGACGGAAAAATGCATATTTGTAGGCGTTTTTTTTTATTGTTTAAAAGACCGTCGTCCCCCCCCTTTTTCAGGCAAAAACTATTCCTCGTCCAACAACAACAACAACAAAGCACCGGTTTCATCGTTCAGCAGAGGTGACCAGCAACAGTCAAGCAATTCAAACGCGCGTCCCGCCGCCGTCAGTTGGGCAACACCCCTCAACAAGGTGAAGACGTACGATCACGGCGATTGGAGCAAGAGCTTGTGGGTTTTTTTTTTTTTTAAATAAAATTAAATGATTTTTTTTTTTGCATTTGTGTACATAAATAATGAGTTGTTTTATTGTTCATCATCGAATTGGGTTTGTTTGTTGTTGTGTTACAATTTGTATTCCATTTTTGTCAATTTAAAAAGGTCGGGGGGAATTGATTATTTATTTGATCACGAATTAATAGGTTCTTTTCTAGATTTTAGAGATGCTTTTGACTAAAATTGTAAAGCTGTAGGAAGTGATCAAAAAATGGGATAACAAAATCTTAAAATATCATCATCATTCTCTTTGCTGCTGGTATTCTGATCATTTTAGAAATGATTATATTTTCATTTTTCCATATTTTTAATTTTAATCATCAATATTTAAATGTATAATTTGTCTCAATTTTTTTTTTGTTGTTGTTTATTTTACAAATTTTTAGTAGGCGTGGGAACTTCTTTTTTTTGGGCTAAAATTGTTTGGAAATTTTTTGCGCGCTTACATTTTTATCGGTTAGCCAAACGCGCCCCGGTTTCACATGCTCATCAAAGTGCGTTTATTGCTCCGTTAGCCGAAGTACACAAAAAAAAAATTGGTGAAACAAAAAGTTACGATTTCCCCCCCCCCCTCCCCGCCGCCCCCCACCCACAAAAAGAAGCCATAAAATATTTTAAGGCCCAGCGCGCAAAACAGGGGTTTGTATTTAGTATTCTGATCGGTTAGTTTTTGGCCAAATGATCAGCAGCAGCTGATTGTCGTGATCAGTAGCTAGCCAGAGTTGAAGAAAGTTAACCTTCCTTTTGAATATTCACTCTTCAGAGACAAAAACAAAACAATCGTTTTTCTGGTGTGTTTGTTTGTTTGTTAAAACACACAGACACACATTTTCAATGCTAATGAGCACAATCCGTTCTCTGAATAATATTCCCCCCCCCCCCCCCCAGGGGCGGAATGGGTCTTAAACAAACTAAACACTTGGACGAATATTATTCAATTCCCCTGGATACACTTTCGCGCTAGAGCCGCTGTTTTTAAACTCGTTCAAGACCGTGTGGTCCAAGTCCCCAAAATGTGTGTGTTGTTCCCTAAACAGTCGATGTCCGGTCCTTGAATTAATTAACCCGGTCTCGGAAAACCCCTATTATTTTAATACATTTTTTTTTGTTGCAATATTTGTCTCGGCCTTTGGTTCCTAAATTCTGTTCAACGACGTCGTCTATAATGTTTTCAAACAACAAAAAAATGTGGGCACGCCACGTTCATTTTGTCTGTCCATCTGCCTTCAGCCGCAGGGCAAAACTGCAGCTTTATGTCTGCCGATGCCCCTCTAATGTTTTTGCGCGCAAATAGTTGCCAACAATGTTTTGTCCGCATAGCATTTTGAAGTCTTTCGCGCAGAATCTTCCGACCATTTTTTTTTCTCTACAAACATTTCTGTCCAAAATTCCATCTTGAGCCTCCTTGCCCAAGAAAGCAGCCCCAAATTTAATCATGGGGGTATGCCGTTCCGCGGTCTCCCAACCCGTTGTTGTTCATCCGCAATTTTTTTTTTTTTTTTTTCGAAATGTGCCCCCCCCCCCTCCCCGAAACTTTTGTTCAAAGAATGTGGGGGGGGGGGTGGGTGGATGAATGACGGATGGATGTGATCGTCTCGCATCGCCTCCTCTTCCGTCTGCAGAAACAGAGAAACCGCAGTCACCGCCGCCGCGCACATTCAGCCCCCTCCCCCCTCCACAAAAAGTGTTTCCACATTTAGGGGTGGCAATTTTGGCGGAGGTGGCGGGGAAATGAATGGAACGGCCTTCACTGATGAATGGATGTGTGGCGGGAGGGAGGGGGGGGGGGAGGGATACATTCATCCTCACTAGAAGGAACGCGCAACGTTCGTCCTTCCCTCCCAAACATGACCTGCCCTGCCTATCTGCTGCTGACCGCTCCACTCACTCACTCACTCACTCACTCACTGTCCATACTCAACACAGTGTTTTTATGTTTGATCATTTTAGCATGGTATTATTATTTGTCTGATCATGCGATCTGCTTCCCATCGAGCCAAAATTTCGTTGATTGAGATCTCGGTTACATCTTTAAAAATCTTGACGAGTTTTTAACCGGGCCCAATCTCAATATCGAAATGATCCAACCCATTTTGATTAAAATTCACTTAATGGACAAACCTAAACCCAACAGTGCTCCAATCTGATTACGGCATACTGTCGATCATGCTTTGATCGATCTATAGACCCATTTGATGATCACAAATGATAGGTCAAAGGGTGAGCAATAACTAAAGAAATAAATTAAAAATGAGCCATTTTCTCAACCCGCGTTCACTCATTATTATTGTTTGGTAATCAATTTTTGCCTTCCATTATTGGCTCATCTGCCCTGTCTCCCCATATAAATCTGAGAAAATTGCTCCACTAATAAATTTTTCTCCTGAGTAAACATTTAATGTCCATAATTTTAGCCAATTTATTCTTAGCTTCACCATTTTTATGCAAAGGTTGGGCAACACAAGGAACCAGAGTTTATAATAATTTCACCCAAAAGTCTTTTAAAAATTCCTTTTTTAAATCTGAAAACAATGCGTCAATTTGTTTTAAAAGGTGATAAAATTCACATTTTCATTCGCTCATCATTCTCTCTCTCTTTTTTTTGAAATGATTCACTTTTTATTTCATCTACAATTGCGTGTTGATGATGAAGGTCTTTTTCTTCCTTCCTTTTTTGCTTCTTCTTATTGATAAAAACAAATAATGTTCTTTTTTTATCTTTATTTTGTGGTCTTGGGGGACCATTCAACATAAAATGTTGCCAGGCAAATCATTGGAAATTGGCAATTTCAAAATAGATTTGCAAATTGGTCTAAAATAATTCATAAGAATCAACAAAATATAATTTTAAATCCAAATCTTTAGGTGAGTGAATGAATATACATTATCATTTTTTTTCCTTGTCAACTTGCATTTTTTGCATAAGAATTAACAAAATGTTGCATTTAAACATCCAAAAAAAAAGAAAAAAAAACGTCAACAATTGACTTGACCTCATGCAGAATGCCAAATTACCCACTCACCACCGCGAACTCAACATTATACACAAAGTGTGTGCACCCCTTCCCCACCTCCGTCCTTCACCATGCATACAAATTCACCTCAACACCACCACCATCACCTTCTCCCTCATCCCCCCCCCCCCCATCTTCAATTTCCTCAATGTGGTCAGGGGCTAGCTGACTGACCTTGGGGATGCCCTCCTCTGCCTGTGGTGTTGTGTGGAAGAGGAGCAACAACTCCCCTCACATTGCACTCGCGCAGATGCGCGCCTCAGAATTAGCACAAAAGTTTGCTGCTGCTGCTGCTGCTGCTGCTGCTGTTCCCTACAGAAAAATTAGCAACCCAATAACACAATTGGTTAGGTTATTTTGATCAGCTAAAAATGTAAATCGTTTTAGTGAATTAATTTCTAATTCACATTCATTCTGGACGGGAGCGTCACTATTTGCCGTAATCCGATTACCAAGCTCGAGTCAGCCTTCAAAATCTTGTATTCTTTATGTATCCTATTTAAATAGTGAAAGCATTTAATTTGAATCTTTATTATAATTTTAAATATTCTTGATTTCTGGAAAATTTTGATCAACTGATCAACAAAACATCTAGCCCTCTTTCTGTCTTCAAATAGAACAGATACATATTTATTTGCAGAAACAATTGCGTACTTTTTGATGGCCCTATTCATTCAAGATATATTCTTTTTCCTCCTATTTTTGGGCACAAAAGTGAATGAAGAATATAAACAAAAAAGTACCTTTTATGTACATATTGTGTGTACCAATTTTTGTCGTTGCCCTTTCTAGAGAATTCGAATTTCTGGATTTTCCTTTTTTTGATTTAGGGTTCTTCCCTTACTCATTCATTCAAAAATTTGATAAATGTCCAAATTGAAAAGCTTTGCTGCTGCTTTATCATCAATAAATTAAGCCTCACAATTATTAAAGGGGTTTTTTTTTCTTCATATTGTTGAGTCGACTATTTTTGGTGGTGGAACTTTGCTCTTTTATTATTTTCATTTTGGCGCGCACTGCAGGTGGCCCGGCGTCAAGGAGGGTGGGGTACAATCAAATCAGTGTGTTCCTCCCACCCATCCATCCCCCTATATATGGCCTTGGCGTGTCAACCACAGGGAATCCATTAGGGGCCAACCCGTGTGCCCGTGTGTGGTGGTGGTAGTGGTGGTGGGGGTTGTGGTATTTATGTGTTGTCTGGACGCGACAAAAACTTGAATTCTGTGTTCTGCTTGTCGTTCGTTTGTTCGTTCGTTCTGTTCGCATAAGAATTGAATGGATGACGTGAGAGACAAAATTACAATTGCTCTAAGATGAATTTGATGGATGATGCGTGGTGTCATGCTGTGGGGCTGGATGGATGCGTGATTGGAGCGCGGAGGATTGAATGGGATGTGGGGGGAGGGGGGGGGGGCGGGTGTGGGCTGAATGAGAGCGATCAGAGTCTGGTAGCGAACGCGTCGAAATATCCAACAGCAATTTTTCAATCACTTGAGGTTGATTGCAAAAGAATTAATTAATTCATTTAAGGGGATCTTAATTAAAAGATTCATCATTCCATTTATCCGCCTGAGTTTCAACTCCCTTTTCCAACCATGATCAATCATATTTTGAACAAAAATTCGTTTGTCCGAATTCTGTGTGTGTCTCACAGACCTTATTGGTTTAAAAAAAGCACAATAGCTGTATAAAAAATTGGTTGGTTGGGCCAAATTTGGCTGATTCGGTGCCAAGGTCATTCCCACGAGTGCATCGTTGAAAATGATGAATAATGGAGAATTGGATGTGTGTCCCGTGTCCCTCACCTTCTTTGTTCTCATTCCATTCTTCCTCCTCCTCCTGTCCCCTCCACCTTTCCCACATCGCGCGGACGTCGCGCACCCGCCGAGCCGCGTCACCCCCCACCATCTTCATCCTCAGCATTTCATCATTTTTTCATCCCATCATGGAGCGACGATGAGGAGGGCAGTTTGTGCATACAATTCTTTCTTTCCCCTCCCCCCGCCCCCCCCCCCCACTTCCCCTCCCCAATTCATCTGTCAAGTTTTTTTACATCATATTTACTTAAAAATTTGCAAAAAAGTTTGGCGTTTAGCAAAAAAGCGATAGACAAGAACGCCGCGCGCTTCACCTAAAATGGGAGTGTGAAGGTCCCCGTGATGGGGTGCTAGCCTCTGACATTATTCGACATTTTGTCCACTCGGCTTTAAGTCGTGTCGACGCTTTGTTTCTTAACTCTTAACGAAGTCGGTTTCTTTCAACTAGATAGAGTCTCAAAAATTGGGATTTAATAAACCTCCCCATCATTTTTGGTTATATGTGCATAATAATAAATATGTCGGTTCAAAATCGTTCCATCCACCAACCAAACCAACACATAAAGATGGTAATTATTATTTATTAAATTTTTTTTGTATTGACTTTTTTTTCTCTATCGTCAGCTGAGCTAGCAAGCCAGCTAGCTGCTCTCTATTTCACTGGTTTTATTAAACCATCTAATACAAGCCACAAGGCCTTCCTTCACATAAATATTTATTTAGCTTTTTTTATTGGTAAACGACTACATTTTATTTAAATGGTAATAGTTTGATAATTGGGACCCTACGGGCATATGCTTAACAAGCAACCGTTTCAACATTTTTTCAACAAGTGTTGCAAAGAAAATAACAAATTGTTTCGGTTTCAGTACAAATTTTAGTGAAATTTGTTTAAAATGACGACATTGGCTTCAAAATTTCTAATTAGCGGATCGTAGCTCGCCGGGGATATCATCACTCTGTTTCAATCCTGTTTATGTGTTCAATAATTTTCTGGTTTTTTAATTACTTGCCAAATTTTGGGTTTCCATCCATTTCACTCTCCCCAACAGTTTGTGGGTGTTGTTGTAAATACTTTTTTCTCACTGTCATGTTCAAAAAAAGGTGTTCAAACACGCACAAATTGTTGTCGTCATTTTTTGTGCTGCCAAAAAGGCAAGAGGGAACACTCTTTTTTTTAGAAATTTGATGGTTTTAGTCCCTGTTCCTGTTCCTCTTGTCCCCTCTTCCTCTTCACCCACCCAACCTCCTTTCTGTGGTGGTCATGGATGGTTCACCACCACCACTACCACTACATTTTCCACCTCTCTAAAATGTGTGGGAGTAAGGGGGAGGGGGGGAGAACACAATTCCACCTCCATCTTCTGGTCCAATTTGGAGGGTGGGGGGCAGGAAGAGCGTTCATGCGCGAGAACATCGTCCAGCGTCGTCGTCTGCGCGTCGAAGCCGCCCCGAGGGCTGGGGGGGGGGGGAGGGAGACTTCCTCCTTCCTCACTTTTTGATGAGATTTTTAAGCACCAAAATTGCGATGTCGTCAAAATTGGTTTATGTAGGAAAAAAAATAATGAACGACTGGGTGAACAAATGAATCACATCCAACCAACCATCCATCCTTTTCTCCATTTGACAACATTTTTGTACATTTCCAATGTCGGGGCGCCGCGAGTTGTCTTGAAAACTTTTAAAAAAAGCAAAAACTTGACTCAAATTCAAATTTTTAAATTGTGAGTTCATCTTGTATGCTGTACCCTGCTCTGATGATCTCTCTGAAAGGAATTCTGCCATTGAATTAGCTCTTATATTAATCAACATGTTGTAAAAAATCATTAAAAAAGATTTTGAAATTTTTTCTGTTGATTTGGCAAACATGGCGAACAAAAACGCGCCTTTCAAATGCGCGTGCTGATGAAATCAGGGGATTTCCAAATAGAGTAAACCCTTTTTGCATCACGCGTCGAACTCCTCATCATTTGTGGATTTTTTTTGTTTTGTTTTTATCGCGTGAATTTATATTCGTTAAATCCAAATCTCATTCATGACGAATTTTTTTAATTTGAAACTACGACGATTCAATAGAGATTGACCTTCAGGACCGATCGAGAATCTCGATTGTCCGATCTTTAGTTTGTCTAAACTTGCAAATTTTCTGGTTTTCTTAAAACCGATCATTTCCTCCGAGGTGCCGCCTATATAAACAGTTAGCGAGACCTCCCTGAAGACATTAACTCATTGGATTTTAAGATTATTTACTCAAGCAAATATTAATAGGGTATATGCCACTTTTTACCCCTATGAAATCATTTTCCGTCATTTTTTTCTTCAGCTCACGACAAAGCCGAAAGGTTCACCAACCAGTCCATTTGTTGCCTTAATCGCTAACATTAAATTAAAAATATTACTATTATTATTTACTTCTTTGCTGCTGCACTTTCTCCGCCCGACCGAGTGTGCTTCTCCTCATTTTTTGTTGTTAAAATTTTTTGCAAAATGTGCTGTGGTGTGCTGTTGTGATGTATCGAAATCCGTTACAAAACACCACCAGCAGCAGTGGTGGCAGAAAACAGAACAGCACTGAGCACGGCGATTGGTCCAGGAATTTGTAGGTTTTTCCGCCTCCCTCCTTCCTTCCCCTTAGGGGATGGGAACAAAGCAATTTTTAATGAGTGGTAAATGTTTGGAGAGGCTTTGTCGGATTATTGAATTCCATTTTTTCCGATTATATGTTGGTCTAGCGTTTTTTAAATGCCGATTGCTCTAGGTGTTTAGGTTCCAATCAGCCCCAAGCATGTTTGGAGTTATGGGCGTTAAAACTTTTTTTGTTTGTTTGTTTGATTTGTTAATTTTTTTTTAATTGGTCCAGTTTTTTTTTTGATATTCTGATTTGCATGATTTTTTTTTTTGAAATTCCATGTTGGATTTTTGAGATTCTTTGGCGCAAGGATCTTTTGGTACATTATTTCTAGTCCAATTAAGTTTCGATAAAATTAGTTTAAAAAAGCAGTTGTTGCGTTGATTTTTTTCTTTCTTGGCCATTTTCAAAAAGCATATTTTGGCCACTTTTTAGACTAAAAATTCTTTAACAATTAAAAACAAACGAAGTTTTGCATGTCGGAACGATTCTCACCATCAATCACTCCAAACGGCTGTCACCATCCCTTGGCCCCAAATTGTACACTAAATTCTTCGAAACCTAACAATGTTTGGACAATTTTTGGTGGACCGATGATTTGATTTTTTTGTGCATTTTTGAATCGTTTTTGGGAAATAAACGAATTCGGGTGTCCGGGATTCGGAATTGAGCAAAATGAATGGCAGGATCGGATTCTTCGCGCACGAAATAATTTTAAAAGCAAAAAAATTGTGGAGCTAGAGACTGTATGAGCCCAATTACTTTCTAAAAAGAACGTTATTTCTCTAGAGTAATAGAGAATAGTACACAAATGCAAAAAAAAAACAAACAAATTTTTTTAAATATTTAAATTAAAGTAAATTTAAATTTTTTTTTCACAGGAACAAGATGATCAATGTGCACCACCTGCCCTTTTTTGGGCAAAGCCAAGCGTTCATGGGTAAGTTTTTTGCTGTTTTTTTTTCATTGGCACTGATCACTGGGACGGGGATTATATGCATTTGCATATTTGTTAGTCCAATTAAGTTTCGATGACATTAGCTCAAAAAAAATGGTGTTACGTTGTTTTGACCATTTTGAGCATATTTTGGCACTTTTTTAAACAAAAAACACGAATTTTGAGGATTTCCGGAGCATATTTTTATATTTTGGCAAAAAAAAATTGATAAAAATGCATTTTTGGACATTTTGGTGCACATAAATCTCCGCCCGGATGATCACAATGTCGGGATTGGGATTCTGAAATTCACAAAATTTATTTTTCCACCAAATTCACGGCGGGGTTCCGTTAGATATTTTGAAAATTTAACATTTTTAATTCCAAATTTGCAGGCAAAACATTGTGGGATTGGATCAAGAAACCTCGAGCGCGGTTCAGCGACTCCATTGACCGGTTGAACTGCAACATCGTCCCGTCGATGCTGCTTTTTTTTGTTGCAATGATTTCAGCGAATATGTGAGCAAATTGTTTTCAAAATTAATTAAATTTTAAATAACATCGCATAATATTTTCTTTTATTTAAGCTTTGGCTTCGGCGGCATGGAACCCATGCGCTGCCTGGTGAGTTTTTGTCATTCATTTTTGAACTCGGTTGCCCTGTTGTTCTCCCCTGTACCTCGTGAGCCCCCCCCCCCCCCCCCCCTCCTCCTCTTTTTGAAAACACCAATTTGTGTGCTGCCTTTTTGACATTTTTTAACTAATTTGTTGAACTGAGGAGAAAATACCGCTGAGACCGAACAGGGATCTGGATCATGTGGGGAATCCCGCGGGATTGAATTTGGGAAGCCGAGATGGTGATCAAAAAACTTTACTTTTTTTTTTTTCTGATTTTTTGTTTGTTTGTTTGCGAGTTTACATTTTTAAATATTTGTCAATTTCAGCGCTCGGCGGAGCTGAACGACGAGGAGCGCGACTACGCGCTGGACTACTGCACGTCGAAAGAACCAATACTACGTGGCGCCCGAGGAGGGGATCCCGTGGTCGAATCCGGATCGCCGTTCGCGCCAGCTTGGCTACTACCATGTGAATATATATAAATAAAAAATTTGCTTCCAAATGTTAAAAATATTTTGTTTTTTAAACATTAATATTTTGTTTTTATTTTTTTAATTTGTAATCCCTTTTAAGTGGGTGCCAATCATGCTGTTCCTGCAGGCGATGCTGTTCTATACTCCCAACTGGTTGTGGAACCACCTCAACCAGCAGAGCGGTGGGTTTAAATTTCATTAAATTTAAAAATATTTTCATTTATGCATAATAAACAATTCACAATTGCGTTATTATAAATATACAGTTTTCCGGCAAATTGATAGCGAAAATTACTTAATAACAAAAAAAAAAAATTTATTTTTGCTTACAAATAATAATAAAAATATTTATTTTGTTTCAGGAATCGAGTACACCAAATTCATCGAAGAAGCGACAAAGCTGAAGAGCATGGGTTTTGCACCGATCGATGAGCGCCAGGAGCAGATCAGTCAACTGCGCGACAAACTCAGCGAAGCAATTCTGAATCGGGACCCGTACCGTCGGATCGTTGGCTGTCGTTTTGGACAATCGATGGGCGCATACGTCTCGGTGAGGAGGACGAGGACTTTATTCCAGAAAACAAAAATTAATTTTCGCATTTTTAACTTCAATTTACTCGTTTTTAAATTAAAAAAACAACATTTTTCAGTTACTGTACATCTGCATCAAGGCGTTGTACCTCATCAACGTGGCAACGCAGTTCGGCGTGCTCAACGCGTTCATCGGCCGTGACTACCGCCTGTGGGGTTTCGAGGTGCTCAAGGCGTTGATCAACGGGGAGAACTGGCAGGTGGGGGTTTTTTTTTGTTTTTGTTATTTGCTTTTCATTCACTTGCATTGTTTTAATTTTTATGATTTCTTTGTCCCGCAGGACTCACCCATTTTCCCACGCCTGACGCTTTGTGACGTGCCGATCCGTCGCCTCGGGGACACGCCGCGCTACACTCTGCAGTGCCATCTGCGCATCAACACCTACAACGAGAAGATTTACCTCTTCATCTGGTAGGTGATGCTGAACGTTTTTTTGAATTTCAGTTTCATTTGTTTAAAAAATAGTTGACTCTTTGAATTTTTTTTCATACAAATTGATCACTTTTTACGAATTAAATCAATTAAATTGATCATTTACAAGGAAACTGATTGAATTTTGAATCTGATTATTTGTAAAAAAATTTATCCCAAATTTCAAAAAATGGTCCGCCAAATTTTTTCCATTCCACAGGTGGGGCTTCGGTGCGGTCGCTTTGCTGACGTTGGTCAACTTCTTCTATTACCTCATTGTGCTGTTGCTGTTGCCGTGCACGCAGGAGAACTCGGTGCGCCATTTGCTGAAGCAGGACAAGCACCGCGAAATCGTCTACTCCGAGAGCCACCATCACCGTCGTTTGATCAGACGCTTTGCGGAGCACGCATTGCGCAAGGATGGGGTCGGTTTTAATTTTTAATGTCATTTTATTTTGATCAGAATTTGAAATTAAAATTCATAATTATTTATATTTATGTGCAGGTGTTGCTGTTTTGGTTCATCGAGGGACACGCTGGGCCAATTGTTGCGCGCGAGCTGATGGGCGAATTGTTCGAAGTCTACAAGACGGACGTGGTACATATTTTTATTTCATTTTAATTATTTTTGATCATTAAAAAATATTTTTTTTTAATTTTAGCACGAAGAGGAGCCGCCGAGCGAAGTGAGTGTTGCCGACAAGAAGGGCAAGGGGTCGTTCTCATCGCAAAGCACCGGCTCGCTGGACGACGAGTGGGGTGGCGGTGGCGGCGGCGGAGATGTGCAATTCGGAAATGGTGGTGGGCGCAATGATTTATTAAGAAAAAAAAATGCAATAAATGTTGTGAATAATACAAAACACCTTGCAGGCATTACTCCATCGGCACCGCCCAAGTTTATGCCAGAGGCGTCCTCCTTCGCCTCGTCCCAGGAACGCGAGCTGATCGACGGGGACGGCAACAGCACGGAGCAGACTGCACTGTACTCCTCAACACCGAAGCAGTCGCACAGCAGTCCGGCATCGCGAAACCACCAGCAGCATCATCACAGTCGGCACAACAATCGGGGCCACCCGTACTCCGGTTGGTGGTTCAGTGTTTAGGAAGGCTGGCTGCTTCCGAATATCGAGTCGACAAAATTCTCGGCTTTTTTTTGGAGGGGGGGGGGGAGGGTGGGGTATTGGTCTCGAGTCGTGTGGTCATTTGTCAGTCTCGAGACGCGCGCTATTTTAAGTCTCTTCCAACCTTAGTGTTAGGGGGGATGGATTTCGTTGACATTTTGGTTCAAACATTCGAGAGGTTTTTGAAATTTAACGTTTTGTTTTTTTGCGATGCCATTCCCTCATAATTTATCATCAGTGCCGTTTCTCAACCCATTTTTTAATGAATTGGGATTTATATGATTATTTTGTAAATATATTATGTGCTCTAGGCGCAATTACAATTTCAACTGTTTTCCAGCTGATCAACGGCGTCGGAGCGGCGGCGGCGGTGGTGCCATCGGAGGCGGCGGCACTGGCACTGGTGGCGGTGGGGGCCTGCTGTCCAGCGTGTTCCGTCGGCTCGGCGCTGCGATGATGGGCACGCCGCGCGAGCACTCGTACACGTCCGCCAGCTACTACGGACGCACGCCGATCAAGCAGGTGTGATCAGTCAGTGGTGTGCTCGTTGCTGATCGTGAGCGGTTCAAATTGGGCGAGTGCGTTTTTCATCATCATCACCATCATCACAGAACCACAATTTCGGCAGGGAAAATTCAATACCCCCATACCAATACATACATACATACATACACATACCATTGTTATGCAATCTCATTCATCAATCGAATTATCAATATGTAATGATGTTGATTCAATTCATCATTCAAATGTGCCCGAAATATTTCATAATATTTCACAGTTCACACGTCTCGCCTATATTTGTTCCTTTTTTACATACTTTTTACACCAATTCTCATTATTTTCAATCAAATTTTTGACGGAATTTTCCACTGAAGGGTCTCTCTCTCTCTCTAAAACCCAATTGTTTTTTTTATTGATGTCACCACAATTTTCTTATTTGTATTTGATGGAACAGAAATTTCGTAAATTTTGGCTTTTCTGAGTAGGAAATTTTACACATTTTTTGTTTCTGACCCATCACATCACTTTTTACCACCACGTTGCCACCATTTTTCACTTATCCACACATTTTGTTCACTTGGAGATTTGTTGATCATCCTTTCCAATCTTTCATTCTTTACAAATTTGTTTAAAAAAACTGAGAAAAAAAAAATTCAAATCGTGTCTTCTCGCCTCGCCCCTTCCCCAATTTCCTGCCATTTCAACACAAAATTCCGCCTTAGCCATTTGGACGCCATTCCTTTTCAAAAAAATTTCGTCACCATTTAATCCAAGCATATATGATGGTCACTTTGTTACTTTTCGTAATTTGATCAGTCGAATAATTTAAATCTCTCCTTTTTATAGCCACACAAAAAATTTTTGATTTTTAATGCATAACCTGAAACTTTGTCTTTTTTTTTTTGTAATTTTTTGGGTTTTCCCCGAAAACACTAAACATTGAATGCACCCCTAACAATTGTGTTGCTCATTACTTTAATTCTCTTTTTTTTAAATTGAACTCTTTTTTAAATTTTGAATAAAAATGGCTGGCTCGAAATTTAGCAAATATCGGACAAAAACAATTCTTTATTCAGTCGTCAGAGTTGGGATTTTCCTGAATTTTTCGAGCTGACTACAAATTAGCAGCAAGGTGGTAATTTGTTTAAAACATGAAACCGCTACTTGGTGATGCTTCTAGAGCTTTCGTCCGAATGGTATCAAGCTTGTTGTCAACTTGGAAAATTAGGGCACTAATCGAATGCTCATTATTCATATGCTTACAAATTAGCGCATTGCTTAGCACTAATCTAAACGTTTGTTTAATGAGTCTGTGCCGCACCATCCACCAGAGGAGAGCTTTCTTGTAACCGGATGCCAAAAATATGTCCGGAATCCGGACCCAATGTCCGGGAATCCGGTTTTCCGGGCCCAAAAATGTCCGGGAATCCGGGCCCAATGTCCGGGAATCCGGGCCCAATGTCCGGGAATCCGGTTTTCCGGGCCCAAAAATGTCCGGGAATCCGGGCCCAATGTCCGGGAATCCGGCCTTCCGGGTCCAAAAATGTCCGGGAATCCGGTTAAACGGGGATGTAATTTGTTACTTTTTTTTAAAGATTTGTAATTTATTTGGGGGTATCACAATGTTTACAAGTTGAATGTACTTTTATTTGAAAGATTAGTACTTTACTTATGCACCGAAATGGCGAAATATGCGATATAATACATACAGCATATGCACTATGCACCAGAATATGCAACAAAAAACGGCGAAATATGGAACAAAATGCCGATATGCCCAAAAGGCATTTATTGGCATAAATAATGATCCTATTACTATGTAATAATGTATTAAATTGTATTATGCCGAGGGCTGTCGGTTCGTGGCTATTCTTTGGTTATCCCAGCGTTGTGATATCTGGTGCTGTAGCAGAGTTTATAGGTATTAAATTGTCTTACTAAAAAAAGTATTTTTTGGTAAAATAACCCACGAAAAGGAAATCTCAATATTTTAAGGTGTAAAAAAAAGGTTTTAATTTAATTGTTATTTTTAAAATAAAATTCGTTCTCATTTTATTGCATTGCATTTTGAGCAAATATATAGCGTTGCTAATAAAAATTATTATAAAAATATAAATTTAAAAAATAAAATTTATCGAATCGATTCAAGCGCCATTTCTGCACTATTTTTAAAATTATATATCAAAATTGAGCAAAATATGCGTCTGGAATAAAATAAGGGAATTAGCATTTATCATTTTAAAGATAAACAGTTTTTTTGCATTGCTTTGATCGCATGCACATTTATTGCTTCGATTTAATTTATTCAACATTTTCGTTCCCAAATGCTCTTGAAAGAATAAAATAAACCGTCCCCAAAAGCATTTATAAATCAGCAAACATAGTTTTTTTAAAAACATTTATCTAACTTCTCATAGTTTTTTTCCAAAATCATCGTTAGAGCCCGGGTTTTTAGGGTTTTATTTAGTTTTGCGAATAGATAAAGCACTCCCTAAAATTGACTGTTTTTTGGACCTAGAATTCACCACCATTAAAGGATCTTTGAGGCTTTAGAGGACCTATCAAGGTAGCTAAAACAAAGTTTCTTTAGCACCCAAAAGCCCCGAATCATCATGCTTCAACTGTTGCTGTTGCTCGGATTGTTCGCTGTTGGCATGGCCCAACCCGAGCCGGTCAATTGTCCAGGATTTCAAAACAAAAAGGACTGCATGAAGCCGAAAATTAAGGACGGAAGACCAAATCCGGAATCCTGGTTAAAATTCACACAATTTATTTAAGTTGACACAATAAGTTTAATAAAGGTGCCAATGGGTTTACGACGCGTGCCAATGGGACGCTAGGAACATTGGGGGGCGCTATTGCTTTATGAAGACATTGCATGCATGTGCTGTAAGCATTACTAATTTTAGAGAAATTGTAAATTTAGTTATATTTTTAAAATAATTTCAGGCTCCCTTTTGCCGCCTTGACTCGGTTGGTTGGTTTCGGTACACCACGATTCGGCGCCGACAAGTTTTTCGTTATAACTTAGTTCAAAGTCAACCAAACCAAACATACTTGGTGTCATTCGAAAGCTGCAATGAGTAGAAGCTTACAAAGTTAAAAGCTAACCGATTCGTCTTTTCAAAAAAAGTTGTAGGTTTAAAACCTGTGAAAA
This sequence comes from Globodera rostochiensis, assembly GCA_018350325.1. Lineage (NCBI taxonomy): Eukaryota > Metazoa > Nematoda > Chromadorea > Rhabditida > Heteroderidae > Globodera > Globodera rostochiensis. The sequence continues at coordinate 2,211,179 of JAEVLN010000010.1, forward strand.
TTGCCATTTTTGTCGTGGTGACGTCATAACTTTCTTTGTTTAAATTAGGGTTGCACGGGACCGGGACTTTTTGGAAAAACCGGGACCGGGACTTACCGGGACCAAGATTTTCAACCGGGACCGGGACCAACCGGGACTTTTCAAGGGGAAAATTTTTCTTTTATCAAACACTAAAAAATTTTAATTTTCCGGCAACACATATTGTTGATCTTCTTGATCTTCGACTTCATTGTCATCATCATTCTTCTTTTTCTTTGAGATTCTGCTTTACTTTTAGGGAGGGTGGGGGTCGGCGGTGCCGATAGGCGCCGCCGAGAAAAATTTTTTGAAATTTTGACTCAATTTTGTTAAAGAAATTTCATCAAAATTTTAGCAAAATTATGAATTTTGCTTCGGAATTTCAGAGAAAAAAACTGGTTCACGTAAGAGTGGAGGGGATGTCCGGCGGTGCCGACAGGCGCCGAGGGAGAAATATTTACAAAAAAATGGCAATCTTTGTTAAGGAAATTGAAGAAAAATTCTGAAAGACGTGATGAATTTATTTGAAAAATTCTTGTATCTATTCTTTTTTTGCGCGCATTTTTAATTAATTTTTAATTAAAAAATATTAGAATATTTATTTTAAAAATCTTATTGATGAGGGGATGCCTATTTGAGTAGAGAGGAAAACCAATAAATAAGTGTTTGCACTCAAGCGGGTTCGAACCCAACACATAACCACTCACCAAAAAGGTTAACCACTAGGCCATCCACTTCCTTGGGAGACATAAGTAAAAGTGGTTGAAATTGTCGCTCATGATGCCATCATTAGGGGTGTACATTTAGTCCCGGTCCCGACTCGGGACCACCGACCGGGACCGGGACTTTTAAGTCCCGTCCCGACCGGGACCGGGACCTGAAAAAACCGGGAAATCCCGTCCCGGTCCCGTGCAACCCTAGTTTAAATCGAAACGCTTAGTTTTTGGCTAAGCTTCTACTCATTGCATGCTTTCGAATGATACCAAGTATGTTTGGTTTGGTAGTTTTTAATTTATTGCTCTATGCAAGGCTGAACTAAGTTATAACGAAAAAATTTGTATTCAAATTTAAACAAATCATAAGCAATCAATATACCATCTACCGCCTTTTATACCATTTGATCGAAAGTTCTGATCACAAAAATTACCCATTTAGCGTGAAACCCATCAGTGTCAAGGTGCATATCAAGCTTGTCTCGACCGATCAACCGCTTCAACTTGTCACGAAATGAAAGAATACGCAAATCAGTGCCGCTGGTATCAGGTAAAAAAACAATAAAATTAATTTAAATTATTTTTTAAAAATTGAAATAACGACGAATTTTTAGGCTGGTGCAACTCCGCACAACGCGAATTTCCCAGTGTGTGGCGCACCCTAAAGAACTGGGGGGGGGGTTAATAATGAATGCCGAGAAATAAGGCAAAATTTGTTTAAAATGCCTTTTTTGTTTTGATGAATAAAAGTTGCGTTGAATTCGACTCGATTTGAATTGTTTGCCAATAAAATAATTGAATGAAAGAATTATAAACCAATTAATTCTTTTAAATATTCAACCAAAATTTGCATCTTTCTTTCAAATGCTTAATTTGCTAAATTTCGAGCCAGCCATTTTTATTCAAAATTTAAAAAAGAGTTCAATTAAAAAAAAGAGAATTAAAGTAATGAGTAGGGCCACGATTTATATGAAAATCCATATTTTTTTGCGCACTCGGAACAGCGTATAAATGCCATAAATAGTGTTTTTAACTTTGGTTGGAGCTTCTAGAGCCCATTTTATAATCCATATTTTCCATATTTTTCCATATTTCGCCATTTTTATCCATATTCCATATTTTTATCCATATTTTGCTATTTTTCAAAAATTCCTTAACAAAAATGCAATAAAAACAAAAAATACACCCCTAATGACCGTTTTTCAAAATTAAAAAAATGCACCCCTAAAAATAGACTTTTTTTGCGACAAAAAATTCTGCCACCAAAAAAAATGAAAATTTTTAAAATTCGGCTTATTTTCAAAAATTTTCTCTAAAATGCCGTAATTTGCATATAAAAATTTTTATTGCTCTTTTTACTTCAAGAAGGAAATCTTGCCCTTTTTTTGCTATACATATTTGAAAATTTTTTTATCCATATTTCGTCCATATTTTGAGTTTTTGCCCATATTTGGTCAAATATTTTGCAATTTTTCATCCATATTTTATGGCCATATTTCGAGATTTTTTATCCATATAAATCGTGGCCCTAGTAATGAGCAACACAATTGTTAGAATGCATTCAATGTTTAGTGTTTTTGGGGAAACCCAAAAATTACAAAAAAAACAAAACCGAGGCACCGCTTTATAAGTGCTCGAGCATGTGCGCGCCGCAGAACGTTAAATAAAAAAAAAAGAATGCCCAATATGCAGACAAAAGATCGAGAAACCCTTACGCATTATTTTTCTTGATAATTTGATGGCCTTATGGATCGCAGAGTTTGATTCCGTAAAAAGAATTTATTTAATTCAATGATTGTTTTCTTTCCCGTATTCTGTCTGTTGAGTTTCAGCAAAAGTTTTGTTTTACCATCCATATTAAAATCACAACACAACCAGGATTTATTGGGTTTTGTTTTTTACTGACAATGATTATGTAAAAGTTTCTGAAAAAAAAAGATTCAATTCGAAATATATTTAAGCGGTTTTTGGTGGCTCAAAATATTCCACACATTTATCGTGAAGGATCGATTAACAAACAATTAAACTTCCATAGCACTGGTCGCGATCGATCGATCGATGCGTTTTTTTACACATCCCTAAATGACAGCATTTTGTTAATTACCTAATTAATGATATTAAATTATTTTAACATTTGAATGCGCAAACAATAACTTGCCATCCAGCGCCAAGGTCCGACACTTCCGCTGAGGGATGGTGACCGCCCACCGCTTGTCCATTATTTGGATAAAATTTGAAAATGCCAATTGCGCCAAGAATCGGAATGCCATTGGACAAAACGATGTTGAGCAACACAATGAGAACCGCGCACAGCAGAGTGGCAAATAAATTAAACTTCATATTATTCTTAATTTTAATAGCCGGAGTATTAAATGCTAATATATATATTTATTACTTTTTAATTTGAAAAACATTTGAATCAAAATAAAGTTTAGAGATTTTTTCTAAAAAATTGATTTTGTTTTAATCGAAAATGCGCGGAAAATTGAGATAATCAAAAGCAACAAAAAAACAATAAACAAATGTAATAGAATGTGTTGTTTATGTATGTAAACAAAAATAAGAGAAAATCAAAAACAAAATTTCCTAATTGCGGAACGTCCGATTGAATTTTTGGCTCTATTGTTAACAGATGATTTGCAAGCGCTTTCGAATGATAAAAAAATAAAATCATTGAAAAATAAATAAAATTAAAAAAATTTGTAAAACTTGAACGTTCGCAAGCTATGTATGTCATTGCAAGAAAGTGAAAACATCCGGGACAATGTGAATTTTGTCAAAGTTTATTAGCATAATTTCACGACAAATTACAAAAGAAATTTTTAAAAACGGGCCTTGCTTTCGATGATAAAGCAAAAGCTGCACTCTTTCATTTATTGCTTATCCACGTAAAATTTATAATGTGCGTGTCAGGGTTAAACATTGTGCGTCAACAGTTATTTCGACAAACGCGAGCAGTACTCGGCACTCAAATTCCTAACAGACACTTTCATGTCAAAAAATTAATTTTAAAAAGAAGAATAAAAAACCGCGGATTGATCTTGGAGGCATTTTTAAATGACGATTTAGGAAATTGGCTTGACCTTTTGGTCGATGAAATAAGCGAATGAGCGTAAATAAATTTACTAAATTTATCATTTGGACTATAAATATACCCTGGCAAAATGCATTTTGTTTTTTTTTCTTAGAATTCTGATGAGATTTCTAACATTTTCTGATTTTCACAAAATCGAAAATCAAATTGAAAAAAATAATGAAAATTTGCTATCGGTGAAGCCAGCCAGCCCATCCGGTTCTATTCACATTTAGCGGACGAGAAGAAAGTTGCGCACCTCTTCGGCCTTTTCGGCTCCAACCAGCTGTTTGGCAATGTCCACACCGAACTCAAAAGCGGTGCCTAAAAATAATTACCGTAATTAGTGAAAAAAACAGACTGCGGTAAAAAAACCATATTTTGTGAAAAAAATATTTGTTGCCCAATTCAAAATTCCTGAAAAAATGATTTATTTTACCAGGCGCCTGACTGGTGATCAAATTTTTGCACACACAGACTCGCGCGTCCTTTTGGAAGTTGTAATTGTTGAACTTGTCCTTAAATATTATACTAAAATAATGAATCAATCGTTGTCTTTTATAAAAATCCGAGACTTCGAGCTTCGAGTCTGAGAGACTTTTCGAGCCTCGAAACACGACAAACACTTTCGAGCCTTAAAACTCGAGACTTTCGAGCCCCGCGCCACGGAACTCAAGACTGACTAAGCATCTAGAGATCAGACAAAACCAGGCCTTGACCAGGATTTTAGCGGGCCCTGTATTCACTGACCCTGGTGATTTTAGCAAAAACCAGGACTACCAGAATTGTCAGGGCTACCCGGATTTATTGGCCCAGGCCCGGTCCTGGTCTGTTTTAGGTGAGAAAAGCCCCGGGCCCGGTTTTCTCAAAAATTCCAAATCTCTCATCAACTGACCTGCATAGCAGGATAAGCGGTAATTTGTGCCCCGGAGGCAATTTTGTGGCTGGCCAACGCTTGCGGGCCTCCACAAATTGCGCCAATCACTTTGCCGTTGTGATTGTGACGTTCCAGAATGCGGCCAACGCGTTCGTCCTCAGAAGAAAAATTGGGTAAAAATCAATAATATATAATTTTTTTGTTTTCAAAAAATACGTCGGCCAAGTTTTGCGCCCCGGGCCCCCCAGGCAATATGACCGCATCAAACATGTCGTCTTGAACATCGCTGAGCAACGCATCCACCTGTACATATATTAGGGGGAATCCAGTGGTTGTTTACTCTGTTTGTTTTTTTTTTGGCATATCTTGCAATTTTTTGGCGTAATGCGCGGACAAAAGACCCCCAGGGACAAAAGACCACCAGGGACAAAATGTCCACCCGTTCATTTGTCCCTCCTAACGGAAAATAGTTCAAAATGCCCAAAAAATGTTAATGAATTACCGTATTTCCTAAAATACCCCCCCCCCCCCCCCCAAATTAGTATTTTAGGAAATACGGCATTTGTGTCAATTTTTTTAACAATTTAAATGCCATTTCTTACCTGAATATTAATGCCCTCATGACAATGAATGATTTTTTCGTCTTGCAAACTGGCAATAGTCACATTAACGCCTTAAAATTTTATTTTATTATTTTGATTTTTTTAGTTTTTGTTTTTTTACCTGCACGACGAAGCACATCAACAGTGATGACCAGCTCAGACTCTTCCGAATCATTGGAGGCGATTACCAACGCGGTTTTGGTGCTCATTTTTAATTGTTTGCGAAAATATAATTTTTTTCAACTAAATCAAAAAATTCTATTATAAATTAACAATAAACAAAAAAAAAGCATTTTTTCAAATTGTTTCTAAATACCTATTCTGTTTCTTCTGTCAATAAAATATTTTTAATATAAAAGCAATAAACATTTGCTTTTATACATAATATGTGGTCCGTTCACTGGCGCCGTTATTTGCTCGGGTAAACAAACAACAACAAAAAAAAAGAGAGGTGTGTGCTCCGCTTTAAGAATGTTTCATCATTGGTTTGTTGATTTTTAATAAAATCAATTTAATACATAATAAAAAATTTTTTATTATTAAAAATTGATTTATTTAAAAAATCAAAATAGAATTTTTGATAAGTTTATTAAAATGTGCAACAGCTCATCTTTAGTCATCCGACGGGCTGATTCCGTTTTTAGGTAAACCAATCAAAAGGAAAACACAAAAATTAACATTTTAAACGCATTTTTGATGAAAGCGATCGGTTAAAGTGAATACCTAATCCATAAAAATTCAAAGGCTAATGTATGTTAAATTTTAAAAAACCCTAAATAAAAGAGACCATATCAGAAAATGTATTAAAAAAGGTTTTATAATTCCGCCACCGATACGGGTGTCAAATTATTATAAACTTCTTTGCAAATTTAACAAATTAATAAATTTTTTTTACAAATTGACCACAGCGCCTAGGGCGTTCTCGCAAAGGCTAATAAGCGACTATTTTTAGCAACAAAACTTACAACATGTTCATTGTAACATAATTTAGTAAAAAAACACGCAAAAAAGGTGGTGACAGGCGTTGTATCTGCCCGCGGGGGGTGTCATGGTGCTCTTTGGTGATCGCCCAAGGGCCCACTTCTTAGCGGGGTTTACGTGGCGCCGACTGCGCGCCGATTGGGCGCGGACCCTCTCGGCCGCTGGTCCCCGGGTTTTCCTCAGAACGTTGTGGGGCACAGTCACACTTTTGCATTCGGACTGGTTGGTGGTTCTTCCGATGAACGTTCAGCGCCATCACCACACGCGTACGGACACGCCGGGAGCGTTCTTTTATATTGATGAGAGACATTCGGGCTCAAATGTTCTATGGGGTGCAAAAAGGGAGAAGAGGAAAATGAACAGCACGGGAGGGATCCCGATCGGAACCGGTCGGGATTATCCCGGTTTTTGGAATCCCGATCCCGGTCCCGGTTTTTGAAAAGTCGTAATCCCGATACCGATCCCGGTTAACATGCTGGTCCCGATCCCGATCCCGGCTTTTACGATCCCGGTCAACTTAATCCCGATTTTTTTCATCGGGACCAAATATAGTCCCGGTTTTCCCCAAAAGTCCCGGTCCTGATCTTTTTCTTCAGTAGTTTTGAATTTTTTTAATTTTTACAAAACTATTACGTGAAAATGAATCTGTGTACAAATAAGTGCACAACATTTTCATGATGCCCAAGCCTTTTCACGGTTATTGAAATGAGTTGACTCAAACAATATAATCTAATTTTCTTTGTATTAAATTTTATTGATTATTAAACAAGCATTATAAAATGATGGCTAACACATGGGTAATATACGTATGCATATATAATTTTACGAGTGAAATTATTGCGTGTGACAATTATTTATGTAAAATATAATAAATATAGCAAATCAATATAATATGCCTCGAGTCATAATCATCATTCACATAAGGCAATCATTTTACCCTTTTTTTGCTTTTAATAATTTTAATATAATAATTCATTTTTTCTCTTTGACAACAAATAAAGTTTAATTGGTTCTTCTTTTTTAAAATTGAATTTATTATGAAATTAAATGATTTAGATGTTTTTAATGCAATGGTTACAGTTAATTATTTTAATAATTTTCATATCAACTTCAGCAGGTGCCGATGATTTGGAAATGAACATTGTTTTAGCAACCACACATACGTAGGTGGTTTGGTGGTGACTAGGGATGCTCGAGATTCTCGGTAAATTTCAATTCCCGAGCATCCCTAGTGGTGACTGCGTCTCTTAACCATAAAAATTTTGTTTTTCAGATTTTAAAGGGGGGGGGGTTTAGGATGAGTAACATGAATAAGACCCTGTTTTGTCGAAGATCAAATTGAAGAAGTATTTAAAAAAGAGATTTTGGCATAAATAATAATGCTTTTAGACTTTTGTAAACACTTTTTTTATTTTGTAAGGCTTAAACGCAATTAGGCTCAGCCCTAAAGCTAAGCTAGCTTACTTAGGCCTAAGATTTTACCAAAATTTCCCGGTTTTGTTGCCGGGATTTGCTTAATTTTTCTTAAAATCTGTAGTAGTAAAAAGTAGGTGGCACCAGGGTTGCCATAATTAGAGTAGAGCTAGATCGGATTGAGACTGAAATGTCGGGACTTAAATTCAAAATTTACAAATATTTGTAATAATAGTCAAAAGTCCTGACCGGGATTTGGGTAATTTTCAGCTTATACCTAAAATCCCGGATTTTCAATCCTGATCCCGAGTTTTCCTTAAAAACCAATCCCGTGTTACTCTAATATTTATAGCAAACCAAGGGCAATTACCATAATTAAGGCCCCGGGTTTATATGAAAAAATAGGCAAACTATGATGACAAATGTAAAATTTAGTGCAAAAAAAGTCAGGAAAATATTATTTTCTGTTATAAATTCAATAGATTAAAATTTAAAAAAAAAAATACAAAATAAAAATCAAATTTTTTACAAAACATTTTATTTTGTTTTTCATTTTTTATTTTAATCAGTCCGGTTTATTTAAGCGCATCATTTGTCGTGGAGATTAGTTGCCCTGACGGGGCATGTCGCCATGGAAGTTTTGAGTTAAAAAAGGACCTTGAAGCGGAGCAGAACTTTTCGCTGGAACTGGGACATCTTGTACCAGCCGAAAAACGCATTGTTGAGATCAAAATTGAAATCAAATCAATCACAACATTGGGAGCTCGATTACGAGTATAAATTATGCTAATTAAATCCTTTAACAAAGCGCCCGGGGCGCTTACCACTTTAAGGGAGCAGCGGTTTTATGGGTCCGGGGATAGGGCGGGAGCTGAAAATTTAACTTTTTTTGAATTTTTTAGCATTTTAAGTGAAATAATAAAAAAAATTTGGTATCAACCGAAAGCTCTAGTAAGATAGGTATTATTATTACCTTGTTAGAAGAAGCATTCCATTATTTTTTGTATATAAAAATTACAATACAAGAACTTGTCCATCCGAAAATTTTGGCTCCTAAAAATGTCGGAGTCCGGCAGGCCGGAACCAAAAATGTCCGGGAATCCGGCATCCGGTTACATCCCTGATCCATACCCTCTCACACCATGGGGAATCAGATCACCTTTAAAGTTACAATGATCATTCTCAAAATGATCAAATACACGATCACCCATTTCATTCATTTACTTTTTGTTGTCATTTTCGTGCATCATTTTCGAAATTGCACTTTCGATCAAATGTTAGAATTTTTGGGAGGTCTCGGAATGGAGCTGAACCCTGCAGGCTGCTTTTTCAATTAATTTTTTAATTAAACATTTAATTTACAACAAATTTTTTTCAGTCATACGAATGGAATATTGCAACTTTTGACAGCACCAAATTTTACGTGTTTTACCTGGGCGAATTTAAGCCGAACAACTCCGAAGATATTCGACTGTTCCTCCGTGGCATACTGACCAAATCTGTACTTCCCGAACTTGAGGAACACTACATGTCGGTTATTGACAAAAAAATAATTTTGTTTTGTCCAATTAAACAAATACATATTATTATTAATTTCGTTTTTTAACACTAATTTTGATCATTTGCCCCATAAAAGCATGCCGCTTCCGAACACTTTAATGAAGGGTTGGACGGGACCGGGACCAGTACTGAAATGGTCAATTTTTTCCATTTTGGTACTGAATTTTAGTCCTGGTTTTTCAAAATTCCTTTAAAATCCCCTTATAATGGTCCCAGTTTTTTTACCAAGCATTTTTTTTTTCTTGTTTTTGTCCAGTAGTCCCGGTTTTTTTTGACCGGGACAAAATTTAGTCCCGGTCCCGTCCAACCCTACTTTAAGGTATCGAATGACGCTGCGCAAGTGGACGACGATCACATCGTCGTCGTCACGTAAGCCGATTGCACAAATTTTTGTGTCAAATCAGAAACGGTTGGAGTGGAGCAGCAACGGATTTGTGCTCAAACTGAACAGTGACGGTGTCGATTACATACGTAAACAGAGCAGGCCATCAATGCTGCTGGAGATTAGAAAGGTGTTCTTTTTTGTTTGCCGCCAAAATGCCTGCTGGGTGTTAAATACCGGACAATTTTTGGTGGTGTCCATTTTTTGTCAAAAAAATAAGAAAGATTTGAATTTATAATGATATTTATAACAAAGTGCCAATTTTAACACAAATTTGAATTTAAAAAAAAGAATGAATCACTGAAGAAGTGTTTTTTTTGTTTTGTATCCAAACCTCGACCTTTAGAGCCGGTTAACCGTTCTTGTACAACTCTTACGCCGCCGAGAAAATTTTGAATTTTTGATAGAATTTGTTAAGAAAAATGGTACAAAAAGTGCACTGCGAAAGGGCCAAAAATGATCAAAAATTAGAAAAAATAAATAAATTTTTCCGATTTTGAAATTTTTCCGGATTCCGGACTTCCGGACATGTTTGGGTCCAGAATTTCGGTTTCCGGAAATTGTTTTTGGCTTCCTGTCACATTGCTAATACAAACCAATTGCTCACAATATCAATTTTTAGATGGAATTAGACGAATGTTCCGTGTGTTTAGAACTGTTGGACAAAAATGGTGATTTGCCGAGGCGATTAAATAATTGCAAAGTATGAAAAAGCTTTGTAAATGTTTCCTAATTCTGAATTTTTTTTTTTTAGCATTTTTTTCATAACGAGTGCATTTCTCAATGGTAAAATAAAATTGCACACAGATAATTGGAATAATTTGAAATTTAAAAAAGGAAATCTCAGGCTTAATGAATTAAACCGGGGTTTTTCCTTGATTAATACTCTATTTAATATACTTATGTTGATTATTTGATGATTATTCGAATTTTCCTAACTAAAATTTGAAAATATTCAACTAATACGGCGAGACAGTATTATATGAATAAAACATTATTTTTAAACTAAAATTCAAATTTTACTTGTACATGAGAATACTGTTTTTTTTATTGTTTCTATATAGATTTTTTTGAAAAAAGAGGCTTTCCATTTTATAGTAAAATTCGAATTTATTAAATTAACGTATTTGAAGATATTCAAATTTTACTAGGAAAATTCGTATAATTCTAATATTCAGAGAATACAATATATATATATATATATATAATAATAATAATTTTAGGTCACAAACTCAAAATGCAGGATCCAATACATGTCCGATATGTCGCGGTAAGCTTGTTGTACGCAGTACTGCTGGCTCAATATTTGGAGGACGCTCATTTTGGGCTTACGTGTTCAACAGATGGTGGCGGAACGGGGCAGGTGAGATTCTCAAAACGGGGGGTTTATTTTATAATTAAAAAAATCCTTTATTTAATTATTCAAAAAATGCTTTTTTTTTTAATTTAAATGTTTGGCCTCAGGCGCCGCAGCCCTGCCGATGATATCACCGGCGGGCACAAATGCGACGACTGGCACTGCATTGCCGTCACCGGCAGCGTCAAATCGCCCGCGGCGCCGTCATCGTCGTCAACAGAATGCCACACACATATTTCAAAAGCCGCGTTCAAAGCGACTGTTCACATTCAAAATCTTGGAGCCGGTGCTGCAGAACGGGCATGGCGGTCCCCGTTTCACCTACGATTTATGGCTTAGCCAGCCAAAAACGTCCAAAATGGGCTCAGAACACATTCATAACCAGACCATGAAGGTCGTGGACACACGCCAAAAGGTAATTAAAAAAATCTTTCATCATTATTTTTGACAAAATAAATTGTTTTTCTTTTTCACATTTTTTAAAATAAATTTTAAAGAAATTTTTTGAACACTTTCAGAAATAAAAAATTTCAGTAGGTAAGTTAATTTATTTGTTTTTGAAAAATTTTCGCTTTCTTCATTTTATTTTAAATATATGTCGAACCAGGTGAACGCGTTGTTCAAAGATCGCGACATTGTATCCACTGATTCTCAAGAAAGTGTGAATCAACAAACTGAGCCTGCAGCGGTCGCAAGCACAAACGATACAATCGGCAGGTTGATGGCATTCATAATTTGATGCTTTGGCATTATGCTAACTCCAACTTAATACCAAACCCCCCATAGTAAATTTGGAGTAGGGGTCATTAGCGTCTGGCCACTAGCGTCTCAAGGACGTTTGGCAGCTCATAACTTTTTTCAAGACTGGCCAATCTTCATAATCTTTATATCATTCGAAACCTCTAAATGATTAGAAGATATATGTCAGCAGCTACGAGCCGGTTCGATGCACTATTAAAAAGTTCTACATGAAAAAGTGCAAAAATCGGACTTTTTCATTGGCTTCTGGTCATAACTTTGTTCAACTTTATCCAATGCTTTTCAAATGCTTATAAATAGCTTCGTCTTATTACGGCCTTACGAAAGATATTATAAAGAAACGTTAATCTTGAAAAAAGTTATGAGCTGCCAAACGTCCCTGAGACGCTAGTGGCCAGACGCTAATGGCCCGCTTCGGTAAATTTGATGGATAATCTCTATAGTAAATGCAGAGTGCGTAACTGTCCTTTTTTTAAAGATTTCTCCTTTTTTGGGGTCCCCCAATCTTTAAAATTTTAAATGTCCTTTTTTTAAAGATTTGTACTTTATTTAGGGTACATGTCCTTTTTTGTCCTTTATTTGAGTTTTCTGGAGCTTTTTGAAGAATTTTTGTTTAAATTTTGAATAATCTTTAGACAGATCGCCAAATTTGTTAATTTTGAAGCGTTTTTCGCATTCTTTTTTAAATTTTTGCTTAAAAAATGTCCAAAATGTAATAATATTTGCTCATTTTTATCCAAATTCTATTGTACTGATTTTATGATCTTTTTTTGTACTAAATCTCTTACCAAATTGAGTCGAAAATCAAAAAATGTTCCCAGCGGCGCCTACCGGCACCGCCGACCCCCCCCCCACCCCCTACTAAAGCAGAATTCGCAAAAAAAATTGCATTTGAAAATTGGCAAAATTTCCGAAAATTCATACGAGCAATTTCCAACCCCCAAAAAGTACATTTCATGCGAAAAAATAAAGATTTTACTGCATTTTTGAACATTTTGTAAAATGTCCTTTTTTCGGACCCCAAAATCTTTTTTTTACCCTTGATGTCTTTTTTTTGAAAAATTTTAGTTACGCACCCTGAATAAATGTTAATTTACTAATGACCGATCACCGTGTGCGTTCCGACATAGGCGTTTAATAATATCAATGCTTCTGTCTCCCGACGAAGCGCTTTACTTTACCAAAACGGGCCCCCCGGGGCCCTTTTGTTCACCACTCACAAGAGTCTTTTGCTTACAATACTTATGTGCGTGGGACTGATTTGGGGGGTGTTCAACCTCTTTTCTTTCTTATTCCTTTGGGAGCAGCAGGTAGAAATTGGCATATTTTGATGATTACGGTTTAAAGATTAAAAATTTAAAGTAGCAGCTCGAGCGACAGTGATGATGATGAGGAAAGCGA